>QJPP01007186.1:0-1200000 GCA_003996215.1 Jaltomata sinuosa | reverse complement strand
AATTGTTTGCCCAATTCCGCCGAGTCATGACTGATTTTTCAACTCAAAAAATGGATGTTCCTGCTGTCGTGTCCGAATTGGATACTCTGTTCCAATTCCACAAAGATTTGTTAAACCACTATCGATTTTTCTTGCCTCCCCAATTCCGACCATCATCACCTTCTCGACAGTCCCGAAAGAGCGGTGTTATTAACGCCGACATGAAAATCTTGAAACCTTGCATTGATTTTATGAACAAAGTGCACAAACGCTTTGCTGATGAAAACGGTGTTATTCGGGCATACTTGGAGACCGTCAGGGCACTGACACAAGGTAAAATTTCTAACAAAGACGCTTATAATGCAATTGTGAATATGTTTGGGGATGAAAATGAAGATTTGGTTGATGAGTTTGAGTTGCTGCTTTCGGGTGATAATTATATGGGTAGAAAGAGAACTAAGAAGAAGAAATCAACATCACCAAGTAACAGTGGTGATGAAGAAATTAAAGCTCGAAAAAAGAGAATGCTCGATGACTTAAATCTTTCCAGACGCATGGAAGATGAGATGTTTGAACTTGACATTCACTTGTCCCATGTGAAGACAACTATGAAATCTGCAATGGCTTTGATGGACTCAGAAGAATATCAGCAGCATCAAGAAATCAAGATCAACAATTATTTCAGTGCTATAAGTCTCGGCTGCATTAGGAAAGAATACAAAGAACAAGGTTGTTTTGTTATAGAACTACTAAGGGAACATCCGAAACTTGTTCTGCCCCTAATTTTGAAACAGTTGGAGTCCAAAGAAAAGGAACTGGTCGAGGCCAAAGAGGAGCTGCACAAATATTGGCGTGAAACTCTTGAACAGAAAAAGAATTCTATGACAAATTCATCAGTGTAAATTAACGAGTATAGTATAGGGGTTTTCTTGCACTTGCTGTGTTTTATCTGTATGTGAATGTAGTGCTACTTTGTTATTATTCCATTGAATGAATTGCAGATAGTTTCATTAATTACACAATTTTGTATGTTCTTTTACTCTTATTTACAAAGTTGCAAACAATAATGTTAACACTCTGTTTGGATGGTTGTTACATATTGTTTAATGAATCGACGTTTGGATAGATTGTATCGTTTTCGGGATATCAGCAGTGCATTTGTAATCCCAATCATCCGTTCATTTGCACTCCTGGAATCGTCAGCAGCAACAGCCTGTGCGCAATTTATCGAGAGTTCTCAAATCTCTGACTTCCATTCTTCCCGCAGCCCTTTTCTCCTTTTGATCCTTTTGATATCTATCTGCACTGTGGTTTTGCTTTTAGTATTCCTCAGGTTTTGTCGATAAGCTTCTAGTGCTTCTTATTCCTTCCCCGTGCTATTCAGCAAGACGATATCAAACTCCTCAGATCATAGAGTTGATCTGTAAAAACCGCTAGATAAAGGAATGCTTGAAGGCTAAGGATAAGTGAACGATGATAACTGGTACTAACTAGAGATCTTTGGAAGAACAGTCCTCTTCTTTCCTCATGAGACCAATCAGAGTAACTTCTTTTTGTAGTCAAAATCAACTTCATAACTCCTAAACTCTGTACCACTTGAAGGCTGAAACCACTCATTCATCAGTCACGAGAAAATGCCTCTGCCAGGAATCAGGAGCTAAAAATCTGACAGGATGAGCATTAGAACTTGAAACACCAACAAGCTTTTCTCTGGATTAGGCCTTTCCATATTCACCACGGGCAGCAGTTTGTGTATCTTTCCCTAACTCGTAAGAAATAGATTCACATCCAATGACAGAAGTTGTTACCCATCAATACAACAAGACAAGTTTACAATTCTATTAACGATGAAATCAGAAATTGTGAGATGGAATGGACTAACCTTTCAAGCCTGTGAAAGATATATTCTTGCATTGCTGGAAAGTAATCACCAATCAACTGCTTTTGTCACATAGGGAGGGAATCACTCTGTGATTGCAGCTGTAGGTGGAAGAATAAAGAGAGGGAATAACTCTTTGACTTTGTTATTCAATTTTTGAGAATTGAGTATGCATATCACTTTGACAAAAGCAAGAAAGAGTGTCTACATTATTGTATATTCTTGCAAGGAGTACCAATTCTAACTGTGAGGCTTTTTAGGCTTAAAACAAGAGTTTTAAAAGCTCCATCGAAGTGTCAAAGCATTTGAAGAATTTCATTTTTCATGCTACAAGCAATGGGTATTTCTCACACACATGAAACTTCCAAAAAGGGAAGTGGAAACATAGTATACTGAACATGTTACCAGTTGACAGGATAGATGAAACTTATAATGCCAAGGTTTAAATTTCAGAAGCTACTGTTTCAACTATATATAGGAATTCTTGAAGCATAAGTGAACAATGATAACTGGTACTTCTAGAGCTCTTTAGTACAACTGTCTTTTGTTTTCTCGTGAGATCAGAGTAACTAACATTTTGTAGTCTAAACCAATCTTCATAACTTGTAAGCACTATACCTGATTCCACAGGTAACTTTTCAAGGCTGAAACCATTCATCCATGTGTCACGAGAAAATGCTCTTTACCGGGGATCAGGAGCTAAAAGTTGATGGGATGAGTACTAAAAACACCAAGCAGCTTTCCTCTGGATTAGGCCTTTCCACATTGATCGTGAGCAGCATCCCTAACTCCTTAAGGATGGATTCACATCTAATGACTGAAGTTAACCTATTAAACACGACAATTTAGAATTATGTAAAAGGTGAACCTGTGAAAGATATATTCTTGCATTGCTGGAAAGAATTATCAGCCACAATCAGACATGAATGGACCAGTATTCTAAACACTCTAGCTACTGAAATGAAGAAAACTTGAAAAGAGAAATGCACATAGTCTTCAGCTTCTGTATCTTGCATGGAACATATCAAAAGGACCACAATATTGTATATTCGGAGTACCAGTTCTAACTTTGAGGCCCTTTTGAAACTTTCCGAGGCCTTTATCAGGGTGAGGTCAGGCCATAGCATCATACCAAAGTTTGTCAATCAACACAATCGTCTCTCTTTACTCTTCTTTCTTTTTCCTGTACTAGACAGCTCGTTCTCTCTGGTCTATCTGGTGTAAAGGCCAGATAGCTTATTGCCTAAAATAAATAGTCTGTTGGCACTCAAAAGTATCTTCTACTCAAAGCTCTATGGACTAAAGTATATATTTTTAAAAAATTATATTGGATATTTCGAGAATAAAATATATATATTTCATATTGGATATTTCTAGAAATTGTATTACTTCAAAGCTAAAATTGGAAGGTACGGATATGAAACTATAAAATTTGACTATAATCAGTATGGATGTCGCTTTCTTTCCATAGTAAATTTTGTGCTTACGACTAAAGTTGAAGTTCGAAAAGGAGGAGCTGTTAGAGTCAAGAGAGAAGCTGCACAAACATTGGTGTGATGAGAAGGAACAAGAATTCTATGAGAATTTCATCATGAAATTAGTAAATCTCGATCCGAGAAGGGAGATTGACTGTCAGGGATAAATTTCCTTCTAGTTTGAATCACCAATCTATAGGTGAACAGGGATGTAACATTACAGCATAGGGCCTTTCTTGAACTTGTTTTGTTTGTCTTCTGGTTTACTGTGTATATATCAGCAAAAGCTGTTTGGGAGCGTTCATTTAACAGGCTTTGAAAATAATGCCACATTAGCCTCTAAACCAAATCCAAACGCTCCAGATATGATCTTTATAAATTTACTGTGATCCTAAAAAGATTTTTCAGCGATCATCAGTCCATAATCAACCATAAACATTCTTACATTCAATCATGAGGAACAGTCTCCTTTGCACCAAAATGAGTTTAGAGAATTGTCTTCCCTATCTATTTGGATCAGATTTAATTAGGTATATGCCAGTGGCGAAAAAGAGAGGTTAGAAAGGCATAACAAAACATTTTCAAGGAAAGATTCTACATTTCCAACTACTACATAAAGCAGCTCCTAGAATCTCCATTTTATTTCAAGAAAACAATTGATATACAAGAACAAAACAGAAAAATATAAACATAATACATGTTACCCAAATAATTCACATCAAAACCACGCACAAATACAAACACAAAATATTTGGAAGTTGGGAACAAAGGGTAAAGACTGCTCTTAACTATTCACAGCAGCACAGTGCTTCCTAATCTCACCAGCAGATCCGGTCTTTACTTCAATCTTGCCCATTTTCTCCATGGCTAGACCAAATTCGGCGTAGAATTGTTTGAGTGATCCTTGTACTAGCTGATTGATGAATGACTTTGTTGTTGCACTTGTTGTCAAGGCTGCATCAGATTGGAATAGCCCTTTTCTCTTGAGCACAATCTGAAAGTAGCTAAGATCAAATTTACTGGAACTACCAGGATCCATTTCAACAATTGTCGTATTGTCATTGATTGATTTGCATTTCTTCGTCTTAAGATTAGCTGCATATTCGCTGTCTAGAGATGGATCTTGTTTGCCCCAAACTCCCGTAAAATTGTATAAACGTAATGAGAATGACGGGCAGTGAGAGACTCCAATGGTATGAGCACCTGGTAGAAAATTGTTCATAGCAGTAATTATTTTTGTTTAAAAGGCCTTAATGTATGGAAAGTTTCAATATAGCATAAGCAGAAATCAGTATGGATGTACTAACTGAAACTTACCAGACAATAGGACCAAGTCTTTTAGGTCAAGACCCTTGCTGGCAAAAGATGCCTGGAGACTAGAAAAGTTACTTGTCGGAGGAGGGATGTTTGCCAAGGCTTCCGAGGCGTTTGATATTCTTCCATCTCTTCTACCAGTTGCAACATTCCAGTAAGGGCCTCCCTGAATAAAACGAGAGACAAGGATTCAGAACATATTGCATTTACTTAAGTCCTTTGAGGATTACTGTAATTAGAAATTCGGATTTTCTATTAGAGGCTTTGACTATAACATCATCTCATTTCATTGGTTTGAGCAGGACGCTAGGCAAATATGGTCAGCAAGTCGGAAACTAGTTTACAAATTGGTTCAAGTTTTGTACTTACTGTGATCACAACAGAGTCTCTAGCAACCAAGGCAACAATATCTGCACAAGAGACAACTCCAGGGCATTCAGCTTCAACTGCTTTCTTCACACCATCGATAAATGAGAAGCCTCTCAGCGTTTGATTAGGAACAGCCACTTTTTCAGTCTGGTTTTTCGTGCTCGAAGTGAAATTCAGGAGTACAGATCCATCACAGCCCTGTAACAACCCAATTAAGAAAATCATAAAAGCGTGTTACTTCAAGAATGGCATTGCTGGGTGATTATATAGGTGCATGTGAAACACTTACCCTGACAAAGCAATCATGGAAATGCAGCCTGAGCAATGCAGCAGCAAGAGATGGAGCATTTGGGATTTGCTTTTGCACATAATCTTGAATTATCTTCTCTGCTTGTGGACAACTTTTTTCATAGAAGTTGAGCTGTAACTGAGCATAGCTACAACCCACTGTTCCTAGTAGAATACACAACACTAGAAAATTACCCAAATCACCAAATTTAGCCATTTTAGTTACTTTTTTTTGCAACTTTAGAAAGAGCTTTCTTTCTTTGTTCAAGTTGCTACACACATTAACTCCAATTGGATCATAGAGAATTTATAGGCACATTGCTTTAGCTAACTTGTGTTAGTTTGTCATTCTCCATCTCTTTTATTACATAAAAAGTAGTTTTGTTATAGACTGTCTCTTTCCTTCAATGAGGTTTATATGTCATGATCATACTGACTGACCTCTCACAATAATACACACATAAACTAGTCTACATAATGGTGCATGGAAGGTACAAGTTGTTTTGATAATAGGTAGTAACACCTGCTAATATAGTTTCCATATATACAAGTTGATAACCTCTGTATTTTCTTATTAAATTAATCTGTTTGTGGCTACCCTATTTTTTTTCTGTCAATTGAGGCTTAAGATACAAGGTATTTGGTATTAGTAGTTCAAAGTGGGAATTAAAATAAGTATTACGTTGAAGTCAAAAGATAGAAAACGTTTGGATTTGTTTAAAAAGTTTAATTTTAGTGAACTTTTAGACAGTACTTTTGCCTCTTCCTCCTCTATTTTTTTTTTTCACAAAACAAATTCATTTTAAGAAGTTTTTCTAAAAAATTTTAAAATGGCTAAATTTGTAGACGATGCATATGATTTTATCGAGGAGGCTATATATATAGGATTAACTTGATTGCATATATAGTTTCTTTTTTCTTAAAGAGTAATTTATTTGGTAGTGTTGTCCTGAAATATAATTAATCTAATATATGTTTGAAACTATATTTTCATATATATTTTTAAAAAAATATAAGAAATCGAATTATTCAAAAAAAATTTGACAAAATAGCAAAAATTGAAGCATGAAAACCCGACTTAATTGATCAGTTTGATTCCAACATTTAAGAAAATAACTTAATTGGTTTAATTCTTTTTATAAAAAAAATGATTCAAATCAAAACACTAATAACTCTAATTGTGACAAACAAAACTTCTTTTGCATAAACGTTTGAATGATGAGTGGAACTTATGTTAGATTTATTGTTGTTTAACGAGAATAACTCCAGAATATTGATATATCCCAATTTTTGTTAAATGGGTTCTTTAGAGTTATTATTATTTGGAAAAAGGTCCTTATATGCCTTTCAATTTTGCGATTTAGAGTTGATATATCTTTATTAAAAATGTGGCTCACATATACTCTCATCGTCCAACAAATAAAGCACATTTGCCCTTCTTTCTAACGGACTTTCGTTTTTCGAATTAAAAAATCACTTTCCTTATTTTTTAATTAGAAAATTGCCACGTGGCTTTTAGAAATAATTCGAACCCATTTTTCTTGCGATTTTAGACCCAAACTTGACTCACTCACAAAAAAAATTCAAAACTTGTTGTGCAATTCGCATCGAGCTTGAATCTTGTGTTACACCGGTGGGCTTTCAACTTGGTACCCAAAATTCAATTTCAAAACAATAATTATCGAGCAAGTCTAGTTTAACAATATCTCAACAATTCATATTCGAGCTTTTCAAGAGATCGACGACCACAAGCTTTCAAAATGGAACACAGAAATTCAAATCAGATCTCAAATATCAATAACAATGAAAGTCAAAATTTCAGAATTCAAAAGGTAGAATGAATAATCTATAAATGAAATAGCGGCTTCTTTTTTTTTTTTTGTAATTTTCAGTTTTCTTTTGTTTTCTTTTTAGATATAGAAATCTTACAACAATGATTATTAGTATAATCACTATTCATTACCTTAACACAAGGCAGTTTCATAAAATCGATTAGAATTATTTTTTAAAAGACATGTGGCGATTTCTAATTAAAAAACAAGAAAAATATTATTTTTTTTAATTGAAAAACGGAAGTACGTTCGAAAAAAAGGGCAAATGTGCTCTGTTTGTTGGGCGGAGGATGTGCATTCGGTTTTTCGATTTGGTTTTGTATTATTCGATTTTGATTTTTTGGTTTTCGATTTTGTAAAAGTGCAATCCAATCCGAACCAAAATAAATTTGGTTTGGCTCGATTTTTCTCTATTCGGTTTGGTTTTTTCGGTTCGGTAATGTTAATAATTAATAACATAATCAAAGATATATTTGCATGTTGAAAAAAATAAAAATTATATACAAGGATCGGAGAAGTAATAATATTGAATGTATTAAATATACTTTCTAATATAAGTCACGAATAAAATATTAAAACACAATACCTAAAAAGTATATCAATAGATGTCCAAACATAAAATATAAACTAAATTATAATTGTCTTTTTAATTTTTTATTAGAGTATTATTAGGGTTATATATATATATATATAATTCGATTTTTTTGGTTTTTCGTTTTTATTTTTCTAAATCCGAAACCAAACCAAAAAACCAAATAAAGTAAATTCTCAATCCGAAACCAAACCAAAAATCCAAAAAAACAATCCAAATCAAAATTCGGTTTGATTTGGTTTAATTTTTCGGTTTAATCCGAATAATGCACACCCCTAACGGCAAGGGTATATGTAAGACACTTTTTAACGAGAGACCTATCAACTCTAAATTGTAAATTTAAGGGGTATATCAGGACCTTTGCGCTTGTTATATTGAAAAATTGATAAAAACAAGATTTGTTCTTTGTGATATTTGAAACTTATGTTTCAAATTTAAGTACATTTAAAGTAAATTTAAATATTAAATCGTGTGTTGAATTATTGAAAAACAGTTGAACATCTAAACTTTAGACACGAACGTCATAAATGTACAACCGGCTTTAAAAATAATGCCATATTGGGATATAAATCAAATTCAAACGCTTTAGATATGATCTTTATAAAATAATTTTTGGATAAAACTTGTAGCAATTAAGTACTCTTGAAGAAGCACTAGTACACTTTAGAGCATTTGAAGATTAAATCAGCATTTGGTTAGTTTTATTTTTATTTGATTTTTTGGCTGAAATTTTCCATGTGATTTTTCTAATCTAATGACGGTATATAATGCAATAAAAATTTTGTACACTAATAAGCAACCAAAGAAAATAAATAATATTCCCTCTGATCCACGATAATTGTTATTCTTACTATAAATAGATGATCTGAAATAATCATCATTTTAAAAAAAAATCATGATATAATTAACTATTAGTTTCAATCTTTACCCTTACCCAATAAATATATAGAAATGTGAGAAAAATAATAATATTAAATTAAGATAAAATAAATAAATAAAAATAATTTTAAAAAATTAAAAAAATGACAAATAAAATGAACTAGAAAAAGCACTAGACAGTACTAGTTGTGGTAGGCCGAGGGGGTGTTCTCTCAAAAAGACTCCCAAGTCACAATCAAACAAACAAATTAAAACGGGGAACAATTATTATGAGATTCATTACTGTAATATAATATACATATATCTTTTCTAAGGAAGAATATTCAACCTAAAGAAAACGAATGAGAGCTTAAAAATGTGCATATACCAACATTTGGTCATGCTACGGAATATGCATTTACTTACATGTGTTTAGGTTACTGTTTTTTAATCAATATTTGTGAATCATGAAATAAAATTAGGTTAGGACAAAGACAATATCAAATTAAAGTAGAATTACTTGCAATATTTGAATCCTAGTTCCACTAGGACATGAAGTAGTATGAATTTTCCCATTCACTATTATTATATGCTTCTTATTTATATATAGCATTCACCGCATTCAAAAGTATCAAAGCATACATCTGCAAAATTGAAACCAAAGACTGGGAATTTTTCACAAACAGGATCAAGAATCATTACTCTTTCGTTTCGACACAAGAAAAAAAGATTTTTCAACACCCTTTTCTTGTGTCGAAGACTAGAAAGACAATTTTTTTCTTCCCCGTATTTATCCCTTGCTTCCTTTATGTCTAGTATTTAGACAAATTTGAATTTCTTTTTATTTAGAATAGAAAACTATTGATACGTCTTATTCACAGATTTTCGAGCAATGGACATTGCCGAAGTTACGGCTGCTGCCAAGTCTTTCATTGATCGTGTGCATTCACATTCACAAATTTTTCGCCACTTCCAACAAGTCATGATGGGTTATTCAACTAAAAAATTGAATGTTGCTGCAGTCGTGTCGGAATTGGATATGTTGTTCCAAAACCACCCTGATTTGTTAACTGGCTATCGAATTTTCTTGCCTCCAGAATTTCAAGCATCGTCATCTTCCCTGCAGCAGCAGCCTCAACGACAGTCCCGAAAGAAGAATGTTATTGACGTCGAAATTATGAACATATTGAACCCTTGCATTGATTTCATGAACAAAGTGCAGAAACGCTTTGCTGATGAACGGGGTGTTATTGGAGCATACTTGTATACCATCCGGGCATTGACACAAGGTAAAATTTCTAATGAGGATGCTTATAATGCAATTGCAAAAATCTTTGGCAATGAAAATCAAGACCTGGTGGATGCGTTTGAGCTGCTGCTTTTGGATGATAATGCGCGTAGAAAGAAAATCAAGAAGAAGAAATCAACATCAAGAAGTAATAGTCTTGATTTCATCAACACTCGAAAGCTTAATGACTTAAATCTTTCCAAACGCATGGAAGACGAGATGTATGAACTTGACATGGACTTGTTCCCTGTGAAGACAATTGTGAAATCTGCAAAGGATTTGATGGACTCAACAGAATATCAGCAACATCAAAAAATCAAAATCGACGAATATTTCTGTGCTGTGAGTCTCAGCTGCATTAGGAAAGAATACAAAGAGCAAGGTTGCTATGTTATAGAACTACTAAGGGAACATCCGAAAATTGTTCTTCCCCTAATTTTGAAACATTTGGAGTCCAAAGAAAAGGAACTGGTCGAGGCCAGAGAGAAGCTGCACGAATATTGGTATGGAGTTCATAAGCAGAAACAGAATTCTGTGACAAATTCATCATTAAAAGAAAAGTGTAAATTAAGGGATGCATAATATAATTAATTACAGTAGAGGGTTTCTTTTTCTGGATTTGCTCTGTTTTTTATTTGTGAATGTGCTGTTGTCTGTATCTACTTTCCATAGACTCAAATTTTGTAACTACAAAAGCAAATCAACTTGATGGAACGTCATGTTACCTTGGTAAGATTCTTTTTTTGATTTGAATGGCTGATAATTCTACAATATCTTATCATGATTTCTTCACTTCAGTTATTTCCTTGAGCGGAGAGTCTATCAGCTGATTTGAATGGGTGATAATGATTGCAAGAATGTTAAAGGGGGATATGGAAGAAAAGACGCTGGGGTGCTTTAGAGCTTTATCTGAGTCATTTACCACAAGAATTTTGACGTGCTATACAGGACTATAATATTAGTCATCAAAATTAATCATCACTAGAAACTTCAACACTAATTTGTTTATTATAACGTAATTATATTGAAGTTTTCAACCTCTTGTTTGTCAATCTTGAAATAGAAATACGAAGTTCTAAGAGTATTTCAGGTTGCATTCAAAACTGTAAGCAACTCTTGGGACAAATAGACTCATTACTGCCCTCTTTTCTCATTTTTTCAGTTTTCTGGTTCTATTTGAATTATTTGAACTCTTCGGAGTTCGGATGAATAGAAAGGATTCATATAGTCAGCCCAAAATAGCATCGGATTGAGTGCAGTAACACTATTGTAATGTCAGATTGCATTTGATGAACAGGTAATTGGAATACACATGTTACAATGGACCAGAATTCAGATTCTTTTTTTTTTAATAACCATGGTGTCCAGGCCAGCTTTCGTGCACCTCAACTAATTTCACGGGATACCTGATACCTCCCACCAGCAACAGGTACAAGGTAACTCAAAAAAATCCCGAATCATTCACCCTGAAGAAGTTATATGGCGTTGTGAAAGCAAAAACATGAATACTCAAAAGCAAAGCTGCTGAAGTTTCTCAATCTGGCATTAATCAAATACAAGGATTGTTGAAAGGGACCTCGATCAAGAGATCACTATTGATCAACGAGTTCCCAGGAAAATTTAAGTGAATTAGAACACTTCATTTAACCAAATCAATATGATTCTTGATCAGGAGATCCTAACCAGATATATTACAACTCGAGATGAGGCAAAGTTCTTATTCGTCAATATGACTTGATCAGCTCTTAGCAGACTTGTCATCATACATCCAGCTTCACATGTAATCCAAACATCCAATTTTTCCATTTTCAAGAACACAGTACAGGGGGGGGGGGGGCAGGGGGCAGATACCGGAAAAGGAGAGTCATAAAATCAACATAGAAACAGGCATCTAGATTTGCGATGTTTCCAATATTTGTATCAATTAAGATTCATCTTTTGGTGGACTGAAATATCCAGTTATTACGCATGCATGAGGCCACACAAATTGCATTCAGTAGACAACCCAGTCTAGTGCACAAACTTTTATAAATAGCAAGTTATCACATTAAATAGAGAAGGTTTTCTGGCTTTTGCAAAAGGACAGTACTCTCTCAGCGCTGTACAATTTGATAACACATACAACAATGCCAGAGCTCTAGTAAGGTCGGCGTACATTCTACCCTCCCCAGACCCCACTTGTGGGATTACACTAGGTATGTTGTTGTATACAACAATGCCAGAGCTACTACGCAAGAAAATGCATACCTCCTCTTACTGCATCAAAGTCAGCTATTTATCTCTTCCTGCGCTTTGACTCCACCTAGCAATGGGAATAGTGGGAAGTTTAGCTAGAATGCTCGCCATTTTTACAGATAAACAGTCAAGACTACAAACAAGAGCTTTAAAAAAAAAGAGCTTAAATTTCTAGGATAACACTATTGTGAAGCAATCCCCTTCAGGAACCCCACGGCTTTTGGTTCAATGAAGGTAAGTAAAAAAATATAGTGGGGAATGGCCTTTATCCACCGAGTTTCAAAGTTGGAAACAGCGAACTCTTGGTTATAAAAGATAAAACGATGTGATCCCTTGGGGCACATAGAAAGATGTACATGGATACATATGTATTCTTTTAATATAATTCCTATCTACACCTTGGAAGATAGTATTTCAAAAAATAGCTCAAAATATGATTATTCAGCCAGATTCCCATGTCCAACCTATCTCTCCCCTCACCCCATGTCCACTTCTTCTAACAGTCAGCCGCCCATAGCACCCCAACTACCAACCATTTTGTCAGTTTATCAAACATTCACTGTTACAGGAAGATGAGAGATTTGAATAAACAACCCAAGAAGTGATATACCACACCATTTACTTTTCCCATTAACAGCCATCCCTCCCCCCACCCTTAGTAATGTACATATATATCGCAGCACAATCTACTCTTCTTTCCCACTGAATTCTTGCATAAAATTGGCAGGGAGAAGAAAAAGTGACATCAATTACCTAAAACCCGATACCTCAACCAACTCAAGTCTCATAGGTATAGCACAGGATCCGTATCTAAAACCAACTTTGACAAGCATTGGTACATAACTCTCCATGCCAAACAGGGTTGTATTGCTCATGTGTTTTGCATGTGATCATGATTACTTTCTCCAAAATTATTGACACACAAATTTCCTTAGGCCACTCAGCTGTAAAAGATTGGGTACCCTTTATGATTTATGAAGAACAATGGAAAAGAGTAACCAATGAGGTATGACATAAAATCAAGAAACAAATTTAATAACATATAGGACATTCTTTTATAAAGTTAATATGTTGTTGATATGATGGGGCGAGCCCCGCATACAAGTTGTATGCCAAAGGTACAGATAGAATATGAATAAGCACACCGACATACTAAGCTAACTGAGGAACTTTTGAGTTAGATAAATTTATCTTGTAATTCCTTCAAAACTGTCCTAGGGTTCATTAATAAAATCTAAAAGAATCAGAAGGTGAGCATTTGTAGGAAGTGGTAATGAAATGTATGGATTATATGCACCTCAAAACATCATATAACATGACAATCACTTGTTGACAACCAGTCCTAGAGCTTTTGGTGATATCATAGAACATCCAAAGCTTATTGAAGCCTCATGTTTGAGTTGAAATTTGCTGCTTACAAAAATCTATATTTTTTACTTACCTTACTCAAATATATTTAGCCTACATAGTTTTATGTGACGCAAATTTAAAGTTGAAGAAAATGAAAGTAATATGCAACTCTGTAGACAGCACAGAAGATTAGAAGAGTCTGTAGGAAAACATTTTTGAGATTTAACCTTAGCAACAATTTTTATCTCTCTTTTTGATAAAGACCTTTGTAATAATTTGCATCATCTTCAAAGGACAAAAAGGAAGGCGACAACCCAAAAGGCTAACTGAAATCCTTTATTTCTCCAAATAAGTTACCCAAACACTCTAAAAGAATCAGATACAGTACTCACGAGCTTGATGGAAAACCAAATGACACGACATCATACAAAACTAGGGAAGTGGAATTCTGCACCTTAGCAGTGGACATATGGTTAGTGAAACAGCAATTACAGAACACTCCCAGATTAATGTAGCATGTATTTGTCCAACTTTTCCTTTTGAATTGCTCCAAATATGTCAATTTTCCTAAACAAGTAATTTCGCCCCACCTTCTTAAATGTGTCTCCAATACCTTAACACTAATAACAAAAACTCAAATACTAAGGTTAATAAGCAACTTCTCTAATGTGAGCATTTTCAGTCGCAAGCTTGGATAAAGGAGGGTTGAGGTAGGTTCGCTGCCAACCGAACAATAGTCTAGCTATGATAATCCTCTAATTGAACATAAATGATCATATAGCGGCCAGTTTGAGATTGAGGCGTAGTTAATTCATTGATTAAGGCCAACATGAATATGATACTACAAAACTACACTATTTAAAGTTTAAATCTCTCAAAAGTTAATTTTATCTCAGCGTTATACCTGCTATTATTAACATATCTTCATGTCATACCTCTTACCCACATCCAGACCATAAGAACACTTAAAAAGGGGCAGAGAAAGTTTTTTTTTAAGTTAGTGAAAAGACTCTAACCTAATGAGATTCTACTCAACTAATGTAATCTATTTCCAGTGAAAGTAGTTCCTGACTCGACCAAAGCCAATCTTACTAGTAAGAGTGAGTAACTCGAGTCCTCCCACTTGTTACCTATGACAAACGTATCTGAAGAAAGATACAGTTTAGCAGGGACTAAGTTCATATTTTCCAAGCTGTCTCATAGGCCTAAAACTTCCAACATTCTCCATCCTCAGGTCATCCATGCTTTGCACTTTTTTATGCATTCCTTAGAGGAACTCAGCGACAGAGATCGAAACCAGCTTAACTAGGTCGTTAGTTGTTGATTGTATCAGTAGTCCAGTACAGATGTGCAGGTAACAACATGACTTAGGGGATACCCTTCCACTAGCCTGCCTTTCTCCTTCCTTTACGGTTAGAATCTGATATATTAGATATAACCAAACTAAACATGCACCACTTTCTGAAGCGCGACCTTCTCCTTCCATAATTATCCTAAACGTCAGGCTACATATGAGGACATAGTGCAAAAAGTCCACCCACCACCATCACCCTCTCTATCACAAACAACAACAGTCTGTTGACTAACTTGAGATACAATACTTGCAAATAAGACTAATAACATCATGTCAAAGTTTACCACGTGGGTGTAACAGAATTTTTACCTTTGGTTCATCAGGTGGTGAAACATGAAATGAATTTAGAGGACGTTTGGTGTCATCTTCTGAGGAACAGTCAGAACACAAGAAATGCTCTAATTTCTTTGCTTCTTCAATGGTCATACCCATACAAGAGGGATGGAACCTGCAATAGAATTGCAGGCAAAATGAAAAGGATTTTTATAGATACAGTAATCAAATAATCATAATACAGAAAATTATATGAAGCTAAAAACTCCATGACAACTCAGGCTTCCTAAATACATGACGCTGAAGAGTGTAACCGTTTTACCCAAAACCAATGGAGGCAATTACAGGCACGGGAATATTTTCACATTTCCTAATTCATACTCTAGACTAATGAAGACTCTTCCTTTTTAAGTTCTATACCAAGATAGGTACTTTTGTACTTCTAAGAAAGTTTCCAGTTCTCATCACAGTTTCAATTCTAAAGAAACTTAGATTATCTACCAATGTTAAGACAATAGCTTGATATGGGATGTAAATAATAGGACATATTACTATCATAGATGAACCTTTATTATCAATGGTTGACAGAGTAAGATAATGTGGATAGTAGACAATAAAAAGGCAGGACTTAATAATCCACTTCAGAAGATAAAATCTTCATGGATGAACTAATTAAACTTGCTGCATTTGCTTATAAAATAGAAGGGGGAAACATGACACAATTCATTTTGTTGCCTTTTCTAGCTTTATGCCCTTTGAAGTTGACTGCACATTTATTTGTCCTTTCATCGCGCTTGATCTAAACTGAAAGTAATTACACATATGAAGATATCCTTTTATTTTTAATTAAACATTAAATGGAGTGATACTTGTTGATTTCCATGCATACAAGCTAAAAAAGACATGCTAGGGCACAAGGAAGACGAATTTTGTGGATATTGTAGGCATACCAGTCTTTGCATCCTTCACATTGTACCATGAGATCGTCAGGGTTGTAGGGCATCTCACACTTGCAATACCTTCAAAATTAAAACATCCCAAATTATCGAGGTTTTAGTAAACACTACAAGCATAACTTTCAACTTCCACTGAGAAAAGGATGAAGTAGCTTTCGAGTTTAGAAGCAAAACTATTAGAAACTCACACAGCAACACGGTCAGGAGTAAACCCCCCCGTGGCAGCTTTGTATTCGAACCTACAAAAGTAATCCTCAGGGCCCACATTCTCCAGCTTGGTGTAGTTCTTAAAAGAGTGCACTATGCACTTCCCTTCAATGGTGTGTGCACTCTGAACATCGAAGTGATCTGACAAGAACAGCTCTTTGGCCCCATGGAACTGTCTGCGACCACCAATAGACTCCTCAGGTCGGTAGTACCATCTAACTCTGACCTTCACATTGTTCCGGTGGTCAGCCTCTAGCTTCTCTACTTTTGCCACATATGGAGGTTTATCAGAATCAGATGGTCTCATCAACACACAATCACCAGCTGAGAAAGAAAGTTCAAAAGATAAATTTTCACTCTTGTGACCTCCAACAATCAAAAACTTAAACAACTCTAATGCTGATAGCTAAGAGAAGCGAACGCCCCAAATCTCATCAAAGTCCTTGTGAACCACAATACACCAAACATGCCTTCTAATCTTGTGTGTGTGTGTGTGTGTATTGGGACATCTACACATTAATTGCAGAAAAGTTCAAGCAAAGTCAAAGAAGAACCAAATAATTTAGGAAGACAATACCCAATGAGCTACACAAAAAATGGCACTCTTAACAGGCAATACATAATACAAAGCATAGAAGGAAAAAAAGAGTAGTACTTCAATGAGACAAAGTTCACAGCTAGTAACACCAAAACAAATACCATCTTTATCCTTCTTACACACAACAAAATCATTACCAAAACTAAAATTGATCAAAAATAAAGGAATGAAATAAACACAAGTACAATCATTGGGGCTATATTACGTCTAACAACTTTGTTGGTGCCCTTGATAGTGTAAGAATCAAGGTCTTTCTTTCCAGGTTTAGTCTTAGCCATCAATCTTTAAGCTCAGTCTTCAAAAATTGGAAAAAAAACAGAAATTTCTTTTGGTTTACAAGAAAGACTCAATCTTTAAGCTCAATCTTCAAGAATGGGAAAAAACCCAGAAATTTCTTTTGGTTTACAAGAAAGACTCAATCTTTAAGTTCAATCTTCAAGAATGGAAAAAACCCAAGAAATTTCTTTTGATTTACAAGAAAGGCTCAATCTTTAAGCTCAATTTTAAAGAACGGAAAAAAGGAAAACCCAGAAATTTCTTTTGGTTAACAAGAAAGACTCAAAATCTTTTTTGTCTCCACTTGTTTTAAAGAAAATGTAAAATAAAAATCATGTGGTGATGACAAGTGTAAAAATGGAAATGGGTAAGAATTGGACTCTCAGTAAAAGTAGAGAGGAGCAAAAACCCTAGTTGCTGGAAAATGGGGGGAGCAATAGGAGAGAGAAAGAAGAGAGAGAAAGAAGAGGACAAGGGTCGGAGACACACAGGTTTTGTTCCTATACGGGTGACAATTCAGGACTTTGTGTGCAACTCCAACCCCTATAGGGGAGGTCATCATATTTTACCTCTAGTTGTCAAAAAAAATCATATTTTACCTCTATTCCCGCTTTCTATACCATCCAGGTATAGCGGAAGCTTTAATATACAAAATTATTTTTTCACACTTTTCATCATAACTTTTTTAAAATACACAATAATCTCCCGTTACCGGTTACTTGAGTTTTTTTCAAAATACAAATATAAAAACTCACTAGCATTGTATAAAAGACTTATTTTTTTTTTGCAAGGATAATAAGAATTCATTTGTTTGTGTTTAATGGAAGTTTGTATTTGAATAGTTCAACCTTTTAGTCACTAAGCGTACTTTGTTTATATTAAAATTTGAGCACTTATTTAATTTGAACAAGTCTTAAACATTAAGATTTTGAACAAAGTTTAAATATCATTAAGAAGTATTTTGTGTGAATAATTTTAACCACCACTTTATCCACAATCACCAATCACTATAACTATCCACTTTTGTCATCACAACCACCATCATCAGCATTGCCAACCACAATTATCGTCACCAACCATCAACCACTTCTGTCATCACAATCAGCACTGACAATCATCATCGTTGTCAGCCAGTATTGTCATTCGCTACCATATCTACGTAGTCCTTTATAAAAATAAAAAATAAAAAAATTATGTCTTTTTAACGAGAGATCTTTATTTTTACATATAAGATATCTTCATTTTTACACATAAGCTATTTAAAAATATTATTTTTTTATTCAAATTATATAAGAGCAAGCGATCTCATTTCCTCTGTGTGGAGTAAAAATTTCACGAGCACCTTATTTGGTTGCCCTCATTTAACATGTATACCCATTTATTTTAAAACAAATATTTAATTAATTTCTAGTAATGTATTAGATAACTTCAGACACCTTCTTGTTGTTTCTCCTCCTCCTCCTTACCCTCTCACTTTTCTTCCTCGTCTTCCTTCTTCTTCTCCTCCTCCTCCTACTCTTCTTCTTCTTAGTTATTATATAATAGTATTTTTCTTTTTAAATTTATAGCATTTGAAATATAATATTTTGAAAAGGTGAATTTTTAATTTGAAATACAAGTGAATTAAATTAAATGGGTATTGAAAATCAAAAAAAAAAATATTACAAAATGAGTTTGTTAGATTTACTGTTATTTTGACAAATTAATTATTAAAGTTTATTCTTTGTGATATATAAAATTTATGTCTCAAGTAAATTTGAGTATTAAATCATTGAAATTTAAAGAATAAAATTTAAATACACAGTAAAGATAAAGATATTGAAATTCTACATATACACATAAAGTCAAACACAATAAAATTTTAAACATGAATGTACCTTCAGTCATAGTTGTTCAAGTATCACAGAGAACATTCTTCTATCAAGCACTGACTTGTAACCATGAAAAGAATGGTAAAAATTCTTAAATCTTTTAGTATGTGTCTATCACCAAGGAGGCTAGACTGATGGAGTCACAAGCGTTTATATAGGCAAACAAAAATTTTAACCCTAGAGACTTCTGCATAAAATATAATTATTTTAGAAATTTCAAATAAATTATTTTCTTCCATCAAGGAAACTACCGAATATATTTGCATTACCATATAATATTATGTGATTCTTTACTTAATTGAAAGGCAAGATAATTAATTAATTACCTAATATAAAGGTCACATTAAAAGTCTAATAAAAAAATAGTAAAATTTTAACATTCCCACTTGACTCACATATTATAATTAGACAATCCTTTATAAGTGACAGTCATAATAATATGGTCATAGACTTGAACAGCTATGCAATAATCACTTTTACTAAAATATATTAATGCACGATTCATGACGATTATGCTTATAAGAAAATAATTTCTCTCATATATTAAAATTGTAATGACCCTTCTGGTCATTTACACGTTTTTGCCTTTCTTTATTATTAGAGCTTACTTGTAGTGGTCCAAGTCATTTATGGCTTATCGGGACCGGTAGTTCGGTGCCCAGGCCGTTTGTTTAGTCTTTATGGTCATTCCTCGTTTTAGAGCTTCAACTTTGAAAATCGTTGACTTCCGTCAACATGCTTGGTAATACCAAAGAATTAAACCAAGGTTCTAGGTCAAAGGAATCCCTTACTCGAAAGTTCGAGTTAAAGAAATGTCTTGTGTAACACCTCGCCCGTTTGGAAAGTTTAAAGTAACATGTGCCTTTGGAGTAAGACTAATAGTGTCTAATATACTAAGAAGGATGTGTTATGAGGTATTATAATCGCAAAATGGTCGTATGATAAGTTTTGAAGTCAAGCAAGTTGCGAAACAAAAGTCGGAAAAAGTTATTGTAAATTCCTTTAAGGAATTCTCTTCAAATTTGGGTTAAATGTCTTGGGGTGTTTCTCCCTATCTATAAAGAGTTAGTGGGCCCCTAATAAACCAAATCGAAGGTCTACGAATCTAGTTTCCAACGCACTGAACCGTTTGTCCATACGACTTCAGAATAGAGAGATATTTACATTTTCGTAAGACTGCACAAGCAGACATGTCAAGGTGGGGCCCACATCCTAAGTCGGTTCAGCTTATAAAAGCTAATTTCCCCTTCGTTTTAACTCATTATTTTCACCCAAAATGCACTAAAAATCAGAGGGAGAGTCCCTAAATAAACCATGGACTTTGATCCTTTCAATTCGGAAGTTTAACGGAAGTTGCTCTACGTCGCGAGCTCGTCATTTTGCTATAGTTTTTCCCGTCGATTTCATGGCGTATCTTCGTGGGTGTTGATGCAGCGAGCCAGCAGGTGTTTTCTGAGTATTTGGCAGTAGCTACGGAGTTATATTGGTGAGGTATGGATCCCGTACACTTATCTATTTGTTGAATCAAGATTCTAAGCTTCTAGTCACGAAAAGTTATATTTTTCGATAACCTATAGTAGTTTCTTGTTGGATTTGGATATGTTTGTTGTTCCTGCAAGGAGGCAGGTTGTTAATCTTGGGATATTGAATATTTTTGTCAAGGAAATCTCTCCCCTATGATCCTCTTTCGTAATTTCATGTTCTAGTATCATTTTTACAGCTTTCCAAGCCACGAAGTGGTGTTTTGGATATTGTGGCTTTGGACAGCCCCTTTATCTTTTTATGTTTGGTTTTTGTTGTGGTGTTCTAGTTGTGGTAAGGTGCTGGAGGGATTGAGAAATTGTGCGATTCTTTTTGGGATTGCATACGATAGTGATTGGATTGGACAACGTGAAGTACGCCTTGAAATAGTGCCTCGGGAGCTCGTCGCTCCTCTGAGATGTGGTTAACATCTTATTGTTGGATTTAGCTGCCATTTCTTATTTTTATTAGCCTCATTTTATGTTTTGGAGTTGGTTGGTCGCGAGTGTGACATTAACACCTTATCAAATGGCTATGGCTCGTTCTTGCAACCTCGTCGATTCTAGCAATTGTTCCATTACCTTGGTTGGTCAGCCTTCATAGAGACGCCTTTGGGGCTTCAATTGAAAATATTTTTGTGTGATTCGGAGCTTTCCCGAGCAGTTCAAGCCTGGACGATGCCGTTCCCACAGATAGTCATCGGATGACAGGTAGGTTATGGCTTTCCTACCTAGACTCTGAGTATATAGGCTATAACTGCATTAATTAACATCCTTGGGTGGGTTATTATAGGTTGGTACCCCAGACCTTGTCCACCTTGTTTGTCCGTTATTTCATGTGTTGTTTGTAGTATTCGCGTAGTATTGTATATTACCTTTGTGGTCCTGTGTGACCTTGTATTGACTCTGGAACATAGATGGTGGGTTATTGGGGAATATTCGCGAATCCCGGACATAGAGATTATCCTTTTAGGCTGGTTATGTCTGCTGAGTAGCTGCAGGGCCTGTGCAGGGCTGATAGGAGTTATTGTGAGCCGTTTGGCTACTTTTATATTTGTGTGCGAGCATATCATCCATGAAAAAGGTTTTCCCCTGCATGTTTTACTACAGTTTTGGCTGCGAGCCACTACCGACAGTTTTCCTAAATTTGCATGGCCTTGGGGCCCATTTTTGGTACTGTTGATGATAGAAAAGGGAATTTTTGGATGTTTTCACACTGATTTTATTACTGGTACTAGTCTCTGCAGGGCAGAGCACCAGAATTGATTTTATTACTGATATTAGTCTCTGCGCGGTGGAGCACTAGACTTGATTTACTACAGTTTTAGATCCGGTTATGCCCGGGCACCCTTGGAGGGGTTTTTGATGCATTTTCTACTACTTTAGTCCTGGACGGGGTCTGGACATGCATATTCGAGACTGGGTCTCTATCTTGATCCCGGACTTGCTTCCGGATGACATGTCTTGATACTGAGTTTTAGTATGGGGTCGGGGACCTCCATGGACCTTGCCGCTCCGGGCCTGGGGCTTCGGGCTGCGTGTGCCGGAGGGAGGGGTATACGGTGGAGTAGAGGTATACGGGCTGAGACCTTCCATGGAACCTGCCTGCTGGGCCCGATTGGCACCGGAGGAGGTACATACAGAGGTTCTATTTCACACATCATATTATATCATGCATTGGATTCCACCCTTGTTTGCTGTGTGTTCAGTGTACGCTCTGGTAGTATGGGATGCCGGAGGGTTTGCTTTTACTTGATTGTGTTTCTCGATTGTATGGACGGCCGTTGGGACTGTAGGCAGACTATATTTACTCCTGTCTTTATTTAGAGCTTGTCTTGGCACTCATTTAGTGAAGGATTAGCGATGGTTAACATGTTGAGGTTTTGGTTGTGGGATGTCTGATTATTGTGAGGACTAGGGAGTCCTATCTTACTGAGGCACTTTTGTGTGGCCTTCTGAGCAGTGTGTGAGATTCTGGTGTGAAGCTGAGTGGTATCTCTCGATTATTGTGGTCTAGTTATTTCATCCTAGAGTGGTACTTGTGAGGTGATTCCCTGTTTATGCTATCATGTGATTGGATTGGTGTTATGATTTCCTTATACTTGTTGATTCCATTTTGAGTATGTTAGACTGCTCTCGTCTTTTCCTTTTACTTGAGGTTACCGGTATACCGTCATTTTCTCAACTCTCTCTCTACTCACTTATATTGTTGTACAAGGACTCCAGGTGCGTTCTTCTTTCCTTCACCTGTGATTCTCTGTAATTATATTTTTTGTGCTAGCATGTTTTACTTGTAGCTTTTGGTTATATATTCTCTGTGCTAGCTCCTTGTGCCTTCTTTATTGCTTCAGTGACTGATTTCTTGCTATCTGTTACTTACTGTTTTTATATCTTATATGCGCTCAGTCGGCCGATGATGCCTACTGAGTATCCGTGGTTTTGGTGCTCATACCATACTTCTGCACTTTTTGGTGCAAATATTAGCTGAGCTTTCGCTGTTGAACGCATTGAAGACTCGTGCAGCTTTTGGATCTTCGAGACTAGGGTGAGCGCCTGATGGTCGGGGCTTGTCTTCATCTCATCTTTTGTACTGTTACTCTTTGTATATTCGGAGACAGTTGTACTTATCATTTTGTTATTTCAATTTTAAGAAATAATTTTGTCGAGTTAGAGAAAAATTAAAATACACGATATAAACAAAAAAATAATTTTGCTAAATACTAATTTTTATTCATACAAATCAAAATATATAAACGTAATCAACGTAATGAATTTTTCCTTAGACTATTACAAATATTTATCTGTCTAATCATAATAGTTGTAATCATTGACAATGTATATTCAATATAATACGTGTATAATATATACACATATTTTACTTCAACTAGTCTTAATGTATGTGCGTTGCACATGTTAATAAATTAAAAAAATTATATAAAATAAATAAATTATATGAAAATAACAATTAACATTAATATAATTTTTTCTTTAAAAATATTCCAGATATTTAAAAATTATGTTATTTATATAAACGTGCATACTACTACAAAAAGTAGGGTAAAAAATATGATATATATATATATATATGCCAAAAATTAAGAAAAGGCCGTCGACTTTTTTTTTTGGAACTTTAGGAATTTTGCTGGAACTTTTAAGAGTATAAATATTATTAATATTTTAATATATATTAGTGTTTATGTGTAATTATAATTTATTTGAGAAAAATGGTGAAAAGACAACTTTGTCTAAAGCAAACCCTTTTAATGAAGGGTAAAAAGTTCAAATCACATTATAAGGTGCTTCACACTTTTAATATAGTACTAGTTTAGTGTACGTGCGTTGCACGTGTGTATCACAACAATATAAAAAATTGCATACAAAAAGACAATAGAGTATATAATATTGCAATTGAGGCCGGTGAAGCTCTTCACCACTCACGTATTTAAATCATTATCTAATATGATTAGTGTACGCGTGTTGCATTATGTATTACGTTAATCAATAAAAATATATGTGAAACAAACATATCTTTGAAAAATAAAAGTCAACATTAAAATAAATATAAATTTTAATATCTTTACAAAAATAAAATAATACAATAATTGAGATATCAGAACAATACAATTAAATCTAATCCTCACAAAAAAAATTTAAAACCCGACAAAACATTCATTTACCACCGGTGTTAAGCAACAACAAAAATAATCTAGTAACAGAGTAAAACCTACAAAAAAATAATGCAATAATCGAGATATCAAAACAATACAATTACAATTAAACTAACCTTCACGAAAAATTCTCAAAACCAGACTAAATATTCATCTACAACCTGTATTAAGCAACAAAAAATAATAATCTAGTAACCGAATAAAAACTACAATAAAATAATACGATAATCGAGATATCAGAACAATACAATTAAACCTAACCTTTATGAAAAATCCTCATAACCCGATCAAGCACATCTACCACCTGTATTAAGCAGAAAAACAATATCTGGTAACAAAATAAAAACTACAACAAAATAATACGATAATTAAGATATCAAAACAATACGGTTAAACCTAATCTCTACACAAAAATTCCTCAAAGTCTGACCAAACATTCATCTATCACCTATATTAAGTAGAGAAAATAACAGTAAGAAGAACAACAACATTATAAGGTCCTTCACACGAACAACAACATTATAAGGTCCTTCACACTTTAAATATATATATATATATATATATATATATAATTTTTTCTCCTAGAACAGTTTTTGAAAGAATAGTCGTCATAAACCTAAATAAAATGAGACATTAATAAAAATAATATTAATTGATTAGTTAAAAGAAATTCTAATCCTAAACCTAAACTCCTAAAGTTATGCTTAAATCTAAATACTAATAACATAATCGTATAAATAACAAATAAAGAGAGACAATTAATATAAATAATATTAATTAATTTATCAAAAGGAATCCTAAACCTAAACTGATGTTTAAAGCTAAAAAACATAGTCATATAAATATATATTTAATGAATTCTATAAATTTAGACTTCTTGTTATATATTAATAATAATAATTGGAGAAAAATAATAAAAAGACGATTTTGTCTAAAGGAGAGACTTTTAATGAAGGGTAAAAAATTCAAATCACATTATAAGGTGCTTCACACTTTTAATATAGTATAGATAGATATAGATAGATAGATAGATAGATAGATAGATAGATATAGATATAGATTATATAGTGATTGTACGTTGCATACTAGCTAAATTCTACAAAAAAAGAAATTGAAAATCATAATTAACTTTATTATGACATGATTGAACTGTTATATAGTGTAATTTTTTTTATATTTATTAATTCATTGGTCAAATAAAAACTCACTAAAATATTTTGGTTTGCACGAATTAAAGTTTGTTTAGTGATTACACGTATTGTAAAAATAAATTAACAAATATAAAAGAATTTTGAATTGAACCGATTAAGTTATAATCATTATTTGTCTTATATAACTATATATTGACCAAATTAATCTTAGGTATAAGATTAAATTTATCTTTGAATTATGTGAAATGAAATAAATTTGCCTTTTATTAATAATTGAGGTTAAATATGTTTTATCGTTATTAGTTAGGGTTAATTTATCTCTAAACTATGCGAAAAAGAATAAATTTACTCTTATTTTTAAATGGAGGATAAATTTAAACCTTTCATTGAGATAAATTTAACTCTTTGACATAGTTCAAGTAAAAATTTAACCCTTTCATCTAATTTTGAGTTATTAAGTTTTTTTGTTCCTTCTTTCTCTCTTTTCAACCACTTTCTCACAAATCACTCTTTCTTCCTCATTTCTCCTTGTCTCTCCTCGCCACCATTATTATCATCACCTCCACCATCATTTTCCTTTCCTCTTTCTCTTCTTTTTCTTTCTTCCGGTCATCCCATCACTATCACCATCACCATCACCACCGTTAAGAGGGAATGTGCTAAACAACTTGGCACATGAATATAAAGGAGAAGCTCAATAATTTTTTTAAGTCAAATTTGTACCATTTCAATGCAAATGTATAGTCACATATGTTTTCAAAAAAATAATAATTAATCGGTGTAGTGACATGAAGAATGAAAAAAGGAACAAAATTTGATTCCATATTTGTCTATTATTATCTTATTGAGTTAATATAATATATTTTTTTAATTTTAAATAAATTTAGTAATAATTTATTTAGTAATTATTTGGTTGGTGGGATAAAGGATAACAATCACGAAATTAAATGCGAAATTATTTTATTCTATTTTTGGTTATGAGTATTAATTAGTACCCAAAAATTATTTTATACTAAAATGATGAAATTAGTTATCCCATATAGAAAGTGGGCTAGCTAATTTCATAATATATCGTTGTTCATCCCATCTCGGTAATCAATTGGGTCTCTTATTAATTTAATATAAAAAATTCACAAAGCACTCTATGCGGACACTATCATTTGAGCTGTACTCTTTTTAAAAAAAAAATTATTTAACTGATACCTATTTTTTACAAACTTTAAATAAATTTTCTCACTCGGCAATACCATTATCGCATCACTCATCATCATATATGTCCGAATCAATTCAGACAATCAAAACATTTCATTTATAGACAAGTCAAAGAAATAAAATTCATAGATTTATATTTAAATTTAAATACCCTAAAAAGAAAAAAATAATATGTGCACTATTCAAATTTGCTAAAAAATAAATACCTAAAAATTACAGAAAAGAAAATCAACTTATGTTATTAAAATTTGCACAAAAAATGAAGCTCTTTTTTTTTTCCTCATTTTGGATTCAATTAGTTTGTTGAATTTCTATCACATATGTTTGAAGCTGAAATAAATATATGTTCTGACCTTGTTAAAGATATAACTTCAATAAAAAATGTATGAAGTAAGCCTTTTCAAGACCACAAGTTCAGTAAGTTAGCCTTGACAAACCATTAAATATCTTAAGCTTTGTCAAGGTTATAACTTTTGTAAAAAAATTTCAAAGTTTAGCCTTATCAAGTGCACAATATAAGAACCCGTTTGACCATGAAATTTTTTCACTTTTTTTTACTTAATTTAAAAATCAGTGTTTGACCATGAAAATTTCAGATACAACCTAAAATTATATTTGGTATTTGAAAAACAGCCAAAATCATGTCTTTACTTTTTTCACTTTTTTAAAAAGAAAAATTTCAAAAAAAATCCATTCTTTTTTCATAAATTAACTCTATTCAAATCATATTTTATATTTTTGTTAAAAATTACATTTAATTTTTAAATAGTTATTGCAATAACTATTACCAATCACTATTTCAATTTTTACTTTGAAAATTTCAAATAATTTTTTTTTCATGGCCAAACGCTCCTAAGTAATATATGTGTGTGTCTGTGGGCCCTTTCTTAATATAGGACAATCTTTCAGTCCCACTACGTATTATTGCACTATTGCTTTTCTCGCCATATTTCCCCCCCTTTTAAAAATAAATAAAAAATCCTCTCCATAATTTCCCTTCCCTTATCACTCTCCAGTTCAAAATTCTAGGGTTTTTCCCAAATTCAAATTCCATTCTAGTTTTCTTCAATTCTCCGATCGTCAACCACGCCGGCGGTATATTTACCGGCGAAAATGTATTGCCATTTCGATAGCTGCTTTTGAATTTCTTGCTAATTCGTCAAGGTACGGCTAATTAAGCTTGTGGTTTTTTTTTCAATTTTATAGGATTACTTTTGTATCCCTCCACATTTTGTGTAAGTTTAGCGTTTTGCTTTTGCTTTGGGGGGGTGTTTTTGGACATGATTAAGCAGATTTTGGGGAAGCTTCCTCGGAAGCCGTCAAAATCATCATCGTCGTCATCTCCTAACGATTCGAGTCATAATGAAGTTACAGCATTTTCATCGAATTCGAACAGTTACGGTGTTGTTAATAATAGTAGTAGTAATAGCTCAAAGGGCTCGGGAAATTTGGGGAAAATATCAAATTCGACATTTTCCGGTATGTCTCAGGTTACTAGTAACGGGAATTATATTCCCGAGAAGACGAATCAAGGGAAAAAAGCAGTTCGGGTTAATGGGCAGGTGGAACCCTCTGTTATGAATG
The DNA here is from genome assembly GCA_003996215.1 of Jaltomata sinuosa. Lineage (NCBI taxonomy): Eukaryota > Viridiplantae > Streptophyta > Magnoliopsida > Solanales > Solanaceae > Jaltomata > Jaltomata sinuosa. The sequence goes on along the minus strand of QJPP01007186.1, from coordinate 1,171,871 downwards.
CTGTTGTATCGTATGAGGTTCTACCGAGTTTTCGAGATGTCCCAAGCTCAGAAAAGCAAAATCTTTTGATTAGGAAGTTACAAATGTGTTGTGTGTTGTTTGATTTTGGCGATCCTACAAAGAATCTGAAGGAGAAGGATGTCAAGAGGCAGACGTTGCTTGAATTAGTTGATTATATTTCATCTGTGGGTTCCAAGTTTAATGAAGCTACAATGCAAGAAATAACAAAAATGGTTGCTGCCAATTTGTTTAGGACGTTACCCTCGTTTAATCATGACAACGGGTTACTGGATATGTTTGATCCAGAAGAGGATGAGCCCACGCTGGAACCCTCGTGGCCTCACCTTCAGGTTGTTTATGAGCTCCTTTTGCGATTTGTGGCTTCATCGGAGACGGATGCTAAGCTTGCAAAAAGATACATTGACCACTCTTTTGTCTTGAGATTGCTTGAACTGTTTGATTCAGAGGACCAACGGGAGCGCGAGTACTTGAAAACAATTCTTCATCGCGTATATGGGAAGTTCATGGTGCATAGGCCATTTATCAGGAAAGCCATAAATAATATATTTTACCGATTTATCTTTGAGACTGAGAAGCACAATGGAATTGCAGAATTGCTGGAGATCTTGGGCAGTATAATCAATGGATTTGCTCTGCCTTTAAAGGAAGAGCACAAGCTTTTTCTTGTCCGTGCATTGATTCCCCTTCACAAACCTAAATGCGTAGCCATTTACCACCACCAACTCATGTATTGCATCACACAGTTTGTGGAGAAAGACTTCAAGTTGTCAGACACCATGATCAGAGGACTTCTGAAGTACTGGCCAGTAACCAATAGTGGCAAGGAGGTCATGTTTCTTGGTGAGTTGGAGGAAGTTCTGGAAGCTACCCAAGCTGCAGAGTTTCAACGGTGCATGGTCCCTTTGTTCCGTCAGATTGGTCGTTGTCTCAACAGCTCTCATTTTCAGGTATCATATTCTGATTCTTTTGATTCCATCTTTTGCTAGATCGAACTTCTCAGTTTATTTTTGGTTGATCCCTATTTCCCATCTTCTTGGCAATTCGATGCTCAAACTATCTTTCTGGTTCGATGCTTCATTAGATAAGAGGACCTCTTCTGGGTTTCCACGCTTTACTAATTCTCAGGGTGGAGTTTTAGTTCAGTAAATATTTGGAGGAGAGGATAATGATTGGTATCTTCATTTTTTTAATTAGAATAAGCTGAACCAATAACAAATTTGCTGCTGGATATTGAGATTGGTCTATGCAATGAACGATACATATCATCAGTATGTGCATGTATGAAACTATAATTTCAATGTAGCTTAATTTTGAAAGATAATGAAGAAGAAATGATGAGGTATTCCGTTTGGTGAACTGAACATATCTGGATGCTGCGAAGCATAAAAAGTTGAAATATTGGTATATGTTTATTGTTGTTCTAGTATATTGTTTTTGTTTTTAAAAGATTTCGTTATTACTTTCTTTTGACTGGCTGAAGATACATGTCACCATTCTTTTTAGTTAATATCATTTTCTCATGATTGAAAAGTCTATTGAATGTTCAGTTTGACCAGTCCACAGTTTTAGGAATCGTGCTTTTGGTTTTGTAAAGAGCACATGTGCTCCAGGTTATAAGAGTGGCTTACAAGTGATATATCAATATATCATCAATCATATGATAGGCGAAGGACAGAAAGAGATTTTGACTTCAGCTTAATCAGATACACAACGGGAGTATTTTAGACTTTAAATGATTAGGCTAAGTGAAAATATTAGTTACAGTTGTAAAAAAAGTTAGACAGCGGATATAGCTCAAACCAAATTAGCAAATCGGCTGAGAAATTTGTGGCAAGAAACAGAGAATAACCAGCCTACCTAGCAAGCTTTACTTACTTAATAGCTTATGTTAAAAGATTTGTAGATTGCCCAAGTGTAGAGAAAATGATTAGACTCACTTCAAGCTCTCACAGCTTGCTGGTTGCCTCAGCAGGTTGTCAGATTTTAGGCACCTCTTATGTACCAATAGACAGAGATACGCGCACACACACGTAAAGATTATTCAGGAGCTATTTGTGATGCTAAAGCTTCAATTATAGATTATAGGTACTTTTTCCCGATAAAGATCAGGCCTATCCATTAACCTTGGCATATTTTATGTTGATGGATGGTTTCCATAGACATTATTTACATGCTTTTGTTTTTACTTTTAACATTAGTTTTCCAGTAATAGGCAAGAAAGATTGATCAAGGGATGATTCTTGGTTATGGCCTCTCATCTGGAAGGAGAATTTAAGTTTTAATTTCCTTCTCATTCTCTGGTTACGGTATTGAGAACTTAAGACACAAGTTCCTTTCTTGAGTTTCAGCTTCTATGTATTTTAACTTGTTGTCACCAAAGAAGTATAATTCAAGCCTCGTGGAGTGTTCAGCTCACAAACTTTTCACAGATCTTGCAGGCGAGAAGCTGTGCAAGTTTGGGCAGAAGCTAAAACAATTTACTACTACTGTGCTATAGCTGCACTACTACTATTATTGCTACCACTGAGCGTAGAGTATTGTTATGATAGGAAATGTTAATTTTGGCATTTTAGAGAAGTGGTTAATTTGTTATGGAGTAAAATAGAAAGCAGGTAAGACTAAATGGGACGGAGGGTATATAGCCTTTGTAAATAGAAGAGGAAGCGGAAGGAGATACTTGCATGATAACTTAAAACACAAACTAGTAAGGGAAATGTAAAAGTATTGCTTGCCATGGTTGGATGAGTCAAATCAATGTAGGAAATGGGACAGTAAGTAGTATTTGTTGTTTTCACTTTATTCCCTTAAAAACTATATCTTTTAGTGATTTATGAGCTCTATAACAACATGATGCAGTCATAGTGCTATCTCCTTTGCGATTTATGTGTATAACCCCTTGGTTGTATGTTCTCTACTATATAAGTTTGATAGAACGTCAATCTAAGTGGAACATTATCCTAGCTATAGATGAAAAGGGAAGACCTTTATGTTCTTCTAGTTTAACTCTAAAAGAGATCCCAAAGAGGAAAGAAGTAAATGAATAATGCCAAATCTAGTCAGTATGTGGAATTGCTTGAGTGAGTAAATGAAAAAAAAAAGATTCGAAGACCTGGTTGGAACAGAGGTTTCCTTGTGAATAGGTACTTCGTTCCCTTTTTGTAGAATACCAAATAAAGGAAATGAACATAGTACCGCGATCCAGTTTCACACTGTTTTTTTCATTTATACTATTTGACAATGAGAACTATTTTCTTGACTATCACTTAATGGGGTCAGTAAATTCTCTGTCATAATGGAGGATTCATCACCTTGAAACACTTTGAAGTTGAGATGCTGAGCTTGGGTGTAACTCCTTGCCCCTTATGTGGGTTATATGGACATAAAGAAATAGAAGAGCTCTTTGGTGTGCCTTTTGCTTCTACTTAGTTTTTGGGGGATCTATGAGGTCCAATTGGTATAGATTTGGGTGCTCTTTGTAGAAAATCTCATTTACCTGAGATTTTCCCCACTACAATTAAATTATACCTTATAGAAAAACCACTTTGAAGTTAAGATTTAAATAGCTTAGCTTGGGTATTGTGGCCTTCCCTATCTTTTTCCAGCAATCAATCTAAAGAATCTTTTAAATTGTTAATCAAATGCTTTTGCCGCTATGTCTCATTCATATTTTGCTCATGGTCCATTTGTCTTGTTCTGCTAGGTATCCTAATACTTTTAACACCGCCATTTACTATTTTCCTAATTTTTCGTGTAGTAGGATTCCAAGTCCTCCTTAATGGATTTTATCTCATAAGTTAAATCACTGGAGTCTGGAGGGACAATTTCAAGCAGCATGCATTCTTTGCGAACAGCATGATAATTTATGAAGTTCACCTCTGCAAAGTAACCTAATCTTATGTTGGAGAAACGTCAAAGTACACATTTACTTCTTATTTGCAAGATACCTCAAAATACACCTTGGCTATCTTTCCTGTTGGAAATAGATTTTCTAATTGTTATTTCTGGAATCATTATTTGCATAATGTCTATTCTACTCTTGAATGTCTCCATTTGCCATAAACTGGCAGGTAGCTGAACGTGCTCTGTTCCTGTGGAATAACGATCACATAAGAAATCTGATAATTCAGAATCGTAAAGTGATTTTACCCTTAATTTTTCCACTCTTGGAGAAAAACACCCGTGGTCACTGGAACCAAGCTGTTCAAAGTCTGACGTTGAATGTGAGGAAGATCTTTTCAGATGCTGATCAAGCGTTTTTTGACGAGTGTTTAGAGAATTTCCAAGAAGATGAGATAAAAAACAAGGAGTCGCAGGAGAGGCGGGAATTGACCTGGAAACGCTTAGAAGATGTAGCAGCTTCCAACTTTGTGAGTAATGAAGCTGTGCTGGTCTCTAGATATGCTTCTTCTGTTGTCATTGCCAACAGCACCAATTAACGACAAATTTGGGTAGTTGAACCATAGATGTAGGCCCAAGAATTGTATTTTGTTACTTGGTGCCCATATCCGTGGTGTGTTAAGCTTAGCAGCCAGATGATGAAGGTGATAATGGTCTTTGTGGATACCAAGTTTCTCTTTCAGTCTTTGGTCCCGTCTGTTTGGGGCTTTTGTATTATAAATATTTAAGGTCTCAGATCTAGGGGCTCTTGGGATTTCTGATAAATATTTATTTGGTTTTATTTATCAAAAAAAGAAATATTATTTTAGTGTTCTTTATGCTCATTTTGCAATTCAGCAATTAGCATCTGTGGTTTCTTCTCTGATTGTTCTGGGTAATTGTGAAGGTAATCAGTTACTCCATCACTCATGCCACACTGCTAGTTTAGCTCGATGAAATAACGTTTTACTGGCCACTTTTTGATCATGTTTTTTGACAAATAGCCATTGCAATGGGTTTCAGATTCCTCTCTGTCCTGGAATTTCCCTTGTGGATTTGAAACTAAACAAAAATCACAATTTCCCACACTCGGCTAACGCTGCTAGTTTAGCTCAACGAAGTAGTGGCCACTCACCACTTTCCAGCGATGTCATAAGTTGAGCTCTTATTGGCTGAATTGCACAAATAGCATGTTTTTAACATCTTTAAATTGAGATAATTTCAAATATGTACAATAAACTAATTAGTTTACGATAAATATAGTCAAGTTTTCTTTACAAAAAAAATAGCCCAAAAATGAATTAGCCATAAAAAAAAATTACAAAAAAATAACCGCATGCATATGTAATGTATCGATATTGTATAAAAATTATGTAATCTATCAATATTGTATAAATATATATCGATATTGTATAATTAATGTATAAACGTATATTGATATTGTATAAATGGTGTATAAAATATGTATCAATATTGTATAAATTAGGGATGACAATGGGACGGATACGGGGCGAAGCCGCATAAACCAACATCGACTTTGCCCCTCCCCGCCCCGCCCGGCATAGCACAATTTTTTATTTTCTCCCCGTCCCGCTCCACATTAACCCACCTCGCATAAACTCGTCTCGCATAATTATTTTTTTCTTATTAAAAAAAATGTAGGCTGACAGTAAGTACATTGATCTGGTGGCTTGAAAATAGTTGATCTGGCAGTATACATGGCTTGCAAACTCATCAGTTTGCAATTGCTTTGGTCTCACAGAACTCATTTAATAATTCAACAGGGATTATTTCACTTTTAACACAATTTTTCCTTTATTAACCCCAAGTTTATCATAACTTACTCATTAATAATTCAACAGTGAGTACTTCACTTTTAGCAAAAAAACGTGTCCTCGTGTCATGTAACATGACTCATGTAAAATGAATATGCTGCAGTTATCGTTTCATGAAATAAAGGGTGAAATTAGGCCAAGTTTAAATTCAAGTGCAGACAGCCATTAAAGAACTTGGTTTGCAATTTTTTTCAATCCCGTCTAATTCAAAATCTCCTCTAAACAGTCCCAAATTTTAGATATTAGCTCCTCTCAATGTTTTGAATCTTTTGGCATATAATTCACTCGAAACGATTCACGTTTGCGGTACGATAATTTTTTTTAAAAAGGAAAGCAACCAAAAAGAAAGGAGGAGGAAGAAGAAGAAGAAGTAAGGGAGAGAAAGAAGAACAAGAAGAGAAAGGGCCGAGTGGATGTGCCGAGACTTGGGCTATTTTGGGTAATTTTTGATAAGTTGGGCTAATTTGCATGTAAATAAATTTAATGGGTTGACATTCTGCCTAATTTCCCCCTTTAAATTCTCTTTTAAAGAGTTTTGCAAATTCAGCTAATGTACCATTGGACTTTAGAGAAGGATCGAATATATCCCTATGTTTTTTATTTTAATTAAAGATCAAAAGATAAATTTAAAATTGATTCACCTTTTGTCCATTGAAAAGGATATATGAGTCATTTGTGTAACGATACGGGTATAAATAAACCACTTTTTTAATAGTGGATATATTAATCCTAAATCGTGTAGTTGAAAGGTATATTTAGCCCTTCTCCCTTTTACAAATTATGGAAAGACAATTGATGCAGGATTTTAGAAGCAACACAGTGGTGTTTGAGCTACTTTTTCTCGTCAAATTTCTCCTTTTGCACTGCGTATTGCTTATTTTTTTGGTCTTCCTTGTGGCTTATCCTTGCTGGCCACAAGGCAGTAAAAATACAGCTTAAAGATAAAAATCCATATGCAGATTGCACTTATATGGAAAAACAATCTCAAAGTAACTGATAATAACAACAAAAAAAATACTCAGTGTATTCCCACAAAGTGGAGTCCGGGAAGGGTAGAGTGTACGCAGTCCTTACCTCTACCTCTGAGAGACTGTTTCCAATAGACCCTCGGGTCAAGACAATAACAGTCTAGAAAAAAACATAATAGAAGTACAACAGACAATAAGTAGTAACAAACGAACATATAGTAAAAAGCCAATCCTACCACAAAATAATACTACAATCGATCTACCGGAAACAACAGACATCAACAAAAATCAAAGAACAAGTGGGTAATTTAACTGACAATCTGATACCAAAAACATTCTCATCAGATTTCCCAATGTAACAATGAGGATGAAGTAACAGCTTGCAGTATCTTTTTATGTCTGAAAGATTTCCTAGCTGGGGCAAAGACTTTTATCATCCTGGAGGAGAAGACGGAAGGTTGTAATCAGAATCTATGGCGGAACTGGCCAGTGCAAAGATAATCATTCATACCACTACTGAATTGAATGTTATCTGGCCACCGTACCAATTAGACAGATATGTTCTGAGACCATTTATATTACAACAGCAATCCAAATATGCTTATGAAACAGATAACTAATAAGTGAACTGCACTAGAAACCTGGGAATTTAGTAACTTTATGAGACTAGATGTGGGAAATGGATTCACTAGTCATCTCCATATGCTCGAAAGCTATATCGCTCTTGGTAGAAGTCATTAAAGTAGAGATCAGCTTCAAACCATTTTGGATACCGGACAAGGTCTCCTGCCACAAACTGCATAAATCTTTTGCTTCCTTCAGGTACCACCCTTACCTCACCTTCTTCAATGTAAACCAACTGGTCTACATGCCAATCCCAAGGTAACTTGCATTTGCCAGTTTTCCACATTGACCATCGTGGAACTCCAAGCTCCATTAGTCGATCTTTTGTCACATTTCTCTCTACTCTCACATGATACAACTCCTCCAGTGGTTTCTCTGTCATCATTGCCTTAACTTCTCGACATCTCCTGGAGGGGACACAGAAACTTCTTCGTTCTAGGCTGCCAGTGTTGGTGGATAAGTGGCTTAAAGCAGGCATTGTTATGAGACTCGCCATATGACACTCTCTATTTGTATAGCTATCACAACAAAAATGAGCCTGCCTCAGCTACACAACGTTAGCAGGAGTTAGTTTAAAGCAAGTCAATTAAATACAAACGATTACTATTTGTATCCTCCAACACAATGTCAGAGAGAAATGCAGGTATGTAGAATTACTCGCACAACAGTACAAGCACGATATATGAATTATGATGCATCACTTAAAGATAGATAGTCCTGATGTAGGAATCTCAATCAAATGGACTTTCACAGCCCTAATTTGCGCTTATTTAAAGATTTCTCGTTCGTGCTTAAAGTATTACCAACAAATCAAATACCATATATCTGGAGCATGTTATAGCAAGTTCTGCAATCATCTCAAATCTGCTAGTCAAATGTATTAACACAAACACCAACTGCTTTTGCTTTAACCTAATATAACTAAAAGAGACATCTTTATTTTTTCTGGAGAAACAGGCCGGTTTCTTAGTTTCCAAAGGTAGATGAGAATTTATAGGCCGTTCAAGACCAATTTTGCTGAGTAGCAACCAGACAGTATCAAACTGACATAGTGGGGCTTGAAAAGCTAGTTCCATCATTGCGAAGTGCAAACATTAAAGAAAATGTGAAGTTTCAGGTTTCCAGCAGCAGTTCTAGCAACTGCATACATGAATTATTTCCCAAAGTTTGCAATCACTTCCAGCAAAATTATCACTCCCTCGGTCATATTTATACTCCTCCAAGCACCCAAGGATATGGCCTAGCGGTCAATGAAGTGGGTTAAAGAACCATGAGGTCTAACGTAGGTTCAAATCCCAGTAGAGACCAAAAAAAACACTAGGTGATTCTTCTCATCTGTTCTAGCTTTGGTGGACAGAGTTACCTGGTAACTCATGCTAGTGGGAGGTGGCTCGTGGATTTAGTCGAGGTGCGCGAAAGATGACCTAGACACCACGGTCATCAAAATATTTATACTCCTCCAAGTCTTTTCATTTTGGAAAATACCAATTCTTTTATACTATTCATCAATTTTATTATTCACATTTCAAATACATTTAATTATTGAAATTTTCATGTGATTCTATCAGATTAACTTTTCATCCTCCATTAACACAGTCCACAAAAGAATCACACACAATCAAATTAACGTCTATACTATGTAGTCAAAGTCAAGCACCTTCATACAAAATGAAGTGGAGGGATTACTAGTTTCTTCTACAAAACACTCTTGCTCAAGCAGAAAATATGCAAAAAGGGAATAGAAAAGAAACGGGTTCCCATTTATCCATGTTATGAGAAAAATTGGCAACCAAAACGACATCCATCCGCTCAATAAAAACATAATCTTAGAAGAATCAATTAATGGGTGCATTTACCATTTAAAATAGGTATAATAGAAGTGTATGCTTACCCTTTTTGCTTTAGATTTCGGTTGAAAACGCAGAGCAAAACCAAAGAGGAAGCAGGGATTGCAAGATTGGTTCTAAAACCCTTGAAGAGTTTGAGGAATAGAGGGAAGGGTTTATCAGAATTGTCCCTTTTATCTTATCCAGCCCCTGAAAAAAACAGCGTATAGAGTTACCTGCGGGTCACCTTAGGTTTCATTTTGATAAAAGACGGACGAAACAAAAGTAGTAAAAAGAAACTTCTTTTTTTGGGCTACGAGTCTATAGGGAAGAAAATAGGAAAAATTAGACAAAATAACCATTGTGTTAAATTTTTACTCAAAAAATAGCCTCTCTTATCTTTTATTTTCCAAAATAGACATTCGGCCTATTTTGTTTCTTCAAATAGCTGTTCGGCTAATGTTATTTCATAAATAACTGTTCGCCTAATTTTGTCCCTTTCTTCTTCTTCTTTGTTCCGTCTTCTTCCTTTCTTCTACTTCCTCGTTAATTCTTCTTCTTCCTTTCTTCTATTTCTTCCTTTTTTCTTCTCTTCTTTTCCGTTGCTTTCACCCATTAAAGTTTCTTGAAAGCTCAATTTTTAAAATTTGATGTGCCGTAAAAGTGAATCGTTTTGGTTAAGAAGAATTACAAAGCTCAATTTTAATGGAGTTTTGATCCTGTCATTAGAATAGTGATTTAGATTTTCATATTTGAATCTGATGATAATTTAATTTAAACTGCGATAATAAAAAGTTAAGAATTTATTACTAAAAGATAAAATTAAGTGAAATAGTAATGATTTTATCGGAGGTTGAACGGCGATGAAGAAGAAAGTTGATTGGCGGGGGAGAGCAAGGGGATGGGTTCTGCTACTAGCAAATTAAGGGGATGAAGTTTGGGAAAGAGGGATAAGAGAGAGAGAGGGAGAGAGAAAAAATTAAAAAATTAAAAAAAATAAAGTATAAAAATATAAATTAAATAAATTTGACACGTGACAAACAATGATTGATGCTTGAATTTTCTCTTTTTCTTATAGCTGGGGTAGAACTAAAAATGTGGTATTTGTATTATTTTAAAATTGTTGAGTGAGGTAATAGGACCCCAGTAAAGTTTAGGTGTCTACCTCCAAATCACGTCCAACTTTAGAGGGGATATTATGCATTTTTCCTTGATACATCTATACATCATATATACATGATTATGCACTATTAATACAATATCGATGCATTACATAACTATTTATACAATATCGATACATTGCATATACACTATATAACAATTTATACAATATTAATACATTACATATAGACTATATATACATTACATATACAATGTTCGAGAAGTTATATCTGACTTTTCCTTGTGATTGATAAAATTATTAGTTACCAAAAAAAAAATCTTTTAGCCACAGTTTTGATATCATTTAGCCACGGTCTAAAACACGGGTATTTTGAACTCTTTGGATATTTTTTTGGTAAATAAAAACATAACTATATTTATTGTAAACTAATTAAATTTTTGTATATATACGAAAATTTCCCAAGAAAATACTACCTTCATTCCTTTTTCTTTGTCACATTTTGCTTTTTGAGATTTAATTTAATTAATTTTTAAAGGTAATTAGATTAGATTAATTTGATATTTTAAAATTAAAATTTAGATATTCAAAAATTATATGTAAAGTACTATAAATTACAATTTTTCTCATATTAATATGATGAAAAAGTATATCTTAAAATTGTGATAAATATTTTAAAACGAAAGGAATAAAGGAGAAAATTATTTCGACCTAGTAAAATTGATGAGAAGAGAATTTCAATAGCTTCTTTTTAGTAACCTAAACCAACTAAAGGAAGAACAGAAAGTAATTTATTTCTGGTACATATTCTGGCAAAATAAGTAAGTAAGTATACATAGAGAGAATCAACCGGGCTCGGAGCAAGTTAGCTCTGGCTGAGACAACTACACAAATGTCTCTCAAAGAGAGTGGATTTGTATTTTTACCTCCCACAAGAAAGGTCTTACAAAAATAGCCTTTCTTGTTTTTATGTATAGAACAACTACCTTTTTGCCCCTCTATACCTCAAATATTTTTAAACAACTTTTCATGCTCATTTGCCTCTCAACTTTTATATTAATTTCTTTTTCTCTTTTTAATTTTTTTTTATTTTAATTTTTTCTTTTATTTTTTTATCAACTTTTATTTTTTCGTTTATTTTTTGTTTTGTCTCTTTTTTCTTCGTTTTTCCTTTTTTTCTCAATCTTTATTTTTTTTCCTCTCAACTTCTATTTTTTTTGTTTTTTTCTTTGATTTTTAATTCTTCTTTTTTCTTTTTTTTTTTAAAAAAATTATTTTTCTCAACCTTTATTTTTTTTATGAGATGTTCTATAACTCTTGCTTTAGAGGCAAAACTTAGCCCAAAGACTTCCAAACAACAAATTACGCCCCATGAGCAAGACTTGATACTAGTACATTGTGTCTTGATTAATGAGATGTTTTATAACACTTGCCTCAGAGACAAGACTTAGCCCAATGACCTCTCAAAAAATACAAGTTACGCTCCATGGGCAAGAGTTCACACTACTTCATTGTGTCTTAATTTATGAGATACTCTAAAACTCTTGCCATAGAGGCAAGACTTAGTTCAAGGATTTTCAAACAACAAGTTATACCCCACGAGCAAGACTTGACACTACCTCATTGTGTCTTGATTTATGAGACATTCTATAACTCTTGCCTTAGAGACAAGACTTAGCCCAATGAATTTCAAACAACAAGTTACGCCCCATGGGCAAGAGTTGACACTACTACATTGTGCTTGATTTATGAGATGCTCTATAACGCTTGTCTGAGAGGCAAGACTTAGCCCAAGGACTTCCAAATAACAAGTTACGCCCCATGGGAAAGAGTTGCACTACCACATTGTGTCTTGATTTATGTGATGCTCTATAACTTTTGCCTTAGAGGCAAGAATTAGCTCAAAGACTTTCAAACAACAAGTTACGCCTCATGGGCAAGAGTTGACACTAGCACATTGTGTCTTGATCATGAGATGCTCTATAACGTTTGCCTTAGAGGCAAGACTTAGCCCAAGGGCTTCCCAAAAAACAAGTTATGCTCCATGGATAATAATTACACTACTTCATTGTGTCTTAATTTATGAGATGCTCTATAACTCTTGCCTTAGAGACAAGACTTAGCTCAAGAATTTTCAAACAACAAGTTATGCCCCACGAGCAAGACTTGATACTACCTCATTGTATCTTGACTTATGAGATGTTTTATAACATTTGCCTTAGAGGCAAGACTTGTTCCAAAAAACAACAAAGCACGCCCTTAAGTTTACTTCGATTTCAAAGAAAGAAGATCCTCTTTGCGAATTATCAAACTTTTTGTTCATTAGCAAAAAATAATAGAGGTTAAGAAAAAAGAGAAAAAAGAGAAGAAAAAAAGAGAAAAGGAAAAAAAAAAAAAAAAAAAAAAAAAAAAAAAAAGAGAAATTAAAGTTGAGAAAAAAAAAGAGAATAAAAAAAAATAAAGGTTGAGAAAAAAAAGAACAAAAAAAAAAGTTGAGAGAAAAAGAAAAAATAAATAAAATAAAAATAAAGGTTGAGAAAAATGAAAACGAGAATTAAAAAAAAATTGAAAAAAAAGAAAAAAATTAAAAAGATAAAAGTAAAAGGAAAAAGGAAAATTAAAAGTTGAGAGAAAAATGAACATGGAGAGTTGTGGTGTAGAGGGACAAAAATGTATTTGTGCTATACATAAAAAGAAAGGAAGGGTATTTTTTAAAGACTTTTATTATGGGGGACAAAAATAGAAGACCACTCACTTTTTGGGACACTCTATGTAATTTTTTGGCTCTGACTTATTTCAAGAAGAGTTCAATATCGATTCGGCCTTATTTTCGTATAAAGTTGAACATTTCAATTTTCATTTTTATCAAATAGAAAATCAAATAATAGAACTGAAGGGACCGAATGCCTACCCCTAGAGAAGGGGGAGGAGGAAATGAGAAAAGCTAAAAAAAAACTCCAATTTTTTCAAATATATGTACCTCATTTTGCATCATGAGTATACACTGAGTATACATCGGTAAGGCAGCGATGTATATAAACTATGGCTGAGCAGTTGAAAATTTTATTAGTTTGCTGACTAAAAATGTTAAGATCCCAAAATAATATTAGTGACTCACGCATGTTGTGATCAATCGACTATTCGGCTTATACACCAGACCGCTCGTGCTCGCATATTTTTTCTCGTGCCTTAATAGAATGACTGTTTTAGTTATGCTGCGCTTTGACCTAAGCTAGTGGACTTTAATTACTCATCTTGTCACAACTGTAGTGTAGGTATCTTTAGGCATAAAAAAGGAAAAAGAATACCTAATTAAGCAATTAAGCAAATACAATTACTCTGAGGTTGGTTGTTTCTGGTGAGAATCATTAGATTAATACTATCTCCATTTCAAAATACTTTCACGTTTAGTCGAGAATCAAACTACATAAACTTTGATCGTGGTAAGATATATTTTTACTATATTAATATGAGAAAAATTGTCACTTCTAGTACTTCTCGTGTAAACTAATCTAATCTTGTTTAGCTTTAAATATTAGTCAAATTGACTCTCGAGAAGCAAAGCGCGACAAATATTTTGAGACGAAGTAAGTACAACCGTGCTCCATTTTTTATTTTTTAAAAAAATTCGAACTTTTTCAATTTCCTGACTTCGAACTAATACTACATATTTTGATTTCCACATTGAACTACTAATACCAAATACCTTATACTATCTCTTAAAACACAGAACAAAGACAAAAAGCAAATGGCCTCTACCTCCATCAATTTAACAAGAATATACAAAAAAAAGCTTATCGGCTTGTGTATGTGGTAGCTGTTTGCCTAAAATTAGCTTATCAGAATTTAGGACAACGAAACAGAGGGTTTTCCTACCGCGAAACAATAAGAAATTTGTGTTATAAAATATGATTTTCCCACTGAATAAGGTCACTGGAAAAACACATGGTGGAAAATAAATTCTCATTGAAACACTGAGAAGTTTTTTAATTTTTTCGTGTGAAAACACTACTATTTTTTCTCTTTTCTCAGCGATTCAATCAAAATATTCATAAGAAATAGCCACTGAGTGTATTTGAAAATTTCAAAGGAAAAATAGTGATTTTTTACTAGTGGGTTATTGGTAAGATAGAGGTCACAAACAATGTGATTAGTCCTAATCCAGTTAATTCTTTGATAGTGTGAATCTAATAGAAATAATGTAATGAAAATAGCAAAATTGACAATTGAATTGGAATAACTGAGAAAAGAAAAAATGTTGAACAATGATTTTCATCACATTATATTTGCCAGAAATATGTGTAATAGCCGGTTTGGGGCTTCGGGTCGGTGTTTTTTAAATGAATTTTTGTTTATTAAATTTAAAGAAAAAAGAGTAAAAAATGAGTTATCTACCAGAAAGTTTGTATTTTCAGGTTGTGTGATTTTTGGGTTAGTATACTCAAAGTTAATTGATTTTTCTGTTAGAAATGATAGCTAAGTGACTTCTGTGAAAAAATTTGATAGTTATGTGACAATATGTGAAATTTTGCCCATGAATCCCACATATCTCGGAGTTTGGATGTTCTTAGAAAGAGACTGGTCTAGGATGGTCCGGATGCTTTGGTCCATCCGGATGGATCCTTTCGGAGCATGGTTGCAAGGCGTGTGTATCCCAGGCCCCGGACCAAGTTCTGAGACGTTGGAGGTCTCTTCATCCGTCTGACATTGATTGACTCAGGGTTGACTATCGTCCTCTCTGTGCTTGCCTCGTGTCAGGTCAAATAGTTTTTGCTCTGGTATATTTTTACCAATACAGTAGGTATTAGTAGTATCTATTTTTACCATGCATGCACCATTATGAAGGTAGCTATAATCTCCAGGAGCAGGTAATAATAATGATATTATCAAATTAAAGTTTATAAAAAAGAAGATTAGTTTATTGTGTCTAATTATATGTGAGAGGTCAGTTAATATGATTATGACATATTAACCTTATTGAATGAAAGAGACAGTCTCTAACTAATCTATTTTCTTATGTAACAAAAAAGATGGATAGTGACAAACTAACACAAGTTAGCTAAAGTAATGTGCCTATAAATTCTTTATGATCCGTTTGGAGTTGATATGTGTAGCAACTCGAACAAAGAAAGATACCTCTTTCTTAAGTTGCAAAAACAAGTACTAATTAATTAAAATGGCTAAATTTGGTGTTTTGGGTAATTTTCTAGTGTTGTGTATTCTACTGGGAATAGTGGGGTGTAGCCATGCTCAGTTACAGCTCAATTTCTACGCCGAAAGCTGTCCACAAGCAGAGAAGATAATTCAAGATTATGTGCAAAAGCAAATCCCAAATGCTCCATCTCTTGCTGCTGCATTGCTCAGGCTGCATTTCCATGATTGCTTTGTCAGGGTAATTGTTTCACATGCACCTATATATTCACTCAGCAGTGCCATTCTTGAAGTAACACACTTTTCTGATTTTACTAATTTGGTTGTTACAGGGCTGTGATGGATCTGTACTCCTGAATTTCACTTCGAGCACGAAAAACCAGACTGAAAAAGTGGCTGTTCCTAATCAAACGCTAAGAGGCTTCTCATTCATCGATGGTGTGAAGAAAGCTGTTGAAGCTGAATGCCCTGGAGTTGTCTCTTGTGCAGATATTGTTGCCTTGGTTGCTAGAGATTCTGTTGTGGTCACAGTAAGTACAAAACTTGAACCAACTTGTAAACTAGTTTCCGACTTGCTGACCATATTTGCCTAGCGTCCTGCTCAGACCAAAGCCTCTAATTGAAAATCCGAGTATCTAATTACAGTAATCCTCAAAGGACTTAATTAAATGCAATATGTTCTGAATCTTTGTCTCTCGTTTTATTCAGGGAGGTCCTTACTGGAATGTTGCAACTGGTAGAAGAGATGGAAGAATATCAAACGCATCGGAAGCCTTGGCAAACATCCCTCCTCCAACTAGTAACTTTTCCAGTCTCCAGACATCTTTTGCCAGCAAGGGTCTTGACTTAAAAGACTTGGTCCTATTGTCTGGTAAATTTTAATTAGTACATCCATACTGATTTTTACTTATGCTATATTGAAACTTTCCATACATTAAGGTCTTTTAAACAAAAATCATCACTGCTATGAACAATTTTCTACCAGGTGCACATACCATTGGAGTCTCTCACTGCCCATCGTTCTCATCACGTTTATACAATTTTACGGGAGTTTGGGGCAAACAAGATCCATCTCTAGACAGCGAATATGCAGCTAATCTTAAGATGAAGAAATGCAAATCAATCAATGACAATACAACAATTGTTGAAATGGATCCTGGCAGTTCCAGTAAATTTGATCTTAGCTACTTTCAGCTTGTGCTCAAGAGAAAAGGGCTATTCCAATCTGATGCAGCATTGACAACAAGTGCGACAACAAAGTCATTCATCAATCAGCTAGTACAAGGATCACTCAAACAATTCTACGCTGAATTTGGTCTAGCCATGGAGAAAATGGGCAGGATTGAAGTCAAGACCGGCTCTGCTGGTGAAATTAGGAAGCAATGTGCTGCTGTGAATAGTTAAAGAGTGTCTTTACCTTTGTTCCCAAATTTCAATATTCGTGCGTTTGTATTCTGTGTGTAACCTTTGTGTGAGTGATTTGGGATAACATGTATCATTTCTTTTTGTAGTTATTCCAACTTATTCTTGTATATTGATGTTTTTCTTGAAATAAAACTAAGATTCCAAGAGCTGCTTTTTCTAGAAGTTGGAATTGTGGAAATTTTTCCTTTCTAACCTCTTTTCACCACCTGGTACTTCTCTTTTCTAAAATCCTTTTGGTGCAGCTTAATGAAGTCTCTTCCTCATGATTGAATGCTTATGGTTGATTATGGACTTGAAACTTGAAAATGATTGCTGAAATTCTTTCTACGAATGCATAAATATTACCTATAGCTTTATTTAATACAGTTCCTGATTGAGAGTATAAATTACCTAGGCCATGTTTAATTTATATGTAGCCATTAGTCTATACATTTTTTGCTTTGTGATTGGGACTATTAATCCGGGGAATTTTTTGATCGTAAGCGTTTATCATTATTACACTATCAACAAATACATGTTTTATTTCTATTACAACCAATCAACTTAGTAGCGAGTTTACTCTGCTTCTTTTGTTCGTCTTATTAGTCTGGAAGGTTGATAGACTACCAAATTTGAAACGAGACAGTATATGTACAGCCATATGTCAACAAGATTTGACAAAGATGTTTCTGATGCTTTTGCCAAAAGAAAAAAAGGAAAGGAAGAAAAGTTCACTTTCATAAATTCATGGACCTGATTTCGCATCATAAAAATGTGAAGACAAGGAAAGTTCAAGATAATCACTTCGTAATTTTCTTAAAGTCATCCTATGTTCTGTTTTTTGAACTTTTCATTTGATGTTTACATTGTTCATTCGCCGGATTCTGTAAATTTTAATGGTTTTTGGACTGGAACTCCAAACTACTATTAATGTACAGTCATTTGATCCACCTAAGAGAAGAAAATGTTCCTTTATATCTAACTCTTCAGATTACATCAGCTACTTGCACATAAACTCACAGACGTCATGCTTGTATAGATTAAACTTTCCTTTTATATTCCCAGAAGAAAATTTCACATGATAACTCAGAATTTCAAACTTTCACCCTGGTGTTAGAATTATCTACTACCACGATTCAAAATTGATAGAATTTGCTATATATAGCAGAGTTATGAAGAGGAAAAAAATTATATTGTATTATATCTCATAATATTATGAAAATTTAAGTTGGCTAGCTTGTGCCGAAGGCTAAATTTTCTTAGAGGAGATGGAGAAACCTAACAGTTGACGAGGGAGAGACAGAGAAAATCTTGTAGGACTATCACTTC
Source organism: Jaltomata sinuosa (assembly GCA_003996215.1). Classification (NCBI taxonomy): domain Eukaryota; kingdom Viridiplantae; phylum Streptophyta; class Magnoliopsida; order Solanales; family Solanaceae; genus Jaltomata; species Jaltomata sinuosa. The sequence goes on along the minus strand of QJPP01007186.1, from coordinate 1,153,717 downwards.
ACTTTCTTTCTATTCAATCTCGTTTTGTTCTGAGATAATAAATGATGTGGTGGTCGTCTGACCAATGGACTAAATCACCAGACTGCTCATGCCTGCCCATTTTTTCCGTGCACTAATAGAAGGACTCTTGTAGTATGTTGTGCCTTGACCAGATAGGAAGGTTGTAGCACAAAATGTACTTCTAAGTAATTGCCTCGTAGATTGTATATCTAAGGAAAAAATCATGTATCAAAGGGGATTTTTTATCTGTACAAATGGTGCTTAGATCTTGGAACGAGCATGAAAAGATTAACAATACTTATTTATCTTTTGAGTTGTTCTGCCGGATAGGTTGCTCAACATCTTTGATCTTTTTCCACCGGAACTAGTAGACTTAAATTTGATTCTCAACGGATACAATGAACCAATTAATATCTTTCTATTGCAACTGCAGTAAGGAATCTTCTGCCCGTGAAAAAGAAAACCGAAGCAAGTACATTAATGTGAGGTTGGTGGTTTCCAGTGAAGCTGTTAGCTTAATACAACCATGCTCCAACTTTTAAAACAAATCGAAACTTTTTTTATCTTTTGACTTCAAACTAATACTTATTTTGATTCCCAATTTGAACTACTAATACCAAATACCTTATATCTTAAGTCTTAATTGACAGGGGAAAAAACAATAAGGAAGTAACAGATTAATTTAACAAGAAAATGAAAAGGTTATCAGCTTGTATAAATGGCAACTCCCTTAGCAGGTGTTACTACCTATTATGAAGTTAATTATATCTCCAGGAGCAGGTAATAACCATGATATTATCAAAGTTTTTGTAAAGGAAGGCTAGTTTATGTGTCTATTATTGTGAGAGGTCAGTCAGTATGATCATGACATATAAACCTCCTTGAATGAAAGAGACAGTCTATAACAAATCTATTTTCTTATGTAATAAAAGAGATGGAGAATGACAAACTAACACAAGTTAGCTAAAGCAATGTGCCTATAAATTCTCGCTGATCCATTTGAAGTTAATGTGTGTAGCAACTCGAACAAAGAAAGAGACCTCTTTCTAAAGTTACAAAAAGAAGTACGTAACTAGTTAAAATGGCTAAATTTGGCTATATGGGTAATTTTCTAGTGTTGTGTATTCTACTGGGAATAGTGGGTTATACCCATGCTCAGTTACAACTCAATTTCTATGCAAAGAGTTGTCCACAAGCAGAGAAGATAATTCAAGATTATGTGCAAAAGCAAATCCCAAATGCTCCATCTCTTGCAGCTGCTTTGCTCAGGCTACATTTCCATGATTGCTTTGTCAGGGTAAGTGTTTACTCAGCAGCGTCATTCTTGAAGTAACATACATCTCTGATTTTATTAATTTGGTTGTTACAGGGCTGTGATGGATCTGTACTCCTGAATTTCACCTCAAGCACGAAAAACCAGACTGAAAAAGTAGCTGTTCCTAATCAAACACTGAGAGGCTTCTCGTTCATCGATGGTGTGAAGAAAGCAGTTGAAGCTGAATGTCCTGGCATTGTCTCTTGTGCAGATATTGTTGCCTTGGTTGCTAGAGATTCTGTAGTGGTCACAGTAAGTACAAGACCTGTACCAACAAATAAAATCTAGTTTCCAACTTGTCGGTCTTAGAGTCATATCTTAATAGAGCCAATGTTAAAGCCGCTAATAGAAAACCGAGATAACCAGTTATAGTAAGATTGGAAGAGATCAATTAAATGGAATATGTTCTTCATCTCATTGTCTTCATTTTTCTTCTTTGCCTTATAGGGAGGCCCTTACTGGAATGTTCCAACTGGTAGAAGAGATGGAAGAATATCAAACGCCTCGGAAGCCTTGGCAAACATCCCTCCTCCAACTAGTAACTTTTCCAGTCTCCAGACATCTTTTGCCAGCAAGGGTCTTGACCTAAAAGACTTGGTCCTTCTGTCTGGTAAGCTTCTATATATATTGGCATGTTCTATAAATCTAGTTTTTCTTTTAGCAAAAGGAATTATTACAATGAACTATTTTCTATCAGGTGCACATACTATTGGAGTCTCTCACTGCCCGTCATTTTCATCACGTTTATACAATTTTACGGGAGTTTGGGGCAAACAAGATCCATCTCTAGACAGCGAATATGCAGCTAATCTTAAGACGAAGAAATGCAAATCAATCAATGACAATACCACTATTGTTGAAATGGATCCTGGCAGTTCCAGTAAATTTGATCTTAGCTATTTTCAGCTTGTGCTCAAGCGAAAAGGGTTATTCCAGTCTGATGCAGCATTGACAACAAGTGTGACAACAAAGTCATACATCAACCAGCTAGTACAAGGATCACTCAAACAATTCTATGCTGAATTTGGTCTAGCCATGGAGAAGATGGGCAAGATTGAAGTAAAGACCGGCTCTGCTGGTGAGATTAGGAAGCAATGTGCAGTTGTGAATAGTTAAGAGCAGTCTTTGCCCTTTATTCACAACTTCCAAATATTTTGTGTTTGTGTTTGTGGTTTTGTGTACTTTTGATGTGAATTATTTGGGTAACATGTATTTTATGTGTTTTTATTGTGTACTTATTCCCATTTGTTCTTGTATATCGATGGTTTTCTTGAAATTAAGCTTTTTGTAGAAGTTGGAAATGTGGAATCTTTCCTAGAAAAGGTTCTGTTATGTCTTTTCCACTGGTACTTACCTGATGAAATCTGATCCAAATAGACAATTCTCTAAAATCATTTTTGTGCAAAAAGGAGATTGTTCTTCACGATTGGTACGTTTATGGTTGATTTTGGTCTGACGATCACTGAAAATTCTTTGTAGGAATACATACTATATCTTTCACAGGCTTGAAAGGGTATGTTAACCTCCAGCCATGATCCATACAAACAGAACTAGCTACACATATTAGGATTTGAAGTTACGAAGCTGGTTTAGAGACAAAAATTAGTTACTACTACCAGACTATTCATAAAAAATAAAATATGAACTTTAGTCGATAGAGATTTGAGTAAAAGATATTTTTGAGTGCCACCAGACTATTTATTCTAGGCAAGAAGTTATCATGGGTTTTAACTATACAGACTTTGGGATGGTGTTATGGAAGGACCTCATCATCCTGATAAAGGCCTCGCAAGCTTCAAAAGGCCTCACAGTTAGAATTGGTACTCCTTGCAAGAATATATAGTAATATAGACACTCTTTCTAGCTTTTGTCAAAGTGATATGCATACTCAATTCTCAAAAATTGAACAACAAAGTCAAAGAGTTATTCCATACAGCTGCAATCAGAGAGTGATTCCCTCCCTATTTGACAAAAGCAGTTGATTGATGGTCACTTTCCAGCAATGCAAGAATATATCTTTCACAGGCTTGAAAGGTTAGTCCATTCCATCTCACAATTTCTGATTTCATCGTTAATGGAAAGGCCTAATCCAGAGAAAAGCTTGTTGGTGTTTCAAGTTCTAACACTTACTGTAATTAATGAAACTATCTGCAATTCATTCAATGGAATAATAACAAAGTAGCACTACATTCACATACAGATAAAACACAGCAAGTGCAAGAAAACCCCTACACTATACTCCCTAATTTACACTGATGAATTTGTCATAGAATTCTTTTTCTGTTCAAGAGTTTCACGCCAATATTTGTGCAGCTCCTCTTTGGCCTCGACCAGTTCCTTTTCTTTGGACTCCAACTGTTTCAAAATTAGGGGCAGAACAAGTTTCGGATGTTCCCTTAGTAGTTCTATAACAAAACAACCTTGTTCTTTGTATTCTTTCCTAATGCAGCCGAGACTTATAGCACTGAAATAATTGTTGATCTTGATTTCTTGATGCTGCTGATATTCTTCTGAGTCCATCAAAGCCATTGCAGATTTCATAGTTGTCTTCACATGGGACAAGTGAATGTCAAGTTCAAACATCTCATCTTCCATGCGTCTGGAAAGATTTAAGTCATCGAGCATTCTCTTTTTTCGAGCTTTAATTTCTTCATCACCACTGTTACTTGGTGATGTTGATTTCTTCTTCTTAGTTCTCTTTCTACCCATATAATTATCACCCGAAAGCAGCAACTCAAACTCATCAACCAAGTCTTCATTTTCATCCCCAAACATATTCACAATTGCATTATAAGCGTCTTTGTTAGAAATTTTACCTTGTGTCAGTGCCCTGACGGTCTCCAAGTATGCCCGAATAATACCGCGTTCATCAGCAAAGCGTTTGTGCACTTTGTTCATAAAATCAATACACGGTTTCAGTACATTCATATTTTTGGCGTTAATAACATTCTTCTTCTGTGATGGTCGGAATTCTGGAGGCAAGAAAAATCGATAGCCGGCTAACAAATCTTTGTGGAATTGGAACAGAGTATCCAATTCGGATACGACAGATGAAACATGTAATTTGTTTGTTGAATAATCTCTCATTACTCTGCGAAAGTGTTCAAACATTTGTGGGTGTAATTGAACACGACGGATGAAGGACGTGGCGGCGGCGGCGACTACCATTGTTGGATTCTTTCTAAAGAAGAGAAAATTAGGAGATATGTCTGTGAAAGAATTGAAGAATGGGGTCTATTTATAATCTGGCGCCCTAACTTTATATTTCTTGTCCTACTTTAATTCGGAGTGGAGTGGAGGTGAGTAACAAGCATAGCTCACTTTTTTTTTTTCGCGCCATGTAAAAGTTATTTTTTTACAAAAATAAAAATAAAATTCGGATAACGAAATTTTAACGGGGACATTTTAATCAAGTCTCGTATATATCGCATTTTTTTTAATATGCTATCACTAATTTTTAGCTTATTCTGATCACTTTTCTTTTTTCTTCCATCATTTAGGTTCTGGACTCTAAAAATTAAGTGGAAAATTTCAGCCGAACCTTACATCCTTAACAACATGAAAATTCCGACCAAAAGATCAAATAGAAATAAAACTAACAAAATGCAGATTTATTCTTCAAATGCTTCTTCAAGAGTATGTAATTGCTACTAAGTGTTATCCAAGAATCATTTTATAAAGATCATATTTAAAACGTTTGAATTTGGTTTATAACCCAATGTGGCATTATTTTCAAAGCCGGTTATACGATTTGGATATTTTTGTTATGTCCCTCGAGAGAATCTTTCTCTACAAAAGAAAATGAAAAATAATAATCAAGCAAGTAATAAGCGGTAGAAGTGCACAAATACTCGATTTTGGGATCATTATTTAAGTTGTACCTTATGTTATTTTATTTTTTTTGCAAATTTAACCACTTCAAACCTATGTGATTGAAGTAATTAAAACAATATGTGCTACTTCAGACGCATATATCTTGAATGCACACTTAAAAAATTGGTTGCACTTTAGAAGCACGTCTTAAGTACAAAAACTATACTTAAGATGCTTTGATGATGTATGTGTTTAAAGTTTAGATGTTTAATTGATTTCTTTTTGTCCAAAAACAGAAATTTGCTATTTGAATTTTAATAATTTAACACACAATTAAATATCAAAATTTACTTCAAAAATACTCAAATTTGAAATATAAGTTTCAAATATTACAAAAAATAAATCTAATATTTATCAATTTATCAAGATAATAATAAATCCAAATAACCCATTTTACAAAAACTGTGATATGTCAATGTTCCACAGATTCTTGTTAAACAACAATAAATCTAACATAAGTTCCACTCACCATTCAAACCTTAGTGTTTGTCACGATTAGAAGTGTTCATAATTTGATTTGGATTGATTTTTTAATAAAAAAGAATCAAACCAATTAAGTCGATTTATAAAATATTAGAATCAAACTATTTTTCAGCGCTTTAGTTTTTGTTTATTTTGTCAGTTTTTTTTAATTAATTCGATTTTTTTGTCATTTTTAAAAAAAAAATATGATAGTATAGTGTCAAACATATATTAAATTAATTATATTTGATTAGTCTTAATTTCATCGTTTCATTAGTCAGATCCTGACATTTGATACCAGAGCTTTCGATCGTACGATTTGTGCGGTCAAAATAACAAAAGGAACTTGTTTGAAACTTATGGATGATAAGTGAATTCTGCAACACTTAACTTTAAAGAGTGTTTTGTGTAGTAGTGTTTTCTCACTATTTATTGTTCTCATTTATTGTCCGTCTCTTGTACTTTCGGTACATCTTGTTCTGGTAATTTTTTTTGTCTTGAGCCGGGGGTCTATCGGAAACAGCCTGTTTACTTCACATCCAAGGTGAAGGTACGGTCTGCGTACATTCTACCCGGCTCACAGCTTGAGAAAGAATACCCAATAGAGCTCTTGTTGACCAGCTCAATGGGAGTGGGGGCTGCTACCTCTTCCAGCTCAGAATTTGTCCAGAATAGACAAATCCACTTGAACTAGTTATTGAAGGTGAAATAAGTATCAATAAGGATATCATGTATTTAGTAGGTTATCATCAAATGTAGTGGTGGAGTGGTAAGCACACCTTCATCCTTAATAAAAGGTCTCGGGTTTGAGCCCTCGGTATGGGTCGCTAGATTGTATTTAGTAGGTTGATGTAAACTGAATTCTTCAAATTCTTGAAATTCTGGAACACTCCATTCTGTTATTACAATATTGTTTCTTTTAAGTTATAACTTGAATTATTACCTAAAGGTTTGTGGAGGTGCCAAAGTGATGAGTTCGTATCCAACTCTAATGTGCTATGATGTCCTGGTCAACTTGCACACACCTAGACTAATTCTATGGAATATCATTTCCCACCAGTAGAGATATTGGGGGACTCTGTCCCTAAGGCTCCTAGAGCTTTACAAACATTATAAACAAGAAATTTCTAAGATCAACATGAAAAGAACTGTCTTTATTGGATAAAGCTCACACAAAAGATGAACTTGATAAAAAGCTACATTTACACTTACAGCTTCATTTACACACAAAATCTAATACTGCAGGATACAAAGAAAACTACTACCTGCTGACAGACCATATTATACAGGATTACACAGGGAGAAAGAAGTAAATGACAAATTTTAGAGCGGAAATCATCAAGTGATTTGCTTACTTTGACAACAAACTAACAATTTATTCCGTTTACTACATCGTTCCACCTACAAATTACAAATCTTTTGATGAATGCATCTCATGCATACCTGCAATAAACTGCATCCGTATTAGTTTGACGACTTGGCACCCAATATTTTAGAGAGCTCCTTTATTAAAGGCTTCTCTTTAATGTCTTCTTCCTTCTCTAAACGCCATTTTTTCGACTTCTCTTCAGCCTGAGAATAAAGGTTGAAATTCGTTAGATAGTGTCAGAAGCAAATATTAAAGAATAATTGAATATTTATGCTCAACTTGCTTCATCTGACTTACCCAAATCCTTAAAGGACTCAGCTGCTCTTTGAATGTTTCCAATCTGGGCTGAACGATGTCCTTCCCTTTGGTGCGGATATCATCAGGCTGTCCACCATCAAAATCATCCACATATTACATAAACCACAAGCATATAATGGATCAGCTAAGCAAAACATTCCATCGAACTAAAAAGCAAACTGTCTATAAACTAAAAATCAAACAGACAAATTCCTCAACTAAGCTAGGCTAGAACAGAAATGTAGACGTCAAAATTCATCTTCCCTCATAGACATCCACTAACCAAAAACTCTTAAATCACCATCCTCCATCGATAGCAGGTACTCTTCCATCTCAAATTGGATAGCCTATTTGAATAATCACGATATGGAAGGATCACAGCCATTTAAAACAGTCAGCTTTAGCCTAAGAGATCAATTAGAATGATCCCATAGATAAGAAAAGCAATGGATTGAGGGTTACTCCCATATGTGATCATCTTACCTCATTGTGCCACTGCCAGAATGTTAGCGGAAATTAAGTTAGAAGTACAGATTCAAAAATACATGAGAATGTCCATAAGGAAATCAAAAGAGAAGGAAAGATTATGCTTACATTGTGCAACTCTAGCTTGGATGCTGCCAAGCCAAACGTCAAGGCGGAACCACCAAAGACAAGAGCAGTGGCAATAGCAAATGCCTTAGCAACTACAATGAACAGAACTTTAAACAATAAGGATCCGAAAAGAATATCACCTAACAGATCATGTTTGAGTGGTTTCCTAGCTATATCTTGTTGTATGTAAATAAATGTAAATTTGCTCAGATATATTACTTTCTGGAAATGCTTCCGGATCAAGAATTTTACAATACAACGGGTATGGTTTAAAATGACTATACCTCGGCCTAAAGAACATAAAGCTTATTGTATGTTTGGCAAATTTCTTGAGAAAATATATTGGAGAGCATTGATTTTGGGAAAACCTTCGGTCTGTAAACATTTTCATTCAATATCTGGAAACATTTTCATTTGATTTCTGAAAACTCGACATCTGTTTTCTAATCTAAAAGCAGCTATTTTTGGTTTTGGGAAAAACTTTTCTAACCAAATGGACCCTTTAGCTTTGTTAGATCAAATATGTAAAGAGTTTATCTTACTTTGGGACATCCCCATAGCTGCAGCTTTAAGTTTTTCAGGATTAATAGGGGTGTATTTATCACGCCGCAAGTCATTTGCTGTTGAGGCTTGTACAGAGTTTTCTGTATCTGGCAACTGCCACCTGGAGAAGATATTACCAATGTGATCGTCAAAAGAAAATATAGGATCAAGATGGTGAAGAGGTTCACTTAATACACACTAACTATCTAAAGAAGCAGTTAAAAGCACATTTTCATATTAGTTACAATCCCACAATCTTATCCAACAGCTAATCTAAGGGATCAGTGATAGCTGAACATATGGAAGAAAAGTTGCTGCGATATCATCAGCTATAAAATACAAAATTCCACATTGAGGATATTTGAGAAGATTTTGCAACGCTCTCTTCATGGAAAAGAGAACACCTAGCAATTGAGAGAGTTAATATTGCACATACAGATTCATACAACTTACAATTCACACTTCTATAAAACAGAGAAGCCAAGCAGATTAATCTAAAACCAACAAAGACTAAGTGACATTTCATTTCCACGATGAAAAGAATTTATCTTCAAAAAGAAGTAAGAAGAGATTGCTTTTGTAACTCAGATGAATCTTTATAATGGAGCACCGGAATTTCATAGAAATCTGTAGGAGCACTCTCCAAAAATAAAAAAGTAATATAGGAGCAGTAATATCAGCAAAAATTTTGCTTCCAGACTTGGTCAGCCAAGAAAAGTTAAGAAATCTATAAGTTTCAAATGCCAACTTATACATCTACCAGCCGATTACCTCCTGTTACTTCACGATTTTCAAATGAATTATTGAACGTCTCAAAAAAGCATTTCACTCGCCTGAATTAGCTCAACGAGACCAGGCTAAATCAGTACCATAGTCCATACTCACACTTCATTGTCTAAGTCACATATCCATTGTCTAACACCTCTCCAGCACCAAAAATTTCACAAAATACAGCAAATTCCAAAGACCATCAACCCATTCTAAAAACTGGCCATGTTAAATCCACTTTTTCCTAATCTGTAGCCAGATATCATTGACACACCCTAATAGAATAATAAATTCTTTTGACTTGGGTGCATCAAAACTAAACCCCAACATACAGAATTTCAAATTTTAGTCACAAATTTGCTAAATAAAGAAATTTAAGGGTGGGTAAAAAGATACAGTATCCCATCATCACTTTCACTCCAAAGCTATCCAAAGAATATGAAAAGTTTAAATAAGAAAAAGAAAGAAAACCTAGTATCATTTCAGCCTTTCCATAAATTAAAATTGTTGCCAAACCCAACATCCAAAATTCAATCTTTTCAATCACCAAATTAGCTAAAAGAAGGTAAGGAAAAAAGAAACAAAAGAAAACAGAGTACCCTTTCTTTATTTACAATCCATAAACTAACCAATGACTAAGAAAAACAGCAGAAAATTTGCCACACCAAACATCCAAAATTCAATCATTTCAACCACAAATTAGCTAAAACAAGGTAAGGAAGAAAGAATCAACAAAAAGAAACAAAAGAAAACTCAGTACCCTTTCTTAATTTACAATCCATAAACTAACCAAATACCAAGAAAAAGAGCAGAAAATTTTGCTACACCCAACATCCAAAATTCAATCTTTTCAATCACAAATTAGCTAAAAGACTGAAAAAAGCAGCAGAAAGGAGAAACCTTTTAGGTCCAAAGGTGACTTGGGGAAGAGAAACATAAGCTCTTAGAGGATTAAGAGCATCAGGTGATACAGAAGATGTCTTATTGGGGTCAGTAGGGAGAACCCATTTGGAAGAATGAGAGAGTGAAGAATCTGCAGAAGCAGGAGAATGGAAAATCTTGGAAGGTAAAGAATGTCGAAGAATCTCAGGAAGAACATCAGGAGAAGCTGATTCTTGATTTGCAGAACTGGAAGGAGAAGAAGTAGGCTTGTTGATCTTTTGGGCTAAACGGGTAACGGCATGTTTGGATTCTTCAAAGAAAAAAGCTCCCTCTTTTCCTGCTAATCTTCCTGCTAGGAAACTCATTCTTCTTAATTGGATTTTGATTTTCTTGAATTTGGAACGGGAAATTTGAATCTTTCAACGTTATATATATACTGTACCCCTCTTCTGGTCTCACCCTTTTACCCCCTTTCTTTATTTTTTCATAAAGAGAACTTTGTTTATTATTATTAAAAGGCATAATAAACAAATAAATATTTAGATTTGGCCTTAGCTGACAAATAAAAACTTCAAATTTAAAAATGTTCATCTCGACACCTCAACTCGTTTTCACGGTGTCAGTTGAGCACTTCAACTTATAAAATGATCATCTTTACACCTTCAAAATTTATGTCTCACGTCAATATCAAGTGTCCATGAGACACAGTGAAAACGAGTTGGAGTGTTTAATTGAGTTGAGACCAAAAGTTTAGATGTACACTTTCAAAATTTGAGTGCTCACCTGAAGCCAAAATTAAATGTCTATTTATATATTTTGTCATCTTTAAATATAAAGAAAAACTATTGGAACCTATGTTTTCTTTGCAAGGGCTCTCTTTTTCATATTAAAGAAACTAATTGTAACTCTTTGTAGGGGTAAAAAAGTAAAAACATTTAATATAAGCTCTTTTATTGAAAATGCTTATAACTTTCACGTTTTTAAGCACGAAATTTTGAATCTTGCGCGTCTTTCACTTCATTATCAAAGCATCTTGAAGAGAGACTTACTTGATTGGTGAGGTAATAATTTATCAAGGCAATGATCAGTAGTTGTCTGAGGTTTGAAAGAATGATCAGTCATATTGAGATTGAGACACAGTCGAAATAAATAATTTTTTTTGTTATTTAGGATCGAGTATTTCTTACCCACGTGCGTTTGTACTAACTCTTTTATTTAGTGAATATTCATTTTGCTGATAAATCTGTTTTGAATCATTTCCATTTTAAGTATTGTTTTATTTTGATGAAGTTGGAGGATTCATCGAAGGCACAAGCCGATATAAAAGGTATACAAAAGAAAATAATTTTCATTTTTCGTAAAAGTCAAACTTTTAAAAGACTGAATATTAAAGGCCAATTTCATTTTGATCAATTTTCAGAATCAAATTATATTAAATTAATTTCTAAGAAAAATTAAACAACCGAAATCAACATGAATTCTGTAACTTTTTCACATCAAAATCACAAAAGAGTCATTTTAAATGTAATTAATTTAAATATTAGGAAATAAGACAAATATTCTGGGGTGGAGAAAGACAAGAAAATACATAGAAAAAGTAACATTATTCTCGTTTAAATTATTTTCTAGACTTTTTTCTTTTCTTTTCCTTGGGTGTATCTGGCCAAGATGTGGCAGATTTTTAGCCTATTATCTCACCACCTTCTTTATGTAAAAAATAGAATTTGAAAAATATAAAGATGACATCACATCAAATCACCACTAATTACATATGTAAAATGATGAATCAGCCTTAATTAATCTAAAACTTTTATAAATATCAAATTATTAACCATACAAAACCGGTGAATATTTCAAAGACAGTTTTATTGATTTACATCACTTACACAATAGATACAGGTTTAAACCAAAAAAAAAACGATGATGAAAAAGAAAGATGAGAAGGCAGAAGGATTATTAGATAGAAGAGATTTGACAAACAACATATTAAATAAATCTTGTCAAACAAGAAAAATAAAATAAAATAATTAGTGTAAAGAGAAGATGAATGAATAAAATAATAACATTGTCAACATTTACTAGTAGAGCTAGTGTGGCTTGCAAGAATAGAGGCTAGGCTAAAAACTTACCCACACCCACATTGGGTATTTATACCAAACCAATGAATACATAATTTTGATTTTTTTTGTTTTTAAAAATATTATGTCCTTATCATATTAAATTAATTTAATATAATTTGATATTTTTAAATTCAATTTTGATATTTTTACATTATGATAAATCGGTGATCATAGTTTGTTCAACTTTGATTTATATATACTCATATAATAGAGAATTATGACTTTTATTTTTCATGAAATATCTCAATTACATCATATTAACATCTTATACATGTAAAAATATTTAAAAAGAACTAAGAAATTCTCTTCGTTAATCAATCAATTGCTGAATATTTATTTTTAAAAAATCATAAAATTTAAAACGTAAAAACAGACAAAGGGTGTTAGTTTAGGGGGTACTATAGATACTAAATTTTTAAAATGAGATAAAAGGAAAGAATATCTATTGTTCAAAATTTGGATAAATATTTAATTTTTAAAGTAGAATTAGAAGGAGAAAATGATTGTCGCCCAAATAATATTATAAGTCTGACAAAGATAATACTTGAATATCCTAATATTTTTTTATTACACAATGATGACATAGAATCTCTTCGCTTTATGTGATGTCGAATAATTTATTAGGAAAAAATGTTAAATTTACTCTTTTACTATGAGAAAAGGATTAATTTTACTCTTTGTTATATCATCGATATAAAAGTAGCTTTGGTGTTAGCTAAAATGGTTCAAATATACTTCTCCTCCGTTAGGCATGCATGTCCAAGATTTACACTCAATATTACATGATAATGATATTTTAATGAGATGAACACCACCTGACATGCCACCTCACCAAACCCACATCTTTTACCCCTTCTTACTCTTCTTACACCACCCGTTACTAGCACCTCCTCCTCCACCAACCCCAACCCACTTTTTGGATCATAACTAGATGCAACTACTCCCATTGGTCCATTTACTTATTGTTCTTAAAATAGATGATTTAAAATAGTTATCATTATAAAAATTTAAGATATAATTAATTATTAATTTTACTTTTATTCTTACTTAATAAATGTAAAGAGGGATTAATGTGATAAAAATAAAGAGCAATACTAAATTGAGAATAATGAATAAATAAGAATAATTAAATTAAATTATCTTTTTAATTAATATTTTTTTAAAAAATGTATAAATAAAAATATAACAAGTAAAATAGATCGAAAACAGTATATCATTTTAATTAAAAAAATATTAATCTCAGTGTGTGGGTAGGTTGGAGTATTGCAGAAATAAACCCGCAAAAGACCCTCCATATCCCAATAACCAAACCTGGATATGCCCTATCCCCTAATTAAGGTGCCCTGGGTTGCCATTGTCTTAAAAAAAAATGGAGTAGCATGGATTGCCAATCGTTGGTTGATAAAATCACGCATAGGATCACAAGTGTCTACTCTAAGACATTGTCTTTGCAAGTGATCAATGCTATCCTGTTTGTTGGTATAATTTTTAGGGGACAGATCTGATTTTGCCACAAGAGGTTTTGAAGGAGGTGAACAAAAAGTGCTGGGACTATCTATTGGGGAGTAAGGAGGACAAGAGGAAAACAACTCTTGTGATTTGGGAAAAGAATGGAGGGCTCAATATAAAAAGTTGCAAGTTGTGGAATATAGCAGCAGTGGGAAAACTGATTGTAAGAAGGATACTGTCTTGATCAGATGGGTACATGGACTGTATATGAAAGAGTGCGATGATATATAGATTGCAGCTGGTAAATGAACTCAACAAAAAGGAGCATGACTAGTTGGTATAGGGAGGATGCACATTGTTTAACTGAGAATGAAACATACTCAATAAGATTGGTGGGGAATATGCAAAGGACTAGGGAAGTTGCTTTGGTTTGAAATTCTCTTATGCTCACTCGACATAGTTTTATAGTTTGGTTGGCAAATCAAGATCGTCTATTAACAAAGGACCGACTACAAAGACTACACATCCATGTGGATGATAGTAATGTTGCTTGTATACCAACAAATGTAAATACAGAGGTAGTCATTACACAAAAAAAGAAAGAGATATAGAAAGAGTAGATTACTTAAGACTTAAGACGTTCAAAGAAGGTTAGGAAATATAGAAGTTTGGTCCAGGTAACTAGCTACTTTTCTTTTTTATTTTCTGAGACTCTGGAGAGACTAACACCCTTCCTAGAAGGTGGTTAAGATTTCTTCAAGTGCTCTTTATGTGTAAATGTTATTTTGTCTATAGTAATTTTTCACGCTTTATTAAAAAAAATCATTTTAGTTTTTGTTGTTAATGTACTGATGTTGTACATGTGGCAAGTGAGTGTCCTTATATTAATACTAGTGAATCCATTTGTGCTTCGATCTTAAAAGACATCAGACAATTTAAAAGAATATTAATCGAGATAATTTGTTTCATGAACATTTGTGGAATCCGTGCTGAACAATATCATTTTAGTTCATATAAGAGAATTTGTCAATAAAATCTATATATAATATAAAAGAAGGTTTTAGAAATAATGACGTGACGCTCTATATGGTATCCATTTCTATTTATCTATTTTCTCTTTTTTTTTGACATTTTCTCTCAATTCTTTCAATTATTTTATTTTACATAATCATCTCATTAATTCATACATTCAATTACATAAATTCTACTCTTAATTAATATTAGTAGCTCATAACTCTCAAGCCTTTCATTTTCATAACGCTCAATTAATTAATGCACAAGAAGATCATTTATATTTTTTCTCTTTTTTTTAGTTTTTTAATCTCTAAATATTTTTGTTAATTATTTTTTTCTTTCTGTATAAGTAATGTGATTAATTTGTATTAAGTTAAATTTATATCTATATATAAAATAAAGCTAGATATTAGAAAAGTGATGTGGAACCTCTCTTTGATTAAGGATGCCTTTTTTAAATAAATAAAAAATTATAAAATGATGATATCTCTTAATATTTGAATATATATATATATATATATATATATATATATATATATATATATATATTTATTTAGTGTCTTTAATAAAAATAACTACTCATAACTTACACACCTCTTTAATTTGTACTCTTAAAGTTGCTGCCTTGTGACCAGGAGGTCACGGGTTCAAGCCGTGGAAACAGCCCTTTGCAGAAATGTAAGGTGAGGCTGCGTACAATAGACCCTTATGGTCCGGCCCTTCCCCGGACCCCGCGCATAGCGGAAGCTTTAGTGCACCGGGCTGCCCTTTTTTTTTTTCATTTTCTAATCTTCATACCTCCAAAATTTAATTTGTAACTTTATGAAAAACTTATGGTATTCCTCCACTTTGCCTATATAAATTCATGTTTTGTTTCATGAAAAATTCTCATTCAAGGTTATTCTTTCTTTTCTCCATTATCATACCATACATAAGAGTGAGGAAAAGCATGAAGAAAATGTTAATCACCACATTATATGATAGCTTTCACGTGAAGAACCATGATTGGCAAAGTCGTAAAGAATCTATGGGTAGGAATAATTTTTTTAATTTTACTTCTTTTATTTTAATTTATGCGGTATTATTTAATTTGTGAGAGCTAATTTGATAAATCTTTGAAACAAAATTGCATTAAATGAACTCAAGATCAACAAAATCAAAGTGTAAAATTACCAATCGAGTGATGATTACTTAAGTGGTAGAAATATTTTTTTCTTTATTTTAATTTTGATCACTTAAAGTTAATTATAAAATTTAATTTTAGGTGCTTAAGATTGAAAAATTCATTTAAGTTTTAGAATAACTAATAATTTCGTATAAGTATATTCTCAATTTGCTTTTGTAGGGATAAAGAAGAAAGCTGAAGAAGATTGGAAAGAAGAAAAAATTGAGCAAATTCAGAAGAAGATGATGTAGAGTTTTATAATAAAATTAGTATTATAATCATTTCATCTCTTTGATTTTTCCTTCTTCTTCCCAATTATTCATTTATATGCTTTATAAAAGATATTTTTTAAATTCTCTTAATTACGCCTTTCTACTTTTTCTTTTTTTATTTAGTTGTAATTTAAAAATGTAATAAGACAAGAATAAGATGATAGGTGGGGCTAATCATAAGGTTAAAAAAGAAAAGTCTGATAAGTGGGCCTTCTTTTATTTTATTTTTCTTTTCTTTTATATGATTATAGTTATACACACATATTTTATTATATTAAATTATGATTAATTATTGTATATTTTTAGTGTGGTAGCTTTTTGCAGTATTCTAAAATAAAATTATGTGCTTGGTGTTACTTTTTTTCATGATGAAGTGCACTCCTAATCCATAAATTCGACACTAAGGTTCAATAAACTATCATTAGAAGTATATTGAAAAACGAAAAAAATTTGAGCACTTCAAGAAAAGACTTCAAAGGTATCTGAATTGACTTATTTTAAGTGCTTTTAGTTTTTAAGCTCTTTTTTATTTTTTATCGTATTTGAAAAACAGAAGTTTCTAACACTTATTTTTAGGTCAATAAAGTAAAAAATAAATTAAAAGTTAAAAAGTTGGATATTCTCACTTATAAGTTTCCTTTTAGCTTATAATTATTTTTTAAAAAATTTAATTCAAATACTATTTTTATTCAAGCAATGAATTAAAAAAAATTGACAACAAAATAGTGAAATAGTATATTTGTGTAATTCTTAAGAAAAACTAAAGAAACTAAAATAATTATTTGTAGTATTTTTGTTTTGAAAAGAAAAGAAGAAGACAAATAGTATATAAGGTTATAAATTTATATTTATATAAAATTGGGATGAAATCTCTGTTAAATTTATATTAAAAGACATCTCTTTTAATTGATTTTTTTTTTTTGCTCTCACATTTTAATACAGTATCTAACTTATCTTTTTTTCCTCATTCTTTTGACTTTATCTATTTTTTTAATGTAATTAATGTAAAAATTAATTCTTCAATTATCACTATTAATAACTTACTAATTTTTTCCCTATTTTGTCACATAACTATTGGTAGTTACAATTCAACTCTAAGAGATTTACTTATAGATATATCGGTAGAACTAACCTAAAAAACTAAGTTAGGTATATTGTGATCATGTAATGTATCTATTTAATTTTTTTATGAAGCATTAGTGCAAGAATATGAATAGTGTAGTATCGTTTTAGATTTCATTATTAATTGATTGATGAAGTTAGTTTTTTTTTTAATTTTAAAGTAATTAGAAGTTAATACTATCAGCTTCTCTCCTATTGGTTGTGGGCAATTTCTTATCAATAAAAAATAATGTAATTCCTGAGCTTTTAGCATAATTGTAGAGAAATATAAATGATGGAGAAAGTAGTAATTAAAATATTAATTTTTATATAATAATAACAATAATAATAAGTAAATACAAATATAGGAGAAATTATTTAAAAAATTGAGAAAAAATATAAATAATTTTTTTGACAAAAATGAAATGCTACAACCCTTCTCTAATACCTAGCTTCAAACATTCATTGATAGTGAGAATTGAAGGTTTGAGTTTCCAAATGTAAATTTAATTAGTATACTTTTTGAAATTCAGAGAATGTGAATTTTCAAAAGATTCAAATTAAATGTTAGCCTGATTTACAACTGCAACTATGATAACCATAGAGTGTTGCTTAAAAAAAGTGTGAAAATTGAGTCATTGAGAATAATAACTAAGGATCTTGGTAATTTATTTTCTACTTTCTTTTACAAATTTTTTACAAATTTTATTACTCTTAGCGTTTAAAGCATTAGATACATCTAGATACAAAAATGGAAGCATGATTTTTAATTTATGAATTTTTAATCACAAATTTTTTATTTATTGTGTTTTGATATATTAGTTATACATGTTAAATAAATTTTTTAGTAAAAAAATAAAATTGTATCACCTATATAGAGATAGATAAAACTAAATATCTCTAGAAGATTATAAGTTCTTAAAAATTGTAAATTTCAAATAAATTACAAACTAAATGTAAATTTCAAATAAATTACAAACTAAATGTAAATAATGTAATGAATTTAAAGCATTAAATTTAATTTATTTGAATTTGAAAACTAAAAGAAATTTTAACACATTTTTTACACTTGAATATTAGAGAAAATTAAATATTTAGTAAAATATTTTATTACCGCGCGAAGCGCGGTCCATTTCACTAGTTATTTTATAAAATGGAGTTCGACCTGCCTTAACTGCAAGTGCATTCGCTATTCGATTTCATCGGTCGGTATCTTTAAAATCTCACACGAAAATCGGCCCCTCAAATCACCCAAATGTGATTTCAAAATCTTTAGACTAAAATTTTCTGATTTTCGTGCTCATAGACGATTTAAATTATGAAATAATCGATTAAGCAATGCGTTAATACCACAAGGGAGTTAAAATCTAACCCCCGCAAAGAAATCTCAAAATAGCCTTAAAAATCACCTCAATCCATACTCAGAATCTCTGAAAATCGAATTTAGAATAAATGAAATCGATTTGTGGAAAGTCATTGTTACTGAACAATGATCTTCAGAAAAGCGACGAACTGCTCGCACTGGTGGAATTGCAGCGGCGAAAAAAGCTCTACAAAAGTGTAATTCTCTTAATTGATTCGGCTTCGCAAAACCGAAAGATCTAAGTGTCACGTCGTCGAGACGGACCCTTCCTCGCTGAAGCAGAGTCGAGGGGGTGTGACAAAGTCTCGCCAAAACAAATTTCCCCAAAGATCTCCAGGCTCACCGAAGTGGAGCCTCTTCGCTGAAGCAACATTGCCAAAGCGGGACTCTTTCACCGAAGCAGAAAAGTGTTGCCAGTGCGATTGCACCAGACACAGCTGAACCAACAAACTGAAAACAACCCAAAACTTGGTTTCAACCCTCGAAAATATTTGGACCCCCCCTCCTCTAACACAAATTAATAGTGCAAATCAATCATAAAATATATTTCGGGTCTGTCGAAATCATCAAATCACCATTTCGAGGTCGTATTGGCCAACTGTAGACCGTGGTCAACTCTTAGCTTATGAAACTCAGGAAATCCTCCAAAGGATCCAAAACATCCCCAAATGCCTCGGGCACCGTGTTGAACGTCCAACTATTTCATAAATCACCTTCCGAGCCTAGTGGAATCATCGAAACTTGGATTTGACCTCGTAAACCTCAAATGTTGACTTTGGTCAAACCTTCCAAGTTTCAAAATTTCAAAACTGAATAACTTCTCCAAAATGCAGCCGATCACTTCGGGAATCGTGTCACTCATCCCCGTGAATCATAAATGGCTAATCAAAGCTATGGGGAGGATCAACCATGGAAAAACAAGTGAAAAGCACAAAACGATCTTAAGGATTATTGGAAGGTGCTTATTTTTTTTTTATACTCTCCTTAATAAAATTTCTGACTCTATCACTAAACATCCTCTTCCACATTGTTCCTTTTCCGTATGCTCCATGGAAGCTTATGGGCGTTAATTAAGGTACCGCCGAAGGCAGTTCGTGATAGCTAATTAGTGCACAACCTACCTATGTACTAACTTTCTCTTTGAGTACCTATTAATTAATACTTTTATGATAGCTTCATTGAATTACCATTCAAAATATAAATTTGAAGAAATCACAATCTGAAAGCAATTTATTCAAAATAACTTTTCACTTTCTGAAAATATTTGAACTGCCAAAGTCATCTTGAATTGCGATATTGATGGTACTATAGAATTGGCTAATTTAAGATGTATGTAGTCCCCCAAATTTATTTTACTTGGTTTCTATATTAATTTTTTTTCTTTTTACTTGTGCATTTTAACAAATCAAATTAAGATAATTTTTTTTCTCATACTACCTTTAATATTAAATAACTACAAGTAGTAATCAAATTTAGAATTTAAAAAATTATTAAAAATATTAATTTAGTAAAATACAACACTAATAAAAAGCTTTCTTTAAAAATGTGTCAAGTTAACATGGACCAAATAAAATAAAACAGAGGAAAGTACAAATTAAAGATAGAGAGAGAAAAGAAATTTTAAAGTAAACTTTATATATATACAACAAAAAAAAATATTTCTCAATCCCAAAACACGTTAAGATCGGATCGGCTATATGAATCTCCAACTTTCATATAAGCTCATTTCAAATAATCATACTACTAAATTAGAAGTTCAAAATCAAGTGTAAAACATGTCCTCAACTAGCAATTTCGCTTATATGAATCGTTTTCTTCTATTATACTTTATATTTAGCTAAGTCTACGTTGGTATAAAACAAAACTTTATATTTGATACTCTCTCTGTTCATTTTTATTTGTCACTTATTTCTAAAATAAATTCTCATTTTTACCTGTCACTTTTGACATATTAAGAAAAGACAAAAATAATTTTTTTCAAATAACCCTTAGCATTAATTATTTATTCCTCAAATAATTTTTCATGACTTAATACTAAACATCAATTAATAAAAGTAATGAGATAAAATAGACATGTCAATTATTATTTTCTGAGCAGACGTGACAAGTGAAAATGAATAGGAAAGTATTATTTTTGTGTGAATATGACAAACGAATTGAAGCAGGGGCGGAGCTACCCTATAGCAAGGGTGGTCAGCCGAACACCCTTCGCCGGAAAATTATATCGAATACGTAGGTAAAATATTCTGTTTATGAGTATATTTAACAATTTGAACACCCTTATACCAAGCGTGTGCTGTAGCTCAGTGGAGAAGAGTGTACATTTTAAGTCTCCCGTTGCGAGTTCGATTCCACTCTAAAGCATTTTGTGTACCTTTATATATCAAAAACATGGGTTAACCACAAATTTACGGGTTCAATTCCGCTGCGTTTATGTACCTTTTTATATGTAGTTCCATTTGAATTTTTCGTTACATTCACTCATTGAAAAAAAAATTACTTTATAAATTTGAACACCCTTAATCAAATTTCTGGCTCCGCCACTGAATTGAAGTCATGTAAGATGAATTTTGTTAGCATATTTCGAGGAATTCATCATATGTTGATATGGGCGCGCGTTTCCAATTGTGAGGGACTACTGTTGTAATGTCTCTGACATTGCAGTTAGTGGCTGGTGGGGTTAAAATGGTATGCTTAAATTCACTTGATATCATTGCAAATCTCTTTGTTCAACCCTCTTATGATTTCTTCCGCAACGTGGCATATTTTTTTTGGTCCGTCTAGAAAAGAATATTATCTTTTTTTAAGTGAAAATAATTTAACTTTAAAATTCCTCTTTTACTCTTGATCAAATAATTTATAGCCATACAAATTATCAAAGAGTGTTTTAGACCATAAATTTTAAAAAAAATCTTTTATTTTTAAAATTTCGTATCAAATCAAATGATACTGTATAAATGGAGACACAAGGAGTATTATCAAAGTGGTCCTGTTAACCTGCAACTTTCTGCCCTTCTCACACATTGTTCTCTTCCATCTATACACGCTCTACAAAGCCGCTTGTTAGCAAATCGGTATGGAAAAGAATTCCTAACGGAGCACTTACGAAATATTTATATAATTTGATCACTTAAAAAATAAAAGTAGTACAGGTTTGAAGTGGCTGATTGAGTTATTGAACAACATTCTTTTTTACAGTTAATCAATTAAATAGATTGTGTTTAAAAACCAAATAGATTGTTAAGAGGTATGCGATTTGGACAACGAAAGAGGGTTAGAGTGTGGTCAGGGGCAGAGGGAATGCTTAGGGCCACAAAGATGTTTGAAGAATGGATGTGGATTTTGTTGTACAAGAATAAGGGTAATACTCAAAATTACAATAAGTACAGGGGTATCAAGCTATATTGAGACACATTGTAAAAGTGTCGGAGAGGGTGGTGGAGATGAGGGTGAGGAGGAGTGTGTCATTTTTTATATTTAGTGCGAATTCATATCGGGGCAATCTACCATAGAAGTCATCCACCTTGTACGAAAACTGGTGGAGCAATATAGGCGTGGAAGAGGAATTTATATATGATGTTCATCGACTTAGAGAAGGCTTACGACAAAGTCCCAAGAAAGGTTCTTTGGAGATGCTCGGAGGCTAAAGGTGACATATGACTTACACTAGGGCGATTAAGGACATGTACGATGGAGACAAGATGAGGGTTGCACCATGAATCGACTCTTAGCCCATTTCATTTTACACTTCTTATGGATGAATAGATGCGGCATATCCAATATAAGGTGCCATGATGTATATTATTCGCAGATGGCATAGTACTAATTGACGAGATTCGGATGAAGTTAACGCTAGGCTGAAGGTCTGGAGACAAACTTTGGAGTCTAAGGGGTTCAAGTTGATGATCGAGCAGGACCAAGACTGAATATTTGGAGTGTAAGTTTAGTGATAGTGCGTATAAGGTCGGTATGAAAGCGAGAATTGATGCTCAGGTCATTCCCAAGAGAGTATGTTTCAAGTATTTGAGGTCTTTGTTCAAGGTAATGAAAAGATCGATAATGACGTTACACATTGTATTGGCGCGGGATGGGTGAAATAGAGGCTCTCCTACAGAATCTTGTGTGATAAGAAGGTACCACAAAAATTTAAAGATAAGTTCTACATAGTGGTAGTTACACCAACTATGTTGTATGGAACGAAGTGTTGGCCAATCAGAAACTCATATTTTAGAAGATGCAAGTTGTGGAGATGAGGATGTTGAGGTAGATGTGTAGGCATAGTTGGAGATATAATTATAAGATTAGGAATGAAGAGTTTTGAGACAAGGTATGACTGGGCTCCATAGTGAACAAGACGAGGGAAGAGAGACTAAGATGATTTAGGCATATGAAGAGAAGAAGTATAGATGCTCAGTGAGAAGGTGTGAGAGGTTGGCAATGACGGAAGTCAGGAGAAGTAGAGGCATGCCGAAGAAGTAATGAAGGAAGGTGATTAGATAGGACATGACACATTTCGAGCTTACCTAGGACATGACGTTAGATATGAGGGTTTACAGGTCGCGAATTAGATTAGAAGATTAGTTTGTAGTTGAGAGTTCTCTCGCTTTCCTACGGGATATGCTTGGTGGTCGTAGTTGGAACCTTCTTTCTTACCATTGGTATTAGCATTATTCTCGTAGTTTCTTGTTTTCATTTTTTGTTATTACTTGTGTTCTTTTGTGCATCAATTATCGATTATTTTATTATCATTATCATTATTGTTATTTTTATTATATGTTGTGTACTGCTCTTCATTTCACATTATTTCATTGTTGTTACTGCTCTTATTTATGTATTTCATTTTTCAAACTGCTTGGGAAAATATTTTATTTTGTCTATTGAAAACAACCTCTCTATCTCTATGAGGTATGAGTAAGATCCACTTGTGAAATTACACGGATCACGGGGTATGTTGTTGTTGTTGATCACTCAAACATTATAAGTAGCATTTTTATTTTCTCATTTATTGATAAATTCTAATTTTGATCCTTCGTTATAATATTTGACTAAGCATATTTAGCCTTTGACTAACTGAAACATATGTTTTAGTCTCTTTATTTAGGAAGTATGTTATATTTAGACTATTTACAATTATATTATCGTCGAATAGAAATGTCTTGGTCCGGTCCAATATAAATGAATTTCTGACACTTTTTCTATGGTTCAAAATAAATAATTTTTAAAAATTAAAGAATATATTAATTATTTTTTTAAAAAAAATTACCCTTCTCCTTAATGGGCTTTTCAACTATCTCTGACTTTAATAAAGTTTGGAAAGAAACAAAAGGATAATATTGACAATTACCTTTTAATTAATGTCATTACATAAATTTCTTAAGGGGTGTGCATGTCATATCCAAAAATTCATTTATTTTTAAATTACTATCTAATAATTACACTAATTTAATTAAAATGTGACTTTCCAAAGACCCTTAATAATAATGATAATATTGAAAGAAAATAATAAATCTCTTTTAAATTATTAAAATGAACAAATAAAAAGAAAAAAAAATATTTAATATAAATGACAAATAAAAAGAAAATTCCATAGGATACAACATTTAGTTAAGGGAGAAAGAAGATGAGGAGCCAGCTAGGTACACTGTACATTCTCTGTCTGAATGAATTAATGAAAGGCTAGTGTTATTAAGTGCTGGGTGGTTGTATGATATTAATAATATGATTATAATGTTTATAATTCTTATTTAAAATTTTGGGTCCATCATATTCATGATACACTGGGGGCTTGTACAATGATATTTCATTGATTTCTTTTGTTGTCATTTCTTAATTAATCAGTTTTATTCAAAAATCGCTCAATCAATAAGTCATGACAGACGGGTCAACTTTGAGTTCGCTTTTTGTTTGGTTTTATTTTTCTTTCTTTTGATGATTGCTCCTGTAACTCAGACTTGAAACTGTTATTAGCACTAAGATGAGATATGAGATAGTATAGAAGGAAGTGTTTGAGTCCCCATCTAGCGTTAATCCTTCTATCATTTCAAATTTATTAGCTGATAGGTGAACCATTGAGTCTTGGTTCAGCTTCTTTTTAATTTCACTTAATGAGTTAATGATTGTTGTTGAGCCCATATTGATCGATTCAATTTTTTTTATTTCTTTTTTGTGAATTTGTATAGCATTAGTTTTGATATTTGGACTAGTTTTGTTTTGGGACAGCTCATGATGTCCATATTAAATATTATATTACGTATGCATTTATGCAGCAAACGTTGAGCAGACCTCATATACAATAATTGTCCTAGTTTCTCTATATTGCTTTGAATGGAGAGGTCCTAATAAAAAGAAATTTTTCTGAAGAAAAAAATATGTCTTTTTCCTTTTGGTTTGTTTTGTTTATAAGACTTATCATATGATGAACCTTATTGCACGTTTAAAATTACAAAGTTGGTAGCTAATATGTACTAGTGAGACTTTTGTTTTTCTTTCTTTAGCTTCGAAAATGTACTCATTTTAAATCTGTACGTACTACTCCGCTTCTTTTTTTCCGATTTCGAAACAATTTGGGTGAAAACCGAAAATCATGAATTTTTGAGTTTTCGGCACTGAAGTCAGCTGCTTAAAAACTAGCCGTCCTTGCCATTCTACTATTCTTGCCCTAAAACAAAGGCATCCGCTCTGACCCACCACCCCGGTAGAAATGGTCAAATTTATAGTTTTAATACAAGTTCTTTCCTCTAATGATCACTAAGAACTATGCGAACTGAGTTGTCAAGACTTTCAAAATCAAGATTGAGTTAAGATTTTTACTAAGAGAGTTTAAAATAATAATAAAAAAGTAAATACACAAAGAAGCTAAAAATGGTTCAACATCTATTATATATACATAATAAAATAATTTTAATCATATATAAATAATATAATTTTTCGACGAATTAGATTCAGATGAACTCCCACGCCCTACCTGGGAAGC
The DNA here is from genome assembly GCA_003996215.1 of Jaltomata sinuosa. Lineage (NCBI taxonomy): Eukaryota > Viridiplantae > Streptophyta > Magnoliopsida > Solanales > Solanaceae > Jaltomata > Jaltomata sinuosa. The sequence continues at coordinate 1,128,157 of QJPP01007186.1, read as the reverse complement.
TTTGCCCTTGCTTACAAGGTAACTAAGAAGTAGAAGAAGAAAAGAAAATACACAGAACAATCAAACCCATCTATATTTTTTTTGCAATACTAAATTATTAAAGCTGTACCAAATTAAACACCAAGATTTTCCTTCCTCTCGCAAAATCTACATAAACTTAATAATCACATATAGCTCAGTATATAGGCTAAAATAAAATAAAATATATAAACTAACTGACCAAAAAAAAAAACTAAAAAGTCATGGAATTAAAACAAATTACTACAAATAAGCTTTCTATAAATGCTTTGTACAAAATTGAAATTGGTGAATGAAATTAAATTTTGAATCACCAATATATAATACAGACGAAAACTAATAATGAATAAAAATTAAAATTACACTATAATTACCTCTAACGAGCTAATATATTAGTCCTCACCAAACAAGAAATAAAAGGTCAGCTCGGTGCACTAAGCTTCTACTATACGTAGAGTTTGAGGAAAGATCGGACCACAAGAATCTCTCGTACATAATCTTATTATGTCTTTCTTTTCTTGTTGTGAAGAGGATTTGGTCCGGTAGGAACTCTCCTCTTGTCGGACTCAAAATCTCTATCAGTTACCGGTGCACTCGCCTGAGGTTGAAAATTCACTTGTTGTTTACTCGTAGACGTCGCGTATGGACCGGAAAATAGGGCCGGCGGTGGCTGGCGGATGGCATGAAGTGGAGAGGTGGTGATGGAGAGGAGGAGGAAGAAGAAGAAAAAGAAATGAAAGAGACTATTCATGGTTAAAGAATGTTGTTGTGTTAAAAGTATAGTAGAAAAAAGTTAGAATTTGGTGGATTATATATATGGCCAAGGTTGGTCCAAAAGTGAAGATATATACATAAAATTCCGTGCCTCCATAAGTGTTTTGACATCGAGTTTTCACACGTACGGTTGGTCCTTTTCTTTTGATTTCCCACACGCCGATATTTATATTTGTATTTGTATTTGAATTCGATAATAATTTGAGTTCTATAAAATTTGGATTCCCACTTCAAACAGGATTTTAAAAAATAGAGAAATTTTAATTATCTCATCATAAATTATGTTGATCACACGATTAGTCTTATTATTAATTTATTTATGAAAGTAAGAAAATTTGAATTTTATAAACATTCTTTTCTTTTTTTGATTCAAAAGAATCAGCCGTGGTTCTCCATGTACCTCAAAACTCTCTCCGTTTCTTTTTACAGCTTATTTGGATGGTTGTCAGTTGTCACCTATTGTTATTTTAAATATATGTATTTTTTAATATTATTTAAATTTTTATAATATCATATTCTTAAATTTGTATTAAAATAGCGATGAAAAATGACATTTTATATAATGACTGATTTAACGTAATTGTGTCGCTACGCTTATGTTTTCTCATATTATTCTTACTTAATAATCATATTTTATCTTTCATCCTATCTTTTTAATAACAAATTACCCCCTAATTCGACTTTTCTTTAATAATATTGTAAGTTTTGTTCTTCAAATTATTGGTGTGTAACATTATGAAATGACAAAAAATGATATCAACACGTTGGAATAATTAAACAGATACAGTCCAATACAATAAATACATTATTATAAAACAATATATATCACATCCAAACAAGTTGTTACTAATTAGTATGCTAAAAGTAAAAAAATCTTTTTACATATCCATTTTAACAAATTAAGAAAATTTTATTTATTTTGTTAATTGAATCTTATTATTAAGTAATTATCAGAGTACTATTAGTCAAATTTGAAATTTTAAAATATAATTGATATGGAAAACTTAGTAAAATAATTTTTTAAGGAAAATATAAAATCAATACTAAACTAGTAAAAGGAATCGGCAGGGATATATATCTACATTCGTTGTAGACGCCATAATCCATGCAGGACATGTATTTTTTTACATAAAGTTCGTGGTTTAATCAATAATTAAATAAATATTTACTGGATATATACATTAAGTCCGAAATAAGTTTTAGTATGTAGACATACATGTTACTTTCACCCCGTTTATTTTTACTTTTTTAATATACTAAAACTAGATAGTTATTTTTAGTTGTTGAATTTGAAAAAATTAAAAGATAATTTGTTATTTTTTTATCCCATTATTAAGTACTAATTACTTTTAATTTATTTTGTAATAAGTGAGATGGGAAGGAAAACTGGAGAGGGGATTACAAGGTAGGTAGGTAGCCGACCAATTGAGCTATTAAGATTCCATTAACTTATAATAATTAGAATTGATATAATAAAATTATTAATATTTTATTATATTTTAAGAGGATATGTCAAATCAAATATGAACAAGTAAACATGTACGAGATGAGTAATTATCCAGAATGACGGTGTTTTTTTTCTTTTCCTTTGGGACAGTTGAGATTACAATTTAATGGGACGGTGACGTTCTTTGAGTGGAAAAAACTGGGCGCTTTGGGAAACTTGGAGGGGAAGTGAAGGTTTTGTAATGTCACTTTAATTACTTAATAAAAACGTAATTATCATCTTGACTTTCATTTTCATATGCTAATCATTTTTCTTAAGAATATTTATTATAAAGTTGGTGATATACGCGTCCAGGGGCATTTTCGTCATGAAGTGGTCAAAGTCAAATGCCGACGCCCTCATTAGTCCAAACTCTAATAAGTAGTATAAAATAAATTAGTGTATTACTCCTTCTCGACTATTTACTTGTTGTCCTTACCATAATTAAATAATTTAAAATAGTTATCATAAAAAATAAGGTATAATTAGTTGTTTGTTTTCACATTTTTCTTAGTCATAAATATAGAGAAATAATTAATACAGTGCAAAATAAAGAAATATTAAATATTAAATAGTAATAAATAAGAATAGTTTAATCAAATACACTCTAGCTAATATTTTTTAAACTAGTCTTAGTGTACGCGCCTCGCGCGTGTCCCTCATATTAATAACAATAGATTTTAGTTTAATTGTTTTTAATTTTTTAGTTAAACTCAAACAAGTCTTAATATTTAAGACTTTAAAATCAATTATAATTTTCTTAATAGAACTATATTAAAAGTCCTAACATCTAATACTTTTAAACTCTGCTCTATTCATCAAGTTCGGACCGATAAAAAGAATTATCTCACGTCTGTTTCACGTCAATCAATAATGTTATACCAAGTTTGAATTTAAGACTATACATCAATTAATATGGAAGTTGATTTCAACGTCAAATATTAAGAAAATTAATACACCAACTCTGCACAAAAGATAATATTTTAATTAGCAGACTTGAGAAGCACCAAAAAATTCTAGATAAAGCTACCAATGCAACATACTAACCTGCCGATTCCACAATGAAACTGCCCTTTGTCTATATGTAACAGTGGAGTATACAAATAATTAATACATTGATATAACCTATTGGTAGTTGGTAAACGTGTCTAAATCCTAAAGAACTAAGGAAATTGAGTTTATATGAGGCTTAGGGGTAATGAATGAATCTCCTTCAATATAAGCACATGATAATAATCGTCATAAAATTTGCACACTTCACAGAATTGAAGTCAGTTTAAGGTTGATGGGCTTTGTATAGCATGGATCCTTATCCTACAATTCTTCCTCTAAAATGCCAAATTGCTTTTGGTGAAAGAGGCCAAGTTTGAATTTGGTCTAATCATGTGCGGCAACTTCCCACTTCACTTGTGTGTCACGTTATAAATAAAATTAAGTATATAAAATAAGGAAATTATTACGTATATGACTTATACTATTGAGTACACAATTTTAAAAAATTATGTAAATATTACTAAGCAATATATTTGAGTTACAAAATAAACAATTGTCTATTAAGAATACATGATAATTTATTTGTTGTAAACTTCAAAAACATACTACAATTTAAAAAAAAAAATTAACTTTAAATCAGAAGCAAATTTATATCTTTAATCATAGATACTATTAAAAATTCAATTGGTAAGAAAAACTTTTAATGACTCATAAAGCTAAACAAAATTTGTTTAAAAACTTATAGACATTTAGGTTTAAACAAAAAAAAACTGACTTTTTATTTATATTAAAAAATTTCCAAAAAAAAAAAACTACCAAAAGTAAAAAGGAACGGTTTTTTTTTTTATTACTTTAGTCTTTAGGGCAGTTTTGGTTTTCCTTTTTTGGGAACTCTAGGGAATGGGTTGCTTTTTATTTCGGCCAATTTTTTTGATGACTTCTAAAATTTAGGACTTCCTACATTTATAGTTTATTAATAGAAAAGATTTTACTAATAATATTTAATTTATTTTTAAATTTTAAATATTAAAAAAATAGTAAAAAGATAATTTTATCTATTGCAAAGTCTTTTAATGATGGGCAAAAAATTCAAATCACATTATAAGGTCTTTTATATTTTTAGTATAACATGTATATCACGTCAATCAATAATATGCTATAAGAAGCACAAAATAAAAAGTAGCAATTTGCATTAAAATAAATATTATATTTATTTAAATAATATAAATTATATGTATCTTAAATATATTATTAGATATTGTGTCTTACCTGATCTTTCTTACAAATAAATTATCGGTTTATGTTTCTTTCGTCGCTTAGGTTGTTTATCTTGATAGAAGATTTTATTGTCAACATTGATAATCATGTTTAAAGTACAATATATGTTTATCCATGTGAAATATAATGTTGCGAAAATACTGTTTAATTTTTGATATAATTTGACACCATAATTTATTTATTATCATTACAAATTACAAATATATTAAAATCAACAAATAACAAATCTGCTTTCACTATTTATGTGTTTTCTTTTCTTTTTTCTTGCGAAATTGATATCTAAAATCAATCGTAAAATATGTTGAAGACAAAATTAGTATTTTGAGTGGATCAACACTGCCCATAAATCGTTACAAAAATATCATAATTGCATTTGAGTTAAAATCTTTAGTGTTATTTGAATTATTGTGAGTATTTTTTAGTGAGAATAATTTTTTAATGTTCTTCAAATTTCTAAATTTATGGTCAACCGTGTTTTTTGAAGGCGAACTTGATAGAGAATGTTAAAAAAAAGAAGATAGCCAAATACTTCATTATTACTCTATTTTGTTAATTGTATTTTTAAATAATTTTAGTATACGACTAAGTGAGACATTAGTGACATAGAAAATGACTACTTTTATTTGGCTTCTAATGTCATAATAACAATCAAAAAGTGATTCTATTGACTACCATCATCTTATTTTATTTTGTTAATATTTTTTAATTTATAGACGTGTATGTTTTACTTATATATTACTATTAATATTATAATTTAAAATACTCAATTTTAGTAAATCATTAAATGAGAGTTTAGTATATATATATATAAAATACTGTATTTTATTTACAACAAAAGGAAACAAAAAAGTTAAAGAAATAATTAAATGTAAAGTGTACAGAAACTCCTCACCTACTTTCTCTCTCCTCTCTTAGGAAAATTCTACGCCTCCATGGAGTTCACTAAAGTGGAACAATATGGTTCTCCTACTCCAATGCATTTGCTGTTACTGTTCTAACAATTAAAAATAGAAGAAAAAATTAACTCAACCATTTGGGGATATCATTTGGTGCGAGCTATGTCGTCGAAGTCTTCGAGAATGCGAGTAGACTTGAATAACTCGAGATGCTCTGGAATCGCAATACCGAAAAGCTCTCGATTGATGGTGTTTATCCATAGCCGCCATGGAGTTGAAGCTCAGACCGGACCAGGTCCTTGTTCCAAACAAAGTAGGTAGCTTTGAAATCTCCTATGAACTCCTCACATATTCTACTTATAATTATAAGTATCCGGGGGCCTGAGATTTTCTTTCCCTTGTGTCTTTTATACATCTGTAAAAATATATATACATGGCGTAGCAGAGAACAACAGAAACGGGGTGAATCTAGTAAAGGACCTGCATAAGAATAGGAATAGGGATGCCATTTTTTATGATTTTAAATCCAAGAGTTGCTTAAAGTTCAGTGTTTTGGTCCTTTAGCATTTATTTGTGATAAGTAACTACACAAACTACAAGTCTCTTGGTCGATGTTTTATGAGTTATTATAAATTTATCCATAGAGACATAACATGTAAGGTGTTTCTTCATAGGAGTAAACAGTGGGATTGATTGTTCAAATATATTTCTATTAAAGTAAATTTTGTTTCTGATCTGTTCTTTAACCCAGCAACCTTTGCTTACATGATCTGTTTCTTGAAGCTGCATTGTTTGTTTCTCCTGATAATTTTACCTTCTACTTTGATACCCAAGGATTTCTTTGACCTTTTGATTTATCAACACTAATTGTCTATGGTTAATTACATAAAGAAAAGTACGTAGTGTCTGTGGACTACGGTAGCTCAAAGTTTCAGAAATTCTTTTATTAGTTTGAAATGTTGTGTTTATTATTTTCAGAGCTCAATTTTTACGACACAATAGCTGTAATGATGCATGGTTCCTTATTTGGCAGTGATACTTGCAACACGTCCATTGTCAATTTTCATAGAAGCTGCCCAAATCCTGATTGCCCTTACGATATCTGTGTCAATTGTTATCGAGAACTTAGAGATGGTGCTCCACATGGAGCTACTGAAGCTAGCTCACCTCTCAGCAAGTTGGTGAGAGATGGCTCTCATCACTCGGTATTTGATGTGGTATGGCATCTCATGATTGTTTCCCTTGCATTGCAATTTTTTTTTCTTCGTTAGCTGCCACATTAGATCTCAAAGTCTTCTTGATCAATAACAGGTTCACTGGCTGAACTTGGGCATACATTTTTTATGGATGGGGAAACCTTGTCTACTTATATTGGTAAGCTGTGCAGAAGAGTTGTTCTCATAGTTTTCAAAATCTATTCAAGAATTAAGAACATTGTTCCATCTACTAAATCCCTTTTGTTTTGTATACAACTGCAAAGTTATAAGCAGGCAGTTTTTCTTGGCTTCGACAACTGGCTTTGTTGCATGGTGGGTACATTCTTACTTTATTTGTTATCTTTTAACTTGTATTTTCTGTTTTGGGAACTACTCTATGCCTTGTTTATTGATACCAACTGAATTTTAGGGTTGTTTGGGCACTACCTCTTCTCTTATTATATATAAGAGTGTAATCTTTTATAACCCAAGGTTCTTTTATATAGTAGAAATAGGTTTTAAAGGCTGAGTTTAAAAGTGAGATTTTCTCAAGTTTTGGTGCCTACCAAGATGGACATCACTCTGAGGCTAATCAATATGGCATTTTTCTTGTTTTTACTCATATGTTTCTTGGGAGATTTTTTCAAGAAAAATGGAGGAGAAGAAAATTCACCTTTTTCACCAAGATTACAGTTTTGGTGAATTTCTCAATAGCCTTTTCTTAGATATTTGTGTGGTTGTAAATCATTTCATTAAGGGTTAAAAAAGAATTTTAAAGTTAAATTATTTTTAATTATAGTAAAGTGACATTCTTTTGGGACGGACTAAGATGGAATGGATGGAGTATGTTTTAATGCCCTGCCAGCTTGTTCACCTAAAAGATATACAATGAAACTGAACAACCATTCCTTCACAAAGATCAGGTAAATACACATGATAATGATGCATTTTCTAATGCTGGTATTTGGAGCCAAATAACATTCAGGTGGCTTAATTAAGCCACCAAGGGTGAGGAAAAGCTGAGAGTAGAGAAGATACCTTCAATTCCTCAGTCTGAGATCTCTAATGAAGCTTGTTATTTGTTGGAAGACGCGCTTCAGAAAAAGTAAGCTTCTATTTTCTCCCTCCCTGATGTCATACTTCATATGATTTGGAGACCACTTGCCTATAATGCAGTTTTTGCAGGAGCCAACACAATTGCATCATATACTGGTCCTTTGCTAATACCAAACGTTGTGATTTTTGAGTCTAACTGGCAAGAAGGAATGATCTTAGCCAAAACAATGTCACTGTCCTAAAGGTAATTGTACTTTGAAGCTAACCGGATTGGTGCTAATCCAAAATCAGAAAGTTTAGCATTATAATCTTACAATACAGATTGATCATATTTCAAGTGTCACTATCTCTCTCTGTCTTTAAAATAGAGCGCGATAAAAAAAACAGGAAGAGAGCTGGAAGGAGTAACTTACTGAATCTATTAAGATGTATGAGTTCTTAAAATCCCTGTATATACATGACTTGTTTGTCGTCTTCATGGAGGAATGCAAAAATTTGCTGTGATCCCAGTACTATCGAAAACACTGCATAATGCCACAAATACAAACATGACATATGACAACTACATATATCAGGTTCTCCAAGTGTTAAAAACTATATACCAAGATTTCTTGATGATGTAAAAGACGATAGCTGATTACAAACCTAATTTTGAACTCTTCTTTTTATCTTTTTGAATTGCTCCCTCTCTTTTCTTCTCAAACTTAGAACGTAAAAAGAGAGAAAAAAACAAAAGCAAAACACTAATATAAGGAATTTAAAATAGAATTCATAGTTAAGATTTCAACAATAATCATAATAAAATATCGAATTATTAATACTGCAAAACTAAAAGGATCAAAGAAGAAAATCCAACACGAGTTTTATTAAATTAGAGCAAAAATCTATCATGAATAAAGAATGCACCACAAATTAAAAGATTTTGACTCTTAAAGCAATAAATAAACTTTTATATAGCCGAAATAGTTTCGAATAAGAGAAACTTTTATATAAAGTAAAATAATACTAATAGATTTTTATCCAATTGTGCAACTGTGTTGCTGCTAATCCACAGATCGATGCTCACCAGAAGCTTGTTTGTGACTTTGAGGTCGAATCGTTTGCCGCTACGATGAAAGAAAACACATTGGAAGATTTTTTTTAATACTAGTTTAGTGTATGTGCGTTGCACATGTACATCATGTCAAATCATCAATCAATATAAAATATATAAAATTAAAAATAGCAGATAGTAACATAACAGAAATTATAATAAAACAATATAACAATTGAAATATCATAACAATACGATTAAACCTAATCTTTACACAAAAATTTCTTAAAGCCCGACCAAACATTCATCTACCACCCTTATTAAGTAGTAAAAATAGAAGATAGCATCAGAACAGAAACTATAACAAAATAATACGATAATCGAGATATTAGAACAATACGATTAAACCTAACCTTTACACCTAAACTCCTGAAAGCCCGATCGAATATTTATCTACCATAAAACAATATGATAATCAAAATATCAGAACAATACGATTAAACCTAACCTTTTCACAAAAATTCCTCAAAACCCGACCGAACATTCATCTACTACCTGTATTAAATAGAAAAATAACAGATAGTAGCAGAATAGAAATTACAATAAAATAATACAATAATTGAGATATTAGAACAATATGATTTAATCACATCTTTATACAAAAAAGCCATCAAAATTTTGTTAAGTGCATGAAGATTGAAGATTGAGTCAAATTTTGTTAGTGTACGTGCGTTGCACGTATGCATCACATCAAGCCACCAATTAATATAAAAATATATAAAATCTTGAACCCTGAAAAAAGCAGAGCTTGGACTATTTTTCATGTCCTTGCAAACTCTTTTCAAGAGTAGTTCTATCTGCACTTTTAACTTGTGCTTCCTAAACGAATTAAATCATGTGCAAACAAATCTAAAAAATACGTGAAAGTTGATAATATTGACAATAAATAATCAATGAATTACGTACTTTGAAAGATAAAAGAGAATTATACGATAATCAATAATCATATAATCAATGTATAGTTATAAATAATACTAATCTGAATATATACGTCCAGACCCAATAAGAAAAATAATGAATAATACAATAGATGATAAGAGAAATTAGATTTTATAGATATTGCATAACCTACTTCTACAGATTGGGCAATAAATTAATAAACTTTTGATATACCATTAGAATACTATTGAACTCAAATTATGAGCATGTCGATGGAATTGAAATAAAAGAGCATCGCCCTAAATCCTACAAAGAAACCTTGAACGATGATAACAAAGAGAAATTACAAAAAAAAACCTCATAATATATTCAATTGATTTGGTCAATTGACCTACGTACATATGACTGATAAAATAAAAATATAAAACTATTGGGGAAATCCCTAAACAAGATTTCGTTCGAGCAATACATTGTGAATGTTATTATGTTGTTGTGGAAAGGAAAAATCCTTAATTTATAGAAGCCGAAAACCTTTTCATCCAAGAAAGGGATTACCTAAATATGAAAGATTTTTTTTTTTCAAAAAGTAAAAGTCAATTATAGTATCAAATTATTTATGATAGTATTTTATTTTTTAACTTAATTTTTATGATATTAATTACCTACAAACATAGAACTTAAAGACTTTAACCGTGACATTAATTAATAGTTGGGTCTTCTTTTCCTATTGTATAAGTAATTTTGGTAAAAAAAAAAACAAATCCTAAGACTAACCCTAAACCTAAATAACATTAAAGTCGTGCTTTTCACTTGTATGCTAGGCAAATCCCTAAAGTTTTACCTCAAAGAAAATTGTGACATTTAAGACATTTACTATACATATTTAAATTTTAAAATTCAATTATCATATTTTAATAATCAAAATAATAATTATTTAAAAAATAGTAAAAAGGCAATTTTGTCTAAAGCAAAGACTTTTAATGAAGGGCAAAAAGGACTTTTAATGAAGGGCAAAAAGTTCAAATCACATTATAAGGTGCTTCACACTTTTAATATAGTATAGATAGATAGATATAGATATAGATAGATATAGATAAACGTGTAAAGCAAACATATGATTAAATAAAGTAGTCCAAAAAAAAAATTAAATATAGAGAAATAATTAATATAGTGCAAAAAAAAAATAAAATATTGAGATAGTAATAAATAAAGATAATTTAATTAAATACAAGCTAATATTTTTTTAAAAAATATGTAAACTAAAAATAACAAATATAGTAGTCCAAAAAAAAATTAGTGTATTAATATTATAAAAAATTACTTAATTTTTGTGGAAATTAGTAGGACAAGAACCATCAATAAGGTGGAATACTAGAATGAGAGCAACGGGAATCCTTGGAACTGTGATTCATACGGCAGCTAGCGCCTAGGCGGTGGGTGTTTGGGTCGTCTTGATTGAATTTGAAATATTCAATTTTATATTAAAAAAATACAATTTAAATAAATTCGAATTAGATTGAATATTTTTATTTGATTTTGAATTAATTGACTTGGGTATTTTGAATTTTTGATTTTGACTTTTGAGCTTTTCAATTCACCTAATAGTTTACTTCTTAGAATGTGTTTCTTCCGGATCACTTTACTTGTTGTCCTTACTAAAAATAAATGATCCAAAATACTTATCAATTTGTTAATTAAAGTATAATTAATTATTTGTTTATATCTTTATCCTTAATTATAAATATGGAGAAATATTAATGTAGTGCAAATGAGAGAATTATTAAATATTGAGAAATAATAAGTAAGGATAGTTTAGTCAAATTACACTCTAGTTAATTTTTTTTCTTAAGAGGCGTGTAAACAAAAAATGTGACAAGTAAATGATCTGGAGGGAATATAACTTTCTACTGTTAACAAGGATTGAGGTCAACCTACCATCAATACTGTGTAATTTTTAATTGGACTTAGTACTATAATGAATAGAATTGTAGACTACTAACCTGTTGAACTAAATTGAATTTATTAACATTGGGCACATATCATACGAGTGGCTGAATATAAGACATATAATTTTTGGATTTTCGTATGTCCCAAAATTCATAATACTAAATTAGATTCAATTCAAAATTCATGAATTTTAAAAATAAAATTGAAAGTCCAACTCATAATTCAAAAAATCAAAAAGTTTGGATTCAGATTAGCCCAAACAATGTCCACCATCTAACAACATCCAAAAAAAAATACACTCAAACCTCTTTATAATAATATCATTGATTTCAATTGTGTTATTATAGCGACTGATTGTTATTAACATTGGGCACATATCATACGGGTGGCTGAATATAAGACATACAATTTTTGGATTTTGTATGTCCCAAAATTCATAATACTAAATTGGATTTTGACATTGAGAGGGACCTCATAAAGCAACTGGAGAAGTGGGACAATAGCGAGGAAAGTATCAGCAGACAAAAATTCAGATGCAAATGGCTTAGTATGGGGGATTCAAATTCAGCCTACTTTCATGCGTGCATAAAGAGTAGGTTAGCATAAAACAAGATAAAGTCTCTCTTGAACTCTGATGGTGTATTAATTCAAACAGCTCAGGGGATTGAAGAAGAGATTACTGGTATTATAAGAAGTTGCTTGGCTCATCAAATACTCAAATACCAGCTATCAGGCCTGATATTATGAAAGAAGGGCCCATTCTAAATAGGTCTGAACAATTGAGACTAGTTAGACCTGTGACTAAGGATGAGATTTATAATGCTATCCAAGACATAGACAGTTTCAAGGCCCCAGGATGTGATGGTTTTAACTCCCTATTTTTTAAGAAGGCATGGTCAATAGTTGGTGAGGGTACTACCAATGCAGTCACTGACTTCTTTACAACAAGTGGGGTATATAAAGCAATAAATTTTACCTCAGTGACTCTAATCCCAAAGGTGAAAAATCCCTCAACCATCAAAGAGTACAGGCCCATATCATACAGTGCTTTACAAGATAATCTCTAAAGTATTCACTAATAGGCATAAGGAAGTGATGGACAATTTGATAGACAAAGGTCAAGCAACTTTTGTTCCGGGAGATTAATTTTTGATAATATCATTCTTAGTCAGGAGCTAGTAAAAGGATATGGCAGGAAAGGCCTCTCACCTAGAAGTATGCTAAAGCTGAATATGCAAAAAGCATATGATTCCATAGAGTGGTGCTTTCTTGAACAAGTGATGATTGGGATGAATTGATTCTTGCTTGTGTAATCACAGTGTCATACTCTATTAATAAATGGCAGACCTACTATGCCTTTTCTAACTAGGAAAGGACTTAGGCAAGGAGATCCTTTTCCCCCCTTCCTATTTATCTTAGCCATGGACTATCTTAGTAGGCTGCTCCGAACACTAAAAGATGTACCAAATTTTAACTATCATCCAAGATGTGAGAGGTTTCAATTGGTGCATCTGGGATTTGCGGACGATTTGTTATTGTTTTGTATAGGGGACAGAGGCTCTATCAATCTATTGTATCAAAAGTTTATGGAATTCTCAAAGGTATCAGGTCTAATTGCAAACAAAGAGAAGAGCTCCATATATTTTGGAGGAGTGGATCTAGTAACTCAAACACAAGTGTTGGAAGAGCTGGGTATCCCAAAAGGTAATTTACCTTTTAGATATCTTGGAGTACCACTATGCACTAAAAAGTTGTCGATTGTGCAATATCAACCGCTGCTTGATAAGATGTTGGGAAGGATAATATCTTGGACAACAAGATGTTTATCTTATGCGGGTAGAATGCAACTGCTTAAAAGTGTACTGTTTTCAATTTAGGTGTACTGGTCTCAGATATTTGTCCTTCCGAAGAAGGTAATACAGATGATAGAAACCATTTGCAGAAAATTCTTGTGGACTGGGGGTGTTGATGTATCCAAGAAAGCCCTAGTAGCATGGGAACAACTTTGTTGTCCACAAGAATCAGGGGGCTGGAATGTTCTCAACATTGAAACATGGAATAAAGTTGCTATCACAAAGTTATTATGGAACTTACACAACAAGAAAGATACGCTTTGGGTGAAATGGGTGCATATCTACTATAGAAAACAAATGAGCTTATGGGAGGTAGAAGCCAAGCAAGCATCTTGGACCATAAGGAAAATTCTTCATGCTAAGAAGTACCTGTCTAATGTTGCTATATGCTATGAAGAATTTTTAGAGCTACCTGTCTACTCAATCAACACAATGTATCTCAGGATGAGAGGTGAAGTCCGAAAAGTCTACTGGTGGAGGCTATTTTGTCATAATGTTGGACTGCCTAGATGGATATTCATTTTCTATCTTGCTGCACTTAATAAATTGGCTACTAGAGATAGATTGGTGAGATGGGGTGTTACAAATGACGGTATTTGCCCACTGTGTCTAAAAATGAATGAGTCCATAAATCACTTGTTTTTTAAATGCTCATTCTCAGCTGCTATATGGGACAAAATCCTATGTTGGCAAGGCATCTCTAGGAGAGCAATGGAATGGACTAACTTATTAGATTTATTTCTTTCGATACTATGATTCTTAGTTATTCATATAAAGGTCAAACAAAATTAATTATAATGAAAGACAAAGTATTAAACATCAATCAATACAAAGTCAAAAACTGCATTAATCTTCGTCACTAACAAACAATATCTATAATTCTCTAAGAGGAATAATCATTTCACCAACTAAATTTGGGTCGTCTTATAAAACCAAAAAAATAAGTTAGGTCAACTTCACATTCGAGATAGTTCAAATCAATTCTGGATAAATAAATAAAATATAATAATATCAAGAAGGATGTATTTTTTCAGTATAAATTCTATTATTGACGATATATATAAAAACTATTTATATATGCTTAGTTACAGTCACTCAATGAAAATGTTCTTGTTTGAAATGAAAATGGATGAATAGGCACTTGAGCCTGGAACCATTTAAAAGATAACTTAGTGTAATTTCATTTAATATTGTTATCAGTAACCTAAAATAAATAATAAATAACCTATTATAATAAATTAAGTTATATTACTAGTATAAAACTTTCATCACGTTATCGATGCATATAAATTAATTATTTTTTCTCGATGTGTACCAACAGACAAATTAATAGGCCCCAAAAATTAGGCAAAGAGGACTCTAATGATGTTGATTTATAATTTGTTTGGCCAAGTATTTAAAATTAATTTATTTGAAAAGTATTTTTAATTAGTGTTTGATCAAACTTTTTAAAAGTTCTTCTAATAACTTGTTTGGTCAAACTTCTAAAATCAGTTTATTTTAAAATTATTTTTTATAAAAGTGTTTCAAAAAGTACTTTTAGTGAAAAGTAATTTGTGTTTGACCAATAAATTTTAAAAATACTTTTGAGCGGCAAGGGATCGTTTGATAGAGTGTACAAGAATAATGAAGAATATGATGTATTAGTAATGTTTGCATTAGTAATGCTGGTATTAGTTATGCTGAGATTTTCCTTATGCAATGCTTGGTTTGGTGTATTAAAAATAACATGCATTGCATAATTTCTAAAAACAATATTTGTTTACAAAAATATCCTCCACAAATATAGTGGAAAGGATGTAGAAAAGGTTTTGAGGGGTTGTGTCTTGCATTACTAATACTATGAAATTTCATATATTAATTATACACACCTTAATATCAAATAGAGTATACAACTACTGCAAACATTTGTTATACATAGGTTTAAGAGTGTACTAGACAAGATACTAGTAATGCACAAAGCTAATGCATGCATTAGATTTTCTAATGCATTCTACCAAATGACCTCTAAAAAGTGTTTGGCCTTCTTAAAAGTGATTTTAAGTGTATTTCTTTTAAAAGTGCTTGAATAAAAAAATGCTTCTGAAAAACAGTTTTTACTACTTCCCGTAAGCACTTATTTTCTCTCAAAAGTTTGGCCAAACATCTTACTTTTTCAAATAAGTATTTTTTTTATCTTCTAAAAGCTTGACCAAACATGCTATAAGTGTATTTTCTCAACAGTGTTTTTCAAAAAATATACTTTTAGGGGGAAAAAAATTAACATTTGAAAAATAATTTATACTATTCCAAAAAGCACTTAATTTTTCTCAAAATTTAATCAAACATCTCATTTTTTTAAAAAATAAATACTTTTAATCCTCTAAAAACTTGACCAAATAGACAATTAGACCTTTTCCATTTTGTGAATAAGTTGAACATGTGAATGGAAAATAAAGGCAACATCTCAACTCGTCAAACTGAAAATTCAAATTAGAGGACTTTGGAAAATAGTCCTTCAAGAAACAAATTAATAAATGAATAAATAAATACAAGGACTTTTTTTCTCTCTCCAATGAATACAAGGAATTGACAATGGAGAAAGGAGAACGGCTAATTTAGAGACTTAGGGATTGTTTGGTAGCTCATTTAGAGTTGAGTTATGCATGTATTATATTTTATATAAGTAATATCATATTTGATAGTTAGTTAGGAGGTAAATTATTCATGTCTAAAAAATAATATAATATTTAGTTTACAATTTAAAAATTCGCATAACTAATATATGTATAAGTTATGAGGGAGTTTATGTATTATCTTATGCAGGATAGAAGATGGAATAAGTAATACATGTATAACTAAAAATGAATAACTAATCCTTGCATAATTAATACCTACATAAATAATACATAATTCACTCATAATAATTTCTACACTACTAATACCTACATAACTCTAACTAGCTACCAAACGACCCCTTAGGGTGTATTTTGTACGAAGGAAAATATTTTTCACAAAAATTATTTTTCTTGAAAATATTTTCTTGTAAAATAAGTGATTTTCTTACTTATTTTCTATTTGATTAGTAAAAAGAAAATATTGTCCCAAGAGCATTGAAAATATGTTTTTGAAAAATAAGTGATTTTCTTACTTATTTTTTGATTTGGTTAATAAGAAGAAAATATTGTCCCAAACATATTTAGGTATAATTTGGACAAATATTTTGACATCGAACCCAATCACGACTCCTAACCCAACTTTATACCCTGATTCGAGATTTGACTCCTGACCCCAATTCTCAAATTTGACTCCTGACCTGAGACCCAACTTCCAACCCCGACACCCAATGCCCGACCTTGATTAGAGAATCGATTTTTGATCTCCGACCTTGATCTTATACCTAATCAAGATCCAACTCGAGACTCGAAATATGACCTCGACCTGGGATCCAAAATCTAACCTTGACCCAGGATTCGACTCTCGATCCTGACCCCGATTCAGGATCCGACTCCTGATCCCAACCCTAACTCCCGACTCCGATATGAATTCTTACTCCTGATACTATCTTGGGGCTTGACTCCCGATCCCAACTCAAGATCGATTTTTTGACCTTGACGCTGATTTGGGACCCGATCTTGACCCGAGTGGGGAGTCAGGACCCGGGTCAGGGTTGGGGTTGGGAGCTAAGGTCGGAATAGGATTCGGGGTCGGGTCTCGGGTTGGGGTCCGTAGTCGAAACTCGGATAGGGAGGTTGATAAGAGAATTTTGAAAAATATTTTCCTTACTTTATGAAGAAAAGTCATAAATTTGTGCATTATAAATCTATTTGGAAAACATTCTCCAAAATATTTAAGCCAATCAAACATAAAAAAATCGAAAAATATTTTTCAAAAATATGTTTTTCTTCCAATCAAACACATATTCTTGATTCTTTTCTACTTTAATTTCTAAATATTCTTGAAATATTTTTTGTTAAAGTTATGTGGACTAAAGTAACCCGTGTGCTTTGATTTGGAGAAATGAAAACAAAAGTACATGTGATTGCATTCAAGATAGTTAGAGGGTGTATTTTGTAAATCTATCTATATATACTTAAAAGGAAGAAAGTCTAGCCTAGAATTAAGCCAAGTGGCATTCTATGATTAAGCCACTTGACATTTTAGGATAAAAAATTAGTTAAATTAGTTATTAGTTACTATTTTAAACTTTACTCTTTATACTTTTTTTAAAAAACAAATACTAAACAAAATAAAAAATTATAACTGTGAATCCTTTCATGTGGGGGAAATGGATAGTCTTTTTAGGATTTTTTGAAATTTAAAAAAATTGTTTCAACATTTACTAGTATACGTACCAGCCTGATGCACGAATTATTTTAAACTTGAAAGATCAAAGAGAAATAGTACAAATATTATAATATAAATTATGTGTTTTATATTTTAAGTATTTTATTTTCAATATTTTTATTGATCATTGTTAATATAAACTAAAATTTTGTACAGTACGTTCACGATGCGTGGACGTCATTAAAAAAATACTAATCATATATTGAATTATGTTTTGACTTGTTTGGGTACATTAGGCATACTGATTTAAAAATAACATTTATAAAATAAATCAGATATGTAATATTTTATAAATTTTGTAAGTGTAGATATCGCCTGCTCTAAGATGTAATGAATGGTGTATAATATATTGTCCATTTCTTTGCTTCATTTAGGAGATAGAAAACATATTTTCATCCTATTCCTATGAGGATTAAACTTGTTCATCAGAATGTTCAGATTGATTGTTCATCAAACTCTGCAAGTTAGCTTTTCTTTCGCTTTTTTCACTCTACACAATCTACTTTTCTTCGGCCACCGAATAAGCATCAACGTCTTCTCCATAATCAAATGTAGATCAATTTTAAAAGCTGAAAGTGATTTTTAAAATAAAAAATTACGTATTTAAATAATAATAATAATAATAATAATAATAATAATTACTCTGCAATATGCCTACACTTCTATATTGTTTTATGAGAATCAACTCAATTTATTATCTAAATGGCATTAAACATCAATAAATTTGTTGATTGAAAATATAATAAAAAACTTATTTAAAAATGAACCAAAAAGGAACTAAATTTAAAAAAATTATTTATGAAGAACTAAACTTATTTTAAACACTTGTTTGAGTCTTATAAAATAGAATGTTAATATACAGTTTTATGTTTGAACAGTTCTTTTAGATTACTACTTATCTTTTAGCCACTAAAATTGATTGTTATTGCTGAATAAATCTTAGAATTTTGAAAACATATACTGCTAAAGATTTTTTATTGAGAGTACTTTCTAAAGGAATTTCCACTATTTTAATATGCATAACTACACTTGATTCCTTGCTTGATGCGGTAATTTTTTGTAAGTAACCCTTCAAACTTATGTCATGTGATTTAAAACAAAATAAATTTATTTTTTTGATAAAATTTTTATCTTCTAATGAATAGATTTTCTTCTTCTCCGTATCAAGCTAGCATGCATATTTTTATACATCCATAAGTAACATACTTTTATAAAATATTATTTTTATCCTCTACAAAATATTTAGCCCTCAATTCAATTTTTTTTAATCTTTTAATTCAAAAATTGTATACATGGATTAATAAACTTTATCCTTCAAAATTCAAAAACTCAATCACTCAGTTAATTATTATAATCAATGTAATAAATTTTCACATAATTTAGGAGAAAAAAATCAAACATAAAAAAATAAACATATTGCAAGTTCGATTTGAAGCTTTAAATTAATAGGATAAGAATAATAATCCCAAAAATAAAATGTGGAATTATTATACTATGCACCAATTATGAATATTAACTTGTCTGCTGGATTAATATCTTTTATTTTCTATTTTTTATGCTGGATTAATATCATTTTCCACTACTCCTATATAAATCAATTTTTTTTCTCTTAATTTTTTAATTTAATTTTTAAATTTTTATTCTTTTATTCACAATTATTCTATTGTCTAACTTAATCAATGTAATAGAAAATTAAGCAATTGATCTTTTCTTGGATAATGAAAGTTTCATTTTGAGAAAATAAAATATTATCACAATAACTAGGGTAAACTTATTTCCTGCTCACTACGTTATGTGCCTTTTAAGATGTATTTTTTCAAGTATAAGAGTATATCATGATTTAAACTCTGATTTAGTTTAAAGTTAAAAGTATGAAATAGAAAGATAACATTCTATATCTCTCTTCTTCGAGAGGAGGTCGTCAACTTTTGTATGTCTATCGTATAATATAAAATAAATAATTGTTAATAAAAATATAAAAAATACTTATTAGATTTTGATAACTGACGGCTTAAAATTTTCTTTTTGGTATTTACTTTAACTTTTATTACCAAGGCAAATGTGTACAATAAAATAAAAAATCTTATAACAAATCAAGACTTGTTCCTATTACAACCAACCAAGACTTGTTCCAATTATTCTCGTATCATATCACCAAGCAATACTAAGGATATAATTTAAATTTGCAAGTTCTCTAGCAATCTGCATGTAGCAACTATCGATAACATATTCACTGCACAATTTGTGTACTGATCATACTTTTCTTTTTTCTTTTAAATATCCTTTTGATTTCTTTGTATTCAATTTGTGTACTGCACAATTTGTATACTTTATGTCGATGAAGTATACACTCCTAGCTAGCACAGAAAATTAAATGAACTCACCAATGCGTATAGCCTGACCAAACGACACTTCCCACTTCCACACAAGAACTCATCTCTGGCACTTGTCATTTCTCTTCCCAAATTAACCTGAAAATGAATGTGTATGATTTGGATTTGATTTTTATCTTTATTATTCAAACAGAAAAATAATTTTGAGATTTAAATTTTAAAATTTTGACCTTGACTATAAATTACAATAACTAACTACTTAAAATATTTAAAAGACATAAAAAAAAATTAATAAAAGAAAAAGTTGATTAACTTTCAAAATTCTGATTATACCATATAAATTGAAACGGAGAAAGAATTGAACCAATTGACCACCTTTGAATGACAGTGATGTTCTGCAAATGAAATCCTGCATGCCAAAATTCTTAAATTGTGTGTTAGAAAAGAGATAGGAGTACTGTTAGAATCTACACTTTTTCACTAAGAGTAGAATATAGAGTATTACATGCTATAATTTTTTTTATATAATTAATACTTTTTCACATTAATGAGGAACACGCATGTTAAGACTTGAGGCCAAAATATATTTTTCTTTATTTGTTTGTTATAGAGTATTCATGTTATAATGCAAAAAATTCTCATCCTATGTTAAAGAGACATCACACTTATTCGAAAAAGGGGCATTAAACCACTCCTAAAAGTTGAATCTAGACATTTTACATGGACATAAGAGCTGATGCAATTCATGCGACTTTATGTTATCGTAAATGCCCAAAATAATAAGATGAACAATAATGTAAAACAAAATAATTCAATTTTAGTAGATAATGGTAAATCAATAAAATTATCTCAAATAAGTTTCAAGAAATAATCTTCGTGTCAAAGCTTTATAAATAGTCGGATAAAATTCATAGCTCTAATAAGTTTTCAATTAACACTAAACGTACATGAAACAGTTATATGATGCTTCTCTATCTTTGTTACCCGTCCGAGCATCATAACAATCTTCACGTTCATCCGTCTCTTCCAATCAAGAAGGCTTTCAACATAATGCTAATTAATGTACTAAAAATGCTGAAAGAGAAGTGTTGATGACGTACATGCCATGAACTTCTTCAACTTCCTCCGTTTCTCCATCATGATCATTTTCTTCTTCTTCTTCCTAGTCGCCTTGGAGAGGATGGTGATCCTTTTCCTTCGATCATAAAAAATAATTTCAAATCAAACTATTAAAAAGCAATGCATAAAAAAAAATATACAGTACACTATTACATTTTCTCTCAATTTTTCTTTTTAATCTCACCTAAGTGCAATTTAATATTCTGCTCCATGACATCTAACATTTTTTGTTGGACTCTCCGACTTTAGTTTGTATACAGTACAATATAGTTTATCAGAAAAAAGAAAGAAAGCAAATAGGAGTTTTTCAGAAGAAACGAAGGATGAAAATAATTTATAGTGGAAAAATTTGAACCAATTGACCATCTTTGCATGATAATGACTTTTTGCGAATGAAATTCTGCATGTCAAAATTATTAAATTTTGTGTTAGAAAAGAGACAAAAATACTATTATTTTGTAAATATTAATATTGATTTTGATTCTATAACAAACTTCAGGTGTGGATGCGATTTTTGTTTTATACCTGTTTGGATTAGTATTTTGAAAAACTGATTATAAAAAATCGTGAAAGATGAATTTAAGAGAAGCAATTTTTTGCTCCTCAAAAAACGTGGATAATTAATGGAGTTAGGGGCTTTTCAAAAATAAGGTTAGTTACTTTTTGAAATTCAAATTTTAAATTTATTATTTGTGTATTTTTTCACTTGGCTAATTTTGAGTTTTTTTTTCAAAGATGTGCGTTTTTCTTTCTTTTTTTGGATTGATATTTTTTTTTATTTTCTATTTTAAAAAGGCATTTTATATGGAGATTTTTTTTAAATTTCAAATAAGTACAAAGTTTCTTTTCTTTGAAGCATTATTTTAAAAGTGCCAAGTGATTGAACAAAAACACTAATAAATATGTATTTTTATTAATTAATTTTGAATAATATTATCTAAATCTAAATATCATTGGCAAAAACAATAATAACAACTCCTCCCCATGTTTCTTTCCTGCATTACCCACATTCCTTAGTTGTTTCAGATTTTTATTACAGCCTAAATGAATAAAATTCAAAATAAATTTGAAAAATAATTCAACAATGATAAATTAGCTGAGCATAAATGGTGTAGCAATTTTTTTTGTTGATATATTTGTTAGATCTAATTACGCTTAACTTTTAGTATGAGAAATTATGTATATTTTATCATCTCAATTTTAAATTGAACTTATGCACCTATATTTTTATGCCTTTTCACATAAATTTTACATATTTTTTCTTTAAATAAAGTGATGACTAAACTAAAGTAAGCTACTTTTTTAAAATTAAGCATGTGAAACTCAAAAGTCAAACTGACTTGGATTATCTATTCATATCTTTTTATTTAAATAAAGAGAATATAAAATTGATATTAAGATTTATTACATTGACAAACTGCTCACTAACAAAGAGAAATAATTTTTTTTTGTGAATTAAAATCGTATAGGAAAAATCCTCTAAACAATGTATATCCCAACAAATAGATATAAGTCACATTTGGAAAGATATATTTTAAATGAAAAAAAAATATCTAAAAAGAAATACAACTAATTACTACATAAATAAATTAAAAAGCATGTGTTGATTTACTAATTATAATTCATTGGCATGAAAAAGAATTTAAATCCAAATCTGTATTGCTTTTTTTTTTCAATCAAACTCTTTTATGATGTTACTGTAACAATTTTCATATAAGGAGTATGAAATTTTAATATTTTATAAACTATAAACAATGAGAGATTAAAAAGAAATTCATAACAAAATACTTTTCTTAGTTTTCTCCCTTCTTAAACATGCGATCTCATATAACTCTGTAATGCTCAGTTTCCCTGTTAAGCGCATGGATCAGCAACATTCTTCATGCAGAATAGCTCCGAAACATCTCATTTTTCCTCTGTTGGAAAGTCTCGATGAATGTCATTTTGTTTCTCTGTACAAAGTAATCAAGAACAACAAATTATAAAATGTGAATTAAAAAAAAATTATCGGACAATAAATCAATTGTAATATGTATTACCTGACTTTTTTCCTAGTGTATTTTGTAATATAATAGTTATTGCAATTAAAACACTGAAAAAGAAAAAGACGAAGAAACAATTATCACCGTATCTGTCATTTGTAGCAAAAAAATATAATTTTTTTTATCTCAATCCAAGCTTACTGTATCATCCTTACTCAAATACATAACTTCGTATTTCATGAGTCTCCTCCTTAATATTTTGTTTCAAATGTAATATGCAATATTTCATTCAATAAACTCACATTAATAATTTAATTAATCCATAAATACGCAATTGAGCAGAATAATAAAAAGAGGTTAATTGACCATTATTTTTAAATGGTATTTGAGAAAAAGGAATTGAAAACTTATAAAATATCTTAGAAAATGGAACAGAATTACTTAGAGTGACAATAGTATTTTCGCTAATATAAACTACTTACAGTGTCAATAGTCTTTTGTTGGTATAATGAAAAGTAATTGTGAGTCAGACTTTATTGAGAACAAATAGGACTCTGTGTTGATTCTCAATGACGTGAAAGAAACTTTTAAAATGCGATTTTATGATGGAAACTGTTTATTTAAATCGAGAAGTAGTAATTGTTTTTATTAAAAAGAAGGATTGCAATGTAACACGTTCTTTGCGGCAGTTTCTTTCCTTCCTAATGCGTAATCTTGAAAACTGTATTAATTCATGTATCATGGAAAAGACTTATCTTTCAGTTTTTTTTTTCAATTTGAATTGTAAAACTGATTAATTTAAAAATGCCAAGTCCTAATTTTCAGTGACTACTTGGTGAGAACGTGGGGGGAAAATAGGGAATGGGATCGTGGCTTTGTGCAAATGGTTTAAGGTAGTTTTTTTCTCAAAACTTAAAAAGTCAATAAAAGAATCAACTTTAATAGATATAGATTTGAATTTTAAAACTAATTAACCATTTTAATTTAGAATTTAAATCTTTTCAACTGTGACATTTTATTTTTTTCATTCATACATATTTAACCATCACTATAATTATAAATTGACAGAATTTGATTTTACAAAAACTGTAAAAAGAATTTAAAAAAACTATTAAAAAAAATGTTACCAAAAAAATTTGTAAAATAAGTTTAGTGATAAATATTTACTACATAAAATATAAATATTTAAATTATAAATTATTAACTAACTATTAACTAAATTATCTAAATTGTCCTAAAATGGTACACGTGTTAAAATCCTAAGCAACCACTTGGCAAGTTTCTAGGCAAACTTTTCTCCTTTTAAGTATATATAGATATAAATATAGATTTTAAATAATTACAGATTTTGTAATTAAACAATATTTTTTTTAACTTCTAATAAATATTTAACCATCACTATAATTAAAGAAATTACCAGAATTTGATTTTACAAAATTGTAAAAAAAAAAAAAACTAAAAAACATGTCACCGAAGAAAACTTATAAAAATAAAATAATTCAAGGGTTAATATTTCCTATATAAAAATTATAGATATTTAAATAGTTTTAAATTGAAATTGAAAACTACCAACTAATTATTACCCAACTTAACTAATTTGTCCTAAAAATTAACACATGTCATCATCCTAAGCTTCCACTTGGCATGATCCTAGGCTAACTTTTCTCTTTTTAAGTATATATAGATAAAACTAATTAACCATCACTATAATTATAAATTGGCAGAATTTGATTTTACAAAAACTGTAAAAAGAATTTTAAAAAACTGTTAAAAAAAATGTTACCAAAAAAACTTGTAAAATAAGTTTAGTGATAAATATTTACTACATAAATTATAAATATTTAAATTATAAATTACTAACTAACTATTAACTAAATTAACTAAATTGTCCTAAAATGGTACACGTGTTAAAATCCTAAGCAACCACTTGACAAGTTCCTAGGCAAACTTTTCTCCTTTCAAGTATATATAGATATAGATATAGATTTTAAATAATTACAGATTTTGTAATTAAACAATAATTTTTTTAACTTCTAATAAATATTTAACCATCACTATAATTAAAGAAATTACCAGAATTTGATTTTACAAAATGGTAAAAAAAAAAAACTAAAAAACATGTTACCGAAAAAAACTTATAAAAATAAAATAATTCAATGGTTAATATTTCCTATATAAAAATTATAGATATTTAAATAATTTTAAATTGAAATTGAAAACTACCAACTAATTATTACCTAACTTAACTAATTCGTCCTAAAAATTAACACATGTCATCATCTTAAGCTGTCACTTGGCATGATCCTAGGCTAACTTTTCTCTTTTTAAGTATATATAGAATATAGATATAGATATTTTTTAACTTCTAAGAAATATTTAACCATCACTATAATTAAAGAAATTACCAGAATTTGATTTTACAAAATGGTAAAAAAAAAAACTAAAACACATGTTACCGAAAAAAACTTATAAAAATAAAATAATTCAAGGGTTAATATTTCCTATATAAAAATTATTGATATTTAAATAGTTTTAAATTGAAATTGAAAACTACCAACTAATTATTACCTAACTAATCTAATTTGTCCTAAAAATTAACACATGTCATCATCCGAAGCTGTCACTTGGCATGATCCTAGGCTAACTTTTCTCTTTTTAAGTATATATAGATATAGATATAGATATAGATTAAAAATGAAATTACTAAGGCCTCATTTGTTTTCATTAAGATTAAGACGTCTGAATCTGAATGCACATCTGAATGATTAAGATGTTGTCTCTAGATCTGAATACTGAATAATTAAGACTGTTTGTTTTTCAACATCTGAATATGCATAATTTATTTATTTATAAATATAATAAAAGTACAATTCAAATAAAAATTAATTATACATTAGAAAAAAACTTAATTTAATAAAAATAAAATTATTAGTTGATTAAAAAAATGAGACATTTATGTTTGCTAGTGATGATATAGATGGTTCGTAATGGTGGTGGTGGTCATGGTTGGTGTTTGTGGCTAGTAATGTTGGCAGTGATAGTTGATGGTAGAGGTGGTTGATGTTTTAGTGACTGTCATAATAGTGACGATTGGTAGTGTTGGTAGTGGTTTTTGTGATGGTGAAGTTGGTTAAGGTTAGTAGTTGGCGGTGTTGGTGGTGGTGACTGAAGAATGTGTGGTAGTTGGCGGCGATTCTAGTTGTGATGGTGGATGTGGTTGGTCGTAGGGATTGACCGTACTGGTGGTAGTGGCAGATAGTGGTGGAGGTGGCACCGAGGTGACAACGGTGGTGGTGGTGACTGAAAAACGTGTAATAGTTGACGGTGTGTTTGTGGTAGTTAGTGACGGTGCTAATTGTGATGGTGGAGTTGGTTAGTTGTAGGATTGACCACAGTGGTGTTGGAGGTGACGGTGATGGTGGTGACAATGGATATAATTATATATAATGATGGAGGTAGTAAGGGTGGTAGTGGCTGATAGTAGTGGTGACTGGTGGTGGTGGTTGACGACGGTAATGGTGGTTGACAATGGTGATGGTGGTTGTGATGACAAAGGTAGTAAGTGGTGGTGACTGGTGATTGTAGAAATAGTGGTGGTGAATATTGTCAATACAAGTTTACCTCTTAATGGTATTAAGATTTTGCTCTAGATTTTAATGATTAAGACTCATTCAGACCAATTAAGTGCTTAAATCTTAATAAAAACAAATGCACTTAATAGTCTAAGATCTGAACAATTCAGATCCAGACCTCCATTAAGTGCAAACAAATGAGGCCTAAATATCCTTAATTAGGCCGCAAATGTGGTAACTGTCCATAATTCAAGCAACGTTTGGGCTCCTTAGTGGGAGCATATTAATAATTAATCATTAAAAAAAGAAAAATTCTAAATGGATATCCTGAATCTGCAGTAATTGTAAATGTGGTAACTGTCTGGCCATTAATCAAGACACGTGGACTCTTTTAATTGGACTCATCAGCCATAATCCAAGGCACGTCTTCGAACTGCCTTCTAACTCAACACTCCCCCGCAAATTTAAACACTATGTGAAAATGGTGTACGGACAAGTTCCAAGGTAGAATTTCAAAATTTTTAAGATTATGTTCTTGGGGAAGAAAGCCTCCTTTTTCTTGATATGTTCAAGATTGCAAGGAATATTTAGTTTACTATATAATGGTGCTACCATAATTAACCCTTTTAATTTATCCTATTTCAAAATCCAACTGTTTCTTCTTCTATTATATCAGTCAGATTTTGAAAAGCCACGTCTATGGTATGGGTAGTGGTCGAGGGTATAATGGCCCTCAATATTTCCACATATAGTTAATATGTTGGGCATGTTAGGTGTTTGTTAATTTGCATAAATCAATCTTTTATCTGTCTTTCCTCAGGAACAATTGAGTCCTCATCAGTCATCTTGACTCCGTTCACTCTGAATTTACACAGGTAATTATCCGAAGGTGAAGCAGAATAGAGTAGAAGCAACTGATGACAAAGCTTCACAGTAAATTCACAGTCAATGAGCTAGGTACAATCAATAGAGAGAATGGTTGTCGACTTGGGACAAGGTACAACTCATTAGAAATATGGTAGAGCATCCTAGATAAGAGTCTATCCAAGCCAATATCTTTCCTTCAATTAATAGTGTTCTAGACTCATTACAACCTTAAACAAGTATCAAAAGTTCTAGACAAAAACTAAGAAGAGATTTGCTTTGGAGAGGAAATAGCGAAGCAAGAGGATATATATCCACTGTTTAAATGGAGCATAAATGGGGGCAGGGGATGAGAGTGAGGACATACACCAAATGTTTATTACACAAGAGGTTCAATTGTTAATGAAAATCAATTGTTACTGCAAAATACAGATCAACAAATCAGTGGTGCACATATATATTTAACTGCACACAGAGAAGTACATAACTTTTCTAATTTTATCTTGATCGCTTGTGGTGTTGAGAGAATTTGGTGCAGATATCATTGATGAGGAGTTCAGTGATTTATATATTTAACAGATTTTTTTGACCATTTTTATGTATTTTTAAGCATGTTTTTATGATAGCACATTCTACTTTTCTACTCCTATTACTATGTGCAGTAAATCTTTGAGAGATAATAATGGTAGAAGATTTTCAAAATGAACTCCTCTTCTGACTAGATTTTGTAACTATTTCTTACATCATCCAATTCTCTTTTATGGTATGTTTATGATTTTCTTATTAAAAAAAGTAGGTATTTTTGAGTTTCATTTAATCTTAACTAAAAATCAAAGTTGCAGACTATCATTCTTCTTCCTTAATCGTCCATGCAAATCATGTGTATAAAGTCGTTCTCTCTTTCATCCTGTGGTGCTGCACTTCTTTAAGTTTTCAGTCTTGCAAATCTGTTGCTTAACCCCATAGGAGATTCTCCTTATATTTTATTGATTTCTGGCTATAAATAATTTTTTGTAAGTTTTCAGTGTGAAATGCTAGCACAAATGTTTTGCCTAAATTTTCATCCATAAAGGATTTATCAATAGAGATCAGTACATGAATGAAAGGGAGATCGATGGTTAGTGATTTGTTTTCAAGTTAGATAACATGTCGGGACGTTTCTTGATATGGTGATCAGATGTTCTTATTTTTTCAAAGCAGTGAATAGATAAGTATATGGACTGTCTGCAATCTGGAAGCATCATTTAGATTGGGCAGAGTAAGGAGCAATGAGTTGGAGGCGAAGCACGTTTAAGGTTGACCGTGCATAAGAAAACTGCTTCAATTGTGTTTGACAACAGTGTAGAATGAAGATGAAATGGAGTTTCAGCAGAATTTTGGAGGCAATTAAGGATAATTTCAATGACAAGTATGAGGAGAGATAATAAGAATTGAGGTGGTGGTATCACGCGTTCCAAATCACTAGCCAGGAACAAAACCAAAGAGGAATTGTTCTTGCTAAGGAAGTTGGCCAGAGAATGATCTAAGAACTTTCTGTCGTTTAATCAACAATGAGATTAAAGAGCTGCTCAACATTATTTGTGTTTGGTTCACAAGCTTGATCAAATATTAGAGAATATTAATTTGACACATCTCTTTATATTTGCCTTCTGGAGATCATGCCTTTGTGGTATATTTTTTAAACTGTATCAGAAGTTTTTGTTAGATATTTTGTTGAACTGATTATTTATCGCAGTAAATTTGAAAGGTATTCGACTAAAAGAAAAGGCTTCTTACTAGGTAAGCAAAAGCTAACTGAAAGAAGATCCTTTTTGCCTTCATTATTCTCCGCACATAATATTTTCTATGCCTCATATTTTTAATATTGTCCGCGCATCGCGCAGGTACTTATACTAGTTAAATGAACAATAGCCCAGTAGAAACTACCCAAAAAGAAGAGGAAAAATAAACATATTTCGTATATTAATTTAATTGCTTGCGTAAGGTATTGAAAATACGAGGGCTTATTGTCAAAGAAGAGAATAATCAAAGGAATAATTTGTAAGAGTACGTTGATAACCCTTCAAATTTGTCAATAATTTTATTTAGATATTTGAACTATAACTTGTTACAATTGAGCATCTGAATATACATGTGATAAAGTGTTTCTATTAGACAGTCCACCTCAAATCTTGGAATTTTTTTTGTGTTGCTTCTCAAATACTTATTACGTAGATAAGTTAACCACTTGATTGGAACAAATCTGAGATTTTACAAAATTTCACAATTATTATCCAAATTAAATGAGATAAAAGACAAATATAAAAGAACAAAATTTGATATTGTCTAGCAGAGACTTCTCAAGCCAACAATCACATGTCATGGAGTAGAAAAATGATTAATAGAAGTGAATGTTATAAAGTGGATTTTGAGTAAGCTAATTATACCCTTTTTCTTGTTTATTTTTTTTGTCATTATTTCTTTGGTTCTTTCGAAGTCACAAGATACTGTTTCTTATAGTTATTAACTAATAACTATGACAATACGAAATGTCTCTGAAAAATCCATTCTAATCACTACAGCTTTTATACGAAAAAGTTCAATTGAATTGGTAAGATATTTATAATTAGGTGATCATTGTTATTGTTATTGTTATTATTATTTTGTTGTGGGGGTGGGGGTGGAGGTATTTTAGTTATCAAAGTAATCTCAATTTCATAAGCTTTTTATCTATTCTTATTAATGATAAAAGGGGAACAAATCCATCTAAAAAATTCACATTTAGATTTAATGATAAGTAGATTTGAACTGATGATTTTTACCATATCAAGATGACACGTTACGTTAGATTATATTCCTTCGCACCCAATAAGAAATAGAAAGCACACTAATTCTAGTTTTTTGTATTAACATATGTAAAAGAAAAAATTAAAATACATAATTACCCATGTAAATTCGATCATAAACAATGCAATTGGATATCGACTCTAGTATGGAGAAAACAAAATTCAACTCAAACAAAATTACTTAAATAACCAAAAAAAAAATTGCTCAAAGGAAATATCAGAAAATAACGAAACGTGTAGTAATACTTCTAGTAAATTTGACTTTAGTTGAATGATCAAGGGCTTTGATTCAAATATCTATCGATCGAACGGCTTAGAATTGTCAATATTAAACGCTACGCCACTATATAGAATTAGAATTTTTTGGAAAAGAAAAGAAAAAAAGTCGCCATAGAAGACTGTCTTCGAATTAAAACCAGAGGAAGAATATTCAAAAGCTGAAAAAACACGGCTTTCATTAACTCCATTTTGTCGCTCGGAATTTAAATCTATTTTTGTGAGATATTTTTTATTTTCAAAGGCTTGAATCTAATTAAGAATGAAGAGATTTCAATCATCCAACTACGATTTATGTTGATGCTTTTATTAACTCCATTACATGTGTTGAGGACAAAATTCTTTTATTGTTTTTCCCAAATATTAAAATCAAAATAAAGAAATAACGTACTCCTTCCATTTTATTTTACTTGCCTCTATATTAAAAATATATTTTTTTTTATTTGTCCGTTTGAGCAAATCAAAAGAGTTTTATTACTACTTTTGTTTTAATTTGATTATCTGATTTTGACTTGACACGGAGTTTAAAAATTAAAGGAAACTTTTAAATTTTGTAGTCTTAAACTAAATAGTTATTAAATGTATCAAAATATCCTTTAATCTTGTAGCATTAAAGATGTCATGTGAAAAATTGAAATTAAAAAGTTGCCAAAAAAAGAAGAAGATGTGTTCTTTTTTTGAAACAAACTAAAAAGAAAAATAAGATAAATAAATTAAAATGGAGGGAGTACTTCTTTTAAGAAAGTAACTACAAAAAGTAATTAATAGTCAAATTTAGAGTTTGAAAATATCATTAATTAAATTAATTTAGTAAATAGAAATCTTTTTTAAGGCATGTGCTAAGTCTAACATGAACCAAGTAATATAAATCAGCGGCAGCACTACTGTTGTAGCAGTATAATACAGTCTGGAATGTTAACATATCTACCAATTCAATCATTCATTATTTTACTAATTTTCAATCTAACTTTTATCAAAAACCAGCTAAAAATCTCCCAAAATACGTTCTTGTAAGTATCAATATTCCCCACACACCCATTTGAGAAATTTTTCATGGTTTCATCCATGCCAAGAAGTGTGTTGAAGTACTTAGGGGTTCTCCTAGTCCTTGTTTACTTATCCTCTTTTCCATTACCAGTTAAGTCCCAATGCAATAAAGGGTGCAATCTAGCTTTAGCTTCATTCTACGTCTGGCGGGGTACAGATCTCAATTACATCGCACGTTTGTTCTCAATTCCTACTAGACAAGAAATCATGGACTACAACAACAGGGAAAGCATCCCTAATCAAGACAGTGTCATAGCAGGGACAAGAATTAACATACCCTTCCGTTGTGATTGCTTGGACGGCGATTTCTTAGGCCATGTTTTTCCATACAAGGTTAATTCTGGCGATACATATGCTCGGGTTACATCGAACTACTCAGATTTAACGACTGTCGATTTGTTGAAGAGGTTTAATACGTACCCTGAGAATAGTATCCCGAGTGATGTGAATATAAGCGTGATAGTGAATTGTTCATGTGGGAATAGAGATGTTTCTGAAGATTTTGGGCTTTTTGTAACGTACCCTCTGCGGGCGGAGGATAATTTGACGTCCGTGGCTTCGGCGGCCAATGTGAGTGAAGATATAATACGAAGGTATAATCCAGGGCTGGATTCCAAATTCAGTGCTGGGGAAGGGACCATCTATATACCGGGAAGAGGTTGGTGTTCATGGTCTTTATGTATGTCTTTTTTTCCCCTGTTACAAAGTTTTATGCCTCTGCTTTAGAACCTCACGACCTTGTTTGGTAGGCAGGCTAAATTATTTCGAGTCTTGACTAATTTATATTATATGAGGGATGGGATAAAATAATCCCATGTTGGATGAGATATCCCACCTTCTCACACGTAGCAAACACGTGGGATGAGATAAGTAAGGATATTTTATGGGTTAGGATATTTCATAAGGATAGTAATTTCACCATGTAGTGTAAATAAAGGGATAAAATAATTTTGGAATTAGTTAATATCTCATACCAAACATGGAATAAAGACATAAAGTTAAAGTCAAATTTTATCCGGAGATTATTATCCTTATCCACGTACCAAATGATCCCTAAAGGACTCTTTTGATATGTGGATTAAATTATTTTGGGTTTATAATTTAAGAATTAATTTATTTTATTTATGAGATGGGATAAAATAATTTCAAGTTTGATGGAATACAGTGAGATATCATATGATTAAGCATCGATAAAATTAATATTGCGTTAGATTGACGGTATTAATTTCTCCAGGACTAACTTATACTGTTAATCATACACGATATAAATTTTATCCCAAACATAATTTTGGGATATCTCACCTTATCCCGCATATCAAGCGTTCCTAAGGGGTCCTTTGCGATAAAGTTATTCCAAAATTATAAATTTTAAGATTAATTTATACTGAAATTAATTATATCTTTAACCAAACAACCGCTAAGATTATTGTCCTAATACTCGTTTAATTCATGTTTTTGTTTCGTGGCAAAACGAGGAAAATGCTCTTTGAAGGAAGGAAGTAGAAAGTAATTTAGGATTTTTTTTGTTTTGTTTAAGGGTGACATTGGATTACAATTTATTGTTTAGTATATAGACTGGAGTTTGTATTTCCAATGGACAGAACAAAGGAAAAAAGGTAAAAGTATCCCCGAACTATTTAAAATAAATTAACTTTATTCCTCAGTACGCTTTAAGTTTAAAAATGTTATTGTTGTTAGTCAATTAACTTAAAAATATCCTCTTATTAGCCAACAATTCAAGAATACCCCTCTTACTAGTGATTACTTCGAAACAAAAAAGAATGGATCATTCTGCCTTTGAACAATTTGAAATTGATCAATTTTACTATAAAACAACAAAAATTTTAGGATTGATATCAATCAACCTCGAGTCCAGTACTAACTTTAGACATGTCACACTACTAAGTACTGCTCAAAATAGCCTTTTCCCCGGATAGTAGAGCAATCTTTTTGGCTAGTATTCATAATTTTTTGCCCTTTAAATATTTCTTTGCATGGGGTAAAAGCGGTCTTATTTTTTCTTGCTCTAGTTCTTACACTTTAATATTCAGATTTCTTATTCTTTGCTTAGTTAAACTGAAGATAGGTCGCCAAACTACTATTGAGAGTTTCGCTTTTTGAAGCGCCAATCACGTAGGGCGACCATGCAAGGTTGAGTCAATAAAGCTTTGATGATTCAAGGTTCATATTAGGGAAAGAAGAGCGAGGGTAAGAGGGGGCATATCTATTCAGTCCATTTACTCGTATTTTCTTGACTTGATCAAAAAAAAAAATGAAAAGAAGGAAATTTGACCGAACTTAATTCACTTGCTTTTGAACTTCATTTGCACATTCACGAATTTTCTGGCGAACATCTACCACCAAGTTATATTTCTTTCTCGTCCCATTAAAAAATAAAACCAATTAATCTTAATTCCTTCATTTCAATTTATGTGAAAAAAATTCAAAATATAAGAATAAAAATATATAACTTCTCACGTGAATTCGAACAAAGATTTCCTCTGTTTCGAATGCCTTAGCTTGGTTAAGACTAGAATGGACTATGAAATTAATAAAGATTTTATCTACTCTAGTATGATCATCAGTATAAAAAAAAATCACACAATCAAATTACTCAAGTACAAAAAAATTATTTTGCTTAAATATCAGAACATAACAAAAACTATAGTAATACTAGTAGAATTAGACTTTGGTCAAACTGGAATAATCAACGGTTTCGATTGCCAACATGAAACGCTGCCTAAAAATGCCGCCATGGACTTGTCTCCGGTAAACCAGAAGACAATTTCAAAAGCTGTAAGAACACGTCTTTCATTAACTCCCTTGACATGTGCGCTGACGACACAATTCCAAATATTAAACATCAAAATCCAAAACAATGTACGAGTACTACAGTAGCAGTATATATTTTTTTGGTTTCTCACTCGGTGTCTGATATTCGCATTGGAGCTCGACTAAATTCAAATTCACGCTGAAAAGTTCCAGATTGAGAGTAAAGTGCTCCCTAACAAAGGCGACTCCATACCCAAGAGGGCTCGAACCCAAGACCTCTTGATTAAAGAATACTTACCACTCTACCACAACGCGTTGGTAGTACAGTAGCAAGTAGCAGTATAATACAGTCTGGAATGTTCACAACATATATACCAATTCAATCATTCATTATTTTACTAATTTCCTATCTAACTTTATCAACTGAAAAAAAATAAAATCTAACTTTATCAAAACCCAGTCAACGCTTCCTCCAAAACCCAGCTAAAATTTTCCCAGAAAAAAACATTCTTGAATCAATTTCCCACATACCCATTTCAGAAATTTACATGTTTGAATCCATGCCGAGAAGTGTTTTGAGCTTTGGGGTTTTCCTTATACTTGTTTACTTATCCTCTTTTCCATTACCAGTTGAGTCCCAATGCAAGAAAGGTTGCGATTTAGCTTTAGCTTCTTTCTATGTTTGGCGGGGTTTAAATCTCACTTTAATCTCACAGATGTTCTCCACCAGTATACCAGAAATAGTTTCTTACAACAACAGGGAAAACATCCCTAATCAAGACAGTGTCATAGCTGGGACAAGAATTAACATACCCTTTCGTTGTGATTGCCTGGACCAAGGAGTATTGGGTCATGCTTTTCCATACAGGGTTAAATTAGGCGATACTTATGGTCTGATCGCAACGAATTACTCCGATTTGACTACTGCTCAGTGGTTGATGAAGTTTAATGCTTACCCTGAGCTTAATATCCCGAATGGTGTGAGTATGAGTGTGGTAGTGAATTGTTCATGTGGGAATAGTGATGTTTCTGAAGATTATGGGCTGTTTGTGACGTACCCTGTGAGGCCGGAGGATAACTTGACGTCCGTGGCAGCAGCAGCCAATGTGAGTGAAGATATAATCCGAAGGTATAATCCAGGGGCCGAGTCCAAATTAGATATCGGGAATGGGATCATCTATATACCGGGAAGAGGTTGGTGTTGATAGTTTTTTAGTGACTAATTATATACTTGATGGTCTTTATGTGTTTGTTTTATTTCCTGTTATACAAAGTTTTATGCATCTGCTTTAGAACTTTAAGGGCTCACCTGTAGCTTATCGAGGACATGACCCTAAATAGGAAGATATGGAGGTCGAAGATTACGGTAGAAGGTTAGTAGGTAGTTGAGCGTTGTCTAGTTCCCTTATCAGTATTGGTAGTATTACTCTCTTAATATCTTTTTCTTCGATTTTAGTAGTACCTGTTGTTTTCTTTGCAAAGTTATGGTGTTATTTGTTGTCTCTGCTTGTTCTCTTCTTAATTGTTTTCAACATGGCTTCTTCACTACTGTATTTGCTTTGCATTCTTGATTTTTGATATGCTTACTCGAGCCGAGGCTTTATCGGGAACAACCTCTCTACCTCCACTACACATCACCCTCTCCCGACCCAACTCATGGGATTATACTGGATATGTTGTTGTTGTTTAGAACTTTAAGGTTAAAGTCCTAGTAGTACTTTTTTTTGTTCATGTTTTAGTTTCGTGGCAAGAGGGGGGAATGCTCTTTTAAGGAAGGAAGTCGGAACTAATTTAGGAAGCAAAATGTTTTGTTTAAAGGTGACATTGGATTGAGGTTTATTGTTTGTTGAAAAAACCTTGTCAAACAAGTTTTGATAATGAGGTAAAACCTATTTTTGGTAAAAGTATAATTATGGAGATTAACTATAAAAGGCAGTCCATGTCAAACAAGGAAAGGTTGATAGCTTTCCTATCAAGAAGAGGAGAGTCCAAAAAGGCGTGTCAAAGTCCTACAAGGAAAAGAATTCGATTTTGAAGCATGTCCAGATCCTACAAGGAAAGGACGGCATCTTTCCTATCAAGGAAAGGAGAGCTTGAGACTTCTATAAAAGCAATGGAGCAAAGAAGAATTCGTCAAACTTATGCACGAAGCTGAGAAGGAGTATTCTCAAGCAATAAAGATCTCAAGCAAGCTTTTCAAACAAAGACACAAAGAGAGAATTGTTTCTAGTTCAATCCTGCGTGATTGTTAGGACAAAGAGTGTGTGTTGTGAGGCTTGTAACTAGAAGTGGGTTTGGCTTCTAGAGAGAGTTTGTGAGACGTGTAGCAAGAAGTGGGTTTGGCTTCTTGAAAGAGAGTTTGTGAGTTTTGTAACAAGAAGTGGGTTTGGCTTCTTGAAAGAGAGTTTGTGAGTTTTGTAACAAGAAGTGGGTTTGGCTTCTTGGAGAGAGAGTGAGTTTGAGTGAGTTGAAACAATAAGAGTTTATTGTTTGAGTTAGGTACTAGAGTTAGTTCCTTTGATTATTGAGTTGTAATCATAAAACTTGAAGAGTTAGTGAAAGTGAGTTCGTGGTTTTTTTTCTTGGAGTTAGGGAGTTTTCCACGTAAATTTTGTGTGTTAATTTACTTACTACTTTAAGTGGAACTGTGCTAAGGACCTGGTCCCTGAGTTAAGTAGTGGGCACCAACTTTCTTCATTTGTTTACTATAAACTGGAGTTTGTAGTTTGAAAGGATAGAATCAATGAGGATTGAACCCTCAAGGATGGGTTTTGATGTGTCTAATGTGCAACTGAAACTTGAAGCAGGGATATAGCACTAAGCATGGAACATTAATGCAAAGTTTGTAAATGATACCTCTTTCCTTTTGTTCTTTTTGGCGTGATGCACTGTGTAACACTTGAAAATTGAACTTCAGCATTGTTATCTATCTTTGTTCTAAAGTTGTTCGGACATCCATGGACTAAAGAGGTTCAAAGTACATGATCAACTCTAGTAGTGCTGAGCTTCTCATATAGAATAATGTGAGAGTTTTCAAGCATAATAATCTTGTGTAAAGTTCCTATGATTTGGAAAATGCTTTCATTAACGAAATTCTAGGTATACCAGCTGAGTTTATCGCTGGGCTCCGTAATGGCAACAGCAAGCTAGTATTCACAAATAGAAGAAGCACAACTGAGTGACTTTTTCTGTGGCTTGGCTTCTTTGAGCTCTTCAATCTGCATCCTGGGATCATTTTTTCAAACTGCAGATATATACAACATGGAATGCAAATGTCGAAGATTAAGAGTTTCATTTAACCTCAGAGAGAATTAGATGAAATAAATGTGGAATATTCTTATCAAAAAGTATGGTCTTTAATTTTGTTAGTGATAGTAAAATATCTAGAGGTATACCCTTTCGGAAACACAAACAAGCCCTTTCAATTATTTTTCAATAGTATCACTCTGGTTGTCTGAAGATCAAAGAGTAAGTGCCCAACAAGAAGAAACACTTAACGAGCAGAGTTATGCTTTGAAGGATCTTTTCTGTCCATAATGGCTCACAACAGCTTCAGAATGAAAGCTAAAAATCTTCTTATTGGTAAAACAAAGAAAAAAATAAGGGCTTGCGGGATTCTATTTATTGTTGGTTATTATTTTGGTACTTGGGGGGAACAAGAGTACAGGGTGGGAATGTTGCTTGTTAGTATTTCCTAGAGCACACTCAATGATATACAACAAATGCCAGGATATTGTTGAGTTCTAAAGAGAATGGGTTTATGGAATTAAAACTAGCTGACTCAAATCTGTGTCTTGTACAAAATGCATTTCTGCTAAGACTCTGATATGCTCGTGTATCTTTCTGTTCTCATTATCTTAGCGGCTCCCTCTTTCGATCTATTTTTGAATAGAACAGTTTGCGATAACTCTGCACCGTTATTTGTGCTGGGAAGAAGCCATAGCTTGATGGTT
Source organism: Jaltomata sinuosa (assembly GCA_003996215.1). NCBI lineage: Eukaryota > Viridiplantae > Streptophyta > Magnoliopsida > Solanales > Solanaceae > Jaltomata > Jaltomata sinuosa. The sequence goes on along the minus strand of QJPP01007186.1, from coordinate 1,089,619 downwards.
AAGGAATGTCCTAAAAGAGCTTGCGTCTGACTTTGACTAAGTTGCTCAGACTCTTCACTTTTGGTGCCGCACCCGTGTCAACACGACATGGGTGTGGGATCCGTACCGGATTTGGTCAATTGATTTTGGGTACTTTGACCAAAATCAATGGAGAAATTCAGGACAGATACAATGATTTTTGTAATCAAAACAAAAGTTAAGGTGAAATTGAAGAAAATGAAGTACCTTGTATATAGAGATGTCTATGTCAGTACCTTTCTTTATATCACCTCTGGGATTCTCCTCTTGATCAATATTTTTCATCATAATACCTTGTAAGTTTTCCGCAAAATTTCTCATAATTTAGACATATAACTCTACTTTTAGATATTTGAGTTATCTTTTAGCCGAATCTCCGCATCTGTATCCGTACCTGGATCCGTACCCTCGAATCTTAAAAGTTAGATCATGAAGGCTCCGACCTCTAGATCTGCACTCGTATTGGACAACCGCACCTTAGTCTGAGCAACTTAGAACTTTGATCCCATATTTTATTTAATCTTCCCTCTTTAATCCATTTCAATTCCTTGACTTGTTTCATACGATGCTAAAATTTCTCGGTACCAGAAGTCCAAAGTAATAGAGACTGATACACTTCAAACTATTTTTAGCTTCAATATGACATCTTTTTGACAAATACTCCATCTTCACGCATTTTACTTATTAATGAATTAATATCTTATACAGCTGACCAGCTTCAATATATGATGTTTTTGATGTTTTCTTTTTCAACATCTGCATAGTCTAAGTTGGCCAACTAAAATTGCAGAGTGGTAACACCTTTAGTACACATACTTTGGCTGTTTTAGTGCTTGTGCCTACTATGGTTTTTTCTTTTTCATGTGTTCTTAATGTATAAACAATGTCGTTTGAACCATCATTTCTTTCATTATGCAGATAAAAGTGGGAACTTTCCGCCACTGCCACCAACAAGGTAGCTCATTTATAACATTTGATGTTAAAATCTGATCATCTTGTTCTCTATTGATCTTCCACTCACTAGCACATTGCTGACATTTATCATTTTGTTTGGTTTCTCCCCTCTAATTTGCAGCACAGGTGGTTTGGATCTTTCCTCATCTTCAGTGTTGGCTTATTTGTTATCCATTTTCAAACCATTCATGATAATAAAGGAAGTCCTTTATACTACCTACTCTTACTTATCGTTGTATACTTCTAAATAATTAGGTTTGTCTGGTGGCGCTATAGCTGGGATATCTATAGGGGCAATAGGAGTAGTCTTGCTGTTGGCTGGTTTGGTTTATGTAGGATGTTATAGGAACAAAGCACAAAAGGTTTCGCTGCTCGCATCCGAAGACCACCTCCATCAGTCTGGTCATGGTAGGTGCTGATCCCTATTTTTCAGTTCTTATAACATTCATTTATTTGACGTACAACATTTTTGAAGGTGCTTATACTTGGATCACTTTTAGGCTGACAATGCAATTTAAAGTAGCTGATTTCTTTGTTGGAATTGATATTGCCTTTACTTTTGCTGCCAAACTTTTAGCAAGTATCAGAGTAGTAGAAAGCAATGTTTGTTAGTCAACTAATATGTTAACCTTCTGTCTTGATTAGGCCCAGAAGGCAGCACGACAGTTAAAGCTGCAGATTCTGGTGGCCAGGCTGATGGAAATTCTCCAGGTCTTTCGGGCATAACTGTGGACAAGTCTGTTGAGTTCACTTATGAAGAGCTTGCTACTGCATCTAATGACTTCAGCATTGCTAACAAAATTGGACAAGGTGGTTTTGGTGCGGTTTACTATGCTGAGCTCAGAGGCGAGGTTTGAGCTATTCTTAATTCTTATTTCTCGGTATAACATGTTATATTATGAAAGAAGTGAGTTTTTTAGTTCTGATCTAATGAAGTAAGTGGGTAAACAGTAGTCCAGAGAAAGGAGGAATAAGTAATAACAAAGAGCAGGCAAGGCAAATGCAGAAGAACATTGGACAAATAAATGAATAGCTTAGTCATCTGGTGATGTTCCAGTGATGCATTGGCATACATTATATTCTGCATACTTTGCACATATATTAATCCTAACCAACACTGAATCATGATTTCACTTCTCTAGTGGGTGGGATGTCCCGTGATTTTTCTGTAGTCATACTTATTTGTAAAGTTTTAACCATAACCAACTTAAAGAATTATTCAAGTGTCTTTATACCCAGTACTTTTTGTGCTGTAAATTATTTCAGAAAGCAGCTATCAAGAAAATGGACATGGAGGCTACGAGGGAGTTTCTAGCTGAATTGAAGGTCTTGACAAATGTTCATCACCTGAACCTGGTAAAAACTAACTTCCCTGCCACTAGAGACATGTCTCTTTTGACGCTCTTCTCATTTGAGAATACATATATATACATAGAGAGAAAGAGAGAGAGAGGGGGGGGGGGATACTAAAGTAATATCAATTCAATGAACTAATTCAAAATAAATGACGTTGATTGCATTAGCTTGGTGGTATTGCTTCTTGAGACCTCTATCCTATTATAGAGCATAAATTAAGTGATTGCCTCAGCATGTACTTCAATGTTTTTATGATCCTTGGACCTATACTTAGTTTACCCTAGTTGTTACAATCTGCCATTCACTTACAACTGAATAAATTGCTTGAAATGCACCTAGAGTGCTCTGAAGAGAATTAAGGCCTCGAAAGGAAGGGGTGCTGCAAACTGCACTAAAGCTACAAGAACAAGGATACAATTTTTTGGTGTGATGAGTGAGGTCTTGTTTAGGTGCGGGTAATGACACACTTCAGGAAGGATATGTGACCACTGTGAGATGATTAAAATCCACTTTCTTGATTTGATATCCTGAAGAAAGTGCAGAAGTTGCTGCGACTAAGAGATTCCAGGGGATTCGTTACACTTGTTATTGAGGCTTGTAGTTTGGACGGGGGTCTTCAACAATCTTAAACGGGAGGGCCATTGAAACTAAAACATGGTGTATTCTTCCTTTTCTATACACTTGACTTATTGTTTCATTGATATTGAGTGCAGGTGCGCTTGATAGGCTATTGTGTTGAAGGTTCCCTCTTCCTTGTATATGAATACGTTGAGAATGGCCACATAGGCCAACATCTACGTGGTACAGGTATCTTTGATGTGAATTAAATCACATGTCATAATTAACCGCTCTTTCAGTAAAGTTAGTTCCTTAAAGAACTTTTACTCAATCTGGTCAATTATCTCCAGGAAGGGACCCATTGCCATGGTCTAAGAGGGTTCAAATTGCTCTAGATTCAGCTAGAGGTCTTGAGTACATACATGAACATACTGTACCAGTTTACATCCATCGTGATATTAAAACAGCAAATATTCTGATAGACAAAAACTTCCATGCAAAGGTTTGTCAAGGCACCTTTTTTGTGTTTGTCTATTAGGGGAGGCTATTTTGTGATCGTGTTAATCGTCTGATTTAGGTTGCAGATTTTGGTTTAGCGAAACTGACTGAAGTTGGAAGCTCATCTTTACAAACACGACTTGTGGGTACATTTGGATACATGCCTCCAGAGTAAGTGTTTTCCCATTTTGAATTGAAACCTTAAAAGTAGTAACAGAGCTGTTCCTTACCCTATTTTTTTCTTTGAAGAAGAGAATCCATTATTATTATCTGAGAGTTGTTCAGTAATTATATTGTTGCATCCTTCTTTTTAAATGACTGGTGATCAGTGCACGGTCAGTCGGGAAAAGGGTAGTTCTAATTATAAACCAAGGTTTTCTCAACATCTTTCTCAAAGCTTAAATTGTTGCTTTCTAATTACAGCATTTCTTTTGAGTGCCTCGTGTGACAGATTTGCACATTGCTTTTCTACAGGTATGCTCAGTATGGTGATGTCTCTCCTAAAGTTGATGTCTATGCTTTTGGTGTTGTCCTGTATGAACTAATTTCAGCCAAGGAAGCGATTGTTAAGCCTAATGGTTCTCTAACTGAATCAAAGGGTCTTGTCGCTTTGGTAAATTTCTTTTACATTTTTCTTTTTTTCATTGGTACGGATTGCAGGGACCCTATGAGTTTAAGCAAAATCATTTTTCTTTGAAAAGGGTTATATGTTTGCTCTTCGTTCCTTTTATTAATCTCCTTCAACTTGACAGACAATTTAAAACTCTTACTGTAATTCATAATTGTTTTAACACTCTGATGCTAGTTTGCGGTAATATATTGATACCTATTTTGCCTTCTGATGATCATAGTTTGAAGAAGTACTTAGTCAGCCAGATCCTGATGAAGACCTTCCCAAACTAGTTGACCCAAGACTTGGAGACGACTATCCCCTCGATTCAGTCCGGAAGGTATAAAATTTTAAATGAAACTAGTATTGGTAGCTACAATAGTTGTTTCTTTCTGCTTCTTACAAAAGTCCATGTCTTCACCAATCACAGATGGCACAGCTTGCCAAAGCTTGCACCCATGAGAATCCCCTAATAAGGCCAAGTATGAGATCAATAGTGGTTGCATTGATGACACTCTCTTCGTCGACAGAAGATTGGGATGTTGGATCTTTCTATGGAACTCAAGGTCTGATAAATCTTATGTCTGGAAGGTAGTAAACCAAGATCGTGCTCCCACGCGCAATTAATATTTCATTCAGATCCTGCAAGACCAAGACCATGCTGTTTTAAGCATTGGATCAGTGTACTACTTGTGCATTTTTACTTGTATAGTGCTTGCTTGAAAAGTGTAAGAAAAGCATAGAAAGATGTCTTTGATTTGTAACATTTAGCACAAACTTTGTGAGTTAGAAATGGAACATTTCCTCACGGGGAAAATACATGTTTTCTGTGTCTGCTACTGTGACGAGCAGTGTTTATTATCGTAGGACGGGTATTTTTAGTTTGTGAATTCTGAACTACAATTCTTTTTGCATATTGGTTTTGGATAGATTATTTGTACATAAATTATATTTTTAATATACTTATAATTTTAATATGTATGTTGACGATATTTTACTTGCTGCTAATAATTTAGGTATATTGGGTGAGAAAAGATTTTCTCTCTATGGATTTTGAAATAAAAGATATGAGCTAGACATCCTATGTGATAAGGATAAAAATAAATATTTCGTAATAGATCACAAGAATTATTGGAATGTCACAGAAGATTATATCGAAAAAGTTCTAAAGAGCTTTAACATGAACATTGTACATCATGAATTATCCCTATTCAAAAAGAGGACAAATTTAATCTCATATAATGCCCGAAGAATGGTGTAGAACGAAAAGAAATAGGGTCAAATATTAGTTTGTGGTTGAACACTAAGAAAATATCAGAGTAATCCATGAATTAATTACTGAAAAGCTGCAAAGAAAATCTTGAAGTACTTGATCGGAACGAAGGATTACATGTTCATGTATAAAAGATCCAATCATTTAAAAGTTATTGGATACTCCAATTCAAATTTTGATAGAAGCGTTGACACTAGAAAGTGAGTCCACATCTGGTTACTTGTTCCTATTAGTTGAAGGAGCAATATCGTTAAAGAGAGCTAAACAATCTGCTATTGTTACATTCACAATGAAAGCAGAATTTGTGGCATGTTTTGAAGCTACAATTCATGCATTATGGTTGCGGAACTTTATTTCAGGACTTGAGATTGTCGACATCATTACCAAGCCACTGAAAGTTTATTATAATAATATTGCTACAATATTCTTCTCCAAGAACAATAAGTACTTCATAGATGCCAAACATATATAATTAAAGTACTTTATCGTCAAGGATGAAGTTCAGAAACAAAAAGTGCACTTGAGAATATTAAAACTAATTAATATCACGATTGCAAATCCATTAATGAAGGGTTTACAATCACATATATTTAAAGAACACGTTCAAAGAATGAGTCTTGATTATTATGATTAATGCATTTATGATGTTTTTAATACTTTGAGCTCAATTATGTGTTTAAGAATTTGTTATTTCTCATAATGATATGTACACATTATTGTTTTGAGATATTGCAACGTAAATCTCCATGAGACATTGTAACGATCATATTGTTAAATGTTTTATAACTTATGAATCTGATATGATAAGTTGCTAATGTAATAGTATATTGAATGAAATATATAGTACAAGAAGAATTACGTATAACTACCATAACTTATATTAGTGGTTTGTCCTACTGTGACATCAATGTATGATGGACATTATAAAAAAGATTTAGTTTATACACAATTAATGTTTATGTCATTAAATATTAATGTTATGTGATTATTAGCTCAAGTGAGAGAATATAAGACTTATTATTTGGAAAAAAGATATGGGAAGGTCATTCAGTCAAACTAGTTCCAACAAAAATGATCATTTTTAAATTTGAGCCATTTAAGTCTTTGTGTAGAAACTGTATAATTGTTATACATAATATATAACTGTATCGTATGTTTATAGAAATTATATCATTGTTCTATAGAATATGTATTTGTATAAAATATGTAATATCATTGTATATAAGGAAATATCTATCACAAGTGTATATGTATTGTATATACAATAAACCTTTTCTTACTAAGTAATCCGTTGGACATTGATCAATTTTTTTCACTTTTTTGGATTTCTTAAAATTTCTTTTTCATGTTCCTTATATATCAGATATGTATTGTATTGTATCAATATGTATCAAATATGTATTGTATTGCATATATGTATTTTATTGTATCAATATATATTATATATATGTATCAATATTTAAGAATACTCACATATGTATTATATTATATCAACATGTATCAATACATATGTAGATTATATCAATATATTAAAAGAAGAAGAAGAAGATACAATTATCCAAATACATGTATATCAAATATGAACCAATACATTCTTTTTTCTTTTTTGATCGTATTTGAAAAAAATATTTTTTTAGATTTGATTGGTACAAAAAAAAAAGAACAATAATTACAATGCTACAAAATTATATTTGATTGTTAAAATAAAGAAGCAATAATTAGAAAAGTAAAAAATAAATATTTTTTTAAAAAGAGCAGCAAGATAAGAAAGAAAAGCAGAGAAAAAATAGCAGTGAATTTTTTTATTTTTATTTTTAGGGAAAGAGAAGCAATGAATTGACAAAAGGCTAGAAAATTGGCTCTTGGCCATTCGCCAAGAGGCCATTTTTGTAGAGCTCATAAATAATATTTAATAAAGAACATAACTCGTTCGTACACCGATTATTTGATATCTCTATCAAATTAAACCTTAATTTTTATAAATTAGTTTTTTTTTTGTTTATTAAGGTTACCACATATTCTCTACATAATTTCATCCTAGGCGGTAAAATAAAAATTAGTTTTTGCAGCTAACGCTTTTGCTTTTCTCTGCAACAATGTCTTTCGTACCAGATATGTTATTTTATGATATCCCTTCGTAAGATTATCATATTTAAATCCTAACGCATCTTAAATTAAGTTTACATAATAAAAATTCAAATATAACTCATAAATTGAAATGTTCAACTTTTAAACTTGTAGGCGGACAAATAATAGATAATAGCAAGTATACAAAGAACTAATGCTAAGACGAAGCTAGAAGAAGACACATCTTCACAGGGGTAGAGTTACAGTATATCGAGGGTGTTCAGCCGAACATCTTTCATTGAAAAATTACATTGTATATATAGGCAAAATGCTCTTTGATAAGGTTATATAACTCATTTTAAATACCCTTAGCACAACTAAAAATGATAGCTCAGTAATGAAGAATGTTCAAATAAAGTCGCGTTTTAACTGTGTGCGCAAATTTAAATCCTAGTTGCTGCGGGCACATGTTCTCCCTTTAATTGTTAAAGAGCAACACACATCCAACCTCACACGAGCAATAAAGTGAGGAGGAGTTCGAACTTGTTTGCAGCCTATTTTTCATTTTAATAATAAAAAAAAATTGAGAAGGATGAGCAATTTTGTGCTATAATAGCTAAAAATATTATTATTTTTCAATTGTTATTTATTAAAATAATTTTTAATTAGTGACATATAGGCTACACTTAAAAACCTTTAAAAAGAATAAGATTATGAATAGTCAACTAGATTCTTAACCGATGTGTTGTTAACTTTCTCAACTAAATTGAAGCATCTACTAAAATAATAATGTCTTTTAAATAGAACTTAAAAGTAATTCTATAATTCTATCAAAATTGAAAGTGAAGAATTTTAAAAAAATCTCTTCTGATTCGTGTCTCATTGCTATCCTTAATTGTTATCATCGTCAGAGATCGGTGAAAGCTTAAAGCCTAGAAGTAATTTCTTTCTAAGTTAAACTCTTTTTTTTATTCCGTTCGTTCACTTTATATTAAATTAAATATAAACTCATTAGAGCTAAATATTACGCGTATTGAGTTAAAAAAATGGTGCATCCATTCATTAAAAACAAGTTAGTTACTAATATTCCGTAGTTTGATTTTAAAATTTTTGGTACACCCATACATTTGTCAATTTTTTTTTTTACTTGTTCAATGCTTGAACACTCTTAGTGAAATTCTTAACTACGCCACTGCCTCTTCCTTAATGTTTCTGCTTTATATTGAGGGTATTTATGAAATGTCAAACTTTTTTTTCATGTCGAGGGTACTTTTTAAATTTCAATATCTGTTTTAAAAGTGTTTTACAAATATTTTTTCGTTGATAATTCAATTTCACTCGATAATTTTTTTCTTGGCTAAATAAGTGAAACTCAATATATGTAAAATATCGATAACATTATTAAATATTTATTTAATAAGAAAATACTTTTTGGAACGAATTAAAGAAAATATAACATATAAATTGAGGGAAAAGAAAAAGGTACATAAGGCCACTTTTAATATTGATTTGTGCATCTAGTTAGCTGATCAGGGCGCCATAGTAATTAAAAAAAACAAAAACAAATACACTACCCTTAAAATGATTCTTGAAAATACAGTGGGGAGGGGGCAGTTAAATTACTATTCCAGTGTACCGGCGTAGCAATGGTGATTGGTGAGAAGAAGAAATAATGAGTAGATGCTTCAATTTACAAATGGGATCTTCTTGGTTACGGCCTTTCTTGGCTCCAGCCCTCAATTGGGTCTCCCCTCAATACCTCCACAAATATGGTTAGCTATTCCTATTTCTCTTTCTCATCTACTTCATCACCATACCTTATAACACTATTTGCTTATTCTCTCTTTTAAAATATATATTTGAGCTTTAAAAATTGCAGCTTTTAGGTAATTGATTGATGGGTGTCTAAGAATTTATGGAAAGTAAATTGAAAAAGGGAATTTGGTTCAAAGTTCTTTACATGAAAAATCTTAATGCAGTTGTTTCCAGTTCTGAAGTGTAACTTTGCTACAATCTGTAATTTTTTTTTTTTTGGGATGATGGTTGTGCTGAGGTCAGCTTAGGCACACCTCGATTGATCAACAAGCACAGTTGTTGAGTAAACCGGTCAGATGTGCTCACAATGAGTGTTTGTAGGAATTGTCAAGAAACAATAACTTATATTGATAAATTAGTTTTGTTTTAGCACTTGGACAATTTGAATTAATATTGATTATCAAGAATGTGAAGGAGCTACGCAGATCTCCTGTTATTGTGCCTTAGGTTATCTCATCATAACCTAAGAACAATGCTTTACGTAGTAAGGCGGTTTGCAAAGGTTTAACTTCTTCAAATTAATAAGCAGAGTAGAACGAGAAAAATAAGTAGAGTAGAACGAGAAAAATGATATGTGTATCCAAGAGTCCAAGCAACTCTTATTGACATAAATACTTCTAGTAATCAACTGAAATTTCTGCAGTTAGGTGGCGTTCTATTTAAAATTAACAAAACCTGATATTGTTGTCAGCAAGAGCCAAAGAAAGCAGCTACTTATCAAAAAAAAAAAAAAAAAAAAAAAAAAAAAAAAAATCTCAGCCAAAAAAAGCAGCTATTTACCAAATTCAAGATCCAAGTAACTTTTGGTTCTTTTACCCCACTCTTACATTACAGCTCTTGGAAACACTGTCGCACCTGGCCATGAAGTCTCTTTTCAGGTGCAGATAGGTCTAAAAGAGCGCGGCTTTTCAAGCAGTAGAAACTAGAATGTAGGAACTGGGAATCAAGAAATACCAAACAACAATTGTCCTGCTTTGGATTTTATTTTTTCCAGTTCATTTTATATTTACGCCAGTTAAATTGATCTACTGGACTTAATGCGATAGACAATGATAGAAGATTTAATATTGGCTACAGTCATAGCTCTTGTTTGACTAAAGCTACTGTTTTGATAGGGGCTGTTTTGAATAGCTTCCTATCAGGCATCCTGGCAGATGAGGAGGCAACAAAAAGGTCATTGCAAGATGACACATCACAAAATGTTGAAGAAGTACAGAAAATCATAGGGTACCATTTTAACGATCGGAATTTATTGCAGCAAGCTTTTATACATCCATCGTATCACAAGGACTGTATATCTTATGAGCGGCTCGAGTATGTGGGTGACTCGGTTCTTAACCTTATTATCACAAAAGAACAGTTTTTCAAGTATCCAAATCTTCCACCTGGGTTGTTGTCTCCTCTACGTGCTGCAAATGTTGACACGGAGAAGCTTGCGCGTGTTGCTGTTAAGCATAGCTTCCACAAGTATTTACGGCATGAAAGGCCTATCCTTGCACGACGAGTAAGTAAACTTACTAATTAAGGGAATTTGCTTTGTCTTAATCTTTTTCTTTTATGGGTTACTTATTCGGCAATAACCCCGTCTGGTATATGGGATGTCCAGCACAATTTCTACGTTTTAGCATTACATAATTTTGGTTGTGATGTGGGAGCATTACATATAATCAAAAAGCTCCTACAATAGATTCGAATGACATAAGTTTCAAGAGAATCCAAGAAATCCATATACTGTTCCATGTCTCCGGTGACCTCCTCTCACACCAAAAAAATAGATTCTGTAAGCATTGGTTCGTGAATCTTGACTCTAGAAGTACCAAGAAGGTACATAAAAGTACAACAATCAAAAAGCCCCTAGAATAGATTCAAATTACATAATTTTGAAGAGAATCCAAGAAATCGATATACTTTTCCATGTCTCCGGTGACCTCCTCTCACACCTAAAAAATAGATTCTGTACGCATTGGTTCTTGAATCTTAACTCTAGAAATATGATTCTTTTTATTCTCAAAACAAGCACCATTTCTCTCACTCCAAATAGTCCAGAGAATACACACAAGAATGGTCCTCCATAACTGTTTCTGGATCTTTGCCATCTTCTCGTAGAATCAAGAATTAAGTTTTCATTCTGATCCTTTAGATCCGCTCTCTCTTTTCATTCCAGCTTTCCAGTAAGCTCCTAACGTCTGAGGGCATGACCCACACTACACAACACAGTTTAGGAAAAGCTCCCAACATTGCTTAGTTACTTTACATTGTATAAAAAGATGATTGATTGATTCCAGTTCTTCTCCACAAAGATAACATCTATTGCTTAAATAGGAAGCTTTCCTCTTCAGTTGTCTTGGTTAAATATGCTTTTCTGCTGACAACCACCCAATACAAGCCTTGACAGGTGCTTTGGTCAAATCATCTTCCATGGCCAGTTTAGCTCCAAGTTTTCAGATTGCTCCTGCAGGATACTGTAACATTTTTAACAGAAAATTTCATATCATTACTTGATGTCCAGACCATAACACCCTCTTCTCTTCTCTCACTTTTGTACCCAAGAATTGTAGAAGGGGAGCGTTGGAGCAATGGTAAAGTTGTCTCTCTTGACCTATAGGTCACGGTTTCGAGCCGTGAAAGCAGCCACTAATGCTTGCATTAGGGTAGATTATCTACATCACACTCCTTGGGGGTGCGGCCCTTCCCGGAGGCCCAGACCCTGCTAACACGGGATGCTTTGTGCACCGGGCTGCCCTTTTTTTTAGTTGTAGTAATTGCCCAACTTCATCCACCTCCCAATCATTAAAATCTCCCCTAAAATTCAATTGCCACCTATCATAGGAATATAATTCAGACACACAACCTTCTCTATTCATGGAGTAGTTGTACAAAGTTGGGAATTTGTTTCTTGAACTTACTTGAAGGCACATCTGGGCCTGCTGGTTCAGTAGTTATCCTAAAATTTTACCTTATTTAGAACAGGCAGCTAGGCCATCTGGTCACGCTAGCTCATTACAATGAGCAAGGTTGTGGGTTCTAGTCTCCGAGCATTCGTTTAACAGAGTGAAAAGACAGGAGCTCCTAGGGAGGGGTAAAAGGAAAAAACTTACCTCCCCCACCCAGACTTCCAACCAAAACTTTATTTTGCCACCATTGCCCAGCTAAAATTTTATGTGCTGCTGAAACTCATTCAGCATCTTACTTATATTACTCCAAATACTACCTCTTGAGGCATTCTGAACCAAAGGAGGCCTCCATGTATCCTTTTTCACAGATTTTGCGTTTATCAGATTCTTCCAGGTCCTTACATTACCATCACTGTGTTTCCATAGCCACTTGAACAATGGGCTCTTATTATGTTATCTCAGATTTCTAACTCCCAAGTATCCACGCTTCTTGTCAATCATTACCTTTTGCCATTTCACCAGATGTATCTTCCTTTTATCTGCCTTGCCTTCCCATAAAAAAATTCTCTTTACCGTTAACAGTATTCAGTTTCTTCTGAATATTAACAGGCAACTGAAACATAGACATAAGATAAGTTGGAATTCCATCCAATACACTGCTTACTAAAGTGAGTCTACCTCCCAAAGACAAATATTGTTTTTTCCATGGAGTTAGCTTGTTGGTGCATCTATAGACTACTCCCTGCCATATCCATTGATCATTCTTTTTAGCACCCAAAGGGATCCCCAAGTAAGTTGCAGGTAACTGCTTCACCTTACAACCCAAAATCTCAGCCAAATCCTCTATACGATGATCAGCTTTGATACTAAACAAACTACTCTTTGCCAGATTCACCCTTAGACCTGTCACTGCCTCAAAAGTTAAAAGAATCCCTCTGAGGTATAGAAACTGTTCTTAATCTGCTTCACAAATTATCGATGTGTCATCTGCATTCAGAATGTGAAATATCACATTTTACACCATCTCTTCTTCCCACATGTAATGCCCTGATCCATTGCACCTGCTCAGCTTTCTTTAAAATTTTGCTGAATATCTCCATAACCAACGCAAACAAATATGGGGATAAAGGACTCCCCCCCCCCCCCCCCCCCGCCTTAGTCCCCTGGTAGATTTAAAAAAACCTTGAGGATTCCCATTTATGAGCACAAAAAATCATACAGTGGGGATGCAGTATTCAATCCACTTCAGCATTTTTCACCAAAATTCATCTGTCTCATGATGTCTAAAAGGCATGCCCATTTTACATGATCATAAGCCTTTCCAAGGTCTAATTTGCAGAGTACACCCTGACTTTTATTCCTCAGTAAATATTCCACGCATTTATTAGCCACCATAGAAGCATCAACTATCTGTCTTCCCCCTATAAATGCGTTTTGGTTATCAGAAATAAGCCTTCCAACTTGAGTCTTTCTGCCAGCAGCTGGAACTTTTTTTTTAACATCATGGACATATCTTTGATATTACCACAAAAGATTAGTAGCTTTTTGGAATCTTGGCAGTCTCAGAAGTAAAAAGGAGCTTAAAGTAAATATGGAGAACAATTCTCAATTGCATATTGTGGACTATATGGTTGGAAAGGAACAAGGCATGCTTTGAGGGGAAGAGGCTACAAATACTTAAGAGTTAAAACAAATGTATCGAGAATTTGTACTTTTGGTGTTATAATAGTACTCTAGAATCTAGATTATAGTATGGCTAAGTATTTGGAATTTTGCATTTATTAATGGAAAGTATGTAGTATGTTTGGAGTAAGAACTGCAGTTATGTCCTGTAATACTCTATGTACCTCTTGGTACCATTTTAATAAATATCTTTACTTATCAAAAACAAAAAAATTGTAGACACTCCCCAAAAGACTAATTGGCGTGAAATCTTTTATTTCCTTTGCTTCATTCTTTTTTGATTAGAGCTATGAACGTGGTATTGAAACTTTTAGTAAAGAAAAAACAGTTTCACAGTTTCCATCACATCATTTTTTGACTGTGTTCCAGCATTTATGAAAAAAGTGGAGATTGGAGTCATCTGGTCCTGGAAGAGAACGTTGAACTTACTGTACGACATGAATTAGCTAAACAAGCAGTAATCAGAGGGCTATAGCCTGTAGCTACTCTATAATCTCATCATGCTTTAGAAACAGAAATTTGATTGCATTATTTTATGAAAGAATATGCTGAAGCTGTATCACAAATTTGCAGCCTCTAAAACTGTGATAAAATCAGGGAAAACTTGTGATCCAATTTTGGGGCTTGGCTTTGTTATAAAGATGATCTTCATAATTTTCTTTTTCTGGGTGTTCATAGAAAGAAAAGATTGCTGGCATCTCTCCTGCCAGGGACGGGATTGGCCTTTGGCCTTCACGTGAGGCCTGGAAATTTCTTTTCTGGTATTTAATTTTCCCTAGGTCCATAATAGCATTTTTCAAGCCATTGCCAACTGGTATTTTGGGCACAAAACCAAACCAATCAGGTGAAAAGAATTCAGTTACCAGACCAAATAATTTCTCTTAACTCAATCTGGAGGAGTATGAAGGCTCGTGCCACAGTGAGCCATACATATAGGCTATAGCCCCGGAATCACAATAAATCACTGGCTCACTGCACCATCAGGAGAGTGCCCTTTTTTGTGCTGTTGACTAAGCAAAAACGCATTCTTAGAGCTGCTTTATGAAATGTAGACATGAACCGCACCCTAGTTCCTGGTTCTTTTTTCTTGATGAATATATATAGGATGGAGTAACGTAGTAATCAATGTATTTATTCATTTGCTGAATGGACACATCAAATGGTTTTCATTTGAACTGTGCTCTACTCTTCATTTCCTTTTTGAGAAAAGTACTTCAAAATACCAATTTCTACCCTCCTCTGACGAGCTCCACAATCAAAACCTTGGGCAGAAAAGAGGTAATAAAAGAGAGCAGAAACATCAGTTAGTGAACAAGAGGGATGAGAAAGTCCTTTTCCACCTTTACCGTGTTTATTGAAAATATCTAATTAACCTTTGTGAACAAGAGGGATGAAAATGTCTCACTTTACTTCCTTTGACTTTCCACACTGCGTCCCTGATCATTCATTTTTATTGGGCTATTTGGAAAGAAGTCGTTGGAGGAGTTCTGCAATCTGTCGATGTTGTATTTTCTGTCTTTAGCACCAAGCACCATGGAACTTCTGCGATGATTTGTAGGTCTACTATCATCCACCTCATTCTCGTGTGGAATATGTTGATTTTTCGTTGATATACTGCTCATCTTTACTGCTTTACCTTCTTCTTAGTCCTTCATTTTCAGGTTTTGTACGTCTCCCCTCTTCTTTTCCACTTGACAATGTTATCTATATTCACAGATTCAATCATTCATAAATGCTCTTCCTGAGTATCCATTGCATTCCCATGGATTGATAAATGCTCCGAAGGTGCTTGCTGATGTTGTTGAATCAACAATAGGAGCAGTATTTATTGACAGCAATTCTTCAATTGACACTACCTGGGAGGTATGTTCTTTTTTCTCCCCTCAAATTCCAAATTGTAAGAGCAGTTCGAAATATGTACTTCATATGTGAAGGTTTTGATCACAGTTTGTTTAATTGTCTTGTAGTTCTTATAGGTTAGTTTTTAGGTTACTAGGGAGTAGGGACTGAGTCTCCTACCTGAATCTCCCATAAAGAAAACATAAGACATGAGAATTTACAAGAAAAGAAATAAAGAGAACAACCAAAAAAAATAAAAAATGGAGCACCTTGCCCTTATCATTAGTAAATTTTATCTGTTATAGCATGGAATTGCACTTAGAGCCTATGCAATTGCTAGGTTAAGCTGGGGGTTCCATTTTCGGCCAGCTACTATGTCATGTTTGGTTAGAAAAGGCAGACACACTTTGTGAATTTATAGCATATAAATTCTGTAACTTTAGAAAAAGGAGGAAACGGGGATCATCATTCGGAGACAGTTATCTGATGAATTAATCATATCAGCAAGTATGGATAAACTATATATTATGTTACCACCTTATGACTATGAAAGTTCATGAGGAATCTTGGACGGGTTTCTGTGATTGGATGCTTAGTGATTTCACGTCATAAAAAAATATGGGAAAAAGAGAACCATATGTGAATTTGATTAGCTTGGGTGGTCAATTTCTGTACTTTGAATTTTATCTACACGGTGGTCCAGTGTAACGGAATAATATACAACTAGGACGTGGCACTGAGGGGACAAAGAAATACTTTGAGTAGATATAGAATGTCACTTTAATATCTGATATGCCAACGTGATATTAACTCAATAAAGGGAAGACCAGTTAGGATAGATTGCTATCCGGGCCTTTACGCGTCCCCTATGTGTTGCACCATACCTTTGGGCCAGACACACCCCAAGAAATATTCAAAAAAGATAGAATGTGTCACTTTAACTAATGTGAAGGGTAACTTTTAAATATCTGTTCTGTGTTTTCTTCTTGATTGGGGCTCAAAATGTCACTTGAACAGTATTCTTGTCATTCCTCGCCTCTAACGCATGCTGCTTTTGATTATGGATGACCTGTAGGTGGCGAAGACTCTATTAGAGCCCATAATTACACCGGAAATGCTTCAAACAAATCCGGTGAAGAAGCTGTATGAAACCTGCCAGAAGCATAAGCTTAAGGTTCGAGTGGTCGATATGTGGTCACATGATGGGAGTTTTGAAGTTTTCATTGACAATCAAATGAGGGGAAAAGGGATGTGCCATGTAAAGAAAGAAATTGCATTGAACAGAGCTGCACACAAGGCATATAATGAAGTTATTGGAATGCTATAAGTGTTGGCAATATGAAGATAGCTGATAGCTAATATGGCATTAGAAATACAGCTATTCGTCTCTATTTTGTTCTTATCCACAGGGCTCATAGTTTTTATGGAGTTAATATCTTGGATGGTATTCAAGTTGTGAAATTGCTTATTAGAATTACTTTTATTTTTTTAGGATGATAAAATAATTCAATTCCTCATTTTTTCTTAGTTAGTATGACATGTCATATTAAAGTAAAAATTTCAGGAACACCTTTTTTGGTTGCTCCTATTTAACTTATACCCACTTTTTAAAAAAGAAATATCTTATTGATATTCAATATTAGATAATTTCAAACAGACTTGTTTGCCTTTTCTTCTGCTTCTTCTTTTTAATTGCTGAACCATAGTATATTTTTGAATTTATAGTAATTGAAATATAAGGTTTTGAAGAAATTAAATTTCAAATATTAAAAGTCGTTCAAAATAAACGGGTCTTGAAAATAATGAAAAATCACTATTATGGTAAAAAAAAAGGTTTAAAATTTATTATTTATTGTTAAATTGATGATTGTGGTTTGTTCTTTATGATATATGATACATATGTTTTAAATTTGAGCTTATTTAGAGTAGATTTTAGTGTTGAATCGTGTGTTTGGATTGTGAAATTCAAAAAATATATTTTTTTTGGCAAAATTATTTTAGATACACATGATTGAAATCTTAGCCAATTTTACATGTGCTTTAGTCATGTATGACTGGAGTGCATATATACATGAAAAACTTAAAAGGATGTAAATTAGTTTGTTAGATTTGTTGTTAAAAGGGTGCTAAATTGATTTGTTAGATTTGTTGTTGTTTTGAAAAATTGATAATTGAAGTCTGTTTTTTTACAATATCTGAAAATTATGTTTCAAATTTGAGCTTATTTGTAGTAGATTTGAATATTGAATTATGTATTGGACTGTGAAATTGAATATCGAAAAAAATATTACATGATTGAAATTTTAGCCAATTTGCATACATGGAAAATTCAAATACACATGACCAAATCTTTTTGCCAATTTATAACGAAAGGTGTATGCATACACGAAAAATTCAAAATACATAACTAAAATTTTAATCATTTTTACACACCATTCGGTAAAAAATATCTGAAGTTAACTTAGTAAGTCGAGTAAAATTTCACTGAAAAATATAAGAATTTTTGCATTATCAAGTCCACAACTTTAGTTAAAAATGTCTAGAATTGGCCTTGGCAAACCATATCAAACCCAAGCAAAAATATTCTATGTTTAACCTTCATATAATCACACTTCAAATACAAATGTCCGAAATTAGACACAAACTTTCAACTTCAATCACATATATCTAAAATTATTCCCAAAATAAATAAATGCAAAAAATAAATTTATTAAAAAAGGGGCACAAATTAAATAGTTATCACAAAAGTGAATGTTGTGCACTCAACACCATATTAAAGCCTCCCTTTTTAGTGATAAACCCATTTAACTCATATCTTATCACCTATTGAAAATGATCGGTTAAAAGGAAGGGTAAAATGACATAAAAACCACATTTTTAGGTCTAATTACTCCCTTAAACACTAGTTTATCTAATTATATTTTTTAATTATTTTTAAAGCTTCGAATACATCCCTATTTTATACTGATTGTATGTATCTTAAACACATAAACAACTAATTATGAAAATTTTAATTAATCAAATCCCTTAATATAAGACGAAAATCAAGGAATGTATTTGTGTTTAATTAATTTTATTTATTATTTTTAAAAAATAATAAATTCATTAATTTCATTAATATATGATGAGAACATGTATATCTTGGTTATGTAATTTGATTACTTTTTAAGATAATAAATTCATTAATTTGATGTATCTATTATTAATTTTATAGTGTATCTAAATACATGTGTCATGTATCTTTGATACATGTATCTGGTGACAATGATACACATATACATTTACCAAATTTCATCTAGTGTATCATTTTATATGTATCTAGTATTAACTTTATGTATATTTTAATATGTATCAACTATTAATTTCATGTATCTAGTATTAGTTTCATATATATTTTAATATATATTAAGTATTAATTTCATGTATCTATTTATATGTATCTAGTATTAATTTATGTATTTATTTATATGTATATAATATTAATTTTATGTATATGTTTATATGTATCTAATATTAATTTGATGTATCCAGTATCAATTTCATACATTATATCAAAAATACAGTGAATCCGGTATTGATTTGATATATCCAATATAAATTTCATATAGTGAATCCAACATACATGTATGTAGTATCAAGTTGCCCCATCAAAACTTTTGATACATGTATCTGTGCATAGATACATGCTTAAAAGAAGAAGAAGAAATATATCCATGTATCTATGATGTATCCAGTACCGATTTGGTAAATGTATCTATGCACAGATACTTTTGATACATATATCTGGAATCTATCGGAGTTGCAGAACAGTAACAACAACAACTTCATCGATTTCGTTAATCCTCAGGCGGACCATCACGTTACACGTCGATCGAAAAAGAAGAAAATATTGATCTTCTTAATATAACACAACCCGAATATCAGAACTTTGAGTACCCGTTAAGCTGTAAACATTTTGGGAGTTCTCATTCACAGTGACCGAAGTGATTGTTACGAATAACCGAAAATAGAGATTTCCAGCGGAGCATGAACTCAACGCCGATCTGATGGGAGAAAATAACTTTGTCATCATCGCAGCACCTCCGCCGTCGGCAAAAATCTCCGCCATTGATGATGCGCTTCTCAAGCAATTCTTCGCCTAGTTTATTTTAGCAGATGGAGAAGTGAAGATTTGCAGCAAGCATGAAATCAACGCCGATCGGATGGGAGAAAATAGGTTTGTCACTGTCGCAGCACTTTTGCCGTCGGCAAACCTCCGCCATTGATGACGCGCTTCTCAAGCAATTCTTCGCCCAATTTATTTTAGGAGATGAAAAAGAGAAGATTTGCAGCGAGCATGAACTCAACGCCGATCAAGTGGGAGAAAACAACTCTATCACCACCGCAACACCTCAGTCGTCGGCAAAAACCTTCGCCATCGATGACGCACTTCTCAAGCAATTCTTTGTCCAATTCTTCTCAAGCAATTCTTCGCCCAGTTTATTTTAGCAGATGAAGAAGAGAAGAGAATAAGAAGAGGGTGAAGATACAATTAACCGTGATTTGAGTGATTTGAATTTGGGATAAGCGTAATTTATGCCGTTTGAGAAGGAATCTGCTTTTGTGATGTATCTGAGAAAAAGGGGGAGGAGGGGAGGGGAGGGGAGGAAGTTTCTGATAAGATATGGTATATTAAGTAATTAAAATAAACTGATGGAAGAATTAGTAAATATGGTAAGAATATTTAGTTCTTTAGATGATTTATCCTAAAAAGAACCCATATGAAAAAAGCTTAAATTTAATATTTGTTGAATGATTTTATTGTCCTAAAAGAATAAAAGTGGCTTTAATAGGCATTTCTTATAACTTGAATGATGATTTATGTAGTTAACTCTATTTTGATCTCTCTAGTAAGGACGGAAAGATTTTGAAATCTCTCTATAGGGCTCGTCAAATAATCTTTATCTGAATTATTTTTTATACATTGACAGTAAAGAGTTTAAGTTATATACATTCTTAATTTATTTTTCTTTTATTATTATCAGATCACTCAAAGAATATTTATATGACAATCTTTTTAAAATGTGAATTTGCAATATTAAAAATCAAATAATTATCTACTACAACATTTGAAGGTGATCAAGTAATGTAAAAACTTATTAAAATAACGATGCATATAACTTAAACTAATATAAAAAGTAATTGTCTATATTAGGCCTAATTTGGTAACTGGCCTAAAAAATACTTAATATAAAGAACCTATTATGAGCAGTTAAACTACACTAATCATGATTTTTTTAAACTTTTGGACCTGCACATTGAATTGAACATATTAATTAAAATGCAAACTTTCCACCAATAGGACCCTTGAATTCATAATTTCATACGTATCATCATTCATGATTCATCCAGCTCTGGTTGCATTCAATGAGTACCTTTTTTGGCTAGTATTTGATCATGTGATTTTATTTCATGATAATATATTAGTGTTTGAATATGCAATTTGGATCATCATTTAAAATCATGAGATAAAATTTCAAATTCTCAGAAATCATGATTTTGGATTCCAAATCACGATTTTAACTTTTTAAATATAAAATTTGACCCATAAATTTATATTTTGTAAAAAACAAAGACTCATTATTTTAAATTTTGTAAAAAAGAGTAATACTCGGCATGAAGAGACTGTAATTCATACCATATGTGAAAGAGTTATATTAAAGAATAATAGTTATTACCATTGTTGACTAGTGAATCTGATGAAATTCATGTGCATGCAGAGTTTTCCATTAATGGAAGAATTGAGGATCTAGCCCTAACTCATAAGAAGAGAGAGTCGGTTTGAACAGAGGAGAAAAAAAAAATGAATTGTGTGGATTTTTCACTTATGTAATCAAGCATCTAGTCACCTATTTATACATGAGGATCATTCTAACTAACTCAGCTTAGCTGTATACAATTACAACTAACTACACTGCACTAACTACCATTAACTAACTGCTCTAACAATATTTAGTTATCTAACTAACTTATGCCATGTCATCAATCCGAGTGTTGCTTCCATGTCATCAATCCGTGTATCAACACTTCTCATTTTCAACACTCCCCCTCAAGCTAGGTGGTGTGAATACATTTAATATCCCTAGCTTGCCAACAAGATAATGGTGTTGTCCTTTTCCTAAAGCTTTAGTGAATAAGTCTGCCTCCTGATCCTTTGAAGGGACATACTCAGTTCTGACTATTTCTTCATGAATTTTGTCCCTGATGAAATGCAAATCAATCTCTATATGCTTAGTTCTCTCATGAAATATGGGATTTGCAGCAATTTGCATTGCTGATTTGCTATCACTGTGCAGTGTTACTGGCATCTCAATCTTCACATTCAACTCCTTGCATAAACCAATTAGCCACAATATTTCTGATACTCCTGATGCTATGCTTCTATATTTAGCTTATGCTGAACTCCTAGATACAGTTGTTTGCTTCTTAGATTTCCAAGAGATCAGTGAATCACCAAGATTCATTACATATCCTGTGACTGATCTTCTTGACATAGGACATGCCGCCCAGTCAGCATCACAATATCCTGTAAGTTTATCTGATTGTTTTGAACTCATGAGGATTCCAAGTCCTGGAGCATTCTTGATGTACTTCACTACTCTTAATGCTGCCTCCATGTGTGATCTTTATTGGACAATGCATGAACTGACTAAGTGTGTGAATAGCATATGCTATGTCTGGCCTGGTCATAGTTAAATACAGAAGCTTTCCAATTAACCTTTGATATGATCCTGCATCTTCAAGCCTTGCATCATTTTCTTCACCTACATGTTCATCCAGTTCAGTTGATGTCAGTCTTTGGTTGCATTCCATTGGTGTAGTTACTGGTTTAGACCCTGCAAGTCCTAGTTCTGTGATCAACTCCATTGCAAACTTTCTCTGATTCATTAGAATGCCATGTTTTGATCTTGCAATCTCAATCCCAAGGAAATATTTCATTTCACCAAGATCCTTGCTTTTGAACTTGAGTTGCAATGCCTTCTTTGCTTTCAAAATGAGCTGATAATCATTTCCTGTAATTAGGAGATCATCTACATAGACTAAGATGATCACTATTCTTGTTCCTTCCTTCTTTGTAAACAAGGAATAGTCAAAGTGACTCTGAATAAATCGAGATTTAATCAGTGCCTCAGTGAGCTTCAAGTTCCACTGCCTTGATGCTTGTTTGAGGCCATACAGGGATTTTTGTAGCCTACATACCTTCTCCCCCTGGCTAGGAAATCCCTGTGGAACTTGCATATACATTTCCTCTACCAAGTCCCCTAGTAAGAAGGCATTATACACATCCATTTGGTGGAGAGTCCAGTTGTGAGAAGCTGCAAGAGCAAGAACAACCCTCACTGTGACCATTTTAACCACAGGGAAAAAAGTCTCTTGATAGTCTAATCCCTCCTGCTGATTGTAACCTTTAGCTACTAGCCGAGCTTTATATCTGTCCATAACTCCATTTGCGTGGTATTTAATCCTAAACACCCACTTGCAATCAATAGGCACCTTTCCTGCAAGTAGATCAGTCAAGGACCAAGTGTTGTTATCCTGCAGGGCTTGTAGTTCCTGATTCATAGCAGAAACTCATTTGGAATCGAAGATAGCTTCATCATAACTCTGAGGCTCTTTCAGGGATGTGAGCTTGGTCAAGAAGGCTTGACATGGAAAAGACAATCCAGAGTGGGATATATAATTGGACATGGGATACAAACAAGCATTTGAGAAGGCTGTGTGTGGTTTGGAGGTGCAAATGTACTCCTGCATCCATGAAGGTTGCATTCTTGGTCTGGTAGATCTTCTAGCCTCCACATCCTGTTCAGTAGCTGGAGAAGGAGCTGGTGCTGGAATGGGCACCTCATTTGCTACATCATCTAGACTAGTAACATCATCAACAAGAGGTATATGTGATTCTGTGTTCCCAGGACTAGGTGTTGGGACATGTGCAACTGTGGGAGAGGGCTCAGAATCAATGGTTATAACACTATTTGGAATTGGAAATAGTTGCAACTTCTCTGTCTGCAGCAGTTGAAAAGGAAAAATAGATTCCTGAAAAACCACATCCCTGCTAACAAAGAAACTATTAGTTAGTAAGTTGTAAAGTCTATATCCCTTTTGGGTTGCTGAATAACTCATGAAAACTGCTCCAACGGATTTAGGACCTAACTTGTCTCCTCCTGTTATGGTAGTTGCAAAACATAAACAACCAATAGTCCTAATATGCTGCAAAGATGGATACTTGCCATAAAGTAACTCAAAAGCTGACTTCCCATTTAGTACAGATAAGGGCAACCTATTGATGATGTAAACTGCATTCTGTACACACTCACCCCAGAATTTCAGAGGCAAATGACCTTGAAGTTTTAATGCCCTAGCAACCTCCAATATATGCTTATGTTTTCTTTCGACCAAACCATTTTGCTGAGGTGTATGCACACAAGAACTTTGATGAATCACTCCATAAGTTTTAAAAAGAGCATTGCATGCTGAATTAAAGAATTCTATACCATTGTCACTTCTAAAGACCTTAAGAGTTGCACCAAACCGAGTCTTTATTAAAGCAAAAAACCGCCTCAAGATGATAATTACATTACTTTTCAGTTTCAACAAAAAAATCCAAGTCATTCTGCTATGATCATCAACCAAAGTAAGAAAGAACCTACTACCATCATGATTACATACTCTATAAGGGCATCATATATCTGCATGAATCATTTCTAGAAGTTTATCAAGCCTATTATTTTGAATAGGAAAAGGTAGTCTTCCTTGTCTAGCTAGTGGACAAATGGTGCAATTCTTCATTATTCTACTACTTGAGATGAACTTCATGTTTGGAATCCCTTTTAACACTTTGTCAGGAGCATGCCCCAATCTTCTATGCCACACTGTTAAGTTTTCACCTGCATCAACAAGATTTGATTGCACAGTTGCTGCCATCACCTTTTGATAGTCCTTTATTTGCAATTGCATCCTGTACAATCCATCAACTACTTTACCAATCCCCTTGACCTTCCCACTGTGAAGGTCCTGCATGATGCACAAGTCAGGATAAAAATTGATAAAGCATATTAATTCCTTGGTCAGCTTTGAAACTGATAGAAGATTATACTGAATTTTTGATATATACAGGACATTTGAGATTCTACTGCCATCTTCCAAGGCATATGAACCCACACAAGACACTTCTATGGCATTGCCATCTGGTAAATGGACCTTCCTTGGACATTTATCACCTAACCTTTTAATGTCACTAAGCCAATTCTTGTTGTATGTCATATGATTAGTAGCTCCTGAGTGTATTATCCATTTAGCATATTCTATGTTTTGTTTAGCCAGGAAAGAGTAGAATGTACCTGTCACATTATTCTCATCTGTAACATTGTTTTTGTTGATCAGTTTCAACAGTTGTTCATACTGGTCCTGAGTAAACATAATACCTGCTTTTCGACTTGCTTCACCTTCATCTCCCTTAGCTAGATGACACTCTTTCTCATGAGCATACATGGCCTTCTGTGCATGTTGTTCTTCATGGTTCATTGCATTTGCAGAGGCATTATATCCTCCTGAACTTCCTTGGTTTTGTCCATTGTAATTTCCTGAGTTGTAACCTCCAATTCTTCTCCTTCCTTTGTTATTTGAGGGATATCCATGCACCTTCCAACATCTATCCTTGGTATGACCTCTCATTCAACAATGATCACAGTATAAATCATGATTCCTCCTTGGTTTGAAGTTATTTTCTGCATCTCTGTAGTTTCCACCGGGATTTCTGTGACTTCCAGTAGCTCTATTACTAAACAAAGCTGTAGCATCCACTGGTTCACCTATATGCACCGACTTTCCCAGAGATCTTCGACTTTCCTCATATATCACCATTGAGTAAGCCTTGTTCAAGCTTGGAGTTGGAGTCATCATCATAACTTGGCTTCGACATTGCACATACGACTCATTCAGTCCCATTAAAAACTGCAGCAACCTCTGATATTCAAAATGTTCGACATACTTTTTAGATTCTACACACTCACACCCAGGGCATGGCATGAGGGCATCAAACTCCTCTCATAGCTCCTTCATCTTTGAGAAATAGCTCGATACTGAAGAAGTACCCTGAGTTAGATGATTTATTTCTGTGTGCAAATGGAAGACTCTAGATCCATCGACTTTGTCCAGCCTTTCTCTCAGATCTGTCCAAACTTTGTATGCACTAGATGCATACATAATTCCACTTAACAATTCCTTGCTCACATCATTCATTATCCACGACAAAACTATCGCATTACATTTTTCACAAAGTTCATGCAGAGATTGATCAAATTTATCCTTCGTGTGCCTTCCATCCACAAATCCTAACTTGCTCTTCCCTACTAATCCAATTCTCATTGATCTACTCCAAACAACATAGTTTTCCGGTCCAGTCAAAGAGAAAAAGATCAAGTTGTTACCTGGAGTATCACACGCCTGCAAATACAGATAATGATGATGATCTATTGCTACCGCTGCATTCAAATTGTTTCCCGTACTAGTGATTCCTTCATTCGCCATTGCTCTTCAATTTCTTAGAAAATCAAAAAAAAATGTTCTCAACAATCAATCCAAAAACGATGATCAAATAAAGTTCTCTATCGGTCAATTTGCAATTATACTCTACTTATATGCTCTGCTGCTCTGATACCATGATGAAATTCATGTGCATGCAGAGTTTTCCATTAATGGAAGAATTGAGGATCTAGCCCTAACTCAGAAGAAGAGAGAGTCGGTTTGAACAGAGGAGAAAAAAAATGAATTGTGTAGATTTTTCACTTATGTAATCAAGCATCTAGTCACCTATTTATACAGGAGGATCATTCTAACTAACTCAGCTTAGCTGTATACAATTACAACTAACTACACTGCACTAACTACCATTAACTAACTGCTCTAACAATATTTTGTTATCTAACTAACTTATGCCATGTCATCAATCCGAGTGTTGCTTCCATGTCATCAATCCGTGTATCAACACTTCTCAGTCTCAACAAAATCTTTATAAAATTGTGTGTATTTGAAAGTTTGCAATCACAAACATTTATTTATAAAAAGAACATGAAGATATGTGATTTATCAATGTGGTGTCTTAGTATATTCCGATATCTTATTTATGAACTATGGTTTGTTCATTTGGTAAGTTTGTGTAAGAATTAAAAAAAATTGACAGTTTTCATAATTTGTGGGGTTTTCATATTTATGAAAAAAAAATCCAACTTAAAAAATCCAAATTGCATGTCTAAACAAAACTTCAACTTCATATCATTTAGGGCATGTTTGGACATGTGATATGAAATCATTTGATATAAAGTTGAAGTTTTATTTGGAAATGTAATTTGAATTTTTTAAATTGTATGTTTTCTCATAAACATGAAAATCCCACAAGTTGTAAAAATTAATTTTTCTCAATTCTTATAAAATGTTATCAAATGAGCAAACCATAGTTCATAAATAAGATATCATGATATCCTAAGATATTGCATTGGTAAATCGCAAATCATCATGTTCCTTTTATAAATAAATGTTTGCGATTACAAACTTTCAAGTACACAAATTTATAAAGATCCACTAGTCAACAATAATAATAACTAGTTATTCTTTAATATATATAATCCTTTCACATAATACAAACAATCTCTTCAAGTCGAACATGAGTCTTTTTTTTTTTAACAAAATATAAACTTATGGTTAAATTTTGTACTTAAAAAAGTTGAAATCATGAAATTTGAGATTTCATCTCATGATTTTCGCATGTCCAAACGATAATTTCATCTCATAATTTAAATAATGAAATAAAATTATATGTACAAACGCTAACATAATTTCATATCATAATTTCATCACATATTAGTCAGTGGTGAAACAAACACTGCGTTGCTTGGTGGACAAGGTTTGAATAGTATAGTAGTACATTAGTTGAACTTGGTTACCCAATTACATTTGAAAAAAAGTACTGTAGCTTGAAATTGATAAGTTGTATTATTGTACTATCGGTTCAATGGATCAGACTTTCCCTATGCCTTTTTATTACCTTTCATTTTCATGGACAGGTCAGTATCATTCTTTTTCCTTTTCACTCACCAAATCAGACCACTACCTAGTCACAAGACAGGACATATCATATGGACCATTTGTTTGCTTTATTCATTGACATACTAATCATTTGGCAGAATGCATTAAAAAATAATAGTGCATACATTATTATACATTATTTTTGTGTATTACTAGTATTTTTTGATTGATAATTTTTTTAATTTATGTATAATTAATGTAAATACTAGTTATACACTCTATTTAAAATTATGCAATGTATAATAATACATGGAAAATCATGGTATTAGCTATGCAAGGAGTTTTATGCATGCATTAGCATTGTTAAAGATACAATTGTCCCTTAAAATATTTTTTACATCCTTTCCACCATATTTGTGGAGGATATTTTTGTATAAAATATATTTTTAGAAATTATGTAATGCATGTTATTTTTAATACATCAAACCAAACACTGCACAAGAATAATCTCATCATAACTAATGCAAGCATATCTAATACCAACATTAGTAATACATCACATTCAACACTATTTTTGTATACCATATCAAACTAATCCCTTAGTGTCTTAATCTAATCTCACGTATCTTTAACAATTTGTTATTTGAATCCAATGGCCTAACTAATTTATGCCGTGCGTGATTAGCACATTTAAGGAGAAATGTGTTTTACTAAAAAGATTTTCATTATAACAATTTGAACTCGAGACTTCTCATTCGAAATAGAGGAATCCCATTCAAACCACATCGCATAAAATATATAGATATTTGATCACTTTGCCATATATAGTACTATTGGATAATTTGAAATTTTATGATTAATCTACAAATAGATTGGCGCCGTCTCTGGGGATAGGCAGTTGTGGTGTTATTTTGATATGTTGTTCTAATTCCTTGCTAAATTGTCAAGGTCTATCCACTAAAAGGATGCTACCATGTCTGGGACTTAGCGCAACAGTCTTCAGCCGAATCTCAACACAATATCCCTCCGCTCACGAATATTCCATAACTGATGGGATCGATGACATGCAACAGGCGGTACACCCTCAAGGATGATGGCTAGGCCAAGGGCAAGGACAAAGAGAGAACGGGAATGGGAGATTGACCCGATCTTTGCCCTAAAAACTAACTAGATGAGGAGACGAGACTCAGTGACTCCAAATATAAAAGATTCTTAAGAAAGTAGTTGTATCAACGTATTGGGGGAGAGTCCCATCTCTACTACCCTCTCCTCAACTAGTTAAAAAGGGCTAGTGAGAATATTGGAGGCCTCCTGAAAAATGAACCACGAGGATGTAGATGAGACCTTCAGCCTATGGACTGGAGGTAAAACTTTGGTAGAAGTTGAAGGAGGGAACAAACTAGCTCCCACACGATGAATGCTGGTAACCTCCTGAGCCTCTTTGACTGAAGTAGTCAGATGTTACTTGGACAGAGTATAACTGTGTTATAACCAAAGTAGTAAGATATTACCAGCCAATGACGCTAAGTACTCTTGCAAATGTACACTGTTGGTGCAAAGGTTAACCAACACCGACTTTACAACACACGAACAATGCGTCGACCTCTAAGCCTTGTCACATGGGTACTCAAATTCAGAGACTAAGGTTGATAGACATTGTGCTCAAGGACCGATATCAAGTCAGGAAGGTCCGTACCATGTCACCAGGATATCAAGGAAGGATCGGGTCTTATATGGAGTAGATATTGAGCTACTCAAAATGGTGGGGCAACAACTCTCAGAAAATGCTCAGTCCAGATGCTGAAGAGTTTAAACCAATCAGCATAAGAGAACAGACAAAAGACTTAATCTCACGGCGGGACTCTCATCCGAACTTCCAACGCCATTACTTGATAGGCCGGTCGTACATCGGTTGCCAAATACATCGATAGTTCCTTATTAGTCGTAGACTCAATAATATCACTTGGGTTGCTACTGTCAGATGTTAAAGATAACAATCTTTCCAAAGAGCACAAATATCGGAGAATAGGTAAACCCTTACCCTCAGAGTTTTCCAACTAATTAAGCTAAGTTGGATATAATAAGAACAAAACACGTTGTACTAGGACTATCATTCCAAACCAGGACTGCCTCAACAAATAGTGTACTCGGTGTCAAAATCAGCAAAAGCAGAAAGAGTATAGTTATGATTGATTATTGGGACTAGAAGCAAGGATAATCAGGAAAAGATTCAAGCGCCCAGGTACCCAAACACTAGGGCTGATCCCACAACCTGGGATCAGCCAGATGATGTTAAAAAACTAGGGTCATTGCCCCTCTTAATGTACTCATTGCCTTTCTTAATTTACTAGGGTCATTGCCTCTTTTTATATGTTGTAAGGATTTTTTGCCTCATCATAGAGGAAATAAGTGTCACACATTTTCTCTCATCAGTCTTTGCTATGTATAAGTCTTTTGACTTAAATGCATAGATTTCACTTAAATAGAATGATACAGTATATGGATACAACTAGGATCACCAAGAAGCGCGAAACAACAAAAGGCACAGACCCTAGGGAGAGAACCTATAGCAGTGGTCCAATACTCATCAGCAACAAGGATCTCTAGAAGACCAAAAATGCATGTTTTACTCTTTTTCTTGGCCAAGGTTTTTGTATTGAATGAGTTTTTCCTTGACAAGGTTTATAATGAGATAGTAAGCACAGGATGCCCCATCCAAAATTCTCATCAAGGCGTTCCAACTCAGTGCCAAGAGAAATTTGAGCTAGAACATAATGCACAGAAAGGCTGGCAACATCTCTTTCACTTTTTGAATACATTTCATTGGTTATTTGAAAATAGGACTATCTGTATTGAAAAAAAATTACATCTAGTAAAGGGACGAATCAGACTGTGACATGTAGAAGAGCTAGAATCAACCATAGGAGGATCATCAGAAAATCATTTAAGTCATCAAAATAGACTCTTTATTGTAATGATCCTCGTGGTCATTTTCTCATTTTCATGCGCTTTTACCATTTCAACCCTTTTCATAGCTTCTACACTGCCTATGTGACTTACTGGGATGAGAGGCATGTTTCTCAAGGTGTTCTATCGAGTTTTTGAAGAGTTTCTCTATTTTACAACTCTTAAAGCTAAAATGTTGGACTTTAGTCAATATTCTGAGTAAATAGGCTCGGATGAGAATTCTATCAGTGTTGTTAGCTTCGAAACATAGTTTTTGGACTAGTGAAACCTTTGGTTCAGATTCCGAGGCTTTCAAACTTATTTTGGGTACTTGAGTAATATTTGATATTTTTGATTAAAGTGTTGACTTCAGTTAATATTTTATCAATATGACCTTCGTTGGTTATTTCGTCAATTTCATTGTGTCCAAAATATAATTTTTAGTTAGGGAGCATATTTGGTTTGTATTCACGGGACATCAAATGTAATACCCTTAAAAATTTAAAGATAAAGACCTCAAACTATTTTCATGAGTGTAATGATTATTTTTCTAGTGTGAAGAGTTCTTTGGATGCGAATCATGTTTATAAAAAACTCCTACCATCAAGTTAGGTTGAATGCACCCCAACCGATTAAGTTCTCATGTAAGATTCAACTATGGTCAACTTCAAATGATCATTACTCCTAGCATATAACGAATTACGTGTCCTAATACCCACCAAATTAAAGGTCTCCGAGTCTCCTTTCCAACGCCACCAACCGTGTATTAATCCGAATCGGGAGTAAAAAGTTATGCTCAGTTTACCAAGAAGACATCAGTCTGCCTGAGGGTGACGACTCGACGTGACGAACCGTCACACTTGTGACGACTCGACGTGACGAACCGTCACACTTGTGACGATTCGTCAAGGCAATTTGTTAGTGATAACGCTCAAACTACACCTCAATTTAAGAAGCGTAAGCGATCGTTGTCAAATATATAACCCAACAAGGTTGGGGTCGAATCCCACAGAGAATATGGTGATGATTAAGACTTTAGTGAAGTATGTGACTAGTCGTCAATCGTTTCCGGTAAATAAAAGGGGGGGTTTTGTAATCAAATTGTAAACAAAACAATAATAAACTTAGGAGTTTAAATCAGTATGAGAGAATGCGAACTAGGGACGTGGTCACCATGGCGTTGTAACAATGTCGATTCTAGGCTTAACTGGGTTCTTTCTATATGCGTGTCACGATGTGATTGCGTCAATTGTATCGTCTAAACGTCTCTCGACCAAATAAAAAAATTTCCTTTTATCTTCTCTCGATCTCAAAAAGATGTGCTTTTTAGCTCTCAATCCTAACATCAAGTAGACTAATCCAGTTACGGCATTAATCAATAAGACGAGAGTTAGTAGTCTCGAATTCTTGTCGTTAATCAAGTTTTCCCGGTTTTAATCTCTTTCTCAAGCAAATTAAACCTAGGCATGTTCTAATGTTTGCACCCCACTAGAAAACGTGACATAATGTATGATTAACAACGTGACAATACATAAATCGAACCCAACGCTACCCGGAATCTATATTGCTACGTTTGCCATGGCTCCCACAACCCTAGTTGCGGGAGTTTTAGCTACTCATGCTCGAAGAAGAAAAGAAGTAATTCATTTTAAAGGAAAGAAGATTCTTACAATATGATGAAAATACTCTTCAATAATCCAAGAACAAGAACAACCAAGAACTCAAGAACACGAATTCACGAATCCGAAAACGTGTTGTTGCTCTCAAAAAACGACTAAAAACTATTCTAAAACTATTGGGTGAACTCTCATTACATAAACCTATCATAGGGTATTTATAGGAGTCAAAGAAACCAAATCCAAAACGGGCTAGGAATCCCCAAAACGCGGGTCGCCGACTTAAGCTACTGCCTTAGCGTGACGGTCAGGCTGACGGACCGTCACTGCCTTGACGGACCGTCGCCTGGACCGTCAGCCTTAGGCAGTGGCACTGTCCCTTTGCTGCCTTGGAGTGACGGTCCCAGTGACGGACCGTCA
The DNA here is from genome assembly GCA_003996215.1 of Jaltomata sinuosa. Lineage (NCBI taxonomy): Eukaryota > Viridiplantae > Streptophyta > Magnoliopsida > Solanales > Solanaceae > Jaltomata > Jaltomata sinuosa. Next base: position 1,057,012 of record QJPP01007186.1, on the reverse strand, counting down.
CATGTGTGACGGGCCGTCACTCAGGCCGTCACACTTAGGCAGATTGCTCTTTTTCGCGTATTTTCGTCCGTTTCCGTGTTTGTTTCCATTTCCTACAAATACAACATAAAAACATCAAAAACAACAATGGTTGCTTGAAAACGTACGATTGTTCTTAGTAAAAAGGAGTCGAAAGTGACGTAAATTAGCGTCACATCAACACCCTCAACTTACAACGTTCGCTTGTCCTCAAGCAACATAACATAAAACAATAATACGACTCTACTAAGAACACAAACTCATGTCTATAGCAACTCATGGTCATTCAAACTTATTTAATTAAATCAAGCTCCCTTATAGCACACAAATGTATGAAACACTAACTTGCAAGGATCCAAACATGTCATTCTGATATGATAGAATATTATGCATACACATACGCAGCTATCCTAACAATCAATAGACAATATAGACATCTTGGTGCCCTCACCACAAAGAAATCCCACACACAAGATTTGGGACTAGGTAACCGCTCACACTCACAAACGATTTCAAACAATGCACATGCGATACCATAGGCTTGCCCTTACTATTCTATTTTGGTTCTTCAGAAAGCTACTTAGGATCACTACAGGACTTGTATTTGCTTGTAATGAGGCTTCGGGTGCAGGTATGATACATTTAGGGGTTAGTGACTAAGCCCTCCTTGGAACCATTTACATCTTATCACCACATAACTTCACTTTATCCATCCTTATTTACCTTTTTATTTCCTTGATTCTAGATACAGGTGCGGCCTCTTTATTGACAATTCTTTTTGTTTCTTTTTTCGATCTTTTTCATCTTTCTTTATTTTTCTTTTCTTTTCTTAGGCGCACACCCGGATTTTCATTCTATTCAACAACAATCATCTCCATCCTCTTTTTTTTCTTCTCCTTTACCACTGTAGTAGCCACCCTCAACTTAGGCTGATTGCCTACGTCAAGGTGCACAATGTCCATTGGTAGGACCATGGCCAAAACAGGGTTTACCTCTATAGTAGCCACCCTCAACTTAGGTTGTTTTGCCTACGTTGAGGTGCACGATGTCCAAGGAAGGACCAGGGCCAAGATAGGGATTCAAAGTTAAACAGGAATGGTGACAGGTTATTGAAAGAATAAGGTCAAGTACGGCTCAAACAGGGATCAAGGGATTATTTATATTTGGACGGTCTTTTTAGGTTAAGTGGACTGCACACAAAAAAGGGCCTGTGATCCTTTCCTAAGCAACCAAACTTCAAACTTAACAAAATAGACCGGGCAAGTTCTAGATGCATGCACAGAGTAAGAATTTATGACAATTAATCTCACACACTCTTAGCACCAAGAACTATATCGCTACCAACTATCAAACAACCGCTCAGCTTAAGCATACTCATTCTACTCATATTCACACAATGACATACAAAGATCCAGACAGTCAATCGTTTCAACATAAGCTCAAAACCAGAAATTTTTTCAAAGGGCCTCATTTTTAGATAAGAACAACGCATGCTTGCTATAGACACTAAAAAAAATTTAAACTAACAACCTAAACATGCCGGTTCTACTAGATAGCACACCGGAGGGAAAAGAAATCGGCAACAAAAACCCTCGGTGGTGACTCACAGGTTTCCCAACACCCTCAACTTAGACTGATGCATTGTCCCCAATGCATACATATGAAAACTAAAAGCTGTGAGAATAAAGGAATACCTGTGAAGTCGATATGACTCAGATTCTGGAATGATGTTGGAGACCGCCAGGGTCTCCAAAACAAGAGAACTCGATGGAGTGTTTGCACGCGCTGCTGATTCGATGTTGCTGTCCAACTTCTTCTTTTGTTGGCTCCGCAGCTAGTCGTGACTGCTTCTTCGCTCTTTCTTTGCAGATTCTCTTGCGGTGTTTTCGTTTCTTTGATCTATTTTCACCGCCTTTTTTTGCCTGTCTCACCACCCCATTCGATCCCAACTTCATAGCAGCTCGGGTCTCAACCAAACACTTCTCCTCAAGGTGCACATCCGCAGGCTCTTCCTCAATAGCATTGATGACCGCGACCACCCTCATGTCACTTGGTTGCTTCATCAATTTAGACACATCGAACTTGACCATTTCATTGTTCAATCGGAAGGTCAGTTTGTTTTTCTCCATGTCAACCAAAACTCTCGCCGTAGCTAACAATGGTCGTCCCAAGATTATGGGAACTTCGAAGTCCACTTCGCAATCCAAAATTACAAAGTCAGCTGGGAAGATAAGCTTACCGATCTTTATTAGCACATCAGACAAGATCCCTACGGGGCGCTTTACCGAACGGTCAGCCATCCTCACTCTCATGGACGTTGGTTTAGGAGCTCCCAAACCCAATTTGTTATACACTGCTAGCGGCATCAAATTGATACTAGCACCAAGATCACACATAGCTCTTCCGAAGTTGAGCTTTCCGATATTACATGGAACAGTGAACGCACCTGGATCATCCTTCTTTTCCACTAACGATCTAGAGAAAATAGCGCTGCAGTGATGGAGGTTGTCTTCCGGCTCAAAACTTACCGTCCTCTTCTTTGTAATCAAGTCCTTCATGAACTTGGCATAACCGGGCATTTGTTCCAGCGCTTCCACCAATGGTATGTTTATTGAAATTTGCTTCAGCATGGTCATGAAGTTCAGGAACTTACCATCGTCAGCTTTCTTTTTCAACCTCTGGGGGAAAGGAGGTGGGTGTCGAAACATCATAGTTGGAAGCTTTTCAGCTTCCTTGCGTTTCTCTGCGGGCTTTGGCGTTTCCTCCTCTACCGCCTCTTTATCATCCGCACTATCATCTTGAGCATGAATTACCGGATGTGATTCTGGTAATACTTTTCCGCTTCTTGTGGTGATCGCCATACAGCTTGCATCATTCTGCGGATGAGTGGTGTCGCTCGGCAAAGTACCTATTTTCCTTGGGTTTAGAGATGCCGAGATGTGACCCACTTGCTGCTCTAGTTGCTTGATCGCGGTTGAGTGTGACTCCACTACCAGACTCAATGTTGATAACTCATTCCGCATTGCCTTTACCCCAGAGTCGGTCGATTCCACCTTAAGCAGCATCTTCACCATCATGTTCTCAAGTTTGGACGTCTCAGCCTCGCTGCCAGCTTTATCCCGATTACCAGGTGGTATATACAACCCACCTCTATCGGTGTTGTTCCTCCAGCTTCCTTGGTCGCGATTTTTGTAGCCACCATTCTCATAGTGGTTTGGATAGTTCCGACCTTGGTTACCTTGGCCATTGGCCTGGAAACCCCCCACGTAATTCGCGTCCTCAGTCTCTATACCTTGGGAACCCACAGCTTGCACCTTCTCTATACTTCCTGACGTCAAGTGCCTTGTCAGGAGATCTAACTGCGTTTTCAGGTGCGCCATGTCTTGGTCGCGTTCCTCCGCTCTTCTGCGCTGCTCGGCTGACATACCAACTGTATAGGTGCTAGCTGCAACCTCTGAATCTCGTGTGTGCCAGGCCCTGTTGGTCTTGGTGAGCCTGTCCAAAATAGTTGTGGCGTCGGCAAAAGTGCGACCCATAAACGCTCCACCTGCTGCGTTGTCCAACGTCGGCTTGGTAGCCGAATTTAGTGCCCTGTAGAATGTCTGCATCAAGAATTCATTGTTCAGCTGATGGTTGGGGCACTGTGTCAGTTTCTTCTTGAATCGCAACCAAGTCTCGTGCAGTGCTTCGTGCGGTTGCTGCCTAAAGTTGCTGATTTCGTCCCTCAACTGTATCATCCGAGAGGGAGGAAAGAACCTTTCTAGGAAAGCTCCTCTCAACTCGCCCCACGTTGCGATAGAGTCGGGGGTCAATTCCGTTAACCACAACGCTGCCTCATCAGACAGAGACAACGGAAACAATCTGAGCCTGATCGCTGTCTGACTCACTCCTGGCAATTCGAACAATTTGCAGATGCCCACGAAGTTCATCAAGTGCTGATTTGGATCATCCCCAGCGACACCTCGGAACACTCCTCTCAAGTTCAGCAACTGAATCATCGTGCTAGTGATGTTGAACTTGGCTCCGGGCGGTAGGGGTGGAACAATAATGGCGCCAGTAGCGCCAGCTCCATCTAATTCGAAATCCTCATCCTGCAGACCACCAGCATTCAGATTTTGTTGGGCCTGCAGCTCGGCAGCGAGCCTTGCTGCCTCTAGTTCTGTGGCCATATTCCACCTCAATGTTCTAGCAAGTTCGGGGTTGTAAGGTAGTATTAATTCACCCGAGCTCCGGGTACTTGGCATGCACAGACTATGTACCCTGTCTAAAAACAAAAACAACAAACAAAAATAAAAGCAGGAAAATATGACTAAGAGTCAAATAAACACACCAGACTTAATCAAAAACTATATTCCCCGGCAATGGCGCCATTTTTGATAATGCTCAAACTACACCTCAATTTAAGAAGCGTAAGCGATCGTTGTCAAATATATAACCCAACAAGGTTGGGGTCGAATCCCACAGAGAATATGGTGATGATTAAGACTTTAGTGAAGTATGTGACTAGTCGTCAATCGTTTCCGGTAAATAAAAGGGGGGTTTTGTAATCAAATTGTAAACAAAACAATAATAAACTTAGGAGTTTAAATCAGTATGAGAGGATGAACTAGGGACGTGGTCACCATGGCGTTGTAACAATGTCGATTCTAGGCTTAACTGGGTTCTTTCTATATGCGTGTCACGATGTGATTGCGTCAATTGTATCGTCTAAACGTCTCTCAACCAAATAAACAAATTTCCTTTTATCTTCTCTCGATCTCAAAAAGATGTGCTTTTTAGCTCTCAATCCTAACATCAAGTAGATTAATTCAGTTACGGCATTAATCTTTAAGACGAGAGTTGGTAGTCTCGAATCCTTGTTGTTAATCAAGTTTCCCGGTTTTAATCTCTTTCTCAAGCAAATTAAACCTAGGCATGTTCTAATGTTTGCAACCCACTAGAAAACGTGACATAATGTATGATTAACAACGTGACAATACATAAATCGAACCCAACGCTACCCGGAATCTATATTGCTACGTTTGCCATGGCTCCCACAACCCTAGTTGCGGGAGTTTTAGCTACTCATGCTCGAAGAAGAAAAGAAGTAATTCATTATAAAGGAAAGAAGATTCTTACAATATGATGAAAATACTCTTCAATAATCCAAGAACAAGAACAACCAAGAACTCAAGAACACGAATTCACGAATCCGAAAACGTGTTGTTGCTCTCAAAAAACGACTAAAAACTATTCTAAAACTATTGGGTGAATTCTAATTACATAAACCTATCATAGGGTATTTATAGGAGTCAAAGAAACCAAATCCAAAACGGGCTAGGAATCCCCAAAACGCGGGTCGCCGACGTAAGCCACTGCCTTAGCGTGACGGTCAGGCTGACGGACCGTCACTGCCTTGACGGACCGTCGCCTGGACCGTCAGCCTTAGGCAGTGGCACTGTCCCTTTGCTGCCTTGGAGTGACGGTCCCAGTGACGGACCGTCACATGTGTGACGGGCCGTCACTCAGGCCGTCACACTTAGGCAGATTGCTCTTTTTCGCGTATTTCCGTCCGTTTCCGTGTTTGTTTCCATTTCCTACAAATACAACATAAAAACATCAAAAACAACAATGGTTGCTTGAAAACGTACGATTGTTCTTAGTAAAAAGGAGTCGAAAGTGACGTAAATTAGCGTCACGTCAGTTAGCATTAAATAGTGAGACTAAATTTCAGTCATCTTTTGACGGTTCGGAGTGACGACTCGTCAAGGTTCTGACAGTTCGTCACCTGAACCATCAGACAAACCCGTTCTGCACTATTAACACATTTTCAAGGGGTTATTTAGTTTTTTCTAGTTTTTTAACACCAAACTACATCGTTTTAACTGGACTAAACCTGGTATTAAGCCTAAACTATCTCAAATCCCTCATTCCCTCAAAAATCAGATCAACACTTAGTCTAATACAAAGAAAAGAGGCAATTTCTTCTCCAAGGCAAAAGAACTCAGGTTTACCTTAGATTTTCTCCGTCAAAAGGTGCACAGAACATCCTTCTTAAATAATCTTCTAAAATCTATGAATTTCAAACCTTACACATCTATATGATTGTTAGTGAAAAGTTAGGGTTACAAGCATACGTATGATAACTTGACTAAAGATGCATAAACTATGATTTCCCTATCTTTTGTTTGAAATTACGATTGTCTATATAATGAATTATACATGAAGGGATTTGATGGATTTTTACTGATTTTGATGTATTCTTCAAAACATTCAAATGATTTATTAAAGTAGAGTTAGTCTACTATTTAATGGATTTTGTGAACGAATTGGATCGATGGTGGAAGATTATTATTTTCTTACATAATTTTTGTAAATGTGGGCATAATGGATTAATGACAGACCTTATGGGTTTTAAATGATGGAATAGATGACTTGCAAGTCTTGGTATGACGATACTAATAATGGTTTATGCCCCTAACAGAATTTTTATTATTGAATGATGTTTTTAAAGATATTGAAAATGGTAATAATTTGGCTCTAAGAGAATTAGATAGTTAACCAAGAAGGCGTGAGGCTAAACGTCTCAATGCCGGAAACGTGTGTGTTGCCGACATAGGGATGGTTTGATCCTAACTTGGGATGACCTTATCTTTTCCTCTACGAGGATGATTGTGCTGGCCATATTGTATTGAAATCTCGACTCATGCGGCAAACATGGGTTGAGACTTAGCCGATTGAGCATTGATCGGACCCACAAAGCCCGTGGTGTTGAATAGAAGTCGGTGATACCATCTAGTTCAAAAGTAAATGATATAAGTTTATTGTTTTTCTCTTAATGGAAACTACTTGGATATTTGCTGTTATTGTATTGAAGTTGTGTTTTAAATGCTAACTTTTCAGACAAAGTATTTTATATCTATTTTCTCTGTTCTGTGTACCACTACATTTCACGTACTGACTATTTTCGTGCGGCTAATGTTGTATGATGTAGGTTCCGAGGCACCTTCCCGCGATACTACTCAGCGCTAGATTCGAGCAGATAGACCCAGCTTTTGGTGAGCCTTCATCCTTCATAAGGTCACTTCTATGATAGATTGTTATAGTATTTTGTTTTATGGTATTGCCGGGGCCTTGTCCCGGTATAGATATTTTCTTTTTTTGTTATGGAATAGAGGCTTCATAGATTATGTATGATTAGATCCCTTAAGGTTTGGTTTTGACTTATTTATATTGAACCTGACATTTTAGTATTGTGACTATTTCTGCAACTCCTTATTATTGAATGTGCTTATTATGAATGCTAAGGGATCTTCTCAGGCCTTCATTGCTCTGAGATGCCCGTTATATCTGGGGCCTTATCTCGAGTCGTGAAAAACTTGGTATCAGAGCACGGTTCATGGTCCTAGGGTGTCTACAAAGCCGTGTTGAGTAGAGTCTATTTTATGGGTGTGAAGCGCGCCACACTTATAAAAGGGAGGCTACAAGGCATTTAAGAATGTTTCCCTTTCTTCATATTCTACGTCGTGCTAAAGAGCCTGATTCTTAGAAAATTCTTCTAACTCTTGACTTTCTTGCATTTCAGATCATGCCTCCACAAAGAACTATCGGACAAGGGACCGCCGCTGGAACCTCAGTCCCCGCAGGGACAAATGCTGAAGAGGTTCGCCCTACCCATGGAATGCAGACCCGATATGAAGTCCGCATTGCTGATCCCATTGTTCCTACTAGAACCCCACCAGTCACTCCTGCTACTGCTACTGATTCTGTTATGTTCCTACTCGATCCCTCAGGACATGTACTACTCGAGTTCAGTCTCCGTAGGGTGAAGTTACTAATGCTGAATTCAGGCAGACTATGCAGTTGCTTGATCAGATTGTGTCTTCTCAGTCTCACAAGTCAGGCAGTATTGGTACTAACACCAGATCCTCAGATTCCACTAGAGTGGGTCAGTTCATGCGACTGAACCCACTAGTTTTCACAGGGTCTAACGTCGAGGAGGATCCTCAGGATTTTATGGATGAAATGGAGAAGATATTCAAGGTCATGCATGCTAGTGATACTGAGGGAGTAGAGTTGGCAGCCTACCAGCTGAAAGGGGTGGCCTACCAGTGGTATGATGAGTGGGAAGAGATAAGGGGTGAGGATGCTGATCCAGCAGTTTGGGAAGACTTTTCTGAGGCCTTTCTTGATCACTTCTTTCCTCAAGAAATGAGGGAAGCCAAGGCGGAGGAATTAGTTAACTTGAGGCAAGGGAAGTTGAGTGTCAAGGAGTATGCCTTGAAGTTTAATCAGCTGGCCTGTTATGCTCCAGAGATGGTTTATGATATGACGGATCGAATGAGGAAGTTCACTAATGGAATCTCCGATGACTTGGTATTAGCTTGCAAGGCAGCAATGTTGAACAAGGACATGGACTTACCCAGGTTAGTGGTTTATATTCAGCAGGTTGAGGATGATAAGAAGAAGCAAATTGAGGTAGAGGAACGTCAGAATAAGATGAGTAGGCCAGCAGACCATGAGACGACTCAGCAACATAGTGGTAAGGGTGACAGACATTGGCCCAGGAAGAAGTCTTGGAGAGGTGCTCATTCGTCGGCTAGTGCTCTTGCCCCTATACAATCGGGTGATCAGCGATTTCAGTCCAGCCATGGCTCCGGAATATAGGGTACTTAATCTCAGGGTAGTGTGGTGCAGTCATCTCCATCTTATGCTCCTTGCGCCACTTGTGGTAAAGTTCACCGTGGTCAATGCTTAATGGGTAAGGGCGTTTTATGGCTGTGGACAGCCTGGCCATATCCACAAGGAGTTTCCTCAGGCTAGGCAACAAGGCTTCAGCCCCTACTTCATCAGCCCCAGCTGCTAAAGGAGTTACTTCTGGTACATGTGGGGGTCAAAATCATCTTTATGGGCTATCTACTTGCCAGGAATATGAGGCTTCGCCTAATGTTGTCACGGGTATGTTACGACTTTTCTCCTATGATGTTTATGTATTACTTGATCCTTGCTCCACATTATCTTATGTGACTCCTTTTGTGGCTGTAAATTTTTATTTTTCCCCCAAAAATATTCCTGAACCCTTCTTAGTTTCCACCCCTGTCGGTGATTCCATTGTTGCTAGAATGGTCTATAAGAATTGTATTTTTACTATCTTACTTAGGGATACTGTGGTGGATTTGGTAGAATTAGATATGGTAGAGTTTGATATAATTCTGGGGATGGATTGGCTTCACTCTTGCTATGCTAACATGGACTGTAGGACTAGAAAAGTCAAATTTAGCTTTCCTAACAAACCAGTCCTTGAATGGGAGGGTAGTCCGTAGCGCCTAAGGGAACGTTTATCTCCTATCTTAGAGCCCAAAAGATGATATCCAAGGGTTATTTATACCATTTGGTTCGGGTCAGGGATTCTAATATTGAAAGTCCTCCACTCCAGTCCGTGTCTATAGTTAATGAATTTCCCAAAGTATTCCCCGAAGACCTTCCCAAAAGTCCTCTTGATAGAGAGATAGACTTTGGGATATACCTTCTACCGTATACTAGCCCCATTTCCATTCCACCTTATAGAATGGCCCATATGGAGTTGAAAGAGTTAAAGGACCAATTAAAAGACCTCCTCGATAAAGGTTTCATCCGTCCTAGTGTCTCTACTTGGGGTGCTCCCATTCTCTTCGTGCGTAAGAAAGATGAGTCTCTTTGTATGTGTATTGATTATCGCCAACTGAACAAAGTCACAGTGAAAAACAAGTATCCTCTTCCTAGAATTGATGACCTCTTTTGACCAGCTTCAAGGTGCCAAGTATTTCTCCAAAATAGATCTCCGTTCGGGTTACCATCAGCTGAAGGTTAGGGAGGCTGATATTCCTAAGACTGATTTCCAAACCCGGTATGGCTATTTTGAATTTTTGGTTATGTTCTTCGGTTTGACTAACGCTCCTGCAGCCTTCATAGATATTATGAATAGGGTGTTTAAGCAGTTTCTGGATATGTTTGTAATTGTGTTTATTGATGACATCCTGGTTTACTCTCGGAGTGAAGAGGAGAATGACAATTACCTCCGAATTGTACTGCAGACTCTTAAGGAGCGGGAGTTATATGCCAAGTTCTCCAAGTTTGAATTTTGGCTAGACTCGGTGGCTTTCCTTGGTCATATTGTGTCTAGTGAAGGGATCAAAGTGTATCCTCGAAAGATTGAGGCGGTGAAGAAATGGCCCAGACCCAGGACTCCGATGTACATTAGGAGCTTATTGGGTTTGACAGGTTATTATAGGAGGTTTTTGGAGAATTTCTCATCTATAGTTGCTCCATTGACAAAGCTGACGCAGAAAAAGGCTAAGCTCATATGGTATGATATTTTTTAGGGCAGCTTTGAAAAGTTAAAGGATCGTTTGACCTATGCCCATGTCTTGACTCTACCTGAGGGCATTGAGGGGTTTGGGGTTTATTGTGACGTATCTCGGGTGGGACTTGGATGTGTGCTTATGCAGCATGGGAAGGTTGTGTCATATACTTCCAGACAACTTAAGGTGCACGAAAAGAACTACCCAACCCATGACCTTGAATTGGCAGCGGTGGTTTTTGCACTCAAGATATGGCATCATTATCTATACGGGGTGCATGTGGACATTTTCACGGATCACAAGAGTTCGCAGTATGTTTTCACCCAAAAAGAGCTGAACCTCAGGCAGAGGAGATGGCTCAAATTATTGAAGGACTACGACATAAACTTGCACTATCACCCAGGTAAGACTAATATAGTTACTGATGCCCTTAGCAGGTTGTCCATGGGGAGTCTGTCTCATATGGAGGAGGAAAAAAGAGGGTTGGTAAAGGATATTCATCGGCTTGCCAACTTAGGAGTCCGACTGTTAGACTCTGAGGATGGTAGAATTATGGTGCATGAGGTGGACAAGTCATCCATGGGTGCTGAAGTTAAGGAAAAGCAAGCTAACGATCCTATACTTATGTAAATTGAAGAGGATATTGGTAAGCAGAAGATTATGGCTTTCGAGATAGGAGGGGATGGCATCTTGCAGTACCAAGGAAGAATATGTGTGCCGAATGTGGATGGGTTGCATGAAAGGATCTTGATCGAGTGTCATACTTCCAGGTACACTGTTCACCCTGGTTCTACTAAGATGTATCATAATTTGAAAGAGTTGTACTGGTGGAATAATATGAAGAGAGATGTGGCTGATTTTGTTGCTAAGTGTTCTACCTGTCAACAAGTTAAGGTTTAATACCTAAGGCCGGGTGGTATATCCCAAGAGATAGCTATTCTGATATGGAAATGGGAGATGATAAATGTGGATTTCATTACCGGTCTCCCGCGTTCGCATAACCAATATGATTCCATTTGGGTCATTATTGATAGAATGACCAAGTCTGCTTATTTTCTGCCTGTGAGAATGACTTATTCGAGAGAAGATTATGCGAAGTTGTACATTCAGGAGATTGTGCGATTACATGGTGCTCCTGTTTCCATAATATCTGACAGAGGTACACAATTCACTTCTCAGTTCTGGAGAGCCTTTAAGAAAGGTTTGGGTACGCAGGTGAACTTTAGCACTGCTTTCCATCCTTACACGGATGGGCAAGCAGAGTGCACTATTCAGACCTTGGAAGTTATGTTGAGAGCTTGCGTCATTAACTTTAAAGATAGTTGGGTGAATCACTTGCCCCTCATAGAGTTCGCCTACAAAAATAGTTACCACTCGAGTATACAGATGGTACCATTTGAGGCTCTTTATGATAGGAGATGTAGATCGCCTATTAGATGGTATAAGGTGGGCGAAGCTAAGTTGTTAGGGCCAAACCTTGTGTACCAAGCAATGGATAAGGTTAAGACCATTTGAGAGAGGCTAAAGACTGCCTAAAGTCGCCAAAAGTCTTATGCGGATGTTAGAAGGAGGGAGTTGGAATTTGTCACTGGCGATTTGGGTGTTCTTGAAAGTCTCTCCTATAAAGGGAGTTATGAGGTTTGGGCAAAAGGGTAAGCTCAGTCCTTGTTATATTGTCCCTTATCAAATTTTGAGAAAGATTGGGAATGTTGCTTATGAGTTGGAGTTACCCGCGAATTTGGCATCGGTTCATCCCGTATTCCATGTGTATACGCTCAAAAAGTGTGTGGCTGATCATTCTCTTGTAGTTCTTATAGAGAACATTGGTGTGAAAGATTCCCTATCCTACAAAGAAGTTCCCATAAAAATTTTGGATCATCAAGTTCGAAAGCTGAGAACCAAAGAGATAGCTTCGGTGAAGGTGTTGTGGAGGAATCAGAAAGTAGAAGAAGCTACTTGGGAAGCGGAGGAGGACATGAAGGCTAGATATTCCTTTTTGTTCACTCCTTTGAACAAAGTTAATTAAGGTACGAATCCGAAGTCCTTCTCAAAATCCCTTGATGTGTTTCTTATTGATTCATTCACTTTCCTACGTGGTGCTAGAAGTCTCCTTAATCATCATTCGAGGACGAATGATCCCAAGGGGGAGATATTTTAACACCCTTAAAAATTTAAAGATAAAGACCCCAAACTATTTTTATGAGTGTAATGATCATTTTCCTAGTGTGATGCGTGCTTTGGATGCAAATCTTGTTCATAAGAAACTTCTGCCATCAAGTTAGGTTGAACGCACCCCAACCGATTAAGTTCTTATGTAAGATTCAACTATGGTCAACTTCAAATGATCATTACTCCTAGCATATAACGAATTAGGTGGCCTAATACCTACCAAATTAAAGAACTTCGAGTCTCCTTTCCAACTCTATCGACCATGCATTAATCCAAATCAGAGTAAAAAGTTATGCTCAGTTTACCAAGAAGACATCAGTCTGCCTGAGGGTGACGACTCGGCGTGATGAACCATCACACTTATGATGATTTGTCATGGCAAGTCATCAACATTAAACAGTGAAACCAAATTTTGATCATGTTTTGACGGTTTGGAGTGATGACTCGTCAAGGTTCTGACGGTTCGTCACTTGAATCGTCAGACAAACTCGTTCTACACTGTTAATGCATTTTCAAGGGGTTATTTGGTCTTTTCCTAGTTTTTTTAACACCAAACTTCATCGTTTTAACTTGACTAAACCTGGTATTAAGCCTAAACTACCCCAAATCCCTCATTCCCTCAAAAATCAGATTGACACTTAGTCTAATACAGAGAAAAGAGGCGATTTCTTCTCCAAGGCAAAAGAACTCAAGTTTACAATAGATTTTCTCCATCAAAAGGTACGCAGAATATCCTTCTTAAATAATCTTCTAAATAATCTTCTAAAATCTATGAATTTCAAACCTTACACATCTATATGATTGTTAGTGAGAAGTTAGGGTTACAAGCATACGTATGATAACTTGACTAAAGATGCATAGACTATGATTTCCCTATCTTTTGCTTGAAATTGTGATTGTCTATATAATGAATTATACATGAAGGGATTTGATGGATTTTTACTGATTTTGATGTATTCTTAAAAATGTTCAAATGATTTTTTAAAGTAGAATTAGTCTACTATTTAATGGATTTTGTGAACAAATTGGATCGATGGTGGAAGATTATTATTTTCTTACATAATTTTTGTAAATGTGGGCATACTGGATTAATGACAGACCTTATGGGTTTTAAATGACGGAATGGATGGCTTGCAAGTCTTTGTATGACATTACCAATAACGGTTTATGTCCCTTACAGAATTTTTGTCATTGAATGATGTTTTTAAAGATATTGAAAACGGTAATAATTTGGGCTCTATGAGAATTAAATGGTTAACCGAGAAGGCCTGAGGCTAAATGTCTCAACGCCAGAAACCTGTGTTTTACCGACATAGGGATGGTTTGATCCTAACTTGGGATGACCTTATCTTTTCCTCTACGAGGATGATTGTGCTGGCCATATTGTATTGAAATCTCGACTCATGCGATAAAAATGGGTTGGGGCTTAGTCCGTCGAGCATTGATCGGACTCACATAGCTTGTGGTGTTGAATAGAAGTCGGTGATACCATCTAGTTCAAAAGTAAATGATATAAGTCTATTGTTTTTCTCTTAATGGAAACTACTTGGATATTTGTTGTTATTGTATTGGAAGTGTTTTAAATACCAACTTTTCAGACAAAGTATTTTATATCTACTTTCTCTGTTCTGTGTACCACTACATTTTATGTACTGACCATCTTCGGGTGGCTACATCATTGTATGATGTGTGTTCTGAGGCACCTTCCCGCGGTACTACTCAACGCTAGATTCGAGCAGATAGACCCAACTTTTGGTGAGCCTCTATCCTTCAAAAGGTCACTTCTATGATAGATTGTTATAGTATTTTGTTTTATGGTATTGCCGGGGCTTTGTCTTGATATAGATGATTTCTTTTTTTGTTATGGAATAGACGTTTCGTAGATTATGTATGATTGAATCCCTTAAGATTTGGTTTTAACTTATTTATATTGAACCAGACATTTTAGTATTGTGCCCATTTTCGCAACTCTTTATTATTGAATCTTCTTATTATGAATGCGAAGGGTCTTCTTAGGCCTTCATTGGTCTGGGATGCCCGTTACATCTGGGGCCTAGCCTCGGAATGTGACATCAAATAAATCTCGAGGGTTCGATCAGGGACTTGGTTTTTTTATTGAAAGTTACTGGTGTAGCTGGTGCTGGTGCAACCGCTCTTGTAGAGCTTGACTTGCACCAGCGGAGTTGCACCTGTGGAAACCAAACGGTCCTGCGGAGCATGGTGATGTCAACCAGCTTTGCTCCTATGGAGCTTGGCCGCTTTTGTGGAGCCGCTCCAACAGAGATGGAGCCGCTCCTACGAAGTGAGCACTGTGCTCCCAGCTCTAATTCTGTGAGCTTTCTCAGTGACATCACACCTGCGACAAAAATTCTGCAGGAGAAACGATCGATGTATGTTTAAAAGGATCATCTTCTTCTTTTATTATAAGTCTTGAAAATATTTCCTCCATAGAATAGAGCTCAGTTAAGAGGGAATTGCACCATTTCTTAACGATTTTTTGTTCATTCGAGGTAATTTTCTTCACCCTCTCATTTTATTATACGTCTAAGCTTTTAATTCATGTTTCATTATTGAAATTGGGTTCTAATTGCATGAATTTCTCTTCACTTTAAAGTGATCATTTTGGACCATATGAGGTTCGAAATCACTCCTGTTTTCACCAAAATTTGGGGCATGCAACCCTTACCTTGTAGGAAGCATAATTATGGATTTTATTTTCTATTTGATTAGTAGACCCCGAGGATCGATTTTTAACCAAATTTTTGATCTAAAATTCTAGATATTGATATGGGTATCATTAGTACCATCTTGACTTATAGATCATATTTGTGATAATGTGGCAATGATTTGAGGCACTTTAGGAGGGAAAAGGCTCTATCACGACCCAGACCATCATGAGTGGCACCCACCCAACCCCCGTATGAGTGAACCAATGGAGTTCAATCCTTATCCTAGACTAACAACCTAAAACCAGCAGCAAAAAGTAAACTAGCAATTCAAATCAGTAAAGAACTATATCATTAAAATTATCCTGCAGAAAATCCCCCTAGAAACTGAAAGTCGCAGTACCAAACGATTCTACTAACATCTAGAGCACGGGGATGCAACCCCAAAACTTAAATAAGAAAAGAGATAATCTAAGCCCGAAATAATTGGGCTATAACTCAAAAGATAAGCATTAAGGCAGCTTGGTCGAATGGCTCACCCTCGATATCTTGGAACAGTCCAGCCTACTGGTGAGGTCGTGCGTCAACCTCCGGAAGATTTCTTGTACTCACAACAAAAAACAAGCAAGTGCAGTATCAGTACACAACCACCGTGTACTGGTAGGATCATCAGCCAGTTTCCAAATAAACAGTGTATAAGCAGTACAACAAATCAAGTAATTAGTATGGAAGACATGCAACAAGTCAACAGACCCTAGACTACAAGTCTCTACCTAGATTGTTCCCTCATGAAATCCATCTCTTATAACTCTAAACCACAATCATATACCAATAACTATACCTTTTCGTCTAGCCCAGACCCACCCTGGTATCCCCTCTAAATAATACCTAAGTATCGATGAACAACCCGGCCTTATCCAAGACCCACTCAACAATTATAACAAAATTTCTTGGTCACTCAAGGACCACCAAAACAAGTATCACATTTCAGTAAAATAGCCCAGTCCACTCACAGAACCAATAACAGTCAATGCAATACAATAATAACAATGCAAAGCTGCAGTAAAATAAACCCGTACCAGGCATGGTACTCGATCCAACCGTTAGTATCCCATACCAGGCGTGGTACCCGAGCCAACCATTAGTATTCTCATACCAGGCATGGTATCTGAGCCAACCGAATGCCAATGATTCACAGTCAATAGATGAACAAACAACTTGTAAACCAAGAAGCAACACTCCGTTCAATTGACAGACTGTAAAACATGACCCTTAGACATTCTACACAATTCCTCTAAACAATCTAATTCATACAAGCACTTAGATAAGAGTACAAATATATACCACATTCACAGAAATCGTAAGCCATCACCTACCTCGAAATGATCCAAGCTGTACTCAACCCCAACTTTCCCGTGTTCTGGATTCTTTTCTCGTTCTTGGTCTAAAACAACACACAAGTATGTGGAATTAACAAACAAGGCCTGCATATTACCTGGATTACACCAAATACCAGAACCCCACGCCACCCATGATCATTCCACCATTTTCCCGGGCTTTCCCACCATTAAATTCCCTAGTTCTATCATTTTCACGAATAAAAATAGAGAATTTAACAACATATGATCATTATATTTCACTTTTAACAATACCCAAGAACTTTCATGTTTAGAATCCCCTTTCTTCCCCAGATTCCACCATTCCTAGGTTATTCCAACCTTCCCCCAAGTTTCGTCCTAGCAATTCTACCGCATAGGAAAAGTAGTACGAAGTTTGGGGTGTAGAAACCTTACCTTAGGGAAGAAAAATGATGAAGAACGGAGGAAAAATGCCTGAAATCGCCCTAGTTCTTCTCCCAAATGAATTGTAGAAAACTGAACTGTTTTGGGGAAGTTTCTGCATTAAAATCCCGTCGGCCTGCTATAGCGGTCCCCGCTCTTCTATAGCGGATCACTTCAGCTATAGCGGTCTTAAGCGGCATTGACCACCTTGACCATCGCTATAGCGGTATTTTCCATGCTATAGCAAAGATCACTACGGCGGAGCCGTTGCACTCGTCACGGACAGAATGTCTGGAAATCTCTAAAGTTTGGTCATTTTACAACACACTTGCTTCCCCCGACGACCCAAAACAACCCCTCCACGTCAAACGCGATTTCGGGAGTTCTACTTACCCAAATTTGATTCCAAAAAGTCCCCCGGACTCCTTTATGTCTTGACTATATGGAAAACTAGCTCAAAACAAGACACCTAACCCAATACTTACCTTAATTTCCCTAGACTCTATCTCGCTCCAAATTCGACCGAGGCTAGCCTAGCCTAGAATTTCAAACTCCCCAACACGGAGTTTTCTAACTCTAAAACTTGGCACGATTGGACTACCCATAATGATGGCTCCGGTTGTTACAACAGATACCAATTTACCCATCGTTTATCCCCGAATGATTAAACCCAAATTTACGAAAATATAGGAGAGTAAGTGTAGTACCTGAATCTTCAAACAACTGAGGGTACTTATCCCGCATGTCCTTCTCGGTTTCCCAAGTGGCTTCCTCAATCGGATGATTCTTCCACTAAACTTTTACCATGTCATTCACCTTTGTCCTCAACCTCCGGACATCTCGAGCAAGAATCAAGACTGGTTCCTCTTCATAACGAAGATCCTTGTCAAAAAGTACCTCGTCCCACTTGATGATGTAATCCCTCTCCCCATGGTATTGCTTAAGCATGTATACATGGAATACCGGATGGACGCCTGACAAACTAGGAGGCAGTGCTAGCTTGTAGGCCACTGGCCCCACAATCTCAAGAATCTCAAACGGACCGATGAACTGAGGGCTAAGCTTGCCCTTCTTACCAAACCGCATAACTCCCTTCACTGGTGATACCTTCAATAATACCTGTTCACCAACCTGAAACTCCATATCCCGAACCTTGCGATCTGCATACTCCTTCTGCCTGCTTTGGGCAGCCAATAATTTGGCCTGAATGCCACTTACCTTTTCCTGCGCTTCCTTTTCTAAGTCCACGCCCAGGGGCTTTACATCGCCTTCCTCAAACCACCCAATCGGTGATCTGCAGTTCCTCCCATACAATACCTCGAACGGTGCCATGTCAATACTAGAGTGGTAGCTATTGTTGTACGAGAATTCGTACAATGGTAGGAACTAGTCCCAATATCCCCCAAAGTCCATCACACATGCTCTCAACATGTCCTCCAATACCTTGATTGTCCTCTCCGACTGACCATCAGTCTGAGGATGGAAGGCGGTGCTAAAAGTGATTTGTGTACCCAACTCTTCATGTAACTTGCCCCAAAACTTAGAGGTAAACTGCGTACCCCTGTCTGAAATAATGTACAGTGGTACCCCATGTAATCTTACAATCTCCTTCACGTAGATCTTGGTCAATTGTTGTGAAATTTAATCCACCATGACCGGAATGAAATGAGCGGACTTGGTCAGCCTATCAATAATGACCCAAATCGAGTCATACTTCACCAATGTCTTGGGAAGACCCACCACAAAGTCCATGGCTATCCTTTCCCACTTCCACTCTGGAATTGGCATTCTCTGAAGTAATCCTGCTGGTCTCTGATGTTCATACTTTACTTGGTGGTCGTTCTGACAATTGGACACAAAATCAACTATGTCCCTTTTCATCCCGGGCCACCAGTAACGCTGCCTCAAGTTTCTGTACATTTTAGTCACACCCGGATGAATTGAGTACCGCGAACCATGAGCTTCTGCTAAGATTTTCTGAATTATATCATCAACCTGAGGAACACAAATCCTTTTCCTGAAATGTAACACTCCACCGGAGTCTAATGTGACATCTCTGGACTTCCCGGATATCACTTTACCTCGTAGCTTACTCAGTTTTAGATCCTGAAATCGTTTGACCTTTATTTCCTCTATGAAGGTGGCTTTGACCTCAATGCTGACTAATAACCCACCTTGATCTGAAATACCTAAGTGCATGAACTTGGTCTCCAAAGCCCGAATTTCCTTTGCTAGGGGTCGTTTGGACACCCCCAAACAAGCCAGGCTACCTGTTTTCCGGCTTAATGCCTCTGCCACCACATTAGCCTTACCCGGATGGTACTAAATAGTCACATCATAGTCCTTCAATAGCTCTATCCACCTTCTCTGCCTCAAATTCAAAATCTTTTGTGTGAATACATGTTGTAGACTGCGATGATCTGTGAATACCTCGCACTTGACACCATAAAGGTAGTGTCTCCAAATATTTAGTGCAAAAACCACTGCTGCAAACTCTAAGTCATGAGTCGGATATTTCTTCTCATACACCTTCAACTGCCTGGATGCATAGGCTATCACATTCCTATCCTGCATCAACACAGCACCCAAACCAGAATGTGAAGCATCACAGTAAACAATAAAGTTTTTACCTTCAACTGGCAAGGACAATATATGAGCCGTGGTCGGAAGTGTCTTAAACTTTTGGAAGCTTTCCTCGCACTTGTCGAACCACATGAATGGTACATCCTTCTGTATCAGCCTAGTCAGGTGAGTAGCAATAGAAGCAAAATTCTTAAAAAACCTTCGGTAATACCTCGTGAGCCCAACAAAACTCCTCACTTCTGTCACAGAGCTAGGCCAAACCCAACTCTTGACTGCCTCAATTTTCTGGGGATCCACCGTCACCCATTTTTCTGACACTACATGCCCTAAGAACGCAACCGAAGTCAACCAAAATTCACACTTGGAGAACTTCGCATAAAGCTTTTGATGTCTCAAGATGTCCAACACAAAACGAAGATGATTAGCATGCTCCTCCCTACTCTTGGAGTAGATCAAAATATCATCGATAAATACAATCATGAAAGAATCCAAATACGATTTAAATACCCCATTCATCAAACTCATGAATTCTGCCGGTGCATTGGTCAAATCAAACAACATTACTAGGAACTCGTAATGCCCATACTGAGTTTAAAAAGAAGTTTTCAGAATGTCCTCAGGCCTAATCTTTAACTGATGGTACCCCGACCTCAAGTCAATTTTGAAAACACCGATGCACCCTAAAGCTGGTTAAACAAATCATCTATATGGGGTAGAGGGTACTTATTCCAGATGGTCACCTTGTTCAACTGCCTATAATCTATGCACATCCGCATACTACCATCCTTCTTCTTTACGAATAAAACTGGAGCATCCCAAGGTGAAGCACTGGGACGGATAAATCCCTTATCTAGGAGTTTCTGTAGCTGAGTCTTAAGTTTCCTTAACTCTGCTAGAGCCACACGATACGGGGGCATGGAAATGGGATAGCTGCCTTGCTCCAGATCAATACAAAAATCTATATCCCTTTCTGGAGGCATGCCGGGCAAATCCACTGGAAACACCTCTAGAAACTCAGAAACCACGGGAACTGACTCAATAGACGGGGACTCCACACTATCATCCCGGAGATAAGCCAAGAAGGCTAGACATCCCCTCCCCACTAGCTTCCTAGCCCGAACAAATGATATTATCTTAACTAGCTTAGGCCTGTACACACCTTCCCACTCTAGTCTATCCTTACCCGGAATCTCTAGAGCCACAGTCTTGGTGTTACAGTTTAACACCGCATGATAAGGGGATAGCCAGGTCATACCCAAGACAATATCAAAATCAATCATATCCAGAATTACCAAGTCTACCCAAGTATGCAACCCCACAAACACAACAGAACAGTCACGATAAACATGAGTCATAATCACAGACTCTCCAACCGGGGCAGCAACATGGATAGGAAAATCACGGATATCACAAATTAAGTTCAGACCCAACGCAAAACTCACAGATAGAACCTGGGTCAAATCATACCAAAGCCATTTTATCGCAGATAAGAATGGTACCTGTGATCACCGCATCTGAGGCTTCCACCTCGGTCCTCCCTGGAAAAGCATAACAATGAGCCCGATCATCAATCCAGGCAACTTCCCGGGTCGACTGTGCTGCACCCCTGCCTGCGCCACCGTTCCTCCTGTCTCCCCGGCCTCCCTGAAAATTACCTCGCCCACCCTGTGGATAACCTCTAGCATTACCGCCTCTGCCTGCCGGGACCACTACTCTAGACTGCTGTTGACCTTTCTTACCTGACTGCCTATGTGGGCACTCCCTCTTAAAGTGGCCCAAATCACCGTAATAGAAGCAACCACGGTCAAGTGTAGGCCTGCTAGATGATGTGTAAGACGCTCCCTGGCCTCTAGGAGCTGAAGACTGAGCTCTTTGACGACCACCTGTAGTAGCTGGCAGAGCTGACTGAATAGGACGGGCCGAGTAAGCTTGCTGATTCTGGCCCCTGGAGTATGAACCACCGAAATTTCCCTCATTCCGAGGCATCTTGGCTAAAGCCTTAGCCTGCCCCTCCTGCTTGACTCCCTCAAGTTTCTTCACATAATCCACCACATCATTAAAGCCCTTCCCTGAAGAAGTCATATGCACTAACAATACCTGTAGCTCAGTATTCAACCCTTTCACAAACAACCGAACCCGTTCCTCCTTGGAACCCAACATCTGTGTGGCAAAATGAGACAAGGCATGGAACTTAGCCTCGTAAGCAGAGATGACATGCCACCCTACTCTAAGTTCAAGAACTTATCTTTCTTCCGATTCCTCAAAGTACGGGGTACGTACTTCTCTAAGAATAAAGCGTGTAATTGTTCCCAAGTCAGTGGGGATAGAACAGAAGATCGACACTCCACATGAGACCTCCACCACTGCTTAGCATCACCCTGCAGCTAAAATGTGACAAACTCAACCTCATGCTGGTACAATACCCAACTTGTGAAACCTCTCATAGAAATCCAAGATGAACTCATAGGCATCCTCCTTGTCGGTACCCTGAAAAGTAGGAGGTTTTAGCTTGAGAAACTTGGTCAGCGTCTCATGCTCATTCCCTGTCATCACTGGGCCTAGCATTGGAATGAAGAAATCATTCGTGACTGAAGCTGCATCCATCCTAGGTGTTGTAGTAACCGCTGGCTGAATATCCAAGGCCTGATTCGCAAAAGTTGCGGGTATGGCTCCAGTACCGACCAACCCACTCAGAATATTCCAAGCCTACTGAAAGGCTTCCGGTGTCATCGTAGGAGGGCCTGCACCCCCAACCAGTGTCGCCTCTGCCTGTGCCCCTTCGTTCTCTACAACAACTTCCATATCTTTAGCAACATGTTCCTAAGGTGGGGGAAGGGTTGATTCACGCTCTTCAGCAGCCGCTTGAGCTCTACCCCTAGCGGGTCGGCTCTACCTCGTCCCCTGCCCCTTCCCCTACCTCTGCCATAAGCTTTTGGGCCTGCTGCTGAGACCGCTGGCCTCGCTTCATTGTTCCTTGTAGTAACCATCTGCGGCAGAAGAGTGAATGAGGTTAGATACCTATTTGTATCACCAGATACCAATTGGAATCAAGTTATAGCACGAAGGAAAGAAGGAAGAGATAGTTTTTCCTAAAGCCCTATAGCCTGTCAAAGAAAAAAACAGATCTCTCTGCACCGTTCTGCAAAACTCTACTAGACCTGTTTGGTACGATGAGATCAATGAACCTAGGGCTCTGATACCATCTTTGTCATGACCCAGACCGTTGTGAGTGGCACCCACCCAACCCCTTGATGAGCGAACCAATAGAGTTCAACCCTTAGCCTAGACTAACAGCCTAAAACCAGCAACAAAAAGTAAACTAGCAATTCATATCAGCAAAGAACTATATCATTAAAATTATCCTGCAGAAAATCCCCCTAGAAACTGAAAGTCGCAGTACCAAATGATTCAACCAACATCTAGAGTACGGGGATGCAACCCCAAACCTTAAACAATAAAAGAGATAGTCTAAGCCCGAAACAATTAGGCTATAACTCAAAAGATAAGCATCAAGGCGGCTTGGTTGAACGGCTCACCCTTGATATCTTGGAACAGTCCAGCCTACAGGTGAGGTCGTGTGTCAACCTCCAGAAGATTTCCTGTACTCACAACAAAAAACAAGCAAGTGCAGTATCAGTACACAACCATCAGCCAGTTTCCGAATAAACAGTGTATAAGCAGTACAACAAATCAAGTAATTAGTATGGAAGACATGCAACAAGTCAACAGACCCTAGACTACAAGTCTCTACCTAGCTTGTTCCCATATGAAATCCATCTCTTATAACTCTAAACCACAATCATATACCAATAACTATACCTTTCCGTCTAGCCCAGACCCACCCTGGTATCCCCTCTAAATAATACCTAAGTATCAATGTACAACCTGGCCTAATCCAAGACAAACTCAACAATTATAACAAAATTTCCCGGTCACTCAAGGACCACCAAAACAAGTATCATATTTTAGTAAAATAGCCTAGTCCACTCATGGAACCAATAACAGTCAATCCAATACAACAATAATAATACAAAGATGAAGTAAAATAAACTCGTACCAGGCGTGGTACCCGAGCTAACTGTTAGTATTCCCATACCAGGCGTGGTACCTGAGCCAATCAAATGTCAACGATCCCCAGTCAATAGATGAACAAACAACTTGTAAACCAATAAGCAACACACTGTTCAATTCACAGACTGTAAAACAGGACCCTTAGACATTCTACACAATTCCTCTAAGCAATCTAATTCATACAAGCACTTAGATAAGAGTACAAACATATACCACATTCACAGGAATCGTAAGCCATCACCTACCTCGAAATGATCCAAGCTCTACTCAACCTGAGCTTTCCCGTGTTCTGGATTTCTTTCTCATTCTTGGTCTAAAACAACACACAAGTACATGGAATTAACAAACAAGGCCTGCACATTACCCGGATTACACCAAATCCCAGAACTCCAGGCCACCCATGATCATTCCACCCTTTTCCCAGGCTTTCCCACCGTTAAATTCCCTAGTTCTATCACTTTCACGAATAAAAATAGAGAATTTAACAACATATGATCATTATATTTCACTTTTAACAATACCCAAGAACTTTCATGTTTAGAATTCCCTTTCTTCCCCGGATTCCACCATTCCTAGGTTATTCCAACCGTCCCCCAAGTTCCCTCCTAGCAATTCTACCGCATTAGAAAAGTAGTACAAAGTTTGGGGACTAGCAACCTTACCTTAGGGAAGAAAAACGATGAAGAACGAAGGAAAAATGCCTGAAATCACCCTAGTTCTTCTCACAAACGAATTGTAGAAAACTGAACTGTTTTGGAGAAGTTTTTACATTAAAATACCATCGGCCCGCTATAGCGGTCCCCTCTCCTCTATAGCGGATGACTTTCGCTATAGCGGTCTTAAGCGGCGTTGATCGCCTTGACCACCGCTATAGCGATATTTTCTACTGCTATTGCGAAGATTGCTACGGTGGAGCCGTTAAGCTCGTCACGGATAGAATGTCTGGAAATATCTAAAATTTGGTCATTTTACAACACACTTGCTTCCCCCGACGACCCGAAACAACCCCTCCACATCAAATGCAATTCCGGGAGTTCTACTAACCTAAATTCAATTTCAAAAAGTCCCTTGGACTCCTTTATGTCTTGGCTACGGGGAAAACTAGCTCAAAAGAAGACACCTAGCCTAATCCTTACCCGAATTTTCCTAGACTCCACCTCACTCCAAATTCGGCCGAGGCTAGCCTAGCCCAGAATTTCAAACTCCCCAATCCGGATTTTTCTAACTCTAAGACTTGGTACGATTGGACTATCCGTAATGACGGACCTGGTCATTACAGGCTCCTAAGTGATAGTTCGTGCTTATGGTTTGGCCTTGAGGTAGGTTATGTTTACCTCTTTTAGACTTAGCTCGGCTAGGTAGCATATTTTATAAGTTTCATGACTATTAGAATTGGTTTGAGGATAGAGTTAGGCTATTATGATCTTTTTATATAAATTGACCATTTTTGAAATCTTAGACGAGTATTTTTTTTGCCTTAAACCTTAGTTTAGGTTGCTTGTAACCTTTTGTGACTAGATCAGAATCCTTAGTATAGTTATTGAGGAGAATTTTATGATAGAGTAGGCTTTTACCATCTAGTTTGCTTTTATCGCTTTGTTTTCGTAGTCTATTCTGTTATTGTGAAATTATGGTCTCGAGGCCGTAGCTTGAGATTGGATGGGACTCCAAGTTAGTTTTAATTGTTTGAAGGGTGTTTTTGCCCTTTTTGGTGTTTATACATGTGGTTACATGATTTCTGTGATGGTACGCATACATCCATACACTCATATACTCGGTTCATGTCACTATTTGAAGAAGAAATATTGGTTTTTCGATTTCAAAAGAGGTTTTTCACCAGGTTTACAGAAATACGAATGAATCTTGAGGGTTCAGTCGGGTACTTAATTGTTTGTTGAAAGTTACTGGTGCAGCTGGTACTGGTGTAATTGCTCTTGTGGAGCTTGACTCGCACCAGCAGAGCTTCACCTGCAGAAACTAGTTTCTCCTATGGGGCTTGACGATGTTAGCCAGGTTCGCCGTTTCTGCGGAGTTTCTCCTGCGGAGGGAGAACTGTGCTTTTAGCTTTGCTCCTGCGAGCTTTTTCCACTCTGGCAACGTCGCACATGCGATAAAATTTTTTCAAGAGCGACGATCAATGCATGCTTAAAAGGATCATCTTCCTCATTTATTCTAAGTCTTGAAAATATTTCCTCCATAGAATAGAGCTCGGTTAAGTGGGAATTTTACTATTTCTTGATGATTTCATGTGCATTTGAGGTAATTCTCTTCCCATTCTTATTTTATTACCCGTCTAAGATTTTAATCCGTGTTTCATTCTTGAAATTAGGTTCTAATTGCATGAATTTTTTTCACTTTAAAGTGACCATTTTGGATCACTTGAGGTTCGAAATCACTCTCGTTTCTCCCTAAATTTCGGGCATGCAACCCTTACCTCGTAGGGAGCATAATTTTAGAGTTTGTTTTCTGTTTCATCGATGGGTCCCACTTTCTTTGTCTGAAATTCTATATATCGATATAAGTATCCTGTCTTGACTTGTAAATCATATTTTTGATAGCATGGCAGCGATCTGAGGTACTTTGGAAGGAAAAGGCTCTCGAGTGACGGTTCATGCTTGCGGTTTGACCCTGAGGTAGGTTACAATTTACCTCTTTGAGACATAGCTTTCTAGATAGCATATTTTATAAGTTTCATGATTGTTAGGATTGGTTTTAGGATAGAGTTAGGCTATTACAATTTTTTTATATAAATTGGTCATTTCCAAAACTTTAGACTAGTGTTTTTTGCCTTAAACTTTAGTTTGGGTTGCTTGTAACCTTTTGTGACTAGATTAGAATCCTTAGTATAAGATTAGAGGAGGATTCCATTGATAGAGTAGGCTTTAACCGTCTGGTTTCGTTCTATCGCTTTGTTTCCTTAGTTTATTCCTTTATTATGAAACTATAGACCCGAGGTCGTAACTTGAGACTAGATGGGACTACGAGTTAATTTTAATGGTTTGAAGGGTGGTTTTGCCCTATTTGGTGTTTATACCTGTGGTTACATGATTCCTGTGATGGTACGCATACATTCATACACTCATATAATCGGTTCATGGCAGTATTTGAAGGAGAAATATTGATTTTTCGGTTTTAAAAGAGGGTTTTCACCTTTACTATGAATTTTTGAAGGATTTGTATTATTTTACTACTGATTTTTGGCTTTTAAAACTAAAATGGATCATCTTTTTTTAATTTAAGCTCCGATGAGAGCGTATTACTTTTTTTTTACGTTTGATGTAAATTCTGGGTTTACATTTACTTTACTATTACGTCTAATATAGATTTCAGGCTCACATTTACATTATTGTTACGTCCGATGTGGATTTCGAGCTCATGTTTCATTTATTTCTACGTCTGAGGTAGATTCCAAGCTTGCATTGCATTGACCACATCCTACATTGCATCATCTCATATTGCATCATACTTTCCTTGTATGCTTACATATATAGAGTTTCTATTTGTCACTTTCTTTTTAATATTATGTTCACCATCAGTTCCTGGTTTTATGAGTTTTCTAGGTTAGTTTCTGGCTTATACTTATACATTTTAGTTATCCTTCTTATGACTAGACTTTTAAGCTGATCCCGATGCTTAGTTTACTTTCATGTCCATTATATGGTATATTATCTTCTGAGTTCGGTCAGCCTATGATGCCTACTGAGTGTCCCATATTTGGTACTCATACTATACTTCTGCATCTTTTCTGATGCAACACCTAGTATGAGTCATCCCTGTTGATTATCCGCTCATTCGTAGACTATTACTGTTCGGATCGTGGTGAGTTCCCGGTGTTCGAAGATTTATTACTTTCTCTTTTGTACTTATTGTCTTTATTTTGTATTTTGTTAGACAATTGGATCTTGTATAATCTTATTCACATATTATGAGGCGCTAGTACCGGTGACACCAGGTTTGGGATTGATTCTTTTTTTGTATACATACATATTTTTGTCTTCTTGGTCTTTTTAGAGCCCCATTTATATTTTTTGTATCATTTTGCATATATCTATGTTGGTGGCCTTTTCTTATCATTATTTTACTTTTACTTTTGTCTATTCTTGCTTTACTTTTAGTACGTGTCTTGGGTTTTGACTTGTCTATCGGAGGGTTATAGTAGGCGTCATCATGGCCCGATTTGGGATCGTGATATTTATCTTCTTTTATTAGAATTTCCATGGTGAAGGCTTTAGATCTTCTCCTTTCTTGTATTTTTCTTTTTCTCTCTATGATAAATATCTTTTTATTTCTCCACCACCTCAGCAGTTTAATCGAAAATAAATAAATATGATCGATCATAACCCACTTGCTTTTAATTTCTTGTCACGATCTAATATGTTTCGAGTGGCACCTACACTAATCCTCCGGTGGGAGAACCATCTAACCCCAATTACCCAATAGTAATACTTAACAATTTTTAAATATTAAATAAGCAAATTCATTATTAGTCAACAAATTTATATAAGTCTAACAATCAAACAATGCAAAAGATGCCAATGTCTAAAATTCCCCCAAGAACTGTAAGTCATTGTACCAAAATATCTAAATATGAATATCTGTGGGTACAACCTAGAAAACTAAAATGACTTAAGTGTCTGTATTCGAAACAAGTAGACCAGAACATAGCATATGAAGACCCGTGGCTACTTGAAAGATGAAGCTCACCCTTGAGTCAAAAATGGCCGCTGACTACAACTGAGATCTCATTGAAGCCGCTGAAATATGCTCTGCACTCAACGAAAAGAAGAGCACAGGTAGTATCAGTACAAAACCACTATGTACTGGTAATGTCATCGGCCAACTCAAATTAATAAATATGAACATATAACCAATAAATTGTAAAAAAGTACAACCATCAAAACTTAGAATTATACCTTCTCCGAGTCTTTTCTTAATAATAATCAAATAATTCATACAAGCATAAGACAGTTACAAATAATTGACTAAGTCAAACCATGACTAATAAGAGTTAACTCAATTTTGTCACAATTTTCCTTCTACTTGACTTCAATAATTAATTACACAATTCAAGTAAGTTAATAGCTCAGACTATTTATGGATCCAAAAATAACATTATGAATATAACCCCATCCAATCATGGAACCATCAAATTCATCAATATCGTGTGCACATATGCTACGGGTCTTATAAATTCCCACTAGTCATGACCTGTAGGGGACGAGCTCAGTCCATGTACCAAATAACCCAGACAACTAATGTCTGCCACCCTTATGCCAAACCAATGTTATATCACCCTTATCCCAATGTCCCCACCCTTATACCTTCGGAGTTTCACCAATTTCGTGACAATGATCTTTACCGGTTCATCTCACAATATCAACTCATGTCATAACACTTACAATCAGAATTTGAGATAACACGATCACATTGCACTTAAAATAAGTCTTTTTACACGATCTCATTTCAGGTGATTAAGCACTTGCAATATTATCCAGCATGTTAACAATTACAACATGCATTGCATTAAGTAAACAAAGAGGCAGTTAACATGCACATATTAACTAAATTGAGTCTCTACTACAATTCAACCATCACCTACCTCAATTAAAGCTCTGCACTGCTCTAACAAATTTGAGCCTTGTGCTTTCTTGCAATGTCAGCTTGATTGTGGTCTAAAAACAATAAGATAATTATCATTTAACATTTATTTTAACAAGTAGAAGGATTACAGCCTAATCTCCATAACCCCAAGGCCAAAAAGCATGATCATTTTCTTATTCTTGGGCTTTTCTACATTCATTCCACCTTAATTCTACCAAATTCAAATTTATAACAACTATTTCTAATCATGCAATCATAATTTATCCACTCTAAACCAAAACTCAAGGATTATACCTTATTTTCACCAAGTTACCCCAGAAAACCAACCTAGGTCAAGTCAAATCCTTTTCCACAATCAAAACTAGTGATTCTAAGGATTTATCAATGAAAAACTAGTTAAAAGGGTGAATTAACTTACCTCAACGAAGAAATTTAGGTGGAAACTGATGGGGTTTGCCCTAAATCGCCTCTCCTAGGTCTAGAATGAAGATGGAATGAAAAATACATTTTAAGTCTGAAAATTGCATTTAATCAGCATGTAATTCGCTACAGCGAGCCCGTGATAGTGGCCTATCTCCCGCCGTAGCGGCCTAGGCAAAATAAAAAGTTTGACAATCCCAGATTTTTGCCAATTTTACAACACACTTCTAGATATTAACATCTCAAACTAACCCCTTTATATCAAACGCGACAACCAGAGTTCTACTAACCCAAATTCACTTTCGAAAGTTTCTATGAACTCCTTAACCCCTTCGCTATCATAATATGGTCTCATATTTCAAAAACTCTGACTTATCCATTACCGGATTCATCTAGACTATATAACACTTGAAATTCATCCAAAATTAGCCTAGCCTGAAATTTCTAACACTTTATTCGGGGAGAATCTCAACCCAAATTTTGACACGCTAGACTATATTGTAACAACAGAAAAGGATCATTACATTTATATTCACAAATTTTACTGTTAACAAAAACAATGATTTATTCGACAAATATATATAATATTTACTTCTTTATTTATTTATTTATTTATGGATGTATGTATGTATGTATCATGTAAATTGTAAAACCTCAGAAATAGATTCAGCTTTTAAACTCAAAAACTTGCAGAAATCATGAAACTTCAGGGATCATGGGTCAAGTCCACGAGCCGTGGATGGTTCCATGATTTGTGGAAGAGACTCATGATTCCAGTCCTGCAGATCACCCTCAGGTATGAGAACCATGAGTCAGTTTCATAGGTCGTGGATATTTCCATGGGTCATGGAACCAACCCATGGGAATCAGACAGAGAGTGGTCAAGTCCCACCTGAAATCACGATTTGGTTCTAGGACTCGTGGAAGTTTTCATGAGTAATCCTGTTAAACCATAGTTTGGTTTCGGCAGCCTACTTTTTTGGTCAGGAACGACAGATGGAAACCACGAGCCGTGGTTTGGTCTACGGTTCGTGGAACCCATCCATGGTCCCTGAAAGTCAACTTTTTTCCAGCTTTTTCCTAATTACGTTCCAGGGGTATTTTAGTCATTACACACCTTTTTAACTCCTAAATAATATTATTTTGACTACTTCTAGAAGGGTTTTCACCCTCATTAGCCTAAGTCTCTTCTCAAATCTTGATTTATCTGCCAAAAAGGAAAAGAACTCCTTCAAGCCCCAAGTTTCAAGCTCCAAGTTCAAGCTTCCTTTCTTTTCAATTTCAAGTGGGTTAGCTTCAATCAAGGTATGTGAGTATTCAACAATAGGTTTCTTTCACCCTTGTGCCCAAAACCTCTAAATTCTATTTTGATTCATGAACTTTCAAATTAAGGTTCTTACTTAATTCTTATGGATTTTGCTATAAATAGTCTTCTCTTGATTCTATTATGAAATTCTATTAAATTTCATGATTTTGCATGGGTTTTTACATATGAACTCCTATTCCATAAATTAAAGGCTAATTATGGCAAATTCTACATGCATGAATTGATTCAACTAAATTGGGTATTTGGTAGCATGTTTTCATGAATTTTAAGCAAGTGCATACCTAGTTCCTATGTTATATAATAAGGTATATGTTATTATGAGACTAGACTAGAGTCATGTAAGTTTTCAAGTTATAAATTATTATGCAAGACAAGACACCCGATGTGCCATCAATGCTCATGAATCATTTTCTAAACTAAGGTTCGTGAGTAGTATGAAGATCCGGGTTATGAACATGTTTATGAACAAGCTTTGACACCTAGATATGTCACATGTATGTGAGCCTCATGTTATATTTTGGGAGTAGTATTTAGCACCGAGCGATGAGGGTTCTAGATAACCCAAATTCAGAACTACGTTGCCATCGTAGGTTGCCCTCTGTGGCCCATGACAGAATCCTTATGACATGGTTCTAACTTTGGCCGGTTAGGACAACCTTTTTTAGTGTGGGTGCATGACACTGGACTCCATGTAGCTCAGCATGGTTTATGTCGGTTAAGAGAAACTCCCACATGATTATTTTCAAGCTATGAAGTTATGTGATTTTATACTTTGAACCTCGACTTTATGTCATGTTTTATGCTTTATATCTTGATGTTTACTTATGTCCCCTCCTTATACAACAAGTCCATTTTAAGCATATTTTAAGCTGTTTTATCATGTTCATGCATATCTCACATACTCGATACATCCTATAGTACTGACGCATATTTTGCGCTGCATCCTCTTGATGGTGCAGATTTAGGTGTTTCCCATCAGGCTCGTGGCTAGACGAAGTTGGATATCCAGTTGTTATTGGTGAGTCCTCGTAGTTCGAGGGCCAGTTATCATCCTAGTTGTATTGTCTATCTTTCCTTCAGATTGTCGAGTTAGTTGGGGTCTTGTCCCATCAACTCAATATGTTAGTTTAGAGGTTTATCAGACATAGACAACGTTCGAATCTCCTCTTTGGATTGTATATCTTATTCGACTTGACTATCTATGCTTATGCTTCTGAATTTCCTTATCATGCTTCCGCTCATTTACTTGAATTGCCTGTGATATGTTATGACCAAGGGTTAGCTTGGGGCACTTGTAGTCCTAAGTCCTGTGTTACACCTAGGGGATAACCTCGGGGCGTGACAAACTTGGTATCAAAGCCTCAGGTTCAAGAGTCCTGGGATGTCTAAAAGCCGCATCGAGTAGTCTCTTTCATTTATGTGAAGCATGCCACACTTATGAGAGGGAAGCTATGATATGTTTTAGAAAAAACTTCACTTCTTTCATGATCATGTCGTGCGATATAGCTTAACTCTAATATCTCTCTAATCCTTTTCTTGTACATTTCAAATTATTCCTCAACGTGCTATACCCCACTGAGCCGCTAGGAATGCTGTCCTTTTAGTTCCAGCCCCTGAGGTCACGAATGAAGAGTTCAGAAATGCTATCCATATGCTAGCCCAGACCTTGGCTGCTCAGGCCAACCAGCCGGCTCTTATTCCTGTCCACTCTCAAGATGGGGTAGCGGCCCAAGTTCGTGACTTTATCCGTATGAACCCACCGGAGTTCTAGGGTTCGAAGGTGAATGAGGATCCGCTAAACTTTATTGATGAGGTGAAGAAAATCTTTGATGTTATGCAAGTGGTTGGTGTTGATTGTGTAGAGCTCACATCCTATCAACTCAAGGATGTAGCTCATATCTGGTTCATGCAATGGAAGAAAGCTAGAGCTAGGGACGCGGTCTCTATGACTTGGGAGTGTTTCAAGAGGGATTTTCTTGACCGGTTCTTTCCCCGAGAGTTAAGGCAAGCAAAGGTGGAGGAGTTTGTGAACTTGAGACAGGGATCCATGATTGTTCAGGAGTATAGGTTGAGGTTCACCAAGCTCTCCAGGTATGCTCCTGCTAAGGTGGCTGACCCCCAGGATCAGATGAGCAACTATATCTATGGAGTCTAAAATTTGGTAAAGAAAGAGTATATGTCTGCTATGCTGTTGAGTGATATGAACATTTCCTGACTTATGACTCATGCCCACCAGATCGAGGGAGGAAAGCTTAGGGAGATGGCTAGGGAGAACAAGAGGGCTAGATTCAAGGGTTAAGGTTTTGTCCATCAGAGGTCCGGTGGTGGACATCGCTTCTCATTTCAGAAGAAGTCATCTGGACTCATTCATTCTTCTGCTAGTGCTCCTACTCAGGCCCTGAGGCCTCGTCATGATCAGACTAGTAGAGGATCTGTTTCCTGTTCACAGTCTTAGGGGAGTGTTGCTAAGGGATCTTCTCACTCTATTTGCAGAAAGTGTGGGAAGAATCACCCAAAAGAGTGTCGTTTGGGTACGGGTGCATGCTTTGGGTGTGGACAGGCTGGACACATGGTTAGAGATTGCCCTTCGGCTAAGAAGGGGCAGGGAGGTAGTAGGGCTCAGTCTGCTCTAGCAGCCCCAGGAGGTCGACCAGCCTAGTAGGGCTCAACTTCTAGTTTTGGTGGTCAGCGTCAGAACCGCCTTTATGCTATGTCCTCTCGTCAGGACCAGGAAGGTTCCCCAGATGTTGTTACTGGTATGTTGAAAGTCTTCTCTCTAGATGTGTATGCTCTATTAGACCTTGGTGCTTCCCTATCTTTTGTGACCCCTTATATAGCATGTAAATTTGAAATTTGTCCTGAATTACTTTAAGAACCTTTTTGTGTTTCTACTCCTGTTGGTGAGTTAGTCCTAGCTAAAAGAATCTACCGAAATTGCCCTATCTCTGTCCTTTATAGAGTCACTTCAGCAGATTTAGTAGAGTTGGAGATGACCGATTTTGATGTTATTTTGGGTATGGATTGGTTGTATGCTTGTTATGCTTCGATTGATTGCCGTACTTGAGTTGTCAGTTTCAAGTATCCAAATGAACCCATCTTAGAGTGGGAAGGTAGTCCCCCTTCTTCGAAAGGTCGTTTCATATCTTATCTTAAGGCTTTGAAGATGATTTTTGAGGGCTGTATTTATCACATAGTTCAGGTCATGGACACAGAGTCTGTAACCCCATCTCTTCAGTCCGTCCCTATTGTAAATGAGTTCCAGAAGTGTTTCCCAAGGATTTGCCCGGAGTCCCTCCCAAGCGGGAGATCGACTTTGGAATAGATCTTCTCCCTGATACTAATCCTATCTCTATTCCTCCCTATAGGATGGCTCTTCCTGAACTTAAGGTGTTAAAGGATCAGTTGAAGGATCTTCTTGATAAGGGTTTCATCAGGCCTAGCATCTCTCCGTGGGGTGCTCCAGTCTTATTCATTCGAAAGAAAGACGGTTCCCTCAGAATGTGTATCGACTATCATCAGTTGAACAAAGGTCACAATCAAGAATAAGTATCCTATTTCTATGATTGATGACTTGTTTGATCAGCTTCAGGGTGCTAGTTTCTTCTCCAAGATAGACCTTAAATCCGGTTATCACCAGCTTCGGGTTAGAGAGTGTGATATTCCAAAGACAGCCTTCAGGACTTGGTATGGTCATTATGAATTTGTTGTTATGTCTTTTGGTATAACAAATGCTCCTGCAACTTTTATGAATTTGATGAACCGTGTGTTCAAACAGTATTTGGATATGTTTATGATTGTTTTCATTGATGACATTCTTATCTATTCTCGGAATGAGGAGGAGCATGCGGTCTATTTGAGAGTTGTATTGCAAACTCTCAAGGATCGATAATTATTTGCTAAGTTTAGCAAGCGTGAGTTTTGGATGCAGTCTGTTGCATTTCTGGGTCATATTGTGTCTCGTGATGCTATTCGTGTTGATTCTCAAAAGATTGAGGCAGTAAAGAACTGGCCTAGACTCACTTCCCTGTCTGACATCAGGAGCTTTTTGGGTTTGGCTGGTTACTATAGGAGATTTGTGGAAGGGTTTTCTTCCATTGCTGCCCCATTGACTCGATTGACCCAGAAGAAGGTTAAATTTCAGTGGTCCGACCTTTGTGAGAATAAATTTCAAGAATTGAAGACTAGATTGACCACAACTCCAGTGTTGGCTCTACCCGAAGGCCTAGAGGACTTTGTTGTGTATTGTGATGCTTCTAGGATTGGCTTGGGTTGTGTTTTGATGCAGCGTGGTAAGGTGATTGCTTATGCATCTAGATAGCTTAAGACTCATGAGAAGAACTACCCTACTCATGAACTTGAGTTAGCAGTCATGGTCTTTGCCATGAAGATTTAGAAACACTACTTGTATGGTGTCCAAGTGGATGTATTCATCGATCATAAGAGTCTTCAGTATGTGTTCTCCCAGAAGGAATTATATCTGCGTCAAAGGAGATGGCTCGAGCTCCTTAAGGATTATGTCATGAGTGTGCTTTACCACCCGGGTAAGGCAAATCTTATGGCGGATGCACTCAGTAGATTGTCCATGGGTAGTGTGTCCTCGGTTGAGGATGGAAAGAAAGAATTGGTTAAGGAGGTTCATAGGCTTGCTCGGTTAAGAGTTCACCTTATGGACTCGACGGAAGGTAGTGTTCTTGTTCAGAATGGTTCTGAATCATCGTTGGTAGCTGAAGTGAAGGCAAAGCAAGACAATGATCCCATTTTTCTTTAGCTTAAGGGTGCAGTCCATCAACAGAGGGTTGAGGTTTTCTCCCAGGGAAGAGATGGTGTGCTTCGTTATCAGGGCCAATTATGTGTGCCAGATGTAGATGGATTGAGATAGCAAATTTTGATTGAGGCTTATAGTTCCAGATATTCCATTCACCCTGGTGCCACCAAGATGTACCGTGATCTACGAAAAGTCTATTAGTGGAATGGTATAAAGAGGGACATAGCCAGTTTTATGGCTAAATGTCCCAACTGTCAGCAAATAAAGGTAGAGCATCAACGATCGAGTGGTATGAATCAGGATATTGACCTTCCTACTTGGAAGTGGGAAGCAATCAATATGGACTTTATTACAGATTTGCCTCATACTCGAAGGCAACACGATTTGGTTTGGGTGATTGTCAATTTGATGACCAAGTCATCCCACTTCATTGTTGTTAAGACTATGGATTCAGTGAATGAATATGACAGACTCTACATCCTAGAGATAGTCCGATTGCATGGTGTCCCATTTTCCATCATTTCAGATAGGGGTACTCAGTTTATTTTTCAGTTTTGGAGATTGTTTCAGAGAGGTCTTGGTACTCAGATGAAGCTTAGCATAGCTTTTCACCCATAGACAGATGGCCAGGCAGAGCGTACTATTCATACCTTGGAGGATATGTTGAGGGCTTGCGTGATCGACTTCAAAGTCAATTGGGATGATAAGTTACCTCTTATCGAGTTTGCCTACAATAACAACTTTCATTCTAGCATCCAAATGGCTTCTTATGAGGCATTTTATGGCCGGAGATGTAGATCTCATATTGGTTGGTTTGAGGTAGGTGAATCAACTTTGATTGGCCCAAATTTGGTTCATGAGACTATGGAGAAGGTTCAGTTGATTAGGGAGAGGCTGAAGACCGCTTAGAGTCGACAGAAATCATACGCGGATGTGAGAATAAGGGAATTGGAATTTGAAGTTGATGATTGGGTTTTCCTGAAGGTGTCACCCATGAAGGGTGTGATGAGATTTGACAAGAAAGGAAAGCTTAGTCCCCATTTTATAGGTCCTTATCGGATTCTGAGGAGAGTTGGTAGCGTTGCTTATGAGTTGGAGTTGCCAACGGAGTTAGAAACGGTTCATCCAATTTTCCATGTTTCCTTATTGAAGAAGTGCGTTGGTGATCCAACTTTGATCATTCCTTTGGAGGATGTGAATATGAAGGACAGTCTCACTTATGAGGAAGTTCCCATTGAGATCCTTGATCTTCAGATTCAAAGGTTGAGAAACAAAGAAGTCACTTTGGTAAAAGTCCTTTGGAGAAACCAGCTAGTTGAGGGTGCTACTTGGGAAGCAGAAGAGGCCATGAAGGCCAAGTACCTCATTCTTTCCTTCCGATCCAGTTTCAGCTTGAGGTAAGAGTTTACTCCTCAGTATGTCCCTCGGAACCTACTCCGCCTATTCCCCTCATGATTTCAGTATGCATGCATGTTTTCCGAAGTTAGTTCAATCATGTTTTAAGTTGAAAAGCTTAGTTTTCATGTTTATTCTTTAGATTTTATGTATTGTTGACTGGTTGGGCTGTTTTCTCTCCAGTTTTCCTTGTTTAATCCTCATTCAAGGACGAATGATCCTAAGGGGGAGATATTATAACACCCTGGAAATCGATTCAGCTTTTAAACTCAGAAATTTGCAGAAATCATGAAACTTCAGGGATCACGGGTCAAGTCCATGAGCCGTGGATGGTTTCACGATTCATGGAAGAGACTCGCGATTCCAGTCCTGTAGATCACCCTCAGGTCTGAGAACCATGAGTCAGTTTCACGATTTGTGAATGTTTCCACGGGTCATGGAACCAACTCGTGGGAATCAGACAGAGAGTGGTCAAGTCCCCTCTGAAATCACGATTTGGTTCTACGACTCGTGGAAGTTTCCACGAGTCGTCCTGTTAAACCGTAGTTTGGTTTATGCATCCTACCTTTTTGGTCAGGAACGGTGGATGGAAACCACGAGCCGTGGTTTGGTCTACGGTTTGTGAAACCCATCCGTGGTCCATAAATGTCAACTTTTTTCCAGCTTTTTCCTAATTACGCCCCAGAGGTATTTTAGTCATTACCCACCCTTTTAACTCCTAAATAATGTCGTTTTGACTACTTCTTGAAGGGTTTTCACCCTTATTAGCCTAAGTCTCTTCTCAAATCTTCATTCATCTCCCAAAAAGGAAAAGAACTCCTTCAAGACCCAAGTCTCAAGCTCCAAGTTCAAGCCTCCTTTCTTTTCAATTTCAAGTGGGTTAGCTTCAATCAAGGTATGTGGGTATTCAACAATGGGTTCCTTTCACCCTTATGCCCAAAACCCCTAATTTCTATTTTGATTTCATGAACTTTCAAATTAGGGTTCTTACCCAATTCTTATAGGTTTTGCTATAAATTGTCTTCTCTTGATTCTATTATGAAATTCTATTAAATTTCATGATTTGCATGAGTTTTTACATATGAAATCATATTCCATAAATTAAAGGCTAATTATGGAAAATTCTACATGCATGAATTGATTCAAGTGAATTGGGTATTTGGTAGCATGTTTTCATGAATTTTAAGCAAGTGCATACCTAGTTCCTATGTTATATAATAAGGTATATGTTATTATGAAACTAGACTAGAGTCATGTAAGTTTTCAAGTTATAAATTATTATGCAAGACAAGACACCCGATGTGCCATCAATGCTCATGAATCATTTTCTAAACTAAGGTTCGTGAGTAGTATGAAGATCCGGGTTATGAACATGTTTATGAACAAGCTTTGACACCTAGATATGTCACATGTATGTGAGCCTCATGTTATATTTTGGGAGTAGTATTTAGCACCGAGCGATGAGGGTTCTAGATAACCCAAATTCAGAACTACGTTGCCATCGTAGGTTGCCCTCTGTGGCCCATGACAGAATCCTTATGACATGGTTCTAACTTTGGCCGGTTAGGACAACCTTTTTCAGTGTGGGTGCATGACACTGGACTCCATGTAGCTCAGCATGGTTTATGTCGGTTAAGAGAAACTCCCACATGATTATTTTCAAGCTATGAAGTTATGTGATTTTATACTTTGAACCTCGACTTTATGTCATGTTTTATGCTTTATATCTTGATGTTTACTTATGTCCCCTCC
This sequence comes from Jaltomata sinuosa, assembly GCA_003996215.1. Taxonomy (NCBI): domain Eukaryota; kingdom Viridiplantae; phylum Streptophyta; class Magnoliopsida; order Solanales; family Solanaceae; genus Jaltomata; species Jaltomata sinuosa. The sequence goes on along the minus strand of QJPP01007186.1, from coordinate 1,018,145 downwards.
TTATACAACAAGTCCATTTTAAGCATATTTTAAGCTGTTTTATCATGTTCATGCATATCTCACATACTCGATACATCCTATAGTACTGACGCATATTTTGCGCTGCATCCTCTTGATGGTGCAGATTCAGGTGTTTCCCATCAGGCTCGTGGCTAGACGAAGTTGGATATCCAGTTGTTATTGGTGAGTCCTCGTAGTTCGAGGGCCGGTTATCATCCTAGTTGTATTGTCTATCTTTCCTTCAGATTGTCGAGTTAGTTGGGGTCTTGTCCCATCAACTCAATATGTTAGTTTAGAGGTTTATCAGACATAGACAACGTTCGAATCTCCTCTTTGGATTGTATATCTTATTCGACTTGACTATCTATGCTTATGCTTCCGAATTTCCTTATCATGCTTCCGCTCATTTACTTGAATTTCCTGTGATATGCTATGACCAAGGGTTAGCTTGGGGCACTTGTGGTCCCAAGTCTTGTGTTACGTCTAGGGGGTAACCTCGGGGCGTGACATAAAATTACCTAGCTCCGTTGATTTAATAAAGGCTCCGATCAACAAAATACTTTTGGACCAAGAATAAATGGATAAATTTTAATGATGATTGATTTATGAAGTGCAAAATAGCTCTATGAATAACATATTTTGATAAAGGTTGTTCCCCATTGGCAGAGAAAACAACCTTGGAAACATAGAATACTTTTCATGTTTCACTCAATTGGCCCACAAAGAGTGAAATATGGTGGAGAATTAGACAGAGGAAGCAGAACGGAAATGAAGAGATTTGAGCTGGGGCATTTTGTAGTGAAGGATAATTTGGAAATTATACAAAAATATATGGGATAATAAAGTAAATTACTTGGTCAACTCAAAAATAGCTTTTAAACTAAAAAAACAGAAGTTGAAACAACCCAATATGACTTTAGAGTGAAATGATGCTTTTAGTCCCTGAGTTATCGTGTTATTTTAATTTTGGTTCTTGTGATATTCGACTAACTATAAGCACTTTTAACTTGTGATAACTCAATAGTTTTGGTCCTTGTGATATTCAAACTGTCAAATTAGCTTTTTAATTTTCAAACACTGAGAAAAAAACTAAAAAGTGTTTAAAAGCTAATTTAACAGGTTTAAAAGCCAATTCAAACATCCTCGTTATTTCACCTGCCATAGATATCTTCATAAGAAAGCGATTTTATTAACACATTTTATTTTTCAAAAACATAAAACTTTGTGTTGTCATCCCCACTTTCTTTGCGTGAGAAAATGACAAAAATGATGATAGATTCAAATAGTTCCTTAAGTATATATGCGATGATAATTTTTGTCCCTTAAATTTGTTAAAAATTAGTAGTTTTAGTTTATGTCAAATAACTTTTGTGTTTGCTGGATTTGACGCAAACATCAGAAAAAATAAAGATTTAAAGTCCGTTTAGATTAGCTAGTTAAAAGTAATTGATACATATTAAGTGTTGAAAAAAAAAATTTAGATGATAAGCTGATTTTTATAAATAAATAATTATATGTTTGGATAAAAATGTTAAAATTAACAATAATCAGTTAATGTGTTTGATAAAAAAATATCGATAAATACTTCTTTAGTTAAAATGAGTAAAATATTCTTGAAAATGTATATATTTTTAAAAAGTATAAATTTACAAGTATTTCATACTTTAAAAGGACGAATGAAGGGGAAAAAAGAGAAGGAAATAGTATGGACAGATAATTAAAAAGTTATATTTTAGAAAGAGTTTTTTGGAGATTACAAAAGATATTAGGGATAGAATCGTAAAAAGTTTGATCAAATCAAAAGTGTTTATAAGCCGTAAAATAACAAGTTAAGAATGATCAACTTATGACTGATTTTGATCTGTAAGCACCTTTGATATTTATCAAACACGTAGATGAATCAAAAAATACTTATAAACTTAGTTAAACACCTTCTTAACCATAAACAACCACAAAGTCTCATCAAATCTTAAAATATGCTGCACAAAAATTGCACTAAACACTAATAAAATATAGTAATTAAAAAAGTACAAATTACATCTCAAGAAGCTATACCAAACTCTAAAAATAAATTAAAAAATAGTAGAAACTACGAAATTGTATATCTAAATGTGTGTTCCCATATCGTTTCCATCAAATGCAATAAGACAGAATTCGATAAATATTTGATAGAGATTAAAAACATTATCTTTTGATAAATTTAAAGAACCAAAACTAATAAATGCATACTTGAGGGACTAGCTTGAACCAACCCTTAAATAAGAGATTATTTTCATCACTTTCTTGACATTATCTTTACAGAGAATTTTTTTATATAAACCCACTCTAAATTAAAAGACATCCATTCAAGCTCCTTATTATTTGATATTGATATATAGCCATGGAAGAACAAAACCTTCAGCAACGGGAGAGGCTAGTGGAGGAAATAACTGGATACAAATTCAAGAATCCCAACTTGTTACATCAAGCTTTCACTCATCCTTCCTTCCAACAAAACTGTGCATCTAATGATAGAATGGAGTATTTAGGTAAGAAGTAAATCTTGAACATCAGGCTTAACTGAAGTTATTACTTTTTTCGAATATATGTATAAACAATTTATGTGGTACACTTCTGTAGCATAATAGTATTATTTTTTTACTCTGTAAATGATTTAATTCTAAACTCCATGTTTTATCTGTATTGATATGATTTATTATTTGTTCTTTTACTATATTAGCCCCAATTAAGTTGCAACGTGCATTATGTCAAGAATACTCATCATAGTGGTGCCCGGATTAAGGCTGGTATTCACTAGACTGTAAATCATGAACTAATTAATGTCTGATGTAGGTGACTCTGTTCTGAACCAATTGATAGCAAAGGAACATTATTTTGCTTATCCTGATCTATCTTCTGGGGTTCTCACAGCATTGAGAAAAGTCAATGTAGATACTGAGAAACTTGCTAGAGTCGCCATCAAATACAATTTGCATGACTGTTTACGTTACCAGATTCATTTATTTAAAGAACAAGTAAGTAACAACAAATTCAATTCATTAAATATCCTCTAATATTGGAACATGAAACTGATATGTTCATTTCATTCCCAATTTTTTGTGTGTGTGGGGGTGGGGTGGGGGTTATTCATATTGAATGTGACATTCATAATGGGGACTTGACTGATGGAGTTTGGTCGAAAAGAGGATAGGCATAATTAAAAGAAGGTGCATATAATATCTTAAGCAAATCTCACGTCGAAAAGGAATGAGAAAGTGAAGTAATATACATAACAGAACATGCACAAGTTTGTGTTATACGTGGTTTTTTGAGTTCTGGAGAGAGAAAGAATGCACGTGTAAGAGCAGAGTATGTAAATTCGATTGTGAAAGAATATGGTGATTGAAGTTTTTCCACCTCGTCCAAGATAAAAAAAAAAAGGATCATTTTACCCACATGTTTGTTGTTTTTCATAGGTAGAAGAATTCAGAGCTGCTACATTGGAGTATCCGTTACATTCATTAGGTCTCATTGACCCTCCAAAAGTTCTTGCGGATATAGTTGAATCCTTGATTGGTGCAATCTATATTGACTCCAATTTCTCCATGGATATAACTTGGCCGGTGGACTCTAGAATTTATACTATATATATTTATATTTATTTTCTACCTTATGGTATCCTTGGAGGTTTCTATTGACGAAATACCATGTATATTTTGATGACAGGTGGTAAAAGAGTTGTTGCAGCCTCTAATAACTCCAGCAACACTTGGGATTCACCCAGTTACGAAATTTACCGATCTATGTCAGAAGAACAAATTGAGGGTAAAAATTGTTACTAATAATTGGGAGAAAACCGGAGAAATTGAATATTTTGTCGATGAAAAATTCGTTGGGAAGGGAAAATTTAATGGAAAGAAAGACATTGCAATAAATAGGGCTGCATACAATGCATATGACCAAGTTATCAGAAATTTGTGTGTGGAAACTACTGTTGATGATCATCCTTTGTGATGAAATGCAAAGCTGAAATCCCAAAATTCACAAGAATCGTACGAACATCTATGAAGCGTAGCAAGGAACCTTGGCTTCAGATCTTATCACCTCACTCAATAGTACGGCACAAAAACTCGACCATTAGCAAATCCCTGATTTCCAATGGAATTGTTGTAATTTAATTTGGCCTGTTGGAATGTTTTCGATGAATTTTTCTTTCAAAATTTCTTACCAACAAATCAAATTTCGTTGAGAAATCTGTTTAGAGTTAACAATATATTTTGTAGTAGTGAATTAGTATTTCATATCTTATTAGCTGTGAAATAGTGTATCAATTAATGAAAAATGTCACAATTGGATAAAATTCTGTTGTTTAAGGAACCATTTGTCTTCTTCTCTTACTTGGTCGTTAAGAGTGGCCGTTGATTGGATTAGCTTAGGATAATATTATAGGGCATTTTCATGTGTGTGGAGCACACATTGCTCAAATGTCAAATCTGATAAAGCACAAAAAGATACTTTAACTAGCATCTACTCCCTCCGTTTCAATTTCACTACTAGAAAATATCCAATTAGCTACGAAGTTTGTTGGTTATTCCTAGCTAGAAAACTCTTAGCTAATTGAAATCAGTTTATGTAGTCGCGCGATCATTAAAAAATTCATTATCTTTACAAATTAATTTATTATATTCAAAAATTGAAAATACTTTTAAATGTTCTTTTTTGTCTTCAAATCCAAATAGATTAGATTTTAAGTCTTAATTTATTTCTTTATTGTACTTTTTAAAATATTTTCTTGAACTTCTTATCACCTAAGACATGGTCTTTAGGTAATTACATCCACCTACAGAGGAAAGAAAAAGCAAAATCTCTAAAAATGATGGGTGAAAATCATTTTTTTTCTAACTTTGTTTAAAATTAAATATCCTTCGCAATTTTAAACAATTTCCCTTCTTATTTTATAGAATATCTACTTTGTCCGGGTTATTATCAACCTCATTTATTATTTTATATTTTGTTAAATTTTTAATTAATTACCCATGTCATATATAATTCTAATATATACTCCAAAACTATTAGAAAAAAGAATAGAATTGTATATGTTAATAAGAAAAGCTGTATACACATTTTCTTTACATATAAACAGTTAATTTATGCTACAATAATAATGATTTTTTATTCTTTCATTCGTTTTCTATAGTAGTACAGTTTATAATTTGAGAAAGTCGTAGAAATATTACATTAATCAATTTTGATAGTTTTCCCTTATTTAAGGTCTTTACATTATTCAAATTAATCATTGCAGTTAACTTAAAACATTTGTTTCTACCAAGTACATTAATGATATTTATCATAAAATCATAACCGGCGCTAGATTTAATATAAAAGAGAAAAAAACAAACATATTTTCTTATTATTGATAAGTAAAGCAGTATAACACCCCTTCTACCATGGAGATGTCATTTTATAATATTAAAAGAGGAAAAAATAAATACAAAGAAGAAGGATAATAAAAATAAATTGAACATAACAATCCACATTGTTGTTAGCCTAGAAATTGCCGCAGAGAACATCTGAAACAAAACCATAAAACGTTAATACTAAAAGATCACAACTAAGAAGTATCTTTTCGTTTTAATTTGTTCATCATACTTTTTTTTAATTCCATCTCAAGATTTTTTTTTTTTGATAACTCTTTAATTTCAATTTTACACATGACATATTTAAGACTACAAAATAAAAAAATTATTTTGATACATTCTATATATCTTTAACTTAAAACAATAAAATTTAACACTATATCAAATTAAAATCAGACAAATAAATTAAAACGAAAAAAGTAATAATTAGGACTTGAGTAAAGGCAAAGAAAAATAATAATTTACTCTTTTTTCCTGGTCAATAGAATATCTTTTCTTTGTAATACATAATGATAGGGAAAAAATTGAAAAAGAAAAATAATTACAGTCTATGAATGTCATTGTTAATTAATTGTACTTGATAAAATTAATTAAAATTTTAAAACATACTAATCCGTAAATTGCTTAGTGTTTGCATAAGGCTCCAACTAAATTGTGGTTATATTGTGTCAATCATGTAACGATTTTTTTTTTAAAATTTACTACACAAATTGCAATCCATTTGTAAATGTATAAATTAAGGAAAAATTCGAATAAAATTGAACTTTACTGAAGGAGCGATGACGATGCAACACTCATTGTTCGAGCAACTCTTATGTTCGAGCAACTCTTCCTTTTTTTTTTCTCCTCTACATATTATTATTGTTTTTATTTCACCTATAAAAAGCAACAAAACTAAAATCAATGTTTATTTCACTCAACTTAAATCTGAAAAAAATTTACATAATAAACATCAAAAGTTACAAATAGAATGTGAAAGTCTTACCATATATTAATATGTGGTCTGAAAGAATTTCCTCTAATTTACTCTACATATTCAACGATTTTCTACTCATCAATCCATCATGCCACTGCGGAGACTTAAAGAAAAAAGTCAAATAAATTTTTAAGTTTTATATAAAAGAGTAAAAGAAAAAGAAGCTAGAGAGTCATCGGAAAGGTGCAATAACCCATTACCCATTAATGTGTAACAGAAGATCATTGAATTTCTGAACCATATTTAACATTTCAAAAGTAACTCATACGTTACATTCCTTCAGGAAATATCTCATACCTCATGTCCTTTAGTTTTATCAAAATAATAATTTAATTAATGAATGAAAAAAAGAGAAAAAAAGCCAAAAAAAATGAGAAAATAGATAAATAGATTTTTGCATAGGAGAGCGCCACATCACCGGGCCTATAACCCTCAATATATATATACACACACACACACTCCTATTTAATAATCATAATTTCAAGCTCCTCTCTCTATAAAAGTTTATGTTTTTACCAATAGCAAATAATAAAATATTAAAAAAATAAATTTGTTTACAACAATCAACGACATATCTTTGTTCTGGAACTTTTTTTTCCACAACAAATGCTAGACAAATCGTCATTTCTCGTTAAGAAATTAAGTTTGGACTTTTTTTTCGAATCAATTTTAAAACAGTTTTCCGATTATACCGTGTTAATCACTAATCATATTCTTGAACAAATCTAATTCAAGAAAATTATGCATCATAAAAGAAATTGAAACAAGTAAGAGTAGATTTTTCTTTTTATGAATTTAGAGAGGAGTGCATAAAATTACCTTAGAAAAAATACATTCAACGTTGAGATAGATTCATTGTATGTACAATGTACCATTCTCCTCGATACAAATGGCATAGCATGAATTACATAGCAAACATTGAGCAATAAATAATTATGAAATACAAAGATGTGAACTTTTCAACCAAAAAGATGAGAAATCTTTATCCGTAAAAAAATAAATACATTTCAATATTTCGAGAATATAGTACATGTAAATAAGTTCAATCAACATAAACTCTTCACTAATACATAAATTCAAAGAAAATAAAATAAAACACCGTGGAAATCATGTTGGAGCATTTCCTATGCCTGAATCTAAAATGATTGAATCATGTATGAATAGTTCGGTAGTATAAGATATAGGTTAGTTTTTGTCCTTTTATCTCCCAATTTTAGTACATTAATACTACACATTAATAAAATTAATTAACAATTACGAAGGTTGAAGGTGGAAGAATACATGAATGCATATTAATATATCTAATAAAAAAGATAATTATAGTGGGAGGTAAAAAGTTGATGAATTTTTCCTCATTTAATAATGTAATTATTTAGTGGCATTTGGATTTTTAAGAATAAGTTAAATATGAAATTAGGAGAAAAAGGCAAAAAAATCACAAAAAAGATAAATGTCTTTCTTGGCTTTAGAAGCATGCCACATCACCTCTCCTAAACCTAGCTTTATTATATATATATAGATTTCTTCTAATTCGTTGCTAATCCATAACTAAATGAGATTAGCATGAGAGTTTTGTTGTTTAGCTATGAAATTTTGTTCCTCGTTAATTCCTTATTTTCTAGTAGTGATATACAATATGCTTGTGTTTGAGATTGGTTCATTATGAAACCTATTTTAGTTGGTATCACAAGTGTGGACTGATGAACCGTGAATTTACAACTCATTTATGCTATTTTCATAAACTTTAGATGTCCTCAATGCATGTTTAGATGGTGTTTTATGTTGTTTTGTTTAATTTCAGGAAATGGACTCAAGAAACTACAAAATGAGCAAAATGATGACATAAAGGAGCAAAAACTAGATAACCAAGGAAAATGACCTATCGTGCGGCCACACAACAAGTGTGGTACGCGCAACAGGTCCTGCCATCGCACATTAATGTGCTAGAAATACAAGGCTTGAATGGACCCAAGTGCGGACCACACACTTGAATTAAATTCTCTTTATTATGGCATTAAAAAGGAAGTAGGTGGAAACTCATTTGCATTACTTATCCCCATTGAAAACACTAACCTAGGCCTGTCTATCACTTGATTTACATCACAACTCAAATAGTTAAAATAGAAATTTAGACTATAATTAGTTGATTCTTACACTCTATTGATTAATTTCTCGATTGTATTCTTTGTGAGATTCAATACCAACTTTGTTGAATTTTATATTTGAACAACTATCGCTTTATACCTTTTTATGGTGTAATTTAAGTGTATCATGGACATAAGAGATATTTAAAATGAGAATGAAAAAAGAGAAGATGAGTCACTATATGTATATAGGCAGGTCGAGGACATCTGAGGCACTTTATACAATATTATATGATACCATAATAAATAAAAAGGTATTAGACTCTTATGCTAATCTTGAAAAGAATTTCTAGTTTAAGAGCTCTCAAAATTAATGCTCAAGCGATCACGACAATATAGGATATTTACTTTCAAAAAGACTACATATGTGATTCATTTCATTATATGTGAGTGGGAGATGTTAGAACTAGTGTATACAACACCCGTAATGGGTGAATACATAAATTACTTTTCACATGAATGTGATTTATGAATGGGGCAAGATTTAACTCCCTAGTTAATGAAAAGAGAGTTATTAAGCTCTTCAATAAAGTGGGGTTTAAAGGTTACCTCTCTCTACTATGAAAGTAATGACTTTGAGGTCATTCAAGATACCATAAATTGAGAGAAAAATATCCTTTGTATTAAAGTGTGATTATTGAGGATAATTTGTAAGACTTATGGGTAATTTTATCAGAAATAGTTTGATAATTGGTGGTAGTCATACACATCGATTGTAAAAACAGGCATGTATTATTTTTCATAAATCTCCGAGTTTAATTCCTTTAAAAAATGTGATCAAACAATACCAAAAAATTACATAAAACTCACATTTTAGGGCCTAATTACTTCCTTAAATATTAGTTTACCTAATTATAATTTTTACCACTTTTAAAGCTTCAGATATATCCCCATTTCACGCTGATTGTATGTATCTCAGATACATGGACAACTAATTATGAAAATTTTAATTAATCTAGGCGAAAATCAAGGAATGTATTTGTGTTTAATTAATTTTATTTTATAACTTTTTAAAAATAATAAATTCATTAATTTCATTGATATAAGATGGGAACATGTATATCTTGGTTATGTAATTTGATTACTTTCATTTTATTACTCGTTAAAATAATAAATTCATTAATTTGATGTATCTATTATCAATTTTGTAGTGTATCCAAATACATGTATCATGTATCTTTGATACATGTATCTGGTGACAATGATACCCATATATATTCACCAAATTTCATTTAGTGTATTATTTTACATGTATCTAGTACTAATTTTATGTATATTTTAATATGTATCAACTATTGATGTCATGTATCTTTTATATGTATCTAATATTAATTTCATGTATATTTTAATATGTATCAAGTATTAATTTCATATATCTGTTTATATGTATCTAGCTAGTACTAATTTCATGTATTTGTTTATATGTATCTAGTATTAATTTCATGTATTTGTTTATATATATCTAGGATTAATTTCATATATATGTTTATGAGTAAAGACATCAAATGCACCCTAAACTTATTCAGAAAAGTCCATTACACACTCAAACTATTGTGACGACCTATTACACACCTATACTATTTAAAAGTGAATTTATTTTCACCCTAAGCACACATAACCAGTCACATTGGTGAGAGGTGTATTACACTTGCGCCATGTCATTGCCACATAAGATATTATGTAAGATTTCAAAATTTTCTCTCTCCATATCACCCAATTGCTTCTTCTTCACTATACACCACCAAAACCACCATAGAATCGCCATTATTGCCATGATACCATCACCAAATTCATATATTTCATCACCAAAATTAAAATAATCACCACAAATTTCATCACCCACAATCAAACCCACCATTGAAATCATATCATTCTCATTGTCACTACAAAAAATACAAAGAATCACCACAAAATCAACACCCATAACCAAATTCATAATTCACACCCATCACCAAACTCAGATCAAAATTGCACTATCGTCAATAAATTTTAATACTCACTAAATTAGAATAATCACCACTATTATCACTATAAATTTCTTCTTCACCATCTCCAATTTCTTCTTCTTCACCATCCATCACCAAATATCTACAGAATACCATCACAAGATTATCATCAATTTTTACTTTTTTTTGATACCTTATTTTTCTTTTTCTTTAAATCTACGCTTTTTTCTTATCAGAATTTCACATAAAGGGAGAAATTGGATCAATAGTAAAGAAGTGATCGCTAAATTAAATTGGTGAAAGTTACTTTGCTGAATTGGATTTGCCAAAAAATAAAATTTCTCACTAAAGGATTGTTCAAAAATCTGTAAGTTTTCAACGGAACAACGATTCTCCATCCAAAAAGTTATATTTTCTTAACTTGTGAAATGGATTAATTTAGCTTGTGTCATTTTTTAAAAATGAAATGGGTATATAATTTTTCTTGAAAAAAAAAAAGAAAGAATGAAGATAGAATATTTAATAATGAAATACATATATGAAGATTTGAAATGATATTGAGAGAAAGAGAGTGAGGAAAATGAAGTTTTCTATGAAGATAAATGTTGAAAATGGTGGTTGGGTGTTAAAGAAGAGAGAGGAAAGTGAGGATGAAGATACATTGAATTAATTAAAAAAAATATAAAAAGGTGTGGAAGTTAAAAAAAACACAAAAAAATTTCAATAAACGCGCTTCCTTTTAATTTATTTTAGTTTTTATGTCACATCAACTTTCAGGGTGAAAATAAATTCACTTTTAAGTAGTACAAGTGTGTAATAGGTCGTCAGAATAGTTTGAGTGTGTAATCAACTTTTCGGGACAAGTTCAGGGTGTATTCGATGTTTTTTCTCATATGTTTATGTATCTAGTATTAGTTTGATGTATCCAGTACCAATTTTTTATATATTATATTCAAAATACAATGAATTCAGTATTAATTTGATGTATCCAATATAAATTTCATACAGTGAATCCAAAATACATGCATCTAGTATCAAGTTGCCCCATCAAAACTTTTGATACATGTATTTGTGCATAGATATATGCTTAAAAGAAGAAGAAGAAATATATTCATGTATCTGTGATATATACAGTACTAATTTGGTGAATGTATCTGTGCACAAATACTTTTGATACATATATCTGGAATCTATTGAACTCGCCGAACATCAACAACAACGACTTCATCAAAGTTTCAAGAAATTGCATTCCCAGATACTAAAATTGTTCAAAGATCAAAACTTTATGATGAATTATTAAAAACTCTAAAGAGAAATTTGGAAATTCTTCCCAAAGTTTCGTGGAAATTGGGAGGAGAAAATTAGCAGAAAGAGCCTTCAAACTACAGAGGTAGCAAGTGTTGGGTATTTATATAGAGTTAATTGGGTTATGAATAAAGACTTGAATTTTGAGTTCTCATCCACGGTGGCTGAAGTGGTTGTTACGAATAACCGAAAAGAGAGATTCGCAGCAGAGCATGAACACAGCGCCTGATCGGATGACAGAAAACAGCTTTGTCACCTCCGCAGCACCTCCGCCATCGACAAAAACCTCCGCCATTGATGACGCGCTTCTCAAGCAATTCCTTGCCCAATTCTTCTCAAGCAATTCTTGGCACAATTTATTTTAACAGAGGAAGAAGAGAAGAGAAGGAAGAGGGTAAAGATACGATTAACTGATAAGATGTGATATATTAAGTATTTAAAATAAATTGATGGGAAAAACAATAGATATGATAGAAATGTTTAGTTCTTTAAATCGTAAAATGGTCAAATAGTCAAAGATTTAATACATCGCAGATAATTCTAACTCCAATTCTATGTGAATTTTTTTGTAGAAATCAATTTTTTTGTTGTGTAGCTTTAAGACGTTATTTAGAACTTTAATTTATGGAATATTTAAAAGAACATATTAGATAGTGGTTGTATATAAATCATCCATAGTTCTCTAATGGTAATTTTATCTTTATTGTTTTGCATTTCTTTCCGACAGCAATAAAGAAATTTGTATTTTTCTTAATTGTATGTTGGGATATTAGTTTCTATGTTTAAATTGTATTTGGTTATTGTTCGCAATAAATTTTCGTAGTACTGAAAATTAACTGCAACCAAAGATAAATAAAAGTAAGGTAATTTTATTAAGTGAATCTTGTGAGTACAGTTCCGTTGTTCTCTTGATTCTTCTCTCCTAAGATTTCTCCGTAATTTGAGGGCCTTCTGTAGCGTGTTTTTCAAACTTTCGAATGATTTGAACTTCCTAAAGACGTGTTTGATCTCCAGGAATATCGGACAACACTTCGTTGTTTCGAGTTGATCTCCAGGCAGAACTCTGTCGATCAATTCTTTGAAGAATTGTGTAGTTGATGTAGATGGTTTCTCCGATGCTTGCCGAATCCTTAATGCTTGCAGCATCTCCCTCAGAAAATTATGTAACCCTCTTATTTATAGTTGTAGGGGGCGACAGTCCAAGTGTAAATGGACTTTCATGTCTTCTTCTGATTGGTCCATGTAAGTCAACAATCTTATCACAAATGCTATGTGACAAGGTTGTTTGTGATTGGTCAAGAACATGTCATATTGGCCACGTGGCGGATTTTGACTAGTTCTTTAATTTGACTGAGATTGCCACGTCATTTCAACATGTGGCATCATCTTGTTGGTTTTTGAATTTGACTGGGATGCCACGTCCCTTGACACGTGTCAGGGGTCTGGGCCTCAAGATGAAATGGTTTTGGGCTTGAAAATAATAAAATGGACTAACTCAATTTATGAAGTCCAAATTAATGTTCGACCCAAATAATCATGGATTAAATTCGAATTTTGTACGAATTTAACTCAATAAAATTTATGTATCTACAAATGCCCCCTACTTCAAGGTTTGTCGAGGTGTTCGATTTGTCGAACTGTTTAAAGACAAGACTTGAAGTATTCATGCAACATTTCTTTTTGTGTGTGTGTGCGTAGTTGAGTCCTCGCAAAATATTTGACTTTTGAAAGGAGCGACTATGGTCGAGCTCTTCAACTGTATCACAATTGACGCGTTAAAGCTATCAAATGATACAAACCGAAGACTCCTTTTTTTTCATTTTTTCAGAAGGGCTTGTGCATTTTTTTCGAGTCCGATCCTCGAAGTTACGATAATCCAGGTAGAACAAACGTACTTCCCCTTGATTGGGAGTCCAAATTTTCTTTGAAACTTAATATATCAAAGCCACATGGGATTTGTTCCCTAGGCTTGCATTGAGTTTCGGTAGGATTCAACGATGACGTTATCCAACTTCAAAGAAGATTGGGATTTTATCTTTGACATCTGGATATCCAAGTCCTTTACAGACTCGATCTTGTTGAGTAGACTCCTCATCGAAAACGAATTGAAGTCATTCAAAGTCTATATAAAGACATCATTGCCACATTAATCCTTTGCAATTACAAAGGACTTCGAACTTGAGAGATTCTCCAAGCATTGTTACGTTGGAAAAAAAAGAAAAATTCTTTATTCTTTTGTAACAAAGTTTCCCTGGCAGCTTGGAGTCTTCGTAGGAGAAAACTCATAATGTATTGTGGGAGTGTCTGAATCACGAATGACTTATGGCTCTGGAAACTAGACTTGCCGAGCTACATCATATGCGAAAATCAAGGTCAGATCGTGTCCAGATTTGCTCAGGTATCCTTCTAAAACCAGCATCCCAGTTCTGATTCGTCAGCTTTATTGGTTTTGCGCAGCCTCACGAAAAATCTTGTATCTTGACTTAGGAATATCGAAATATAAAGCGGTTTGTGGCGTTGGAAAGTAGACTCATAGAGCTACGTCTTACGCAGAAACCACGATCAGATTATGTTCATATTCACCCAGTTATTCTTATGAAATCAGCCTTCAAATCCGATTCGGCAGCTTTTATCGACTTTGCGCAGCTTCACGAGAATTTATGTATCTCGACTTAGGGATATCAAAATTACAAGCGGCTTGCGGCGTTGGAAAGTAGACTCGTAGATCTACGTCTTATGTGGAAAACACAATCAGATATCCTCTATATTTGCTTCGGTAACTTTCTAAAGTTCAGCTTAAAACTCTTGATATTAAGTTTTCATCAGATTTGCACGGCTGCATGAATTTCATCTTCTTCTTTGATTCCTTTGGCAGGTTTTCAAACACAAAGAGTATAATTTCAGTTCTCCGCAAGTATGATGAACTTTCATGATCGTACGATGCCATATCCTCAACTTGAGATAGCGAATGACATACGAGACCCACATGCTAGGGTCCTTGCCTTAAGGGTCCATCCTCCGGTGATTGGAGCCTTCCCGCTTGACAGAGGATCACTGGATGAGTCCCTCCATCTAACCAAATGGTCGACAAAAGAAGAAATTGGCATTCTCGACTCGAATAAGCTCATTACCATGACTGCTTTTATGCTACGATCGTCCACACACGATAAGGATGCTGCTGCTACTTGTCTTAAAGGTTCAGATGAAGGCTCTGCCATATGGAAAAAGGTTCAGATGAAGGCTCTGCCATATGGAATTATCCTCAATCCAGCTTCGGAGAGTTTCGTTACACACCATGCTATTGGGAATGGGTAGAGGATGTTCTTAGCCGTAGCAAGGAGGTGCTGGAACACACCAAGGTATATGATGCCATTTTTGCCTCTTTATTCACATACGACATCAACGAGGACGTGTTACGGGCCTTTTGTGAACTTTGGAATTCATCGGCTAATACCATGTGTGTTGGTGTTGGCGAGCTCTCTATTTCATTGTGGGATATGCGCATGATTGGAGGCCTTCCGGTGCATGGGACTTTCTACGACGAAGTTGTTCCTCCGGCCCAAGAATTGACGCAAGCAGATCAACAAGGGAAGCCATTTTTGCCTAAAACTTGTGCCTACTTATTTTCAGCATTTTATCGGCTTTCAGAGGGTGTGTCTCAAGAGGTTGCACGTTTCTGTTTCAGAGGACCGGACAGGTACAAGGAGCCTCCACCACGGGTGTCTAAACAGCAAGCTAAACCAAGGTCCAGTCACAATCCTAGCGGATATATTGATATGTCATTTTTACCGCGGACTGAGGAAGAGAATGCTCCTTTCATTGAGTTAGGCGTAGACGAATCTCTTAGGGAAGAGATGAACTTGGCTGCCTTCCTTGCTTGCTGGCTGGCTTTGTAAGTTTGTTCTTCCGACAAAGAAATTTGACACCATCCGTCCTAGCGTCTTCAAGATTTCAAGCTTAATGGCTCATGGGGAGAGATTTGCATTAGCGATCCAGTCTTGGCAAGTATTTACCGAGGCTTGAAAGAGATCTCTACTTCATCAAACTTAGGCGCGAGCGACATAATTTTTCCCATACAGTATGTCTATGGATGGATTGGTGCGTATTTTGACACTCACTATCAGGCACGTCATTACAACGGCGCTCGTATGTGCAAGCTTGCTGGAGAGAGGATGGCTAAATACTTTGACCTTGCAGGTGCGCGACGACTATTTCAGGATGTGGATATCCGCAATCTGCCCCACTTGGCCATGCTGCATCCCAAGGAGTTTTCTATAGTAGATGACGACAAATTGTCTAGCTCTTGGAATGATTATTTCATCAGCCTCCGTTCGAGTTATGTCACCGTCAGGTGTGATGATCACCTTGTTATGGAGCCTTACAGTCCTCATAGATTTAGTTGACAGTTTGGATTCAGTCAAGACCTCCCTGGTAACCTCATCGAACGATCATATGACGATACACTACAAGAACTGGTACAACTTTAGGATTCTTGTACCCGCCTTAGTAGTTTTTCAACAATTAGCATACCGCCACGTCCTGATAGGCCTTTAACGACCCGTAGGTATGCAGATTGGTGGTCATATGGTCGAACAAACCCTGTTGGGCAGAACAAAATTGTCATAAAATGTTCGAAGCGTGACGACACTCATGCACCACCCAAAGTTCGCCACTCTCAGACGCAAGGTCAAAATAAGTCTTCTTCTTCTTCTCTTGTTAAGTCAAAGGCAAGCCAGTTGTCCTCTAAGTCTTTGTCTTCGAAGGGTGTGTTGGTGCGAACTGGAAAAGGATCTAAGCCTCCTTCCTTGACATCAAAACGCAGTATCACTACTTCCATGGTGTCAGACAACACTTGCAAGAGAAAAGATCACCCTACTTTGCTTGAGAATGATAGTAGACAGATGCCAGCCAAAGTACTTTGCAAAGATAAAACTTCAAATATCCTCTTAACCAATGATATTGCAGATGCTAGTGGTGCCACCAGCTCGACGGAGGATGATGCAGATCGGGACCAACACTGGAAACACAAGAAGAAGAAGGTAAGAGACCAAAGTAGCAAATTAGCTGACTTGGACGCCATTACTATAGATAGTGAGACATTTTTTGTTGATGGTCCTAGCTCCATAATGCCATTGCCTGAACTTGCAGAACAAGTAAGTCACTTTACTTCTCTTTTTTTTCTATATGGCTCTTTTCATTGCACTCTATTAACTTCCTCTTTTTTATTCTTTTTTTTTAAAGTTGGGTCTCAATGGCACATCTGCTGAGACGTTTAGTGGCTTTTTTGATGAAGATGGTACTACTAGCCCAAGTTGCCTTGATATATCTTCTCCTCCTCCTTCGGAAGTTTTGAAAGATAAAGTAGAAGTTGCGGCTGAACAAATCAAGTCTTCCAAAGCTTCATCATGTTTGTCACCTCTTGTTGACCCAAACTTTGAACCACAAGAGACGATCTCTACTTTCAAGATGTCTTATGTTTCTCATATGTGCGGCGCATTATGCGAATGGCTGATAAAATTCTCTGTTGATTCTCCGGACAATTTTTTAAAATTGAAAAATGATGTTAATTTGATTCTAGAAGAAATCAAAGTGTCTAACACCATCGACACTTCTATTTTGGACGGCTCTGTGAAGGCTCTTTTCCAGATATATGAAGAGTATGATGCCATGAAATCTTCTTCATCCTAGAGAATGACTAGAGAAAGCCACCAAAAATTACTTTCCTATGTGCAACAACGCCTTATCGATGCAAAGGAGGAAAGCACAAAGGTGAATGGGCGCATGGAGGATCTTCAAGCGAACCTTGCGAAGGTTGACGAGGAATTGAAACTTTTGTCTGCAAAGAGAAAGAAGACCATTGCGCGTATAGAGGAGCAAAAAGAGCAGCTATCTAAAAGTCAAGAGAAGATTGTCACTTTTGAAGGCGAGATTCAGGCCATTGCGGAGAATCGCCCATTACCTGAAGATGAAGCGGACAAATTACCCAATCTGAAAGAGGCGGTTGAGACGAGTCGCCAACAAATCCTAGCATTCAAACCTTTCCCATAGTTTAGATTCTTGCTTTTTTTTTTTGCTTAGGATTTTCTTTCCTTTTCTTTAGTTGCTTATTATGATGTAGTGACATTTATTTCTTGGCGTAATAGAAGTGATCTTTATATTTCAATATGTATCGTTACGCCTTGAAATTTGAATATCTACTCTCTTTCTTTTCTTTTATTTATCTTTGATTGCACATCATTAACGAATCTGCCCCCTTTGTAATCTCTTACTGCAGACTATTTACTTTCCTGATAACACTAGCTTTCGCTACCTTGCAGTAGAATGTTCATGACTTGAGGTGCGCCAGAGCGAAAAAAAATGCAAGTTAGTCGATCCTACAATAATCAATGTAATGTTGCCTTTATTTGGCTCTACATTTTGTCAAAGATATCTATCACCTTTGTCAAAGATATCTCTGCCAGTCTGATTTGCAGCCAAAACAATTCACCTATTCACATTGAAAGGTTGAATTTTTATCTTCCATTGACATCATGGATGACATCAACAGGCCATTTTCATCTCTATAAATAGGGAAGTTTTTCCACCATTAAACACACCATTTTTCAAGAGCTTTTTGTTCTCTTGTCTTTCTTCTCCCTTTTATTAGAGTAATTTGTTAGAGAGTGGGTGTTGGGAAACACTTGTGTGAACCCTTTCTTTTGGAGTGATCTTGTGAGGTTATTCTCTTGGGGTATTTTGGATTAATTAGAGTATTTACTCTAATTTTGTACTCTCTATTGTACTCTTGTTGATATAGTGAAATGGCTCCTCTCCGTTTGTGGACGTAGGTCACACTGACCGAACCACGTTAAATTTGTGCCTTCTTTATTTGCTTTACATTTGTTATTATCAACTTATTATTGTCTTTGTTATTGTCATTATAACACTGTTTGGCTACATTCTGCAACACCCGTGTTCTCAATCCTAACAAATTGGTATCAGAGCCGGATCTAACCGGGTTATTTTTAGTAGCCAAAAATGACTGTAACAAAGACTTATGTTGAGAAATTTGATCGAAGCGCAAATTTTGGAATGTGTCAATTAAAGATGGCAGCTATCCTAATTCAGGATCTCCTAGATATGGCACTGGAAGGAAAGGAGAAAAAGCCAGAAAGCATGACGGATCCGGAGTTTGCCGTCATAGACAAAAAGGCAAAATCAGGTATCATTCTAAATCTCTCAAATGAGGTTTTACGTGAAGTATCTGCAGAAATCACAGCCAAAGGCATGTGGGAAAAATTAAAAACCTTATATATGAAGAGGACAATGGAAAATAGACTTTACCTTAAGCAAAAGCTTTACACATTTTGTATGGTTGAAGGTACTTCTATACTCTCACATCTTGATGCATTTGATTCTATTCTTATGGATTTAAGTAATATAGACGCTGCAGTTAAAGATGAAGATGAAGCCGTCTTATTACTTATTTTCTTACCCCAATCATTTAAGCATATTAGAGATACTATGCTTTATGGAAAGGATAATATCTCTTACAGGGAAATCAAATCTATCTTAAAATCAAAGGAACAGATAGATAGAGATATTACTGGAGAAAGTAGTGGAACCCATGGGGAAGGATTATTTGTAAGAGGTAGATCTAATAAGAAAGAATCAAATTATGAGAGGTCTAAATCAAAGTCAAAGTCCAGATACAAGAATGTAGTGTGCAAATATTGTCATAAGAAAGGTCATATTATTTCCGAATGCTATAAGTTAAAAAACAAAGAATAGCATAAGGAAAACAAAAATGAGCACCAAGATACTGATCCCGCTGAAGCAAGTGTAGCTGTTGATGAGTATGATGGAACAATATTTTTAGCTACTAATAACTTCAAATCTAATGATGAGTGGATTTTGGATTCGGGTTGTTCTTATCATATGTGTCCTAATAGAGATTTGTTTACCACATATGAATCTGTTGAAGGTGGAGTTGTCTTGATGGGCAACAATGCTCCATGCAAAGTTTTTGGTAAAGGTACAATCCAAATCAGAATGCACGATGGTGTGGTGTGAACTCTTACTGATGTTAGATATGTTCCTGACTTAAAGAAAAATCTTATCTCATTGGGCACTCTAGAATCTCTTGGGTGCAAATACACAGGTGAAGGTGGAGCTCTGAAAGTCTATCTAGGTGCTCTCATGATCATGAAAGCACGCAGATCTGGTACGTTGTACATTTTATTGGGATCCACTGTTACAGGTGTTGCTGCAGTTTCTACTTCAAATCAATCTGATTCCGACATCACTAAATTGTGGCAGATGCGATTGGGGCATATGAGTGAGAAAGGTCTTTCCATTCTCAGCAAAAGAGGTCTTCTGTGTGGACAAAGTATCGGGAACATGGAGTTCTGCGAACACTGTGTGTTTGGGAAGCGTCAGCTTCAAATCTCCAGCAATTCATCGAACAAAAGGTACTTTGGACTACATTCATTCAGATCTTTGGGGTCCTTCTCGTACCCCGTCAAAAGGTAGTGCCAGGTATATGTTAACTTTCATTGATGATTATTCAAGGAAAGTTTGGGTTTATTTCTTGAAAAATAAAAGTGATGTTTTCTTAACTTTCAAACAATGGAAAGTTTTGATTGAGAAGCAAACAGGAAAACAAGTCAAGCGACTTAGAACAGATAATGGCTTGGAATTTTGTAATGATGAGTTCAATGAATTTTGCAAAAATAAAGGAATTACTCGACATCGCACTGTGATGATGACCCCTCAACAAAATGGTGTTGTAGAAATAATGAACAGAACTCTTTTAGAAAGAGCTCGTTGCATGATTTCAAATGCTGGATTGACAAATGTTTTTTGGGCAGAGGCTATCTCTACAGCTTGTTATATTGTCAATCGTTCTCCTTCTGCACCTTTGAACTTTAAGACTCCAGAGGAAATGTGGTCAGGTACTCCTCTTAATTATTCTGATTTAAAATTTTTTGGTTGTCCTGCGTACATGCATGTTAATGATGGAAAATTAGAGCCAAGGGCTAAAAAGTGTATTTTCTTTGGATATGCATCTGGGGTGAAAGGATACAGACTCTGGTGTCCTGATCCCAAGTCACTAAAATTTATAATTAGCAGAGATGTAACGTTTGATGAATCCTCTATGTTACATTCCAGAAAAGAGTCTTATAGTTCTTGTAACAAAAACAAAGAGCAGGGTATACATGAGCAGGTGGAGGTTGAGCTTGGCATCCTTCTGAGCCAAGCTCATCAACTGTGGAACAAAATACAGTTGAAACTCCAGAAGTTGAAGCTCCAGAAGTTGAGCCAGAAGTTGTGACTTCTGATGTTGAACCAAATGAGTATTCCATAGCCACACATAAACCAAGGAGACAAATTTAAAAACCAGGAAGGTATGGAGATTTTGTTGCATTTGCTTTTTCAGTTGCAGAGGAAACTGAAGAAATTGGAGAACCATCAAATTATTCAGAAGCAATTTCTGGTGCTGATTCAGCCAAGTGGCTGATTACAATGAATGAAGAAATTGAATCTCTTCATAAGAATGATACTTGGTCTCTTGTGAAGCCACCATCAGGAAAAAGAATTGTTGGTTGCAAATGGGTCTTCAAGAGAAAGGATAGAATTCCAGGAGTTGAAGATGCAAGGTATAAGGCACGATTAGTTGCAAAGGGCTATAGTCAGGTACAAGGAGTTGATTTTAATGATATTTTCTCACCTGTTGTTAAACATAGCTCTATTCGTGTCTTGCTTGCCTTAGTTGCCATGTATGATTTGGAGTTAGAACAACTTGATGTTAAGACAACTTTCTTACATGGCGAACTTGAGGAACAAATATACATGCATCAACCTGGAGGTTTTGAAATTGAAGGAAAAGAAGATCATGTTTGCTTGTTGAAGAAATCCTTGTACGGATTAAAGCAGTCTCCAAGACAATGGTACAAGAGGTTTGATTCCTTTATGTTGGGTCATGATTATTCGAGGAGCATGTATGATAGTTGTGTTTACTTCCGGAAGTTAAATGATGGTTCATTTGTTTACTTATTGTTATATGTTGATGACATGCCCATTGCTGCTAAGGATTTCACAAAAAATCACAATTTGAAAATTCAGCTGAAAAGTGAATTTGAAATGAAAGATTTGGGAGCAGCTAAGAAAATCCTTGGCATGGAGATCAAAAGAGATCGAGGAGCCAACAGGCTATTTCTGACCCAGAAAAAGTACTTGCAGAAGGTCTTGGAGAGGTTTGGCATGAAAGATGCTAAACCAATGAGTACTCCTCTTGCTGCTCATTTTAAGTTATCAGCTGCTCAATCACCGCAGTCAGAGGAAGAAGAGAGGTATATGGCACATGTACCATATTCTAGTACAGTTGGCAGTATTATGTATGCAATGGTGTGTACACGTCCAGACATTTCACAAGCAGTTAGTGTTGTAAGTCGATATATGGCTTATCCTGGTAAAGCACATTGGCAGGCTATGAAATGGATTCTCAGATACTTACGAGGCACTTCAAACGCATGTGTGGAGTGTGGGAGAAATACTAATACTTTGGTTGGTTTTGTAGACTCAGATTATGCAGGTGATCTTGACAAAAGAAGATCATTGACAGGCTATGTATTTTGCATTGGTGGTTGTGCTATTAGTTGGAAAGCTACATTACAACATGTAGTAGCTTTATATACTACCGAAGCAGAATATATGGCAGTGACCGAGGTGATCAAAGAAGCTTTATGGTTGAAGGGTCTATTTGCTGAACTCAGTTTACATCAAGGTGGTATTATCATTTTCTGTGATAGTCAAAGTGCCATTCACTTGACTAAAGATCAAATGTATCATGAGAGGACGAAACACATTGATATCAAGTATCATTTCATTCGAGAAACTATTGTTGAAGGAAAGGTCTCTATTCAGAAGATCAACACCAGAGACAACCCTGCCGACATATTCACGAAGTCTCTTTCGGTCAGCAAGTTCAAGCTCTGCTTGAACTTGATTGCCGTTTGTGGAGAATAATTTAGCCCATATGGGCTTTTGCGGAGAGGAATCGAATTTACTATATAAGCCAAACTAAGGCCAAGGTGGAGATTTGTAATGTTGCCTTTATTTGGCTCTACATTTTGTCAAAGATATCTATCACCTTTGTCAAAGATATCTCTGCCAATCTGATTTGCAGCCAAAACAATTCACCTATTCACATTGAAAGGTTGAATTTTTATCTTCCATTGACATCATGGATGACATCAACAAGCCAATTTTCATCTCTATAAATAGGGAAGTTTTTCCACCATTTAAACACACCATTTTTCAAGAGCTTTTTGTTCTCTTGTCTTTCTTCTCCCTTTTATTAGAGTAATTTGTTAGAGAGTGGGTGTTGGGAAACACTTGTGTGAACCCTTTCTTTTGGAGTGATCTTGTGAGGTTATTCTCTTGGGGTATTTTGGATTAATTAGAGTATTTACTCTAATTTTGTACACTTGTTGATATAGTGAAATGACTCCTCTCTGTTTGTGGACGTAGGTCACACTGACCGAACCACGTTAAATTTGTGCCTTCTTTATTTGCTTTACATTTGTTATTATCAACTTATTATTGTCTTTGTTATTGTCATTATAACACTGTTTAGCTACATTCTGCAACACCCGTTCTCATCCTAACATTCAAACTTCAATGGTCTGTAGTATGTCAAGTTTCAGTTCGAGATTCCACCTGGACTGCTCATAATCGATTTCTTAAGTTGATTTCGAAATCTGATGGTTTGTTTTGCAGCTTTGAGCGGCTGTGGTATAAAATTCAAAACTCGGTGTATGAGCTTTTGAATCGCGAGCCGCTTTTTCGTAGGAAAGATAACTCACAAAGATACATTATGTAAAAAAAATCATGGCCAAACGATCTCCGGATTTGTACAGATTTCATTTTCAAAATCAGCTTGAACTTTGCCTCGTTCAACTTTTCAGCTTCGCGCGTCTGTAGTAGAAGTCCCATAACTCGGAGCAGGAGTGGTGAAATCACGAGCTTCTTTTTCTGTAGGAAAGGTAATCCACAGAGCTACACTACGTGAAAAATTCACAGTCAGACGATCTCCGGCTTTGTACAGATTTCGTTTTTTCCAAATTATCTTGAACTTTGCCTCGCTTGACTTTCCAGCTTCGCGCATCTGTGGGAGAAGACCCATAACTCAGAGTAGGAGTGCCTAAATTACGAGCTTCTTTTTTTATAGTAAAGATAACCCACAGAGCTATGCTACGTGAAAAATTCACGGCCAGACGATCTCCGGTTTTGTACAGATTTCATTTTCAAAATCAGCTTGAACTTTGCCTCGTTCAACTTTTCAGCTTCGCGCATCGGTGGTAGAAGACCCATAACTCGGAGCAGGAGTGGTGAAATCACGATCTTCTTTTTCTGTAGGAAAGGTAACCCACAGAGCTACACTATGTGAAAAATGCACAGTCAGACGATCTCCGGATTTGTACAGATTTCATTTTTCAAAATCATCTTGAACTTTGCTTCGCTCGATTTTCCAGCTTCGCGCATCTGTGGGAGAAGACCCATAACTCGGAGTAGGAGTGCCAAAATCACGAGCTTCTTTTTTAGTAGGAAAGATAGCCCACAAATCTATGCTACGTGAAAAATTCACGGCCGGACGATCTCCGGATTTGCACAGATTTCATTTTCAAAATTAGCTTGAACTTTGCCTTGCTCAACATTTCAGCTTCGCGCGTCTGTGGTAAAATACCCATAACTCGGAGCAGGAGTGGTGAAATCACGAGCTTCTTTTTCCATAGGAAAGGTAACCCACAGAGCTACACTACATGAAAAATTCACAGTCAGACGATCTCCGGATATGTACAGATTTTGTTTTCAAAATCATCTTGAACTTTGCCTCGCTCGACTTTCCAGCTTCGCGCATCTGTGAGAGAAGACCCATAACTCGGAGTAGGAGTGCCAAAATCATGAGCTTCTTTTTTCGTAGGAAAGATAACCCACAAAGATATGCTACGTGAAAAATTCACGGCCAGACGATCTTCGGATTTGTACAGATTTCATTTTCAAAATCAACTTGAACATTGCCTTGCTCAACATTTCAGCTTCGCGCGTCTGTGGGAGAAGATTCATAACTTGGAGTAAGGGTGCCGAAATCACAAGCTTCTTTTTTTGTAGGAAAGGTAACCCACAGAGATACACTACGTGAAAAATTCACAGCCAGTCGATCTCCATATTTGTACAGATTTCATTTTCAAAATCAGCTTGAACTTTGCCTCGCTCGACTTTTCAGCTTCGCGCATCTGTGGGAGAAGACCCATAACTCGGAGTAGGAGTGCCAAAATCACGAGCTTCTTTTTTCGTAGGACAGATAACCCGCAGAGCTATGCTATGTGAAAAATTCACGGCCATAAGATCTCCGTATTTGTACAGATTTCATTTTCAAAATCAGCTTGAACTTTGCCTCGCTCAACTTTTCAGCTTCGCGCGTCTGTGGTAGAAGACCCATAACTCGGAGCAGGAGTGCCGAAATCACGAGCTTCTTTTTTCATAGGAAAGATAACCTACAGAGATATACTACGTGCGAAATTCACGTTCAGACGATCTCTGGATCTTGTACAAATATCATTTTCAAAATCAGCCTGAATTTCGCCTCGCTCACCTTTTTTTTTTTTAAACTCATGTGACTGAACTTAGAATAGATACTCTAAGCTGACTACGTACCTCAGTGAAGAGGATCAAGTCATAACGTAGTTCGGGGGGATGAGTTACCTAGTGGACTTTTTTTTTTTTGAGCCGTACACAGTTTATACTCGTGCGGGCCAGGAGTAACATGCAGTTTATGCTCGTGCCTTAAGGAGCGTAGGCGACTTTCATGGGAAGTATTGTTTCAAGAACTTGCCGTTGATTGGACCAACCCTTAATCCATCTTTATCAATAATTTTGTATGCGCCATTTGAATATGCTTCCTTCACGACATATGGACCATCCCACTTTGATGTGAACTTGTCGCCTATGCGCCTATTGAGGATTATGGGTCTTCGAATAGCCAAGACTAAATCTCCCACTTGAAATGACCGTGGCCGCACTTTCTTGTTGAAAGCTCTAGCTAGTCGAGCTTGATAGCATTCCAACCTTTGTTGTGCTTCCAACCTTTTCTCATCCAATGCCTCCAACTCTGCTAGACGAAGTTGAGTGTTCTTTTCGGTCGTAAGTCCTTCTTGGATGGCGATCCGTAGTGATGGGATTTGTTGCTCTAGTGGAAGGACTGCTTCTACGCCATATACCAGAGAGTACGGAGTCGCTTGTGTAGCAGTTCGTAAGGTTGTTCGATATGCCCATAAAGCTTCACCAATTCTCTCATGCCAGTCCCTTTTGTTCTTGGAAACGACTTTCTTCAACAGGTTATCAAGTGTCTTGTTAAAAGCTTCAACAAGGCCATTGGCAGGTGCATTATACATTGAAGACTTATGCTGCTTAAAGCTGAACTTCTCGCACAAACTCCTCATAAGCTTGTTGTCGAAAGGCGTTCCATTATCAGTAATTATGTATCTTGGTATGCCATACCTAAAAATTATGTTTGACTTGATAAAGTCAACAACAGTTTCCTTCTTCACTTCTTTTAACGGTACGGCTTCAGCCCACCTCGAAAAGTAATCAGTGGATGCCAAGATGTACATCTGCCCTTTTGATGACTTTGGAAGAGGTCCAACAACATCAAGTCCCCACGCGTCGAAAGGCCATGAAGCCATAGTTGGATGAAGAGGCTCCGGAGGTTGGTGTATGTAATTGGCATGGAATTGACACGCTTGACACCTTTTGGCATGCTCTAAACAGTCTGTCACCATTGTTGCCCAGTAGTATCCCATCCTCTTGATGCGGAAGTGAAGTTTGGGCCCTGATTAGTGTGCTCCACAAGTTCCAGAATGCGCCTCCTCCATCATTTGTTGAGCTTCCTCTAGGTCAAGACAACGTAAAAATAGACCTTCGTAAGAGCGACGAAATAATATTCCCTCATAGAAGATGAATCGTGGCGCCCTTCTCTTGATGTATGTTCTTTTTTGTAGATCCTCAGGCAACCTTCCATGTTCGAGATATTCAATAAGTGGTTGCCTCCAATCTTCTTCTTCAACTACTCGAACAAATGTATGGTGGCTTTCATTGATTTGAAGTTCAAGACGTCCAGGAATGACCCATTGATGACATACACGCACCTCTGTTGACTCATTTTCTCCAAGCGCCATTGTCGTGGTCAAGTTAGCCAAAGCGTCAGCCATGCAATTTTCTTCCCTTGGGACATGGTTTAAGAACACCTGATCGAAGCTCTCAAGCAAACAAGTAGCATATTGATGGTATGGCAAAAGGTCTTCTTTCTTCACCTCGTAACTCCCCAAGAGTTGATTGATGATCAGCTTAGAGTCACCGTAAAGGTATCTTCGTATCTGACGCCATCTCAAGACCAATAATTAAAGCTTGATATTCTGAAACATTGTTAGAGCATGTTTCACCCAGAACAAAGGAAAATGACAAAATCAGTCTTTCTGGGGATATCAGAACAACACCTGCTCCTGCGCCATTTCGACGTGCAGCCCCATCAAAGAACATTGTCCATGTCGACAATTCTTCAATGAACAACGCATCTTCATCCGGAAAGTCATCTGAAACCTCCCATTCAGCTGGGAGAGGGTGATCGACAAGGAAATTAGCGAGTGCTTGTCCTTTTACAGCCTTTTGGGGTGTGTATACAATGTCATATTGGTTAAACAATATGGACCATCTTGCTAGACGTCCAGATAGAACCGGTCGAGTCATCACAAACTTTACAGGATCAGTTTGAGAAATTAGCTTGATGGTATATGCTTCAAAATAGTGTCTTAGTTTCTTTATCGCGTAAAGCAATGCTAAGCACATCTTCTCAACAAGCGTGTGTCATGCCCTATTTTTACCAAAGTTAGATAAAGCACAACTTATGGACTCTGAAAGAATTTAATTATGTACAGAGTCGCCACCTAATTTTTTAAGGAAACCTATTTTGATTCGTCATATGTATGACTCGCATTTTAATCTGCGAAAACCATTTGAGATTCTAGGTAAGGGTTCAAGTTATTCCAAAGGGAAGGTGTTAGGCATCCTTCGAAATCCACAAATATGGTACCCGGCTAAACTTAATTTTTTAAAAAGAGAGGAGGTAAAAATCATTTTTTGAAAAGTATAAACATGAACAACAATATATATATATGTGCAAAGAATAATTTTAAAATATGCGTATAAGAGTGTAAAAAATATATTTATATGTACATGAGAAAATTTAGTATGTATAAAAATTTATATGTAAGAAAGTATATAAAAGAGTGTAAAAGAATGTATATTTAATATGAAAAGTATGTGAATATGTTAATATAAAAGAATAGATACTACTACGAAATATATATATATATATATATATATATATATATAATATATATATATATATATATATATATATTATATATATATATATATATATATATATATATAAGGAAAATGTGTAAGTAATATATATTTAAGTACAAATAATGTAAGAATAAATACATTGAGTAAGGAATGTAAAAAATGTGTAAAAATATGTATAATGTAAAAAATGTATCGAAAAGATTGTACAATGATTTATATTGATTGACTTGCATTTTTCATTACATATTGTTTCACTTTTGCAAGAAAAAAATGAGTTTAAGAATGAGAAAAGAATATTAATTTTCAAAAAAAATATGTAAAGAATCATTTGTAAAGTTTAAGTAAAAATGATTAAAATGACGATTTGAGAAAAAGAAAAGATGGCCTAATGTTTGCGTAACGTAAAAAATATGAATTAATTAACTTAAGTATCTAAGTTGAATTAATTTGTTTATAAAAGTATTTACGACTTAAAGTTTTGCCTAAGTGCGTAATAATAGATAAGTAAATAAAGGGACACTCCCACCCGACACTCCAAAAGTAAAGTTTTCACTATACTTTATCTTTTGTACAATTACAAGAATTACAAGAATATAAATAAAACAATGAATTTTGGGGAGATCTTCAAACTCCTTTTAATTATCGTCTTCGGGAAGCATCCTCACGTACCTGTATAAACACTTAGTAAAATATTAATAACAAATAAATATTTATCAATATCAGTTAAAGAAATACGTATATGTAAGTAAATATAAAAAAAGAATTTTATTATAGTGTGGGCTCAGATATGTAGTTGTACTAAATTTTAGATACCTTCATCCATAAACCCTTTTTTTTCTTTCAAAATAGCGATACGCTCTAAAAAAGTAAAGGAGAAGGTTGCGTGAAGCAGCATAAGTGCTAACCTGATCTAAGGAAAGAGGGGGAACGTGAAAGCAAGGCTATTCCGGGGCCTCAAGCGTCTGTAGGCCTATCAGCCATGAAGTACGCATAAGCGGGAATGGGCAAAAAGGACGGTTATAAGGCATCTAGAGGACCTGTTTTCGGCTGGTCATAACCAGAACTCTTAGTTTAGGGGGACGAGACTAGTTCATTGACCCAGACCCGGGAAGGACCGCAAGATGGTTACTGCTTCTGTCTGAATTCGACATCACGTATGTAACCAAAAAGGAAGGGCGATAGCAGAACACCTTGCACCCTATCAAGGAGGAACATGAGTTTAAGGATTGCTGTTAGATAGCTTTTTTTCTCTGGCAGTCTAAAATCTTTCCAATCACTCGGGAAAGCCTATACCCGAAAGAGGGAAACCCTCTCTTTGCTTGCCATTGCAATATCGAAAACCGCAGCGATACCTCCCAAGGAAAATCTCGAATTTTCAAATTGACGGGTTAGTGTGAGCTTATCCATGCGGTTATGCACTCTTTGAATAGGAATCCGTTTTCTGAAAGATCCTGGCTTTCATACTTTGGTGGGTCTCCGAGATCCTTTCGATGACTTGCGACCCCCTTTGTGAGGAGGCACCCCGGGAGTGAACGACCCTTCTATCTAGATCGGTGATTCCGTTCGGCCGAGCCAGCTATCGAAAGTCTTGCAAGCAACCTACACTAAGCTAAGCGAGCTAGAAGCTAAAGTGAATCTTTTTTGGCATCTTTTTCTTTGCTTTGACCGCGACTTTGTTTGGTCTTCCTCTTTCCTTCGGCCCTTTGCCATGGCTGCGAAGCATCGATTGACCACCCGAGATCACCTCGCCAAGATACGAATCATAAAACTTTTTATTTCGTCTTTGTAATATTAAAATTTTGTCATCGCCCAAAATTTATTTTTTCTCGCTACGTATATATATATGTATCCGTATTTTTTATTGTGGAGGCCTCAAAAGTCGACGGGAGTTTTTTCATTGGCCATGATATCAGTGTAACAAATGTGATAAAGCATTACAAGGGGCGAAATTGCACAATCAGTCCAAAAAATCAGCCAAAACAACAACAGCAAAACAGTGGTGAGCAAGACGAATTCAATTTTTCCGGCAAACAGTGGTGAAGGGGAAAGGGAGAAAGAGGGAAAAGAGAATAGAAAGGGAGAGAGGAGGGGGAGGTGTTGGCCGTGTAGTGGTGCTCGTCGTTTCCGGCCGCCCGGTGATCAATTCCGGTGGCGGCAGAGAGAGAGAGAGCAAGAGAGAACTGGAGCGTGAGAATGAGAGAGGAGTTAGAGGGAGAAAAAGATAAAAATCTGAAAAATAATTGTTTGTGTGTGTAGTGTGTGTGTGTGTAGTGTGTGTATTCTTTGTTAAAAAAAAAATATTAAATCCCTCCCATCTTTATATAATATAACATAAGCCCCTCTTTTATCCCAAAAATAATATTTTTTACTCTTTTATTCTTTAGTTATTATCTAGTGAATTTTTTATTTTATTAATCAATGCACAAAGTTATTAATTAAAGGACGACAACCGTACCTAGTCATGTCAAATGTCACTTTTTTAAAAGGTGACACGACCTTGATTTGACCAAATTTTTACGGTGTAATTTTAATTAATTGCTCTGACTTCTTGCATTTGCGAAATGTATATAAAAAATATAAATAATATACAAAAATATGTGCGTTGGTATGTAATCACAAAAATAAATGTAAGAATAAAACATATAATTAGCTAAAGAAAATGTATTGTAAATGAGTAAAACTGTAGTATTATTATTGTGTACGTGTGCAGATGACTGTAAAAAATATTGTGATTATCAAAATTGTATAATGACAATTAATTGATAAAAATTCTAATATTTACAAAAATAAAGGATAATTATCACTAAATTGTAAGGTAGTAAAAATGTGACAATAAATTAATAAAAATATTAAAAATAATTATCAATGAATTGTAAAAAATAAAAATATATCAATAAATTGATAAAACTCCTAAGATAAGGATGATTATCAATAAATTGTTATATTTCAAGAAAAAATGTGTAAAAAAATTTTGTGCTCTTTAACAATCAGGAGACCTGAAGACGCTAATTTTAAGCACACGGAGAGCCAAAATTGGGTGTCAACAGTTTCCCCTTTTCGACTAAAGATGATGCAAGAATCTTTGGAAAAAAACGTTGACATGAAACCAATTTTTCTCGGCGAAAAATTATATATTATTATTTATTTATTTTTGACAAAAACGTGACCGAACTCTTATTTAGAGTTCCCTACATACCTCGATTTGTACGAGGATCAGGCCAGGTGTAGTTCAAAAGTTGAGGCAAATTACCTCTTGTCCTATTGTTCGGGGCGGGCGACCCTTTGAAAATAATTAAAAGAAAAGACTATTTCGGAACAGAAGTATTCACATATTCTCAATGTTTCTTTCAAAATTGCCCCAGTGTCGAGCTGTGAGACGTTGGGTATGCAAGATTGTGTACTTGCTGGAAAAAAGAATGATCATGATGTGATAATGACCGAACTCTTAATAGAGCTTCCTACATATCTCGAGATCACGAGAATCAGGTCTATGTAGTTCGAAAATGAGAGGATGTGCGAGAAGGAATGATTGGTGTCAATTTTGAAATTCTCCAAGTATCAAATTAATGACACTGGGTATGTGAAGGAATTGTTGGTCATTGAAGACCTGATCGCCTATACATCCCATGTTGGTGTGATGTAGGTAGAGTGGTGCATGAAAATACAAGTCACGAAAGGTCAAATGACTCTTTCGGACATGAGATGCAAACTGTAAAAGCATATGTCTCTCGAGACTTTGTGTCAAACTCTGATTTATTTCTCAGAGCATTGGAATGGAAAGGGGATCTTGGATTGTGTGCCAGGACCTTGATGCAAACTTCGGGTTGTGTGCCGAAGCGTTAATGAAATGGAATCTTAGATTGTGTGTCAAGATTCTGATGCATACTCCAGTTTGTGTGCCAGAGTTTTGAATGAATAGAATCCTGTGTTGTGTGCCAAGATCCTGATGCATGCTCCGATTTGTATGCTAGAGCATTGAATGAAATGGAATCTCAGGTTGTGTGCCAAGATTCTGATGCATACTCCGATTTGTGTGCTAGAGCATTGAATGAAGTGGAATCTCGAGTTGTGTGCCAAGATTCTGTTGCATACTCCGGTTTGTGTGCCGGAGCATTAATGAAATAGAATCTTGGGTTGTGTGCCAAGAT
This sequence comes from Jaltomata sinuosa, assembly GCA_003996215.1. Lineage (NCBI taxonomy): Eukaryota > Viridiplantae > Streptophyta > Magnoliopsida > Solanales > Solanaceae > Jaltomata > Jaltomata sinuosa. The sequence goes on along the minus strand of QJPP01007186.1, from coordinate 985,823 downwards.
TCTGATGCATACTCCAGTTTGTATGCCGGAGCGTTAATGAAATAGAATCTTGGGTTGTGTACCAAGATCCTAATGCATACTCTGGTTTATGTGCCGGAGCTTTGAATGAATACCCGCATTTGAAGGTGGGCGCCTGTAAAATGTACTTGATTGTAAATACCCGCATTAGAAGGTGGGCGCCTGTAAAAGGGACTTGAATGTAAATACCCGCATTAGAAGGCGGGAGCCTGTAAAATGTACTGAAATGTAAATACCCGCATTAGAAGGTGAGCGCCTGTAAAGGAAGAAAACTTTTTGGTTTTTCTTTTTTTTCAGTTGTAAGAATGTTGAAAAGAAAATCATGTATTGACTTTCAGTTGGTACCGACAATTAGTCTTATGCACAAGAATTCCACCATCTTTCCCAGCTAACCAAGATCAACTTCGGGTAATTTCAATAGTTTCAAATGGTACCAAAGACGTACCTAAGTATCGACAAGATTTTTTCATCCTGATTCAAACAAAGATTTTGAACTATACATGTTCTCATGTTTCACGTGCCTCACCAAAAGAAAGTCCTATTTTCACACATTTGAGTATTTTAAGTTTAGGACATTTTGAGAAGTGCACTCACACTCAGAAGGATGTTCAATGCATGCAATTGTGATACAATAGGCTAGGCCTTCATGTAAGTATCCACTAATGTGAGAACATTTGAAATAGGATCATGTAGGGCTTATTATTAGCTTGTAATGTAGGCTTGGGGATGGGTAGGATATTATTTGGGATAAAAGTGACTAATCCTCCCTTGAGCATGCACTATATTTGTGCTTTGACATTTGTTGCATTTGGACGCTTGATCTTCTTTGTTTCGTAGTCTCTTTCTTTGAATTTGTATCGACTTCTTTTCATTGTTGGAGTCTTTTTTCACCTTTTGGAGTTCTTTTCTCTTTTTTTTTTTTGAGATTTCTCCATGTTTTGATTTGTGGGAAATTTTACTCCTTTAAAGTCGTATTTTCATCTTTATTCCTCTGGGACTTTGCATCATTCGCCTTTGGCATCTTCGACCTTGAATCTTCATCCGTAGTTTGCACATTTTTAGTGCGCTCAGAGAGGTCGGGCCAAGAGAGGGATAGTGCATGTAAGCACTCAAAAAGGTATAGGCTAAGATGTGGTTGTTCAAAGAAAAGGCTTTAGGCTTAAAGGGGGAATGCTAGGGATAATGTCATTTGGTAGGTTATTGAAAGGCACAATTGGGTCAAAGAATGCCTATAATCCTTTCCCAAATCAAGTGTAACTCAGGATTTCGCCTCAACAAACATTTAGGCCAAGTTCTAGATCAATAATTCAATGCAATGAATTAATCTAATGCTCGCCACACAATGCACGTGAAACGATGAGGTTGGTTTTGTTCTTGTCTTAGATGCATGCAAGAGAATTTTTCGAGTGTCACTAAGGTGCGATTAAGAGGTACCAAAAGAATCTATGATTTACCACGAAATTAGTCCTCTCCATCATACCATTTGTTTCTTTCTCATGCACACTTATAACTATGTTGGTACCAACTAAGTCAAAACTTTGATATTTTTTCTTTTTTTTTCTTTTTTTGAAAAATGAGACCGAATCCTTATGAGGGTTGCCTACGTATCTTGTGTAAACAAGAATCAGGTCTGCGTAGTTCAGGAGGATAGGGTATAAGATGTGAAGTAAGAAAACAAACCTTTTTTTTATAAAGGAAATACCGAATCCAAGAAGGATTGCCTACGTATCTCATTGAGATGAGAATCAGGTTCGCGTAGTTCGTGAAGATGTGAAACAAAAATGTATGTACAACCCTTTTTCTTCTTTTTCTAATAAGGAATACCGAACCCAAGAAGGGCTGCCTACGTATCTCATCGAAATGAGAATCAGGTTCGCGTAGTTCGTGAAAATGTGAAACAAAAATGTATGTACAACCTTTTTTATTCTTTTTCTAATAAGGAATACCGAACCCAAGAAGGGCTGCCTATGTATCTCATTGAAATGAGAATCAGGTTCGCGTAGTTCGTGAAGATGTGAAACAAAATGTATGGACAACCTTTTTTCTTCTTTTTCTAATAAGGAATACCGAACCCAAGAAGGGCTGCCTATGTATCTCATCGAAATGAGAATCAGGTTTGCGTAGTTCGTGAAGATGTGAAACAAAATGTATGTACAACCTTTTTTCTTCTTTTTCTAATAAGGAATACTGAACCCAAGAAGGGCTGCCTACGTATCTCATCGAAATGAGAATCAGGTTCGCGTAGTTCGTGAAGATACGATAGCAAATGTATGTGCAGAAAAAATTCGCCTCTAGAAGAAATGTAAGACAAAAAAAATAAGATATTTACTAAATATAAAATATGTACAAAAATTAATGCAAGGATGTAAACAAACTCAGAGCAATGCCTCGTATACCGAGTGTTGATGACATCCTCGATGAGAGAGTGCCTCCCGATCGTTTGTGGGATGATTATTGTTGCGATCTTCCAATTATTTATGGGGACCGTTCATTATTGTGATCATCTCTAATTATTGTTGGAGATGACATGTTGTGGCCTCTCGATTGTTTACGAGGTCACTTGTTGGTGTACCCATCCCAGATTAAGTGGGGACGGTTCTCCCGTAAAGAAATAAGAAAGGAGTGAAAGTAGGGAAGTCATAAAAAAAAATATAATTACATGGTCAAAAACTTCCCTGATTTGTCTGTCCCATTGAATATTGATGCCTCAAAAAGTTCGAGGTCAGATGTTATCTCATGTAAAGTTCAGGGATCATTTAACCTGCAAGAATCAAATAACAAAGTGTTAAAGTCGCTCTCCAATCATAAGACTAAGAGGGATTAGAGTTAGGCCATGCGGCCAAGTGATGCATCTGATTTGCAGAGATTAGTGTGATTCTCCTATGAGTTTCAGGGATGATATTGTTCCTCCTGCATTCAAAGAAAGCTTCTTAGTTTAAGGAGAGGGTGTTCACTTCTAAGGACTTCAGACTCGACTCCTTGCCATTTATTGCTTGATATCCTTTGATAGGTGTGTCTGCGAAGAAAATGAGTTAACTTGTGTTGAACACTTAGATTTGAAGAGTGAAAGTGATTCACCATAGTTCCATGGCCTACAGCATTTGGGAGGTTTGAAAAGAGACTTAGGTTTTCAGATTTTGAGACAAAAGTCGAATGGAGATTATGATAAGAGTGACATTGATATCCTTGAATTTTGGAATTCAGAGAATTGATTGACGCTTTTAATTATTTTTTGAGGGGTTGAGAGCGTCATTGGACTATTTCAAAATATTTGCCCCAGTTTGCAGTCCTAGGAAAATCATTTTAGAATAGCCGGAAGACCGAACCCTTATGTAGGGTTGCCTACATATCTCACCAAGATGAATCAAGATGAGAATCAGGTCAGGACGTAATTCAGAATAAACCCATGGGTTTGATATGTATGATTGCCATGAACAGGTGATTGTTTTTGAAGGATGGTGTGACAGGCGGCTCAGAGGAGACCGATTGCAGACAATGGGCGTAGAAATAACTCTGATCAGGCAATCAAGATGATGGATGTGAAAACATAGACAGAGTTTTGTCACTACTCTAATACGCTGAAAAGATTACTACGAAAGAGAAGCATGACAAAAATTTGATATTACTTCGCCGCTGTCGAAAGAATTGAATGACTGGGAGAGTGTTGAACTCTTGATTTTGAAAGTGAAGGCCAAAATGCCACATTTCATAATCTACGATGATCGAGGGAAAAAGAAAACTTATGTCCCATGTTCTGAGATCAAAGTCGACTAAAGGTTTGAATGTAAGGCCAATATTGGCACTGATGTTAAGGAGATTTGAATTTGAGGGAATTGTTGATTTGCGCTCTTAGCAGAATTTTGGAGAGCTTATTTGAATTGTTCCAAAAGTTTGCCCCAATATTTAAAATCCTTAAGAAATTGAAACAATGGAAGACCAAACTCTTATGTAGGGTTGCCTACGTATCTTGCCAGGACAAGAATCAGGTCAAAACATATTTTGAATGAATACCTAGTTGTATGTGATTTGTATAATTACTTTGAGTGATTGTATTGAAAAAAAAAAAGTAAAGCTATGAGTGAAAGTTTAGACAATTGAAAAAGGTATGGTATAAAGATAAGAAGAATGTACAAGGCTGTATTGACAATTTCTGGAAAAAGAATGACGAAATTCAAAAGAGTGATCGTATAGATCGACATTGGGTATGAGAAAGAACGATATATGAAGGATGGTCTTATAGGCCGAGAATGAATATGAGGAATTAAAGATCAACAATGGGTATGAGAGAGAATGATAAATTGTGAAGGATGGTCTTAGAGACCGAGAACGAATGTGAGGGATTGAAAAGGTCTCAGGCTCAACACAAGTCAATCAAAATCATCAGACAAAATGGACGAGGACGAAGATGACGTGTGTACATATATGTATAAACTAAAAAATATGCACAAAATATAAAAACGCAGAATATATAATAAACAAAGAGCAAGTATCAAATAAAATATATAACAAATAAAGAATAAAAACTCCTCCGACTGAAGTGACGATCGTATGTACGACGGCCTAAGGATTCTAGGAGTAGATTCACCTAAGCTGATAAAGAATATTTGGATAACTGCGAGAAAACGCGTAGTAAATTTGAACGCGCCGACTCTGAAGCTAAGGAATCCAAAAAAAAATTGGAAACACTCCTCGCGTGAACCACAATGTGTGATAGTGTACGGCCAAAACTCGATAGAAATGATGTGATAATTAAATAAATAATGTGTAGAAGTATTTCGAACACATATATATAATATAAAGTAAATAATGAATCAAAGAATAATATAAAAAATTTATGTATAAGCAAAAATCAAAAAAATAATTATATGTACAATACAAATAAGATATACAATTCATAGTGTGCAAAAAATAATTGAAGATTTAAATAATCAATATATAAAAATGTGAATAGAAATATCTCCCTCAATTAAAAAATTGAGTTTATCATGGTTAGAACCTGGATGTTTTCCCCAGCAGAGTCGTCATTCTGTCATGCCCTATTTTTACCAAAGTTAGATAAAGCACAACTTATGGACTCTAAAAGAATTTAATTATGTACAGAGTCGCCACCTAACTTTTTAAGGAAACCTATTTTGATTCGTCATATGTATGACTCGCATTTTAATCTGCGAAAACCATTTGACATTCTAGGTAAGGGTTCAAGTTTTTCCAAAGGGAAGGTGTTAGGCATCCTTCGAAATCCACAAATATGGTACCCGACTAAACTTAATTTTTTAAAAAGAGGGGAGGTAAAAATCATTTTTTGAAAAGTATAAACATGAACAACAATATATATATATATGTGTGTGTGTGTGTGTGTGTGTGTGCAAAGAATAATTTTAAAATATGCGTATAAGAGTGTAAAAAATATATTTATATGTACATGAGAAAATTTAGTATGTATAAAAATTTATATGTAAGAAAGTATATAAAAGAGTGTAAAAGAATGTACATTTAATATGAAAAGTATGTAAATTTGTTAATATAAAAGAATAGATACTAGTACGAAATATATATATATATATATATATATATATATATATAAGGAAAATGTGTAGGTAATATATATTTAAGTACAAATAATGTAAGAATAAATACATTGAGTAAGGAATGTAAAAGATGTGTAAAAATATGTATAATGTAAAAAATGTATCGAAAAGATTGTACAATGATTTATATTGATTGACTTGCATTTTTCATTACATATTGTTTCACTTTTGCAAGAAAAAAATGAGTTTAAGAATGAGAAAAGAGTATTAATTTTCAAAAAAAATATGTAAAGAATCATTTGTAAAGTTTAAGTAAAAATGATTAAAATGACGATTTGAGAAAAAGAAAAGATGGCCTAATGTTTGTGTAACGTAAAAAATATGAATTAATTAACTTAAGTATCTAAGTTGAATTAATTTGTTTATAAAAGTATTTACGACTTAAAGTTTTGCCTAAGTGCGTAATAATAGATAAGTAAATAAAGGGACATTCCCACCCGACACCCCAAAAGTAAAGTTTTCACTATACTTTATCTTTTGTACAATTACAAGAATTACAAGAATATAAATAAAACAATAAATTTTGGGGAGATCTTCAAACTCCTTTTAATTATCGTCTTCGGGAAGCATCCTCACGTACCTGTATAAACACTTAGTAAAATATTAATAACAAATAAATATTTATCAATATCAGTTATAGAAATACGTATATGTAAGTAAATATAAAAAAAGAATTTTATTATAGTGTGGGCTCAGATATGTAGTTGTACTAAATTTTAGATACGCCATGGCTGCGAAGCATCGATTGACCACCCGATATCACCTCGCCAAGATACGAATCATAAAACTTTTTATTTCGTCTTTGTAATATTAAAATTTCGTCATCGCCCAAAATTTATTTTTTCTCGCTACGTATATATATATGTATCCGTCTTTTTTATTGTGGAGGCCTCAAAAGTCGACGGGAGTTTTTTCATTGGCCATGATGTCAGTGTAACAAGTGTGATAAAGGATTACAAGGGGCGAAATTGCCCAATCAGTCCAAAAAATCAGCCAAAACAACAGCAGCAAAACAGTGGTGAGCAAGACGAATTCAATTTTTCCGGCAAACAGTGGTGAAGGGGAAAGGGAGAAAGAGGGAAAAGAGAAGAGAAAGGGAGAGAGGAGGGGGAGGTGTTGGCCGTGTGGTGGTGCTCGTCGTTTCCGGCCGCCCGGTGATCAATTCCGGTGGCGGCAGAGAGAGAGAGCAAGAGAGAACTGGAGCGTGAGAATGAGAGAGGAGTTAGAGGGAGAGAAAGATAAAAATCTGAAAAATAATTGTTTGTGTGTAGTGTGTGTATTCTTTGTTAAAAAAAAAATATTAAATCCCTCCCATCTTTATATAATATAACATAAGCCCCTCTTTTATCCCAAGAATAATATTTTTTACTCTTTTATTCTTTAGTTATTATCTAGTGAATTTTTTATTTTATTAATCAATGCACAAAGTTATTAACTAAACGACGATAGCCGCACCTAGTCATGTCAAATGTCACTTTTTTAAAAGGTGACAAGACCTTGATTTGACCAAATTTTTACGGTGTAATTTTAATTAATTGCTCTGACTTCTTGCATTTGCGAAATGTATATAAAAAAATGTAAATAATGTACAAAAATATGTGCGTTGGTATGTAATCACAAAAATAAATGTAAGAATAAAACATATAATTAGCTAAAGAAAATATATTGTAAATGAGTAAAACTGTAGTATTATTATTGTGTACGTGTGCAGATGACTGTAAAAAATATTGTGATTACCAAAATTGTATAATGATAATTAATTGATAAAAATCCTAATATTTACAAAAATAAAGGATAATTATCACTAAATTGTAAGGTAGTAAAAATGTGACAATAAATTAATAAAAATATTAAAAATAATTATCAATGAATTGTAAAAAATAAAAATATATCAATAAATTGATAAAACTCCTAAAATAAGGATGATTATCAATAAATTGTTATATTTCAAGAAAAAATGTGTAAAAAACATTTTGTGCTCTTTAACGATCAAGAGACCTGAAGACGCTAATTTTAAGCACGGAGAGCCAAAATTGGGTGTCAACAGTTTCCCCTTTTCGACTAAAGATGATGCAAGAATCTTTGGGCAAAAACGTTGACATGAAACAAATTTTGCCCGGCGAAAAATTATATATTATTATTTATTTATTTTGACAAAAACGTGACCGAACTCTTATTTAGAGTTCCCTACATACCTCGAATTGTACGAGGATCAGGCCAGGTGTAGTTCAAAAGTTGAGGCAAATTACCTCTTGTCCTATTGTTCGGGGCGGGCGACCCTTTGAAAATAATTAAAAGAAAAGACTATTTCGGAACAGAAGTATTCACATATTCTCAATGTTTCTTTCAAAATTGCCCCAGTGTCGAGCTGTGAGACGTTGGGTATGCAAGATTGTGTACTTGCTGGAAAAAAGAATGATCATGATGTGATAATGACCGAACTCTTAATAGAGCTTCCTACATATCTCGAGATCACGAGAATCAGGTCTATGTAGTTCGAAAATGAGAGGATGTGCGAGAAGGAATGATTGGTGTCAATTTTGAAATTCTCCAAGTATCAAATTAATGACACTGGGTATGTGAAGGAATTGTTGGTCATTGAAGACCTGATCGCCTATACATCCCATGTTGGTGTGATGTAGGTAGAGTGGTGCATGAAAATACAAGTCACGAAAGGTCAAATGACTCTTTCGGACATGAGATGCAAACTGTAAAAGCATATGTCTCTCGAGACTTTGTGTCAAACTCTGATTTATTTCTCAGAGCATTGGAATGGAAAGGGGATCTTGGATTGTGTGCCAGGACCTTGATGCAAACTTCGGGTTGTGTGCCGAAGCGTTAATGAAATGGAATCTTAGATTGTGTGTCAAGATTCTGATGCATACTCCAGTTTGTGTGCCAGAGTTTTGAATGAATAGAATCCTGTGTTGTGTGCCAAGATCCTGATGCATGCTCCGATTTGTATGCTAGAGCATTGAATGAAATGGAATCTCAGGTTGTGTGCCAAGATTCTGATGCATACTCCGATTTGTGTGCTAGAGCATTGAATGAAGTGGAATCTCGAGTTGTGTGCCAAGATTCTGTTGCATACTCCGGTTTGTGTGCCGGAGCATTAATGAAATAGAATCTTGGGTTGTGTGCCAAGATTCTGATGCATACTCCAGTTTGTATGCCGGAGCGTTAATGAAATAGAATCTTGGGTTGTGTACCAAGATCCTAATGCATACTCTGGTTTATGTGCCGGAGCTTTGAATGAATACCCGCATTTGAAGGTGGGCGCCTGTAAAATGTACTTGATTGTAAATACCCGCATTAGAAGGTGGGCGCCTGTAAAAGGGACTTGAATGTAAATACCCGCATTAGAAGGCGGGAGCCTGTAAAATGTACTGAAATGTAAATACCCGCATTAGAAGGTGAGCGCCTGTAAAGGAAGAAAACTTTTTGGTTTTTCTTTTTTTTCAGTTGTAAGAATGTTGAAAAGAAAATCATGTATTGACTTTCAGTTGGTACCGACAATTAGTCTTATGCACAAGAATTCCACCATCTTTCCCAGCTAACCAAGATCAACTTCGGGTAATTTCAATAGTTTCAAATGGTACCAAAGACGTACCTAAGTATCGACAAGATTTTTTCATCCTGATTCAAACAAAGATTTTGAACTATACATGTTCTCATGTTTCACGTGCCTCACCAAAAGAAAGTCCTATTTTCACACATTTGAGTATTTTAAGTTTAGGACATTTTGAGAAGTGCACTCACACTCAGAAGGATGTTCAATGCATGCAATTGTGATACAATAGGCTAGGCCTTCATGTAAGTATCCACTAATGTGAGAACATTTGAAATAGGATCATGTAGGGCTTATTATTAGCTTGTAATGTAGGCTTGGGGATGGGTAGGATATTATTTGGGATAAAAGTGACTAATCCTCCCTTGAGCATGCACTATATTTGTGCTTTGACATTTGTTGCATTTGGACGCTTGATCTTCTTTGTTTCGTAGTCTCTTTCTTTGAATTAGTATCGACTTCTTTTCATTGTTGGAGTCTTTTTTCCCCTTTTGGAGTTCTTTTCTCTTTTTTTTTTTTTGAGATTTCTCCATGTTTTGATTTGTGGGAAATTTTACTCCTTTAAAGTCGTATTTTCATCTTTAATCCTCTGGGACTTTGCATCATTCGCCTTTGGCATCTTCGACCTTGAATCTTCATCCGTAGTTTGCACATTTTTAGTGCGCTCAGAGAGGTCGGGCCAAGAGAGGGATAGTGCATGTAAGCACTAAAAAAGGTATAGACTAAGATGTGGTTGTTCAAAGAAAAGGCTTTAGGCTCAAAGGGGGAATGCTAGGGATAATGTCATTTGGTAGGTTATTGAAAGGAACAATTGGGTCAAAGAATGCCTATAATCCTTTCCCAAATCAAGTGTAACTCAGGATTTCGCCTCAACAAACATTTAGGCCAAGTTCTAGATCAACAATTCAATGCAATGAATTAATCTAATGCTCGCCACACAATGCACGTGAAACGATGAGGTTGGTTTTGTTCTTGTCTTAGATGCATGCAAGAGAATTTTTCGAGTGTCACTAAGGTGCGATTAAGAGGTACCAAAAGAATCTATGATTTACCACGAAATTAGTCCTCTCCATCATACCATTTGTTTCTTTCTCATGCACACTTATAACTATGTTGGTACCAACTAAGTCAAAACTTTGATATTTTTTCTTTTTTTTTCTTTTTTTGAAAAATGAGATCGAATCCTTATGAGGGTTACCTACGTATCTTGTGTAAACAAGAATCAGGTCTGCGTAGTTCAGGAGGATAGGGTATAAGATGTGAAGTAAGAAAACAAACTTTTTTTTTATAAAGGAAATACCGAATCCAAGAAGGACTGCCTACGTATCTCATTGAGATGAGAATCAGGTTCGCGTAGTTCGTGAAGATGTGAAACAAAAATGTATGTACAACCTTTTTTCTTCTTTTTCTAATAAGGAATACCGAACCCAAGAAGGGCTGCCTACGTATCTCATCGAAATGAGAATCAGGTTCGCGTAGTTCGTGAAAATGTGAAACAAAAATGTATGTACAACCTTTTTTATTCTTTTTCTAATAAGGAATACCGAACCCAAGAAGGGCTGCCTATGTATCTCATTGAAATGAGAATCAGGTTCGCGTAGTTCGTGAAGATGTGAAACAAAATGTATGGACAACCTTTTTTCTTCTTTTTCTAATAAGGAATACCGAACCCAAGAAGGGCTGCCTATGTATCTCATCGAAATGAGAATCAGGTTTGCGTAGTTCGTGAAGATGTGAAACAAAATGTATGTACAACCTTTTTTCTTCTTTTTCTAATAAGGAATACCGAACCCAAGAAGGGCTGCCTACGTATCTCATCGAAATGAGAATCAGGTTCGCGTAGTTCGTGAAGATACGATAGCAAATGTATGTGCAGAAAAAATTCACCTCTAGAAGAAATGTAAGACAAAAAAAATAAGATATTTACTAAATATAAAATATGTACAAAAATTAATGCAAGGATGTAGACAAACTCGGAGCGATGCCTCGTATGCCGAGTGTCGACGACATCCTCGATGAGAGAGTGCCTCTCGATCGTTTGTGGGATGATTATTGTTGCGATATTCCAATTATTTATGGGGACCGTTCATTATTGTGATCGTCTCTAATTATTGTTGGAGATGACATGTTGTGGCCTCTCGATTGTTTACGAGGTCACTTGTTGGTGTACCCATCCCCGATTAAGTGGGGACGGTTCTCCCATAAAGAAATAAGAAAGGAGTGAAAGTAGGGAAGTCATAAAAAAAAATATAATTACATGGTCAAAAACTTCCCTGATTTGTCTGTCCCATTGAATATTGATGCCTCAAAAAGTTCGAGGTCAGATGTTATCTCATGTAAAGTTCAGGGATCATTTAACCTGCAAGAATCAAATAACAAAGTGTTAAAGTCGCTCTCCAATCATAAGACTAAGAGGGATTAGAGTTAGGCCATGCGGCCAAGTGATGCATCTGATTTGCAGAGATTAGTGTGATTCTCCTATGAGTTTCAGGGATGATATTGTTCCTCCTGCATTCAAAGAAAGCTTCTTAGTTTAAGGAGAGGGGTGTTCACTTCTAAGGACTTTAGACTCGACTCCTTGCCATTTATTGCTTGATATCCTTTGATAGGTGTGTCTGCGAAGAAAATGAGTTAACTTGTGTTGAACACTTAGATTTGAAGAGTGAAAGTGATTCACCATAGTTCCATGGCCTACGGCATTTGGGAGGTTTGAAAAGAGACTTAGGTTTTCAGATTTTGAGACAAAAGTCGAATGGAGATTATGATAAGAGTGACATTGATATCCTTGAATTTTGGAATTCAGAGAATTGATTGACGCATTTAATTATTTTTTGAGGGGTTGAGAGCGTCATTGGACTATTTCAAAATATTTGCCCCAGTTTGCAGTCCTAGGAAAATGATTTTAGAATAGCTGAAGACCGAACCCTTATGTAGGGTTGCCTACATATCTCACCAAGATGAATCAAGATTAGAATCAGGTCAGGACGTAATTCAGAATAAACCCATGGGTGTGATATGTATGATTGCCATGAACATGTGATTGTTTTTGAAGGATGGTGTGACAGGCGGCTCAGAGGAGACCGATTGCAGCCAATGGGCGTAGAAATAACTCTGATCAGGCAATCAAGATGATGGATGTGAAAACATAGACATAGTTTTGTCACTACTCTAATACGCTGAAAAGATTACTAAGAAAGAGAAGCATGTCAAAAATTTGATATTACTTCGCCGCTGTCGAAAGAATTGAATGACTGGGAGAGTGTTGAACTCTTGATTTTGAAAGTGAAGGCCAAAATGCCACATTTCATAATCTACGATGATCGAGAGTAAAAGAAAACTTATGTCCCATGTTCTGAGATCAAAGTCGACTGAAGGTTTGAATGTAAGGCCAATATTGGCACTGATGTTAGGGAGATTTGGATTTGAGGGAATTGTTGATTTGCGCTCTTAGCAGAATTTTGGAGAGCGTATTTGAATTGTTCCCAAAATTTGCCCCAATATTTAAAATCCTGAAGAAATTGAAACAATGGAAGACCAAACTCTTATGTAGGGTTGCGTACGTATCTTGCCAGGACAAGAATCAGGTCAAAACGTAGTTTGAATGAATACCTAGTTGTATGTGATTTGTATAATTACTTTGAGTGATTGTATTGGAAAAAAAAAAGTAAAGCTATGAGTCAAAGTTTAGACAATTGAAAAAGGTATGGTATAAAGATAAGAAGAATGTACAAGGCTGTATTGACAATTTCTGGAAAAAGAATGACGAAATTCAAAAGAGTGATCGTAAAGATCGACATTGGGTATGAGAAAGAACGATATATGAAGGATGGTCTTATAGGACGAGAATGAATATGAGGAATTAAAGATCGACAATGGGTATGAGAGAGAATGATAAATTGTGAAGGATGGTCTTAGAGACCGAGAATGAATGTGAGGGATTGAAAAGGTCTCAGGCTCAACACAAGTCAATCAAAATCATCAGACAAAATGGACGAGGACGAAGATGACGTGTGTACATATATGTATAAACTAAAAAATATGCACAAAATATAAAAACGCAGAATATATAATAAAACAAAGAGCAGGTATCAAATAAAATATATAACAAATAAAGAATAAAAACTCCTCCGACTGAAGTGACGATCGTATGTACGACGGCCTAAGGATTCTAAGAGTAGATTCACCTAAGCTGATAAAGAATATTCGGATAACTGCGAGAAAACGCGTAGTAAATTTGAACGCGCCGACTCTGAATCTAAGGAATCCAAAAAAAATTTGAAACACTCCTCGCGTGAATCACAGTGTGTGATAGTGTACGGCCAAAACTCGATAGAAATGATGTGATAATTAAATAAATAATGTGTAGAAGTATTTCGAACACATATATATAATATAAAGTAAATAATGAATCAAAGAATAATATAAAAAAATTATGTATAAGCAAAAATCAAAAAAATAATTATATGTACAATACAAATAAGATATACAATTCATAGTGTGCAAAAAATAATTGAAGATTTAAATAATCAATATATAAAAATGTGAATAGAAATATCTCCCTCAATTAAAAAATTGAGTTTATCATGGTTAGAACCTGGATGTTTTCCCCAGCAGAGTCGTCATTCTGTCATGCCCTATTTTTACCAAAGTTAGATAAAGCACAACTTATGGACTCTAAAAGAATTTAATTATGTACAGAGTCGCCACCTAACTTTTTAAGGAAACCTATTTTGATTCGTCATATGTATGACTCGCATTTTAATCTGCGAAAACCATTTGACATTCTAGGTAAGGGTTCAAGTTTTTCCAAAGGGAAGGTGTTAGGCATCCTTCGAAATCCACAAATATGGTACCCGACTAAACTTAATTTTTTAAAAAGAGGGGAGGTAAAAATCATTTTTTGAAAAGTATAAACATGAACAACAATATATATATATATGTGTGTGTGTGTGTGTGTGTGTGTGCAAAGAATAATTTTAAAATATGCGTATAAGAGTGTAAAAAATATATTTATATGTACATGAGAAAATTTAGTATGTATAAAAATTTATATGTAAGAAAGTATATAAAAGAGTGTAAAAGAATGTACATTTAATATGAAAAGTATGTAAATTTGTTAATATAAAAGAATAGATACTAGTACGAAATATATATATATATATATATATATATATATATATAAGGAAAATGTGTAGGTAATATATATTTAAGTACAAATAATGTAAGAATAAATACATTGAGTAAGGAATGTAAAAGATGTGTAAAAATATGTATAATGTAAAAAATGTATCGAAAAGATTGTACAATGATTTATATTGATTGACTTGCATTTTTCATTACATATTGTTTCACTTTTGCAAGAAAAAAATGAGTTTAAGAATGAGAAAAGAGTATTAATTTTCAAAAAAAATATGTAAAGAATCATTTGTAAAGTTTAAGTAAAAATGATTAAAATGACGATTTGAGAAAAAGAAAAGATGGCCTAATGTTTGTGTAACGTAAAAAATATGAATTAATTAACTTAAGTATCTAAGTTGAATTAATTTGTTTATAAAAGTATTTACGACTTAAAGTTTTGCCTAAGTGCGTAATAATAGATAAGTAAATAAAGGGACATTCCCACCCGACACCCCAAAAGTAAAGTTTTCACTATACTTTATCTTTTGTACAATTACAAGAATTACAAGAATATAAATAAAACAATAAATTTTGGGGAGATCTTCAAACTCCTTTTAATTATCGTCTTCGGGAAGCATCCTCACGTACCTGTATAAACACTTAGTAAAATATTAATAACAAATAAATATTTATCAATATCAGTTATAGAAATACGTATATGTAAGTAAATATAAAAAAAGAATTTTATTATAGTGTGGGCTCAGATATGTAGTTGTACTAAATTTTAGATACGCCATGGCTGCGAAGCATCGATTGACCACCCGATATCACCTCGCCAAGATACGAATCATAAAACTTTTTATTTCGTCTTTGTAATATTAAAATTTCGTCATCGCCCAAAATTTATTTTTTCTCGCTACGTATATATATATGTATCCGTCTTTTTTATTGTGGAGGCCTCAAAAGTCGACGGGAGTTTTTTCATTGGCCATGATGTCAGTGTAACAAGTGTGATAAAGGATTACAAGGGGCGAAATTGCCCAATCAGTCCAAAAAATCAGCCAAAACAACAGCAGCAAAACAGTGGTGAGCAAGACGAATTCAATTTTTCCGGCAAACAGTGGTGAAGGGGAAAGGGAGAAAGAGGGAAAAGAGAAGAGAAAGGGAGAGAGGAGGGGGAGGTGTTGGCCGTGTGGTGGTGCTCGTCGTTTCCGGCCGCCCGGTGATCAATTCCGGTGGCGGCAGAGAGAGAGAGCAAGAGAGAACTGGAGCGTGAGAATGAGAGAGGAGTTAGAGGGAGAGAAAGATAAAAATCTGAAAAATAATTGTTTGTGTGTGTAGTGTGTGTGTGTGTATTCTTTGTTAAAAAAAATATTAAATCCCTCCCATCTTTATATAATATAACATAAGCCCCTCTTTTATCCCAAG
Source organism: Jaltomata sinuosa (assembly GCA_003996215.1). Taxonomy (NCBI): domain Eukaryota; kingdom Viridiplantae; phylum Streptophyta; class Magnoliopsida; order Solanales; family Solanaceae; genus Jaltomata; species Jaltomata sinuosa. The sequence goes on along the minus strand of QJPP01007186.1, from coordinate 970,103 downwards.
AATAATATTTTTTACTCTTTTATTCTTTAGTTATTATCTAGTGATTTTTTTATTTTATTAATCAATGCACAAAGTTATTAATTAAAGGACGATAGCCGCACCTAGTCATGTCAAATGTCACTTTTTTAAAAGGTGACAAGACCTTGATTTGACCAAATTTTTACGGTGTAATTTTAATTAATTGCTCTGACTTCTTGCATTTGCGAAATGTATATAAAAAAATGTAAATAATGTACAAAAATATGTGCGTTGGTATGTAATCACAAAAATAAATGTAAGAATAAAACATATAATTAGCTAAAGAAAATGTATTGTAAATGAGTAAAACTGTAGTATTATTATTGTGTACGTGTGCAGATGACTGTAAAAAATATTGTGATTACCAAAATTGTATAATGACAATTAATTGATAAAAATCCTAATATTTATAAAATAAAGGATAATTATCACTAAATTGTAAGGTAGTAAAAATGTGACAATAAATTAATAAAAATATTAAAAATAATTATCAATGAATTGTAAAAAATAAAAATATATCAATAAATTGATAAAACTCCTAAAATAAGGATGATTATCAATAAATTGTTATATTTCAAGAAAAAATGTGTAAAATTTTTTTTGTGCTCTTTAACGATCAGGAGACCTGAAGACGCTAATTTTAAGCACGGAGAGCCAAAATTGAGTGTCAACAGCGTGTAGTTCAACTCAGCTCCTATCAAAGTTCCACTTAGGTAGTACAATACATGCTCCTTCTTAGCCTCATTCTCTTGGGCCAGTAGTGCCCCAAGTGATCGCTCTTGTGACACGATGTACAGTATCAGTGACTTCCCAAGTGTCGGTGCCCCTAACACAGAAGGATTCATCAAGTACCTTTTGATTCTTTCAAAAGCATTTTGACATGATTGATCCCAGTGAAAAGAGACATCCTTCTTCATTAGATGGTTGAAGGGTTGGCATTATCCAGCTAGGTTATAGATGAACCTCCGAATGAACGCCAAATTTCCTTGTAGGTTGCGGAACTCTCTTAAATTCTTCAACTCACGCATTTTTTGTATGGCGTCAATCTTTGTGGGATCAACCTCAATTCCACGGTGACGCACAATGAAACCAAGAAACTTTCCTGAAGTAACTCCAAATGCACATTTGAGTGGATTCATCTTCAAGTCAAATTTTCTTAATCGTTCAAAAATGATTTATAGGTCTTCAAGATGGGTCTGCCTATGTTTTGTCTTCACCACTAAGTCATCGACATAGCATTCCACCCTCTTATGAAGCATGTCATCAAAGATGTTTTGCATCACTCATTGGTAGGCTGCACCTGCGTTCTTCAGACCAAAAGGCATCACCTTGTAACAGTATATCCCTTTCGTAGTTCGGAAGTGTCACACCTCGAGCCTACACCCTAGACGTAACACGGGACCTGAGACCACAAGTGATCCCAAGATAACCCTTTTTGCTGGCATAATTCATGAGCAACTAAATAAAAATAGATAAACTGAAGAATATTATGCGGAAACTGAAACATATGATGAGCTCTTGAAGAGTACTGTAATAAACTAACGTTTTATAAACGGAACTACAACACATTTGAATAATGATACAACTGACTGACTGACTTTATATGAAGCCTCTACTAACAATGACTATGGTTAGCCAGGACATGACCCCCAACTATCTTTAATCAATGTATATAAACTGAAATAACCGCTATAACTACTAACTGACTGGAGTTCTTGGAAAAAGAAAACTCATTCCTTGCTGACTAGAAGCTGCGATCTGTCTGACCATGATCCTGGGAGCTAGCACTAAAACCTGCATCATCAAAAGGATGCAGCACAAAAAAGTATGCAATCAGTACTTTGAATGTACTGAGCATGTGAGAAAATGCACTAACTTTGAAAACATGATAAAACATGTATATACTAGAAACTTAACTGAAAGTTGGACTAAGTATGAACATTTGAGAATGCATAAGTTAAAGTTGTAAAACATGCGCTCTTTTACTGAAGAGTGTAAAATGTTTCTAAGTTGTAAACTGTGAGACACTGATGAGCTGTTTTAAAACTGTAAGTTGAATCTGTAGTACTCATGCCCAAACATAATATGCATAAAATCTGAAATGTAAGGATATTTTGAAAAATGTAATTTAAAAGCTGTAAAACTGAACTGAGGGCCTAGTACACAACTACTGAGTCTAATTCTATAGGAGAGTCTGTTAACCGACATAAATCACGTGAGCTAAATATGGAGTCCGATGTATACACCCCATCTAGAGGACCCAATATACCTTGCCAGGGTATAGAGGTATGCCTGGCGTGATCACTAGTTCTGAGGCCCAACTGAGGGGCTAAATAACCTACGGCAGCACGTAGTTCTGGGACTTTAGGTACGCTGAGCCTTAGTCCAACTCGGTGCTAAGTACTACTCCCAAACTGAATTCTAATAGCTCTTTTAAAACTGGAGTTCTGGAATGCTGCATCAGAATTTAACTAAACTGAATAATTTCTGAAAGACTGTATAACTGAAAACTATTCATAAAGCATGTGGACATGTCTGGATGTCATACTAATCACGAAACCTACTAAGTTCATCATCATTGATGGCATGTCTTGAAAGTCCATATTTAAAACATATTCTAGTAAAACATACTGAAGGTAAGTCGAAACTTGCTAAATCATGCATACTTATTTGGGAGCAAAACCCATAGTCGAAATCATTATGAGAAAACTTAAACTTATTTAGACTAAATGCTGACAATCTGAGCTGAATTCTGAACGGGAAGTTAAATCATGAGAAGTTTCGAAGAAAACCTGTAGACTGAAAACTGACTAATATCATGCTTGAAACTGAATGCTAGTAATCTAGGTTAAATTCTGAAGATGCCCTATCCTCATGAAAATACTATAATTTCAAGCTACATTCTTGATTTCTTAAAGTTCTTGTAAAAGTTCATACAAGTTATTGAAAACAAGGTACAAATCCTCGAAAATAGGATATAAATCATGTAGAAATCATAAGGATTGAATTCTGTCAAATTTAGCATGATTGGGTAAGAACCCTAGTTTCTAAAACCATAAATTTCAATGAAAAGTCTGAGACTTTGGGCATAAGGGCGAACTAAACCCTTACTGAATTCCCACATACCTGGTTGTAGAAGATTCTTGTTGAAATCTTTGGGTTTGGAGCCCGAAGTTGAAGAACCCTAACTTGGATGAAGAATGATCAAGAAATCTCTTCTTGAAGTTCTTGAATTCGTTTCTTGAAATCCTATGGTCAAGGGTTAGGATTTCTATCAATAATTTGCAATTTGATGGCAGAATTTGATTTGGAAAATTTAAAATCCTTAGAGAAGGACTTGCCTTGATAAAGGAGGAGGATATGAGGAGAGAAAATACGTTCTGGGTCTGAAAGAATGGTAAAAGCATGAAGAAACATGGATTAAAACTGACTTAAAAAGGTCCTCGTCGGGCCACGTGCGATTCGACATGCGATCGCACGTGGAGATACACGCGTCGCACGTGATTCGAACTTGCTTCCAGAAAGTTGGAAAAATTTCTCCGATGTGCGTTCGGACGTGCGATTCGCACATGAGGTTGTGCGTCTCGCATGTCATTTTGCACCTAATTTCCAGACTGTCAGTTAAAACTAAAATGGTCATAACTTCTTACTCCGGACTCGCATTAATGCACAGTCGGTGGCGTTGGAAAGAAGACTCAAAGGCCTTTAATTTAGTGGATACTAGGCTACATAACTCTTCATATTCTAGGAGTTATGATCATTTAAAGTTGACCCTAGTTTAGTCTTACATGAAAACTTCTTTGATTGAGGTGCTTTCCACTTAACTTGTTGATAGGAGTTTTTTATGAATATGATGCACATTCAAAACTCTTCCCACCCTAAGGAATTGATCATGACTCCTATGGAAAGTGGTTCGGTTCTTAGCTTAAAAATTTTAGGATGTTATAATATCTCCCCCTTGGGATCATTCGTCCTCGAATGAAGACTAACTAGGCTGGAGTTGTGGGAAAAGGGCTAGAATCCCACCGACTGAGTTTTAAAAGCCGGAATATTGACATGGTAACTGATTTCTGACTGAAATATGAATTGAGCTAAATTCGTGAGACTTGTATGCATACTGAGAGAATAAAAACACTGATGGAATATGAAACTGAATATCCAACATGATAACTGATCTGGGTTGAGAGTAGGGACTCAGCTAAAACTTATTGAGAATGAACACCTTTTTAGAATTCGCGATTAAGTGAAAGGAACATAAAACTGAGAGGAGTAACTATATGAGAAGACTATTCTCTCTAGCCTGAACTTAGTGCCAAGGATTGAACTGAATGTAGGGCCTTCTGGCCTTAGGAATGATTACCGACAAGTCTGAACTGATCTGATATGAGGAGTCTACTATCTGGCTAGCTGAAGCTGCTGGACATAAGGTATGAACACCCTGGGCACAGAATAAGAACAAGACTATTCTCGCCCTAAACAATGCGGTTGACCACCTTTAAGCTTAGGAACACCTTTTTAACTATACTAGACTAAAAATTTCACCTGTGCACATATAGATGCTGAGGTCTGAGTCTAACCACCTTCTTTCACCATGTTCAAGCCTATCTCGACTGAGTCTCTCGCATCTAGAGTTATCTCCCAAGTATGATATTTGTTCTTATCACGAAAATCAACTAACCTTGAGCTCTTAATCAATAGGTTACTAGTCACGCAAAACAAAGGCCCACATATATTTCATCACGACATTCAAGCCTACTACTATGATCATCTTACGATTTCTTTGTAGCTGACACTATCTGAGACTTTTATCCTCTTCCCTAGCATATCTAAAAGCTACAACTTCAAGAACTTCTACAAATAGACATACTAAAATTTCTCATCTAACTATTACACATGAATGATCCTTACCTCGCTAATCATCCACACCTACAAGCTAAGGTGGAACTAGTACACCAAAAATAGGAAAATCAACTACTTCCCATCGACGCTACTACTTATCTCCCCCAACTAACACCTATGACAACATAGGCCAATATCACAGAAGGAGTAAAGTGGGAGCATGAGCATCATGCATGAAATAATACTGATCAGTCTTAACTTACACTTAGCATGATCTAGCCACTCAAAATGAGGTCTGAGAAGTTAAGTGCAATGGCCTGAGTGTCTAACATTCTGTACATATGAAGCATTGTTAGAGTAAGGAAATCATAAGCATAAACTGTTCAAGAAATTTGGTCTGAGCATATACATGATATAACATGGTTTCACTATCCATCAAGACATATCTTGAAGACTGGACTGAGTACATAGAACTGAGCATACTGTTAAGCATGAGTTTACATAAATAACTAGCCACATGGCATAAAGCTGGGATTTATAGAATCGTAGAGTAAGACTAAAATCATTGTCTGGAGCAATTTCTGTTTGTTCTAGGAGCTGAGCATGAACGTGAATCTGTATGGAATGCATGAACTTGTTCATGAGTATGGCATAAATACATCTGAGTATAGTGTCATCTTGACTGAGGTACTAGGAAATCCGCTGGAATAAGAATGGATCGATATACCATCATAGCTCTTACTAGAATTCTATACTAGTTGAGTTGCAAGACTCGACTTGGTTCTTTATTCTATCATCTCCCCCTTGGCTCGAGATTCACCCTTGTAAGTCTGTGGATCTCTCTCTCAAACAAGACTATAATCAACTAACCATGGTAAGGTCAGAATATCACTGTACTCATGGATGCTAAAATTTCCCTGATAGGTTGTAACTGAAGATGCTATACCCTTGCTAGGTCTGCTTCTGAGTCATATCTTAGCTTCCTCTTTACCCTTAAGGCTATCACTAGAGGACTCATACTCTTACTGGCGTACCTAACCACTTCTTCTAACACTTAGCAATCTGGCCTTTGCTTGTTCATCTACTAACATCACATCTCTAAGTTCAAATCCACCCAAATCAGCTGAATTAAAACCTTACTAAGAAACTCAACATCGTCTATTTGTAATCTCCTGAATTCATTTATGAGAACACCATATAATATACACCTAGCCTTCTCCCTAATTAGCAACCTGTTAATTCTAAACTAGTCACACATAGCACTATAGAATGTTTGAACACCAAGCCATAACATACTATTCTGGATACACATCTACCCTCCTACCATTAAGGGATCTTCTTCACCTAATTCATATATGCTCTAAGATGACTATGGCTATAGACTTTCGTCCATCAGTATCCCAATCTTATGGTTATTATACTTCTGAATTCATACACCTAGCTCTGGGGTAATTCTGCTACTTATCACCCATAACATCTCAATTCACACTAACTCTTGAGCACTGTACTACCCAAACTCTTAGGGAATCATACTTTTTGGCTAAGGCATCATTTGTAGTAAAGTTTATGGAAGGGGGTCTGAGAGCACATCCTGCTATAGGCTCAACTGCACGAGTGAAAGAGGGTACATAATTTTGAATCAATAGACTTAATGCACTAGTGGGCTCCTCTTAAGCCCTTGTGCAGTCTCTTAACTTTTTGATTACTCTATCTGAGAGTATTTCTCTGGTGGAAATCTGAACTTAACTATTCCCACCACCTCAAAGACGAGTCATGATTGGAGGAATTGGATTAACACATAAATCTGCAAAAGTTTCTTAAGGAATAATTTTACTGCATGATATGGAGTATGAAAGAAAGGAAATATTTCCTAAATGCCATGTAGCCCCTCAAAGAAAAGTACAGACATATCTGTACCATTCTGCAAGACTCTACTAGACACGGCTTCATAGACACTCCAGGACACATAAACTCTGTACTCTGATACCAAGTTTGTCACGCCTCGAGCCTACACCCTAGACGTAACACGGGACCTGAGACCACAAATGATCCCAAGATAACCCTTCTTGCTGGCATAATTCATGAGCAACTAAATAAAAATAGATAAACTGAAGAATATTATGCGGAAGCTGAAACATATGATGAGCTCTTGAAGAGTACTGTAATAAACTAACATTTTATAAACTGAACTACAACTCATTTGAATAATGATACAACTAACTGACTGACTGTCTATGAAGCCTATACTAACAATGACTATGGTTAGCCGGGACATGTCCCCAACTATCTTTAATTAATGTATAACAACTGAAATAACCGCTATAACTACTAACTGACTAGAGTTCCTGGAAAAAGAAAACTCATTCCTTGCTGACTAGAAGTTGCGATCTGTCTGACCATGATCCTGGGAGCTAACACTAAAACCTGCATCATCAAAATGATGCAAAACAAAAAGGTATGCGATCAATACTTTGAATGTACTGAGCATGTGAGATAATGCACTAACTTTGAAAACATGATAAAACATATATATACTAGAAACATAACTGAAAGCTGGACTAAGTATGAACATTTGAGAATGCATAAGTTAAGGCTGTAAAACATGGGCTCTTTTACTGAAGAGTGTAAAATGTTTCTAAGTTGTAAACTGTGAGATACATAGACTATGAGATAACTAAGCATGCTGAAAATACTGATGAGCTGTTTTAAAACTGTAAGATGCACAAAATCTGAAATGTAAGGTGATAACGCTCAAACTACACCTCAAATTAATGAAGCGTAAGCGATCGTTGTCAAGTAAAGAATCCAACAAGGTTGGGGTCGAATCCCACAGAGAATATGGTGAAGATTAAGACTTTAGTAAAGTAGATGACTAGTGATCAATTGTTTCCGATAAATAAAAGGGGGGGTTTTGTGAACAAGTCGTAAACAAAGCAACAATAATATAAGGGAATAATCAGTAGGAGAGAATGAACTAGGGATGAGTTCACCATTGCGTTGTAACAATATCGATTCTAGGCTTAACCGGGTTCTTTCTATATGCGTGTCACGATGTGATTGCGTCAATTGTATCGTCTAAACGTCTCTCGACCAAATAAACAAATTTCCTTTTCTATTCTCTCGACCTCGAAAAGATGTGCTTTTTAGCTTTCAATCCTAACATCAAGTAGCTTAATCCAGTTACGGCATTAATCATTAGACGAGAGTTAGTAGTCTCGAATCCTTGTTGTTAATCAAGTTTTCCCGGTTTTAATCTCTTTACTCAAGCAAATTAAACCTAGGCATGTTCTAATGTTTGCAACCACTAGAAAACGTGACATAAAGTATGATTAACAACGTGACTACATGTAAATTGAACCCAACGCTACCCGGAATCTAAATCGCTACGTTTGCCATGGCTCCCACAACCCTAGTTGCGGGAGTTTTAGTTACTCATGCTCGAAGAAGAAGAGAAAATAGTTGTATTCATAATAAAGGGAAGAAAAGTCTTACAATATAATGAAACAATCAATTTTCCAATATCCAAGAGCAAGAAATCCCAAGAACTCACGAACGAATCAAGAACACGAGTTCAATACAAATGAACCGTGTTGTTTGCTCTCCAAAAAATAACTAAAACGTGTTTTTCTAATGGGTGAATGAATAAATAAAATAAACCTATCCTAGGGTATTTATAGGAGTCAAAGAAACCAAATCCAAAACGGGTTAGGAGTCCAAAATGCGGACAGCCGCTGGCGCGCCACTGCCTAAGCTTGACGGCCAGGCTTGACGGACCGTCAAGGCAGTGACGGACCGTCGCCTGGGCCGTCACTGCTTGGCAGCAACACTGCCTCAAGTTGACGGTCCCAGTGACGGACCGTCACATGTGTGACGGGCCGTCACTCAGGCCGTCACTCTTAGGCAGAATGTTGTTTTTCTCGTATTTTCTTCCGTTCCCGTGTTTGTTTCCATTTCCTACAAATACAACATAAAAACATCAAAAACAACAATGGTTGCTTGAAAATGCACGATTGTTCTTAGTAAAAAGGAGTCGAAAGTGACGTAAAATGGCGTCACATCAACACCCTCAACTTAAAACGTTCGCTTGTCCTCAAGCAACATGACATAAAAACAATACTACGACTCAATTAAGAAACAACTCATGTCTATAACAACTCATGGTCATTCAAAACTTATTCAATTAAATCAAGCTCCCTCGTAACACACGAATGTATGAAACACTAACTTGCAAGGATCCAAACATGTCATTCCGATATGATAGAATATTATGCATACACACACGCAGCTATCCTAACAATCAATAGACAATATAGACATCTTGGTGCCCTCATCACAAAGAAATCCCACACACAAAATTTGGGACTAGGTAAGCGCTCACACTCACAAACGATTTCAAATAATGCACATGCGATACCATAGGCTTGCCCTTACTATTCTATTTCGGTTCTTCAGAAAGCTACTCAGGATCACTACAGGACTTGTTTAGGCTTGTAATGAGGCTTCGGGTGCAGGTAGGATACATTTAGGGGTTAGTGACTAAGCCCTCCTTGGCACTACCGACATCTTACCACATAACGCTACTTTGTCCATCCTTATTCACCTCTTTATTCCCTTCTTTCTAGCTACAGGTGCGGCCTCTATATTTTGACAATTCTTTTTATTATTTTTTTCAATCTTTTTCACTTCTTTTTATTTTTCTTTTCTTAGGCACACACCCGGACTTTTCATTCTATTCACAACCAACCAACTCCATCCTCTTTTTCTTATCATTCACCTCTGTAGTAGCCACTCTCAACTTAAGTTGATTGCCTGCGTTGAGGTGCACAATGTCCAAGGGCGGACCAGGGCCAAAACAGGGTTTACCTCTATAGTAGCCACCCTCAACTTAGGCTGATTGCCTGCGTTGAGGTGCACGGTGTCCAAGGAAGGACCAGGGCCAAAATAGGGTTTCAAAGTTAAACAGGAATGGTGACAGGTTATTGAAAGAATAAGGTCAATTATGGCTCAAACAGGGATCAAGGGATTATTTATATTTGGACGGTCTTTTAGGTTAAGTGGACTGCACACAAAAAGGGCCTGTGATCCTTTCCTAAGCAACCAAACTTCAAACTTAACAAAATAGACCGGGCAAGTTCTAGATGCATGCACAGAGTAAGAATTTATACAATAATCTCACACACTCTTGGCACCAAGAAACTATATCGCTACCAACTATCAAACAACCGCTTGGCTTAAGCATACTCATTCTACTCATAATCACACAATGACATACAAGGATCCAGACAGTCAATCGTTTCATCATAAGTACAAAACCAGAAAATTTTTAAAGGGGCGCTACTTTGATAAGAAATCTCATGCTTTGCTATAGACACTAAAAAAAATTTAAAACAACAATCTAAACATGCCGGTTCTACTAGATAGCACACCGGAGGGAAAAGAACTTGGCAACAAAAACCCTCGGTGGTGACTCACAGGTTTCCCCACACCCTCAACTTAGACTCATGCATTGTCCCCAATGCATCCATATGAAAGCTAACATTTTGAGAATTAGGAATACCTGTGAAGTCGATCTGACTCAGATTCTGGAATGATGTTGGAGACCGCCAGGGTCTCCAAAACAGGAAAACTCGATGGAGTGTGGCGTTCCAGCTTCCTTTTTGGGCTCCATCACTAGTCGCGACAACTTCTTCGCTCTTTCTTTGCAGATTCTTTTGCGGTGTTTCCGTTTCTTTGATCTCTTTTCACCGCCTTCCTCTACATATTTCTCTTCTCACACCATCCTTCTTACAACAGCTAGAGTCTCAACCAAACCTTTCTCCTCAAGGTACACATCCGCAGGAGCTCCCTCAATAGCATTGATGACCGCGACCACCCTCATGTCACTTGGTTGCTTCATCAATTTAGACACGTCGAACTTGACCACTTCATTGTTCAATCGGAAGGTCAGTTCATTTTTCTCCATGTCAACCAACACTCTCGCCGTAGCTAACAATGGTCGTCCCAAGATTATGGGAACTTCGAAGTCCACTTCGCAATCCAAGATCACAAAGTCGGCCGGGAATATAAGCTTACCAATCTTGACCAGCACATCAGACAATATCCCTACGGGTCGCTTTACCGAACGGTCCGCCATCATCACTCTCATGGACGTTGGTTTAGGAGCTCCCAAACCCAATTTTTCATACACTGCTAGCGGCATCAAATTGATACTAGCACCAAGATCACACATAGCTCTTCCGAAGTTGAGCTTCCCGATAGTACATGGAACAGTGAACGCACCTGGATCTCCTTTCTTTTCCACTAATGATCTAGAGGAAATAGCGCTGCAGTGATGGAGGTTGTCTTCCGGCTCAAAACTTACCGTCCTCTTCTTTGTAATCAAGTCCTTCATGAACTTGGCATACCCGGGCATTTGTTCCAGCGCTTCCACCAATGGTATGTTTATTGAAATTTGCTTCAGCATGGTCATGAAGTTCAGGAACTTACCATCGTCAGCTTTCTTCTTCAACCGCTGGGGAAAAGGAGGTGGGTGTCGAAACATCATAGTTGGAAGCTTTTCAGCTTCCTTGCGTTTCTCCGCGGGCTTTGGAGTTTCCTCCTCTACTGCCTCTTCATCATCCGCAACATTACCTTGAGTTTGAACTACAGGATGTGATTCCGGTAACGTTCTACCGCTTCTGGTCATGATCGCCATACAGCTTGCGTCATTCCTCGGATGAGTGGTGTCGCTCGGCAAGGTACCCGTTTTCCTTGGGTTTAGAGATGCCGAGATGTGACCCACTTGCTGCTCCAGTTGCTTGATCGCGGTTGAGTGTGACTCCACTACTTGACTCAATGTTGATAATTCAGTCCGCATTGCCTTTACCCCAGAGTCAGTTGATTCCACCTTCAGCAGCATCTTCGCCATCATGTTCTCAAGTTTGGACGTCTCAGCTTCGCTGCCAGTTTTATCCCGATTACCAGGTGGTATATACAACCCACCTCTATCGGTGTTGTTCCTCCATCCTTGGTCGCGATCTTTGTAACCACTTTTCTCATAGTGGTTGTCTCGCTGATAATTCCGACCTTGGTTTCCCTGGCCATTGGCCTGGAAACCCCCCAAGTAATTTGCCTCCTCAGTCTCTGTACCTTGGGAACCCACAGCTTGTACCTTCTCTATACTTCCTGACGTCAAGTGCCTTGTCAGGAGATCCAACTGCGTTTTCAGGTGCGCCATGTCTTGGTCGCGCTCCTCTTCTTTCCTACGCTGCTCAGCTGACATACCAACTGTATAGGTGCTAGCTGCAACCTCTGAATCTCGTGTGTGCCAGGCCCTGTTGGTCTTGGTGAGCCTGTCCAAAATAGCTGTGGCGTCGGCAAAAGTGCGACCCATAAACGCTCCACCTGCTGCGTTGTCCAATGTTGGCTTGGTAGCCGAATTTAGTGCCCTGTAGAATGTCTGCATCAAGAATTCGTTGTTCAGCTGATGGTTGGGGCACTGTGTCAGCTTCTTCTTAAATCGCAACCAAGTCTCGTGCAGTGCTTCGTGCGGTTGCTGCCTGAAGTTGCTAATCTCGTCCCTCAACTGTATCATCCGAGAGGGAGGAAAGAACCTTTCTAGGAAAGCTCCTCTCAACTCTCCCCACGTTGCGATAGAGTCGGGGGTCAGCTCAGTTAACCACAATGCTGCCTCATCAGACAGAGACAATGGAAACAACCGGAGCCTGATCGCTGTCTGACTCACGCATGGCAGCTCAAATAATTTGCAGATCCCCACGAAGTTCATTAAGTGCTGGTTTGGATCATCACCAGCGGCACCACGGAATACACCTCTCAAATTCAGCAACTGAATCATCGTGCTAGTGATATTGAACTTTGCTCCGGGCGGTAGCGGTGGAACAATAATGGCGCCCGTCGCGCCAGCTCCATCTAAATCAAGCTCCTCATCATTCCGTACACCATCATCCTGCAGACCACCAGCATTCAAATTTTGTTGGGCCTGCAGTTCTGCAGCGATCCTTGCTGCGTCTAATTGTGCGGCCATATTCTGCCTCAATGTTCTCGCAAGTTCGGGGTCGTAAGGTAAAATTTGTTCCCCCGAACCTCGGGTACTTGGCATGCACAACCTGTACCCTGTCCAAAAACAAAAACAACAAACCAAAATAAAAGCAGGAAATTATGACTAAAAGTCAACTAAACACACCAGACTTAATCAAAAACCGTATTCCCCGGCAACGGCGCCACTTTTTGATAACGCTCAAACTACACCTCAAATTAATGAAGCGTAAGCGATCGTTGTCAAGTAAAGAACCCAACAAGGTTGGGGTCGAATCCCACAGAGAATATGGTGAAGATTAAGACTTTAGTGAAGTAGATGACTAGTGATCAATTGTTTCCGATAAATAAAAGGGGGGGTTTTGTGAACAAGTCGTAAACAAAGCAACAATAATATAAGGGAATAATCAGTAGGAGAGAATGAACTAGGGATGAGTTCACCATGGCGTTGTAACAATGTCGATTCTAGGCTTAACCGGGTTCTTTCTATATGCGTGTCACGATGTGATTGCGTCAATTGTATCGTCTAAACGTCTCTCGACCAAATAAACAAATTTCCTTTTCTATTCTCTCGACCTCGAAAAGATGTGCCTTTTAGCTTTCAATCCTAACATCAAGTAGTTTAATCCAGTTACGGCATTAATCATTAGACGAGAGTTAGTAGTCTCGAATCCTTGTTGTTAATCAAGTTTTCCCGGTTTTAATCTCTTTACTCAAGCAAATTAAACCTAGGCATGTTCTAATGTTTGCAACCACTAGAAAACGTGACATAAAGTATGATCAACAACGTGACTACATGTAAATTGAACCCAACGTTACCCGGAATCTAAATCGCTACGTTTGCCATGGCTCCCACAACCCTAGTTGCGGGAGTTTTAGTTACTCATGCTCGTCGAAGAAGAGAAAATAGTTGTATTCATAATAAAGGGAAGAAAAGTCTTACAATATAATGAAACAATCAATTTTCCAATATCCAAGAGCAAGAAATCCCAAGAACTCACGAACGAATCAAGAACACGAGTTCAATACAAATGAACCGTGTTGTTTGCTCTCCAAAAAATAACTAAAACGTGTTTTTCTAATGGGTGAATGAATAAATAAAATAAACCTATCCTAGGGTATTTATAGGAGTCAAAGAAACCAAATCCAAAACGGGTTAGGAGTCCAAAACGCGGACAGCCGCTGGCGCGCCACTGCCTAAGCTTGACGGCCAGGCTTGACGGACCGTCACATGTGTGACGGGCCGTCACTCAGGCCGTCACTCTTAGGCAGAATGTTGTTTTTCTCGTATTTTCTTCCGTTCCCGTGTTTGTTTCCATTTCCTACAAATACAACATAAAAACATCAAAAACAACAATGGTTGCTTGAAAACGCACGATTGTTCTTAGTAAAAAGGAGTCGAAAGTGACGTAAAATGGCGTCACATCATAAGGATATTTTGAAAAATGTAATTTAAAAGCTGTAAAACTGAACTGAGGGCCTAGTACACAACTACTGAGTCTAATTCTGTGGGAGAGTCTGTTAACCGACATAAACCACGTGAGCTAATGTGGAGTCCGATGTATACACCCCATCGAGAGGACCCAATATACCTTGCCAGGGTATAGAGGCATGACTGTCGTGATCACTAGTTTTGAGGCCCAACTGAGGGGCTAAATAACCTACGGTGGCACGTAGTTCTGGGAATTTAGGTACGCTGAACCTTAGTCCAACTCGGTGTTAAGTACTACTCCCAAACTGAATTCTAATAGCTCTTTTAAAACTGGAGTTCTGGAATGTTGCATCAGAACTTAACTAAACTGAATAATTTCTAAAAGACTGTGTAACTGAAAACTATTCATAAAGCATGTGGACATGTCTGGATGTCATACTAATCACGAAACCTACTAAGTTCATCATCATTGATGGCATGTCTTGAAAGTCCATATTTAAAACATATTCTAGTAAAACATACTGAAGGTAAGTCAAAACTTGCTAAATCATGCATACTTATTTGGGAGCAAAACTCATAGTCGAAATCATTAGGAGAAAACTTAAACTTATTTAGACTAAATGCTGACAATATGAGCTGAATTCTGAAGGGGAAGTTAAATCATGAGAAGTTTTGAAGAAGACCTGTACACTGAAAACTGACTAATATAATGCTTGAAACTGAATGCTAGTAATCTAGATTAAATTCTGAAGATGCCTGATTCTCATGAAAATACTATAATTTCAAGCTACATTCTTGATTTCTTAAAGTTCTTGTAAAAGCTCATGCAAGTTATTGAAAATAAGGTACAAATCCTCTAAAATAGGATATAAATCATGTAGAAATCATAAGTATTGAATTCTGTCAAATTTAGCATGATTGGGTAAGAACCCTAGTTTCTAAAACCATAAATTTCAATGAAAAGTCTGAGACTTTGGGCATAAGGGCGAACTAAACCCTTACTGAATTCTCACATACCTGGTTGTAGAAGATTCTTGTTGAAATATTTGGGTTTGGAGCCCGAAGTTGAAGAACCCTAACTTGGATGAAGAATGATCAAGAAATCTCTTCTTGAAGTTCTTGAATTCGTTTCTTGAAATCCTATGGTCAAGGGTTAGGATTTCTATCAATAATTTGCAATTTGATGGCGGAATTTGATTTGGAAAATTTAAAATCCTTAGAGAAGGACTTGCCTTGATGAAAGAGGAGGATATGAGGAGAGAAAATACGTTCTGGTCTGAAAGAATGGTAAAAGAATGAAGAAAAATGGATTAAAACTGACTTAAAAAGGTCCTCGTCGGGCCACGTATGATTCGACATGCAACCGCACGTGGAGATCCGCGCGTCGCACGTGATTCGCACTTGCTTCCAGAAAGTTGGAAAAATTTCTCCGATGTGCGTTCGGACGTGCGATTCGCACATGATATTGTGCTTCTCGCATGTCATTATGCACCTTATTTCCAGACTGTCAGTTAAAACTAAAATGGTCATAACTGTTTACTCCGGACTCGCATTAACGCACAGTCAATGACGTTGGAAAGAAGACTCAAAGGCCTTTAATTTAGTGGATACTAAGCCACCTAACTATTCATATTCTAAGAGTTATGATCGTTTGAATTTGGCCCTAGTTTAGTCTTACATGAAAACTTCTTTGGTTGAGGTGCTTTCCACTTAACTTTTTGATAGGAGTTTCTTATGAACATTTCAAAACTCTTCCCACACTAAGGAATTGATCATGACTCCTATAGAAAGTGGTTTGGATCTTAGCTTAAAAATTTTAGGATGTTACAGGATGGCAGTGCACTTTTCATCTCTTGGAGACATTCTGATTTTATTATATCTAGAAGACCCATCCATAAATGACATAACTTCATGCCCAGTTGTAGCGTCAACCAGGAGCTCAATGATTGGTAGCGGGAAGTCATCTTTTGGACATGCCTTGTTCAAGTCTCAAAAATCAACACAGATACGTGTTTGACCATTCTTCTTTTTGACAGGTACAATATTTGAAATCCATGATGGGTACTTCACTTCTCGGATAAATCCAGCTTCGATGAGCTTATTGACTTCTGCTTCAATCTGCGTTACCAACTTAGGGCGAACATGCGTTGCGACTGCTTTATAGGACGTGCTCCACTTTTGATCCCTAGATGATGAATAGCTACCCTAGGACTAAGGCCTGGCATTTCTTTGTACGACCAAGCAAAGACGTCTTTGTACTCAATCAATAACTTGAAATATTCACTCTCTTCTTGAGGTATGAGAAGTGCACTAATGAAGGTTGGGCGTGGATCTTCTACAGTGCCTAGATTTATCTCTCTGAGTTCATCTACAGTTGACTGTATGCCATTTTCTAACTGAGGGGAAGCCTATTGAACATCATCATCCACCTCGGCATGGCATGGACTGTCTTCCACCGTTATATGATATGATGTTTCCACCAAGTTTGAATCTTCCCTTTGACTTTCTTCGAAGGTTGTGCTGGCTTCTTCTTTCTCCTCCCTTGTCTCTCCATGTGACTGGTTGGTGAAGACAATGGTACTTCTTTTAACCTTCAGCGGACCATCTGTAGTGATTGATAAAACAACCTTTCTTTTCATACATGATGGGAACGCACTACGAATTTCCTTGTCATTATCCTCTTCGCAAAAATCTTGCTTTTCATACTCCAAAAACATCTTTTTCAGATAATGGCTTCCTCATGGTTCCCAAGTGGCAAAAGACGGAGGCATTCGAGGTGGCAATGTTTCCTTCCACCTGTCCAAATGATTTATTTTTGTCTTTGTATCCCAGTCTGTCAAATACAGAGACACGAGGAGTTGATCTTCCTATGCGGTCAAACACTGAAGTCCGTTGTAGTGTTTTCTTGTCCTCAACCTCCTTTGCCCTTTCTACTGAGATATGGTGTGATGAAGTTGTTTACTTGCCCTTATTTGATGAAATCTGAAGAGGCTCTGCCAATTTGAACCCCAACTCAAACTTAGGAGTGGCAACATAATGCCCTTGCCTTCTTAACCTCATTTGAGACTTTGTAAGCCCATGTATCTTTTCATCAATGACTTCATCTTTGAGATCTCCTAGTCTTGGTGGATTGGAGAAGTCGTAACCAGATTTCTCAAGCAGCATGAAAGCATTTTGATCAAAGTGCCCCTTTATCTTATCAACTAAGGTATTACCATTTAAAGACTCGGGAGTGATAGGCAGGACTTGCACAATTGGGACAGTAATATACTCCTTCAATTCTTGGAATGCTTTGTGGCTCATTTCTTTTCTCAGAGGGTTAACTTGTTGAGTACATTCCTCCAACAGGGGTTGTCCCTTTCTTCAATGCTCACGTGGGATATAGCGAAAAACCGGATGCTCCTTACCCACCTTCGTCTGCACATCTCCTTCCAATGATGAAAGCTTAATGGAGATTTTTTCAGTACTCTCCTTAGACATCTGTATAGTAGCCCTTTGAACTTCATTTCCCTTCTTTGAAACAACATCATTTGGGTTGTCCGGTTCTGATTTCTCCATATCTGATTTACAAGAATCTAGGTAGAATCTTGGATCTGCAAAGTATGACTCCGTCTCAGTAAAAGGATTGATGTCTGCATCAATTTTGACCACTTCACCGTCTTTCATATACTTCATGCATTGATACAAAGTAGATGGAACCACTCTATTTTCATGAATCCAGGGACGTCCAAGAAGCAAGTTGTATGATGTTTAGGCATCTATAACATAAATCAAGGTGTTTGATCTCATGTCGCCAATAGACAGTACTACGCGAATTGTTCCAATGGCTCATTAGCCTCCTTGATTGAAACCTTGTATCGTTAGGTTACTTTTGGACAATTCCTCAATGGAGATTCCAAGTTGTTTTAGCACCATTTTTGGCATGATGTTGACTGCTGAACCGTCATCGATCAATATGCAATTGAGATGTTGTTCTCGAATAGCTCCTACGACAAACAAATGTCTGTTATGCAGCTTAGACCCTAACAATAAGTCATCATCTGTGAAGGAAATTGTAGCAAAACATGGTGCGACTTGTTCATTAGCATGATGTTCTCGTGCAATTGTCGGATTACGCTCACTTTCGCCTTCCTTTTTTTTCATATGTGCTGGAAACTACATGTGACGCACTAATTGAACTACCTTGAAGAAATTCTCCAGGAAATAATTTGTGCAATGTGATAGGATTTCGGACCTTCTGTGACAAGGAACAATTAATATTTTTGTTAGTACCAGATTTGTCACGTTTTGACGATTGTAGTTGATCCACATTACTCCTCATTGCTCTAGGCTTAGGAAGTCATATCCTTGGAATTGCTTGATGTCTTCGTTTCTTATGAGAAACCAAGGTCCAACCGCCATCCTCACTGTCTTTGGAGCTGTTGTCTATCTTTAGCAAACCTTCAAGAGACTTCCTCGGAAAACCAACTTCAATCGGCTTGAAACTGCCGAATTGCAAGAAGATAGTGCTTGGCATAGTCCGTGGCTTTGAGCACTTCTTTTGACCGAGTAAAACACTAGCATGATTTTCTTCCGCTGTTTTGTCCATATCAATGATGATCTTTCCTTCACTGACTAACATCATGATTTTCTCCTTCAAGACGAAGCATTTTCCTGTCGGGTGGCTAATGACGCGATGAAACTTGCAGTATTTAGGATCACCAACTTTATTGACTTC
The DNA here is from genome assembly GCA_003996215.1 of Jaltomata sinuosa. Classification (NCBI taxonomy): domain Eukaryota; kingdom Viridiplantae; phylum Streptophyta; class Magnoliopsida; order Solanales; family Solanaceae; genus Jaltomata; species Jaltomata sinuosa. The sequence goes on along the minus strand of QJPP01007186.1, from coordinate 951,063 downwards.
CTCGGGCCTCTTTGACTCAGGGAGATCGATGACTTTCTTGGCCAGCAATTTCTCAAGGATCATAGGCACGTCTGAATCTAGAAATTGGTAAACCTTTGCCTCTAACTCTTTCAAAGTTGGACGACGTTTCTCCTCCCTTGGATATCGACTCGGGGCTTCCTCCTCTTTCAATTTTTGCTTGGTGGTGACCTTCACAGAAGTCGCTTTCACTGCCATAGATTCTTTTCTTTGGATCTTTAAAGTCGTACCTTTCTTGAACTCTTTCCTTTCTCTTGTCAGATCAACAAATGGAGATGTCTTCCCATGACTCACGATGCTCGACTCCATGTCATGTGCTCGTGTAGCAAGATCTTCAAAAGTTCGCGGCTTGATTCCTTGTAGTATATATAGAAGTCCCCAATGCATTCCTTGAATGCACATTTCCACGGCAGATATTTCAGAGAGACGGTCCTTGCAATCCAAACTCAATGCTCTCCAACGATTGATATAATCCACCACGGGTTCGTCCTTTCTTTGCTCGGTGTTCGTCAACTCTGTCATGCTTACGGTTCGACGAGTAATGTAGAAACGATTAAGAAATTCCTTCTCGAGTTGCTCCCAAATATCAATGGACTCATATTCCAGGTCAATGTACCAGTTGAATGCATTCCCCTTCAGAGAACGAACAAACTGCTTTACCAAAAGGTCACCATGTGTTCCAGCATTGCTACAAATTTCCACAAAGTAGGCAACGTGTTGCCTCAGATTTCCTTTTCCATCAAACTGCTGCAACTTTTGTGGTTGATAGTTCATTGGCATGGGTAGACAATCAATCCGTCTAGTATATGGTTTGGAGTAATACAACGAACTTTGTGGTGCTCCGCCATATTGAGCCCTGATAGTGTTTTTTATCATGTCTTGCAACTGCTGGACAGACAAAGCCGCAACTGAAGCAAATTGTTTCTCCTTTTGAGATTTAGCATGTGTCACCTCAACATCCTTGTTTTGTGGAGTAAAACCAGGAAGAAAAGTAGGGACATGACTCGACTCTCCAGGTACGAAGGCCTCCAACTTGTTCATCAATTGAGCGATTTGAAGATTTTTATCATCTACCGACTTCTTCAGGACTTCAATGGTTTGTTCCATCATTGCGAACTTCTCATCCATATCAGTTGCATCAGCCATCAAGGCATTCAATTTTGTTGAAATTAGGGAATCCGTCGAATCCTCAGATTCGCCAAAATTGACGTCGGTTTGAGAAAGTTCATCAAACAACATGGATGGAAGGTTGCCCCCAGGGGTTGCAGTTATAGTCGTCGCTTGAGATTTGCTCTTTTTTGCCATCTCCAAAGAGGTGAAGTACTCAGATCCATCCCAACCACAAGTCTTGAACTTACGTCGAGTGATTGGGCCAGTATGACTAAACTTAGCAGATGTGGCAGCAGAAGAGTCCTTGCATGAGACATCATTGGTTTTTCCGAAGTCCATTGCGGTAGCTGAATTCGATTTGCAGGAGGAAGAGATGAAGAGCAGAATTGGTCCCACTGGGCATGCCAAAATTTGTTCGCAACAAATTTTTGTAGTGCTGAAAATTAACTGCAACCAAAGATAAATAAAAGAAAGGTCATTTTATTAAGTGAATCATGTGAGTACAATTCTGTTGTTCTCTAGATTCTTCTCTCCTAATATTTCTCCGTAATTTGAGGGCCTTCTGTAGCGTGTTTCTCAAACTTTCGGATGATTTGAACCTCCTAAAGACGTGTTTGATCTCCAGGAATATCGGGCAGCACTTCGTTGTTTCGAGTTTGATCTCCAGGCAGAACTTTGTCGATCAATTCTTTGAAAAACTGTGTAGTTGATGCATATGGTTTCTCCAATGCTTGCCGAATCCTCAATGCTTGCAGAATCTCCCTCAGAAAATTATGTAACCCTCCTATTTATAGTTGTAGGGGGCGACAGTCCAAGTGTAAATGGACTTTCATGTCTTCTTCTGATTGGTCTATGTAAGTCAACAATCTTATCACAAATGCTATGTGGCAAGGTTGTTTGTGATTGGTCAAGAACATGTCATATTGGCCACGTGGCAGATTTTGACTAGTTCTTTAAATTGACTGAGATTGCCACGTCATTTCAACATGTGGCATCATCTTGTTGGTCTTTGAATTTGACTGGGATGCCACGTCCCTTGACACGTGTCAGGGGTCTGGGCCTCAAGATGAAATGGTCTTTGGGCTTGAAAATAATAAAATGGACTAACTCAATTTGTGAAGTCCAAATTAATGTTCGACCCAAATAATCATGGATTAAATTCGAATTTTGTACGAATTTAACCCAATAAAATTTATGTGTCTACAGTTATTTGTCACTCTATTTCTATCAAATTATTCTAATATGAGTTATTATTGTCCAGATAGAAGAAGTCAAAAAATTCTAAAGTAATGTTAGGATATACAATAACATATTTTCATGTTACGACACACCCAAATTATCAAATCAATAATTTTTTCAAGATAGTTTACAACTATACATAATCTGCATCTCCAATTATGTTAATAGAATTTATAATCATAAGAGCATTTATTTTATGTTGCTAGGATATGACAAGACCTACGACCTACTAAAAAATGTCTCATAAAAATAACTTGTCATTAAAATTACAATTATCAAAATTTGTTCACAATTATTCACGTGATAACTTTTTAGCAACTTCTTTTGTGTTAAATCCTTTGGGTTAAGTTCCTAAATAACTAAGTTTGCAAAGGATTTTGAGGACCCTAATTTTCTATAATTAAATTGTTGGTTAATATGCATATTTCTTTTAGGTTACAACTTAATGATCTGTTTTGATGCTTTAAAATGAATCTTTATTAAAAACACTTGTCTTTCATTAATGTTATTACATCAATTGCAATTATACAAATCCTTTGTTTTATGCAACTGTCGAATATAATTGACATGATATTATCGTGCAGCACATGTTCATAGAAACTAGTTTATATACATGTGCCCATTATTAATCCAAGAATAGTATAATGGTACAAGTTTTAAGAAGCTCATAAAACAAATAAAATGTGGGTCAAAATTTTTCAATTAGTCGTAAATTATTATACACAAATTTTGTAATAACTAATATGCATGAAATATACCTGCAACACATGCACCCAAGTGCTCATGTAAAGTTGAACAACTTATTTGTCTTTCAATCAAATACACATATACAAAAAACGCACATACCATTAAAAGCAATAAGTTCCTTCGTGAAATAATGATTACACAAATTTGTCACAATATATAATTTAATAGGAGTAATATTTAAGTGATTTTTTAAAATTTTATACTCATATTTGATCTAGGTACACACGTAAATCGCATACATTAATACTAGTATATATAAAAAGTGGCCCTTCACTCAATAACGATGTCATCTCGTACATTTTGGAAAGAAAAAGAAATATCTATTTCTAATCTGAATGTTTGGGCAAGTGATATTAATGTGTAGAACGGATCAAATGTCTCATTTACTTATTATGTTTGAAAAAAGTAAAGTCATCTTGTACTTTAACAATTTATTTGTATCTTAAAATTAGACATATATCAGTATTGTGATTTTAACTATAAATTCTATTTTAACATTATGTACATATATTTTTTCTAACAGAATCTAGAATATATGATAACACTTTTAATAATTTTGTATTCTGCTTGTTTATTCTACTTCTTTTCACATTTTGGAAGGGAACATTTCCATGAATTCTAACATACAATGAAATGGCCATTTTAGCCTAAATCCTCCTTTGAAACCCTCTTTTTCTTTGCCTTTGTTGAGTTTTTTTTTCTCAACTCAGTTCATTAAGCTGATCTTAGCTTCTCTCTTAATTAAGCCTATTGAGTTGCTAATTATACATTAAACACACTCCTAATCATATCAAGTCGATTTCCTATTTGCTACAAATGAACTCCTAAGCATGTTGAGACTATCTATATGCTCCAAACATGTTTTTCATCCTATAAAGATATCATCATATTCTTGAAAATCAATATAAACGATATAATAAAATAATTTTTTTAATTCACATGTAAACTCTAGAATTTGTTAAATATATGGTGGACAGAGAAATACTTATTTTATATGTCGGTTACGTGAAGCCATTAAGGAATTTATCACGCCTAATGGTTATTCTATGCTTTATCTTAATATTTTGGGTCGGATATCCAAATTTTTTGATGTCAAATTAAAGTCGTAGAAAGTCTAACAATACACCTAATCTAGGGAGCACACATATTTTTTTTGTTTAGTTGACAAGGTTTGAATAGTACTTTAGTTGTCAATTACATTTGACCTCGCTTGTCTAAGATAAGGAAATGAAAGAAAAAAAAGTCAAAATTGCGATGTTGACCCATTATGTGGTAGTACTTTCCATTTTTTCCTAGATTAAATTATAATGTAAATTTTAACAAACGTAAATTCTTTTATCATATTGACGTAAAAAGAAATACAACTTAGAGTGTTTTTTGTATGTAATTTTTTAAGATATCTAAATCTTAATTTCAGAGATCTTCCTTTAGGTTTGACTCCATTTCACTCACCTTTCTTGTGGTTTTTGATATTACGCTTACCTCCCTTATTTTGTTTTCTTTGTAGCAATTCTTTTAATGTATTTTTTACTAATGAAAAGAATTATGATCGGACAACTTTAATTTGCCCCTTTTTAAGATACTACTAGTTTATTTTATTAATTATGTAAATCTCTTTTTTTAATTAATTTTCATCCTCCGTCATTGTTAATATTTCCAAGTTAGGTTTGCAAATCTAAGCATTTCACTAAGCATATATATCACTAACATATGATTATTGTCAGAAGAAATAGGATTGAAATCTTAGAATGAAAGAAAATGCATTAGGGTTCTTTTAATCTGCAAAAGTATTCCTTGATGTTAAGTTTGGTTCTCTGCTCCTTTCAGTTGCATTTCATCTTTGATGTTGTCATATTTTATAAAACTTGTACAATTTTAAATATTCAAACTCCAAAATCTTTGATTATATTATTTTAAACCAATTCAACTTGAAATTCCTATAATTTTCTTCATATATTGAAATCAAGATTTAAGTTCAATAGCCATGAAATTAAGAATTGCAATCCCGTAACAGAGTTCTAACAGAAAAAATAGGTTAAAGAAAAGGGCGAAACACATAAAATAGGGCAAACAATAACAGGTTTGATAGAAGAATTTTGATAATAAATATTATTTAAAGAATTTTTACAGAATTAATAAGATAAAAAAAACTATATTAAAAGGGGCAATTTGTCAGATCACAAATTTTTATATTAGTGATAAATATATTAAAAGAATTGTTACAAAGAAAGCAAAATAAGGGAGGTAAGTGTAATATCAAAAATCACAAGGAAAGTGAGTGAAATGAAGCCAAACCTGAGGGTCTCTGAAATTATCCTTTTAAAATATGAAATTGATCTAATATTCAACTTTTATAATGAAGAAAATTAGCTCTTGAAAGACAAAAACATCATATAAATTGAGATAGGCTGAATATATATATATATTTTTTTATGGAAATCAAATAACTCTAAAGTAATTTCCTATTCCTTTTCAATAACTACGCCAAATCATTACCTACTCAGCAATTATACAAGTTCATAGTATTACTTCCTCCGGTCCACTTTACTTATTCTTTTTATTAAAAATAAATGTGTCAAAATGGTTATTATTTTAAAATTTTATGATATAATTAATTATTAGTTTTTATATTTATACTAATGTATTGAAAAGGAGAATAATATTAAATTAAGATAAAAAATAAATAAAGATAATTTAATTTAATTTAAATTTCTTTTTTTAATTAATTTTTTTTAAGGAGCGTGTAAAAAAAGACATGACAAATAAAGTAGATCGAAAGGAATAATAATTGATTCCCGAATCCCTCAATTTTATTTACTAAAACAAAATTAATTAATGTATGTCTATAAGTGTTCCGGTTAAACAAATATTTACTCTTAGATTTAAAAATGGATGTGTGTAGTTAAATTAGCAATGCACTGGACAAATGGAGTGGTAAATCTATTGGAAGGGACCCTCTGGAAACCTTCATAGTGATTACCTAAAATTTACTCACGCTCGACATTTATTAATTATGAAAATAAATATTTTTGAAAGTGGAAACCCTTCATGGTGACCACTACTAGTAGCTTGCCTTTTACAATTTTTTTTAATCATAAATAAAAGCTAACAAGAATTTGGCTCTTTTAATACATTTGATATCAATAAATTTATAAATTTAGAAATTCATTTAGGCTAATTCAACCTTTTCAAAAAAATGAGTCTCGAACTCTTTCTTTTTACACTGGCACATATGAATTTTCCGAAGGCATCGATGGACCAACGTTGTGTGTATATATATAGATCAGCCGAATTTCTTGATTAATGGCGTTTATTATTTGTTAATTATGTCTTAAATTTTTTCCTTGTAAATTTTAGGAAACTTATAATCCCTATTGGTTTAGAAAACTCTTTGTCCTAATAGATTTGAGAAAGAAAAGTATAGTCATTGTAGGATTGGGAAAATTTTTTCCTTATAGGTTTGGGACTACTTGGGATCTATATATAGGGTTATAGTTGGAGATTCTAAAAGCATTATACACTTCTCTTCTTTCATAGTGGAAAACTCTCTTCTTTTACCGAACCGCGTTAAATCTTTGTGTTATTTTTCTTCTCTATTTTCTTTGTGTGTGATTGTGTTCCAGTTAACTCACAATATTTCCGCAACAATTTGCAATTTAAATATTATATAAATTCAGAATTTAAATTTTATGACTTCAATCTTTAAGGTTTTTAATATTAAATTTTATTTTATTTTTAAAATTATGAATTCAAATATATTATTTATTAAAATTTTACTTCATAAATTTATGTTGCATGTTAAAATACTACTTTAGATGAACTCATACGCTGCTTTCGCCCGATATTTTTGAGGTATTTAAATATATAACAAACTACGAATTTTTTTCCAATTTCTACATTTAATAGGAAAAACCTTAACATCATGATTTCATATTCCCCTGGGATCTTCTAATTAAGTAATTAAATTAAAAGAAATCCTTGTGTTCTCATCCCTACTAATTCCTATCATCATTATATTCTATATAAACCGACTCTATAAATTAAGAGACCTCCATTCAATCTTCATATTACTATGTAAAAAAACACGATTTCACACTCCACTAGGATCTTCTAATTAAGTAAAAAAAATTAAAATAAATTTGTTGTGTTCTCATTATGTTCTATCATCGCAATGTTCTATATAAACACACTCTACAAATAAGAGACCCCCATTCAATTTCCTGATTACTTTATTCTAATATATAGCCATGGAAGAAAAAAAGATAGAAGAAAACCTTGTCTCTTCATCATCACAAAACCTTCATTTAATTGAAGAAAATGTTAGAAACCAATTGACACTTGATGATGATGATCACAAGCAATGGGAGAGGTTAATGGAGGACTTAGACAAAATAACTGCATACAAATTCAAGAATCCCGACTTATTACATGAAGCTTTTACACATCCTTCCTTCCATGAAAAATGTGCATCGTTTCGGAGATTGGAGTTTATAGGTAATTAGAAGCATATCTAGAGGAAGTTAATTGTCTACTGTCTGGTTCAACTGATCATCCCGTTTTGCTTGATTATTTTAGACCACAAACTTTAAAGTCTCTCTCTCTCTCTCTCCCCCTCTCTCTCTTAAACTTTGTGCTCAATCAAATATGTTTTATGTAGGTATCTCTATTCTGAATGCGTTAATAGCAAGGCAACATTATTTTGATTATCCTGAACTGCCTCCTGGGAAGTTAACAAGGTTGAGAGCAGTCAATGTAGATACAGAGAAACTTGCTAGAGTCGCCATCAAATATAATTTGCATACCTGTTTACGTCACAAGATGCCTTTACTTAAAGGACAAGTAAGTACATAACAATAAACTCAATTCATTTGTACCTTCTTTATTTGTTTTTAAATTCAACTAAATTTGAAAAAAGAGAAAAGTATATGAATTTTATTAATATTCGTTGTTTGGTGTAAAGATTTTTTTCCATATACAAGTTCGAATCATCGAGTGACTCTTAAAAGACGAGGACTAAAGACATTCAAACAAGAAATGCGTATAACACCTATCAAAAACAAAAAGGTAAGTAAGTGCAGCACCTAGATATATAAAAGAGAACATAAATTTAAGTTATATGCATGCTTTTAAGATATGGAAAGAGAGTAGAATGTAGTAACTTAAAAGAGCACAATAAGTATTTTAAAAAAAGTACTTAGTATGTCTCAATTTAAATGAGACATTTTTCTTTTAGTTTGTTCGAAAATAATAATATTATCTTTAGGTATATTAGAAATGTTCCAATTTTAGATTGTTTATTTATTCTTTATGAGATAATTTTTGGCTGCACAAATATGTCTTTATTAAGATCATAAATTTTAAAATTCTTTCTTTTTCTAAATTTGATGCTCAATCTAAGTGCATTACATAATTTAGAATGGAGAAAGTATTACCTTTTCTCACAAACTTGTTGTTTTTCACAGGTAGAAGAATTCATAAAAGCTACAGTGGAGTACCCATTGCATTCCGTAGGTCTTATTGATCCCCCAAAAATTCTTGCAAATATAGTTGAATCTTTGATTGGTGCTATCTATATTGACTCCGAGTATTGCGTGGATAAAACTTGGCAGGTACGGTTTAATTTTTAAATTTATACAATATTTTATTTATTATATTCTTAGAGATCTCTATTAACGAAATAATATAATACTATGCATATTTTGATGACAGGTGGTAAAAGATTTGTTGCAGCCTCTAATCACTCTTGAAAAACTCGAGATTCATCCAGTTACAAAAATTCACGAGTTATGTCAAAAGAATGGATTGAGGATAGAATTTATTGGTCAATGGGAAAAAACTGGAAAGGTTGAAATTTTTGTTGACGGAAAATTTGCAGGGAAGGGAAAATCAAGTGGAAAGAAAATAATTGCAGTAAATAGGGCTGCATACAATGCAGTAAAAAACCTTGTCTCTCTTTATACTTCACCATCACAAAACCTTCATTTAACAGAAGAAAATAATAGAAATCAATCGACACCTGATGATGATGATCACAAGCATTGGGGGAGGTTAGTGGACGAATTAGAGGAAATAACTGCATACAAATTCAAGAATCCGGACTTGTTATATCAAGCTTTTACTCATCCTTCCTTTCAAGAAAATTGTGCATCATATGAGAGATTGGAGTATATAGGTAAATGAAAGCGGATCTAGAGCAATTTAATCGTCTATTGGCTCTCTGGGCCAACTGATCCTAATGCTTTTTTTATTCTATTTCTTTGTGACTTATTTTAGACTGCATGCTTTAAAGTCTTTTTTTTCCTCTTTACTTTATGCTTAGTATTTTACGTTTTATGTAGGTGACTCTGTTCTGAATATGTTAATATCAAAGCAGCATTATTTTGATTATCTTGATTTGCCTCCGGGAAAGCTAACAAGGTTGAGAGCAGCCAATGTAGATACAGAAAAACTTGCTAGAGTTGCCATCAAATACAATTTGCATGACTATTTACGTCACAAAAAGCCTTTACTTAAAGGACAAGTAAGTATATAGCAATAAATACAATTCATTTATACCTTCTTTATTTTTTTTATATTCAACTAAATTTGAAAAAATATAGTATACGAATTTTATTAATATTCATTGGTTGGTGTATAAAAAAAAATTCCATATAAAAGTTTGAATTATCGATTGACTGTTACTAGGGCTGACTGATAAATATGATATAAAAAGAGCAATGACGACTTTCCAAAGTAAGAAAGTATAGTGCTTAGATATATAAAAGAGAACACAAGCTTACGTTATATGCATGCTTTTGAGTTATGGAAAGAAAGATTATGTCTCAATTTAAGTGAGACATTCTTTTTTGTTTGTTCCAAAAAAATATTATTATCTTTATCTAAATAGAGATATTTTAATTTTAATTTTTTTAATTTTATTCTTAAAGAGATAATTTTTAACCCACAAATATATGTCTTTATTTAGACAATAAATTTTAATATTCTTTTCTTTTAAATAAAAAACTTGGTGTTCACTCAAAATGCATTACATAAATTAGAATGGAGAAAGTATCAATTTTTCACAAGCTTGTTGTTTTCCACAGGTAGAAGAATTCAAAGAAGCTACATTGGAGTACCAATTGCATTCATTAGGTCTCATTGATCCCCCGAAAGTTCTTGCGGATATAGTTGAATCTTTGATTGGTGCAATCTGCGTTGACTCCAATTTCTCCATGGATACAACTTGGCAGGCATGGTTTAATTTTTAAATTTATACATTATTTATTTGCTTATTCTACTCTTGGAGATCTCTATTAACAAAATAATATTATGTACATTTTGATGACAGGTAGTAAAAAATTTAATGCAACCTCTTATTACTCCAGAAAAACTCGAGATTCATCCGGTTACAAGAATTCATGAGTTATGTCAAAAGCATGGATTGAAGATAGAGTTTATTGGTCAATGGGAGAAAACTAGAGAGATTGAAGTTTTTGTTGATAAAAAGTTTGTAGGGAGGGGAAAATCAAGTGGAAAGAAAATAACCGCAGTAAATAAGGCTGCACACAATGCATATTACCAAGTTGTCAGGAATTTGAGTGTGAAAGCCATTGTTGTTGATGATCAACCTTGTGATGAAACGCAAAGCTAAAAGTACTATTAGAAAATCGCTTATTTTCAATAAAATTGCTGTAATTTGACTTGTCATAAATATTTTTAATGAATTTCATTAAAAGATTTTTCTGACAAGTCAAATCTTGATAAGATGTCTGTTCGAAATTAGCAATTTTCTAGATGGTAAATTAGCATTTCATATGTTATTAATGTACAGATGAAATAGTGTATTAATTAATCAAAAATGACTCAGTTGGATAAAATTATGTTGTTAACAAGCGTACATGTCTTTTATTAATTAATCAAGAGTGGTCGTTGATGTAACTAACTTAGGATAATATTATAGAATCATTCCATGTGAGTGGAGTTAGAACTCCGGCAAAAGTCCCCATTGAAGCCCCAGAACATTCCAACAACTCCTTCAATTAAATTTGTCTCTCTTCCTCGATCACCTTTCAAAACGACATTTTTTTTTGGATTTGAAGAGAAACCGTTACTAAGATAAGTCGTTTTCGATTACTGAAAAACTCGGTAATGAGAGGTTAGTTATACGTGGTATTAGGATTTATGTCACTTAATGTGTAGTTTCTGTTGAAAAATTATTTGATATCTCAAAAAATTATCATTTTCTAATATTTACAATTACATTGTGACAAACATTGATTCTTAATTTTTTGATTTGTCAATATGACAATACTACGGTGAAATCATTATATTATTTGCTCCCTCATTAACGTTACTTTGTGGATTAGTAACAATTCTTCTCTTTGTTAGTATTAATGTCTTAAGCCTTTTATTGATATTAATTATCTTATATGCGTTGCCTTCCACAGCCATAACTAAGATGATAGTTTCTTTTATATATAAAATGAAGTCTTCTTCTTTTGAGAGAGATGGATTAAGAAGATAAATTCTTCCTCCTATTTTTTGGTGCTGGTTTTCTTGTATTGAATCTTTGTTAGTTTCTATTTCTAATTTTACATTAGAAGAGTTTGTAGAAGACTAGGAGATACACCTATTAGGTGAATATGCTTAAGACAGTGTCTTTGACACACCGCTGTTAAAATTTATTTTCTGTTGCGCTAGTAACTTTTTAACATAATAAGTTGCTTAGGTTTAGGATGAATTTAATTTTTGAATTTTAAATTTTTATTAAACTTTGTTTAGTTTGTTGAGATATTTTAATTTTTTTGAATTTTAAATGATGAAGATTTTTGTTTTAAGTTGGCAATTATGTTTAATAAAAATAATGAGAGACATATTCAATTAATACTTTCAACACTTTTGGTTGCACCATCTTTTAAAAATACCAACAGTGATATCAAGAGTCTTTCATTAATTGACTGTTATGATCCCAAATTTGCGATCATGATGACACTTATCCTAATCTCTCCCGGTAAGTAAGCCAACTTATTCACAAAAAAAAACCTTTCACACGTATAGAAACTTAAATAAATGCGAAAAATAAGGTAATTAATGACACGAATAACCAAACATTTGACTTCATAAATATAAATAAGTGCATAACACAAAACCATCTCAGGTCTCAATGTCACGTGTACAAGAGCGACCTACTATAAAGAAATGCCAAAATCGATATACAAAAGTTGTCTGATAAGTAATGAAGACAAAAAGTAAAGGTAGAAGAAACTGGGTTAAGCCTCTGAACGCAAGGAACTCACCGCAGTTTTGAATCAAACACCACTCCACAAGATCAAGAACTGCGCTGGAGACTGGTATCGGGATCTGCATCAGAAAAGATGCAGAACGAGTAGGGTGAGTACAAACTACTAGTACTCAGTAAGAATTATCGGCCGATCAAAGTTAAGTAGTTACTATACCGCATAAAGAATGTTAAATAACTCTGCATGCAGAAAAATTTCAGCAGTTCAAATAACATAACAATTAATAATAATAAGAGGCACTCGACAAATAGAAATATGATATGCAATGCAATGTAATGATCAATGATCCTATCGATATACACCCTCTTCATAATGACATGCTATGAGGTGGGAACCATGGGGGACTCGTAAGATTCATATACCCATCCCACATCTGACCTCAAACTCATAAACCCGTTTGACATCTTACCTCGGACTCATTCGACATTTTACCTCAGACTCAATAATAAAAAAGAGTACATTTTCTTTCAAAAATAGTGTTTCCAATCGTATCAATCCTGTGATCCGTGAAATGAATGAATATGTATGATCACAATAATAAAGTAAATTTTGAATGCAACAAGTATAAAAACAATATATTTTTCAACTCATAAACATAGGCTACCAACCTCAAAATCAATGAATTTCTCAATCTTTTCCTAGGTCACACATTCTCCATTAAACTTATTTACTTTCCATATCATGCCATCACATGACAATCTATCTCTCATATAGATAATGATGTACGAAACAACAAATTACACAACGTATGATTTAGTCTTTTTAAGTCTCAAGCCATTTATAGGTTAAAATCCCAATTCGGGCAACATCAAAATCCTTACAATAATTATTTTAACATAATATTTTACCCAACCCATAATATGTTTTACACAATAAGCTCCCACCCAAGCTAAGTATATTTAAATATGAAAGAGTGTTTCTTTGGAGCTACAGAGTCGAGTATATTTTCGTTACCTTATTATCTCATCAGCATTGATAAAGTACGGTCTATCCATTTTTGCTTGTGCTTATTCCTGTTGAAGATATTTTATATTTAACAAAAATGTCGCTAGCCACTATGTTTAGTGGTATAAATTCTTCAAAAAAAGAGAATATATTTTTCTTAATTATTATGTTTTTCTTAAGGTGGATACTTTCGTAGCTATATATATAATGATGGAAATGTAATTCTTTTTTGGGGATGGGGCGGGTGGGGAGGGGAGGGGTGTAGGTGTGTGTGTTTCCTTTTGGATCTTTAACTAATATAGTGAGTCAAAAAATTTAATCTATCAAAGTTAATATTATACACAAAAAGTAGCTAGGAAACGAGTTTTTAACAAATGAATGCATATGGAGATCGATAAGGAATTTCTTTTTAAGGTTTACATATATTTGATTGGACAAATAAAGAAACAAACTAATTTAGCGGCCATGCAAGGAATTTAACTTTCAAAAGTAAGTTTATGTTTTGTAGGTTTTTAAGTGTGGATAAGTCAACGGATATAGTAAGTTGAAGTTTCCCATATTTCAAAAGTAAGTTTATGTTTTGGTAGGTTTTTAGGTGAGGATAAGTCAACAGATATAGTAAGTTGACGCTTTCCATATTGCCTCAATTCAGTGTTGAATCCTCTCTCTATATGTACTGATGAAATTAAAATTGAATCAATGAGTCCTCAAGTTGTTATGGAGTTATACCTAGATAGATAGGAGTTATACTACAAGGGTTAGTCGTTATAGCTTGTGGACAATTAGTGTATTTCTTGTTTTGACAAACATTGACAGTGCTTGTTAGCTTATTTTGTAATTCTCATTCGGGTGACTAATACGAAAATGTTAGTTACCTAAAAAAAAAGTAGAGATTGACGATGATGACTTTACTAGATATGTCAGTTAGCTTTGTGATTATCTTTGATCATGTTAATCAAGAGCATTGGGTCCGATGCTATGTCGATATTTAGGTGTTGATGTCTAATATACCACCTTAGCCCAGTGAAAATGGCATTACATTCAGCTGTATTATTGCTTCCTTCTCCCAGATAAGTGTAGTATGCTATCTTCATATTACACTAAAAAATAAGTTTGATAGTATAGAAAAGTATCGCATCCGCAAGGATTGGTTTAAACAATGTTCGAATAATTTTTGGCTTAACGCTATTCAGGAGAATTACTTCTTTAGATTGAGATGGTACGGTTATAAACCACAAGTAGCTGACTAAAATTGTAAACAAGTAAAATTGATCACAGGAAAATCGATAGTTGAGCCACAACAGTTAAATCTCACAAGTGGGGTCTGGAGAGGGTAAAGAGTACGCAGACTGTATCACTACCTTGTGAAGGTACATAGGTTGTTTCTGAAAGAACCTCGACTCTAAGTGTTCATTATCAATGGGAGAAGTAATAAGCAATTGACAAGACAAGTGCAAGATAGTTATTTGGGATCTAACTCTGTTCAAGATTCAATTATAGATTTTATTGATTCTCACTAATTCAATAGTTGATTAGATTATTTTTGAAGTCACTAATTTATTCTTTTGAAAATCGAGACTCTTGATTGAATTTTTCTGGTGATGAAGTTTATTAACTAAGTCTAGGATTAGATCATCAAGTGTAAGCATTTCTGTCAATATCTATAGAGTGGTGTTGATTTTCCCCCCTGAAATTATCCATACGCAAGTCTGTTTGTTTATTTGAAAGATTATATAGTAAGAATAAATGAAGACCTAATGGTTTTTTAGGATGAAATTAGCTAAAGAGAGTAACTAATTTAAAAATAAACAAATCAGGCTATAGCCTAGTTCTGTTGTACTTCATAAAAAAGGTGAAAACACGAGAGGGACTAAACCTTACCTCCAAAACAGATATCAATCTCCCAAAAAGTGCTAAAACAAGGAAAAACAATCTTCCTGTTTAGCGAAAATACTATACATATCAACTAAAAAATATATATTTTTGTATCGTAACCTTTCAAAAGGTAATTTCCATGTTGTCTAATAACAAATCAAGGCCTCTAGCAGTGGGAGGAATTTGCTGAAACCTGTGAAAATAGGTCTCTTGGTCCTTAATATTGCCGAGTTTGGCCAAAAAAAATGCTAGTTGATTAGCTTCTATGAAGCAATGGTGTATACAGAAATTTGAGACAGTCCATTTGCGAATGATATCTTCTATATCATATTATATTAAAAGTGAGAAGCTCCTATTTTCAAAGTTGGATTACCATTTTGCCCCTCCACTAAATTAAAATTTGATGAAATATATAATTAAATACTACTATTTTAATTACATAATGATAGAATTTTTCCATTCATGCATTACATTCAATTTGCCTAAATGTTATATTAAATTAACAGTTCAAAAGCACAACCGTTTGGCAGTCAAAAAGAAACAATCTATCCTAATTATTAATTACCAGCTAAATTCTCAAAATCCCAAGAGTCACCACCTGAAGACTAATTGATTTAATTAATTTGATCGGTTACTTATTATGCTATAATAGATTAACAGTGTCCTTACTCCTTACCCTCTTCATTTTTGGGCAAAAACTTCCTTATCAAGCTTATTTTTCTTTTCCTGAGTGTTTGACAATTTATTCATATGGTCATGTTTATTTAAATACCATTCTTCACGTATTTTTGTTACTCATTGTTTTCTCTTTTCAAGTGAATTCTCCGTTTCTTTCTTTTTTTGTTGGAACTTTAAAAATATTAATAATTAATAAATAAAACATCTAATCTAATTATTAAATAGTAATATTTACATTGCATGAAGGCAATTATGAATTTTCTGCATCAAAGCAAAATCTAATTAATAGATTACATATACATGGGTAAATCATCATCATCAAGAACTTTTTAATACAAAAATGTAAGTACACAAATTTGATAAAAGAAAAAGAAAATATTTGAATTTAATAAAGATAATAACCATAAAATAATTTGAAAAGTTGGCCGTTCAAATTAATTATTACATGTACCAGTTGTCAACCTTTCATTGCTATAGATAGTGTAGAGAAGTTGAAAAGTTAAATTGAATAATTAATTAGTAAATTAATTCAATTAGTACATGTATGAAAGGGAATTTCAATAGACTAGGAAATAACATTATATAAAGGCAAGATGGGGTTACAACTTACAAATTCCTCATCTCCCTCTTTGTAGCTTTTCACGTTTGAAGGTGGCATTCTTTAAAATTTGATTTTCATTTTTTTCTTTTCTTTTTATGCTCTCTAAAAGTTTGATGTCAAATTAGAGTAGTTTTCATATTCAATTTTTACTATTCTTAGATTTTCGACTGTAATTCTCTAAGAAAGCATGAAAACCACCATCTCTCCTCCTGTTCGATTGTTAGAATTGTTGCGATTTTAGTGATAGCTGCTCTAGCAAAACACGTCGATTGTGGAGGGGGTTGATTTCTCCAAAAAGCTGGTTATAGGGTTGATATTAATAAATTCAGTCTTGTAGTGTAACCTAATTACAATTTTATAGATTGCAAAGATAATATACATTGTATAAAATAGTTATTTTCAGCCAAGGATATAATGTTATTTTGAATAGTTAGAGGGCTTACTAATGTTTGAGAAAATGAGCCGACAAAGATCTAATGTGGTATTATTTAGCCAACTTAATTTGTTGTACCTTTGAGTTCAGAGGATATGTAACTATTTTGAATTCGAGAATTCAATAAAATATCAATTTTTTTCAGAATGAATTTAGATAACATTTTGTATGTGTAATTTTTATCTGTTAACTCTCACATTATTTTTTTATAACAATCGGATTCATCGTTATGGATAAATGATTCATGCCAAGTTTCGAGTTAGAAAATTTCTGGGTTTGGGAGTTGTAAAAATTCTGGGCTAGGCTAGTCTCGAACGATTTCTGAGCAAGGTATGATCTAGGGCAATTCGGGTCGGGATTGGGTAAAGTGTCTAGGATTGAGCTAGTTTTTCCATTAGCTAAGACGTAAAGGATTTCGGGGGACTTTTCATAAATGAATTCGGGTAAGTAGAACTCTCGATATGAAGATTGACGTAAATGGGTTGTTTTGAAATGCCGGGAATCAAAGTGTGTTGTAAAATAGACCCTTTTGGGGGAATTTATGAGTTTATGTCCCGTGTTAAGAGCTATCACTGCGCCATAATGGTGATCGCTATAGCGGAAGTCAACCTTGGTCAGCACCGTCATAGCGATCGGTTCCGCTACGGCGGCGGTGCTATAGCGGGACGACGGGACCAGAAAACCCAAAAACGGGTTTTATAATTTTATTCTCTCCCCTTCAACCTCAAAAACAGATGGGGTTACTCCAAAAACTCTCCTAGGGTGCTCCAAGGCTTGGGAGCCATGGGGAGGAGGGATTCCGGCTAAAAGGACATAAATCCACGGATTGTGGGCTTGTCATCCGTCAGGGAACGCCTTCATGGAGCCAGAAATTACATTGTGCAGCTGCTTGGTGTTCAGGTAGGCTAGGTTTTCTCTATATTGAGTTGATATTGACCTGCTTTCATTTCATATTATTGTATAGACAGAAAGGAGAAACCATGTCTAGCCCTTCGGGTACGGAGTCTGGAGGAGTATTGTGTTTGGTTGGATTGAATTAGATAATGATTGGGTTGAGATATGGTGTTTAAAATGTTGGATAGTTTATGGTTATTATGGGTTGTATGATGATAGAATTCAGGAACTAGAATGTCGGAAAGATTCAGGGAACCAGAAATACTATGGTAGTTAAGGGATTAATTATAGGGAGTTTCCGAAATGATTGTATATAAAAAAAGTAGAATAGCAGGAATGGTGGAAGTACCAGGGTGGGAGAGGTCTTCCCTATATTGTATCTGCCTTAGCAGAAGGTTCGGAAATAAATGTATCTACTATCCATGTGTTAAAAAGGGGTGAATGGGAATTCAGTCTACGGACGGGATACAAGGTTGATTTTATGTAACTGTGATTGGGTAGGTGATGGTTATTATTTTCCCAATGTGCATTATGTGTTTCATGTACTATTGCTTAGTATTGTATTAGTTGCATGCTTAGAGAATAGTTTTTGAATGTCTAATTATCAGGTTATCAGTCTTGTAAAATGAACTAGGTGTTGTTGCTTGTTGGCTTACAAGTATTCTTTGTTCATTGTTTGTTGACTGTTGGATTGTGTGACATTCGATTGGCTCAGGTACCACGCCTGGTATAGGTTACTAACAGTTGGCTCGGGTATCACGCCAGGTACGAGAATACTAATGGTTGGCTCGGATACTACACCTGGTACGGAAAATACCAATGGTTGGCTCGAGTACCACGCTTGATATGGAAATACTAAAGGTTAGCTCGGGTACCATGCCTGGTACGGGAATACTAACGATTGGCTTGGGTACCATGCCTGGTAAGGGAATAACACCGGTTGGTTTGGGTACCACGCCTAGTACGGGTTTGTTGCATATGTATTGATTGTATTCTGACTATGGTCCCATGAGTGGATCGGGTAGAGTGTTTATTTGGTATTTGATTATATTCTTGACATGTGATTGTTGTATGATGGTCTTGAGAGGTTGAGTTATTACACTTAATTGTGGGGATTGGTCCCCGAGTGGATCGGATATTGTAGATTAATACTAGGTGTTGGTCTAGGGACCCATAGTTGGTTCAGAAAAGTAAAAAGGTAAATGCTTGTTGTTAAATGATTGTTGAACCTGTTTTCTGTGGTTGATAAGTTTAGAAGGAAGACTGAGAGTCTGTATTTATATTGTTACAGGCCTATTTGTTACTTATTGTTCTTCACATGTTGGGTTCCTGAGAGGGCAGAAATTATTAGTATGTGACGTATAGTTGGTCCTTGAAGAACCGGGTTAGTGTGCTTAACTGACAAGCTGGTTCTTCTGTGAACCGGAGTCGTATGTTATTGACATAGATGATGTCCTAGGGATCCTTGTTTGGTCCGGGTTATGTAAAGAGGATACATGTTTGTTGTCACTGAGAATTATCAATGTTCATTGGACTTGTTGCGTGTGGTTGATAAGCTAAGGGAGAGACTTGTGGTTTGGTTATAGCGTTGGTTGTTGTTACTTGTCAAGTATGGCCCTGGGGGTCATTGAGGCGGTTTTGTACTAGTAGGTGGCGGTACGATAAGTGTGGTCTACGTCACTAAGTAGTGGAGTTTACTCTGGGTTGTTGAGTCATAGTGGTTGACTGGGGTAAAGGGATGATAGTACGGGTATGGGCGTAGATTCGGGTAATGACAAGTGTGACTTGAGAAGTCTAGGTGTCAAGGTGACTTGGGAAGTCTAAGGGTTAAGGTGACTGGGAAAATCTAGGTGTCAAGGTGACTTGGAAAGTCTAAGGGTTAAGCTGACTTAGGAATGTCCTAGAGGTCGGAGCATAGCGTCTCATGGTGGTGGAGTTGGCAGCGGAAGGGATAGGCAGGCTTGGGTTGATATTGAGTTTTGGTAAGGTGAATGTTGGAGGACGGGACCATTGTAGTTAATTACATGCTTTCCCTTGATTTTTTTATGTGATAGTACGAGTAGATTCGGGTCGATCGATGATGCCTACCAGTATGTGTGTTTGTACTGATTCTACTCTTGCTATACCTTTTTGGGTATAATCTGGTTGCAGGATTGGTGATGTTTCATAGACAGGACGACAACGATCTTCAACAGCATCTACTCTTGTTCCTATGGTGGAAGTTGCATCATTTTACATTTTCTTGTATTACTCCTGTAGTAGCTCTTGTACCGGCTTAGACTAGATTCTAGGGAGGGTTTGTTTTCAAGTTGTAAACTATTTTTCTAGTTTTTAAAAAGGATTTACTGTACTTCTTTGAAAAAGATGTTTCCTGAAACAAGGTTGTAAATGGTTTCACGTATCAAAATGGAGTTATTTATTGTTATACTTGTTTTCCGCAAGTATCTGTTGGATTGGGTGGTAAGGGTTCATCTATCTAGGTGGTTAGAGTAGGCGCCCGCACATCCCGGTTGTTGGGTCGTGACATTTTTCCTGTTTATTGTATTTTTTTTTTCTAATTTAAAATAAGTTGACATTAATTCACATGAGATCACGTGCAACGCACCTGTCCAGAACTAGTAGATAATTAAGCGGTTACAAATATAGTAGATGGTTCAAAGTTTCTACAACAGTTAGTGATAATAGCAAAATTGTCGAAACGGGCGAACTTATTGCATGTAGATATAGCAATTTACTTTGAGTTACTCCATCTTTATCTTGTTTTAGTGTTGTCTTGATAAAATCCGGTGGAGTACATATGATAAGGGCTTGATTAGTAGATGTTATCTACTAATCAAAGAAAAACTGCTAAACTACTTTATGATATTATGTACTACTTCCTCCGCTTTAATTTGTCTGGTCTATTTTAATTTGGCATGGAGTTTAAGAAAAAAATAAAGAAGACTTTTAAATCTTGTCGTCTTAAATTAAAAATATGTCAAATGTACCAAAAAGTCATTTGATCTTGTGGTCTTAAACATGCCATGTGGAAAATTGAAAATTAAAGAGTTGCTAAAAAGGTAAAGGATCATTCTTTTTGAAAAATAGACTAAAAAAAAAAGTATGTCAAAAAAATTGAGATAGAGAGAGTATCTTCTTTTCCAACCAAGTCCAAGAACTTCCTTTTCTCGGTGAAGTAATATTCATTTCACTTCTAATTCTACGTGACATGTTTTTTTTGGAGCAAAACATGATATACAAATGTGAGTATTATTAAGTTAATTAGTTTGTTAAAGGAATATTCATTGTATTGAATGTCTTTCTCCATTTCATAAGACAACAAACTTTGTCTCGGTCCCCTACAAGTTATTGCCTGAATTTTCTACTTTGATTTATACTATATTGTGTTTTACCTCGAAAAAGTTTTCTTGGTGAAAAAAGTTTTTTTGATGGAAAAAATTTTCTTATCGGGAAAGAACTCTTTCATATTTGGTTATTCTTTTTCTTGGAGGAGAAGTTTTGGATTCTATAAATAGAAGATTTTTACTTCTCATACACAACACAATAGCATCCACAATGTAATCGTTTAAAGAATTTTGTTTAGGAGGAGATTTTCTCCCGATAGTTTTAATATTTTCTTTTATATTAATTTTTCATATGTAGGTCGCTTGACCAAACTCATATCATAAAGCCTTTTCTATTATTTTTCTTTGTCATCTGATTTATCGCCTTTAAGATTAGCAAAGACTAGCTTCTGCATGGTGCCCTATTGATTTCAATCCCAACAAGTGGTATCGAAGCCGATGGTCCAATGGTTCAATGATCTAATGGTCCAATGATTCAGGGATGTTGAGGACAGATTCAAAATGATTCAGATCTAGTTACAACCAATTTGACGATAATGAAGAGTTTTTTATCAGAAAAAAGTTTCAGCTACTACATGTGGAAAAGAAATTTCAAACAAATTTTTAACAATCTTGCTGCTCTATCTTTAAAAAAAAATCAATATTCAACTCATGCTTACTTAACGCATGGCTCCAACTTTCAACCCCTGCTAACTTTTAGTGCTTGGGCTCCTTTCAACTCATGCATAATTCTAAATCATGAGCACCACTTTTAACCTATGCTCACTTTTAATGCACAAGGCTTCAATTTTCAATCCTGCGCACGTTTAATATAGGGCTCTAATATCCTTAACATGTGCTTACTATTAATGCACATGACTCCAATTTTTAACCAATATCAATTTTAGTCATGCCAAGCAGCAGTGATGAAGATTATGTGAAGAAGAAGATGAACATTATGTTATCAGAAAATTCAGGCCAAGGGGAGATTTGTTAGGGTTTGCCCTGAATTTTCTACTTTACCAGAATTATACCATAATTGTGTTTTACCTCAAAAAAGTTTTCTTGGTGAAAAGGTTTTCTTGTCGAAAAAGAACTCATCCATATTTGGTTATTCTTTTTCTTGGAGGAAAAGTTTTGGACTTCTATAAATAGAAGATCTTTACTTCTCATACACAATACAATAGCATCCACAATATAATGTAGTCGTTTAAAGAGTTTTATTTAGGGGAATTTTTTTTTGATAAGTTTTAATATTTTCTTTTATATTAGTTTTTCATTTATAGGTCGCTTGACCAAACTCATATCATAAAGCCTTTTTTATAATTTTTCCTTTTTATCTGATTTATCGCCTTTAAGATTTGCAATGACTAGCTTCTGTATGACGCCTTATCGATTTTGATCCTAACATGTGTATCCTTACTAATTGAATCAAATTTGTCAAAAATGTAAAACATTAGGAATCAGAGAAGAAAGCAATACTATCAGATCATGGAGTTGTAGTACCAAAATTTGACCTTTTTTTATCCCTTCCTAAGAGCTCCCACTTTTTTTTATTCTCTTGGTGACTCGAATTCACAATTTTAAGATCAGATGTGGAGGATACTTGTCATCTGAGCAACCCTCTCTTGTCAATTGGATCTTTTTAGTTTCTAGCTACAACCGAAAAAAGAAAATGAGACACTCCTAACCATGTAGTAAGCTTTGTATATCCTCATTAGGAGATCTTAATAGCTCAGTTGGTTGACTCCTGAACTTTCACCTTGTTGAGAGGGTTCGATTCCCCACCTTGCAATCTCTTTCTCCATTTTCCCTTCCCCTACAAAAAAAAAATATCCTCCTTATGTTGATTCACATTATTAATTATTCCCTTTATGCATGAACACCCATTTAATTTTTTTAGTTTTAATTAATCCCATCTTATTGGATACTATATATGCCTCCTGGAAGTAGCTTTTCTGCCAGCTGGTTTAGTTCCAATGCAGAAGCTTAATTTGTCAGTGTTGGAGGAACTAGGAGTACCCTCTTGTACATTTCCATTACCAGGCCAACTCACTTAGATAATTTGGAAGGGATATTAATTAATTAGACCTCTTTTGTACCTGGATAGTTATAGGCTTCTTCACATCAATTGTTGAAATCCTCTCCTTAATTAGCTACTGTCGCCTTTCTCATTCCCAGGTTGATATTTTGTACCTAGTGCTGACAAACTATGCTCCGTATAGAAATAAATTTTGTTTTCAATCCATCCCGCCTCACATATTTTTTTCTATTTTTTTAATTGAGTTTGACACTAAAAATAAAATTCATAAAATTGTTTTTCATTAATTTCTTGGAGGTCAATTGAGGATTTTCCTGTACGGTCATAAGGAACTGTCAATTTCTACTGTGACTTTCAAATGACATGTTTTTTATTTATAAGAACAGATAAAATTAAAGTAGACTGTTATGTATGTTGTTTTAACCATTTTCTCTCTTAAAATTTGTTCTTTTAAAAATTTTCTTTCTTGGTAACCTTGTAAATATAATATTTATTAGTCAGATCATTTTCCATGATTTTCTATTCAATTTGGATTGACTGGGCAATGAATGAATTAATAATAATAATTTATTTACCTAATATATGATGTTGATTTTCTTATTAAGATTATATTTTTGGTAGGTTTTAAGATTGAAGTTTTGTCTAATTTTGACTTCTGATCAAATCTAATATAAATCAATATATATAGAATATCATTTACACGGTTCTCAAATATTATCTTGTAAAAGTTATCGCACACCAACTATAAAAATCATTCTTTTATTCCTTAATTTTTTACCCCTCAATTGCTTTGTCTAACACAACTTGAGAGCTAGAGACTTTTAAGTACAACTTCTTGCTCTCTTTTCTCTCTATTTTTTGGTGTCTCTGTTGCAACATCTAGGGTTTAGAGAGGTCACAAAATACATTTCTTATCACTGCAAAATTGTGAGGCACACAGAGAGAAACCATGTCTTCTTTGACAACATTAAAGAAAAATAATGAAAATGTTATACTCAGCAGAAATGATGTTGAAGAGATTATCAATTATACTCGAGGAGAACAGAAGAAGGCCAAGGAGAAAATTGAAACTTTGAAAAAGAAAATGGAAACTTTGAAGAAGAACACAGAATCTTTTAAGAGGCAAATAGAAGATCTCAAGATAGCACATATCGAAGAAGAAAAAGCCTATGAAGTTGCAAAAGCCAAGGTGCAAGAACTTGGCACCCAGTTGGAAGAAGCTCAAGCAAAGCAAAAGGAGATTGAGCAGCTCAAGAATGCAGCTCCCCGAGTGATTGAACCGCGTTTGGCGTATGCAGAATTTTTCATAAGCGATGGTCGACATTTAAAGAAAAGAACAAATTAAAGGGAATAATGAATAATTTTTTTGAATGTTGGCATTTCATTTTTTTTCTAGCAGCAAAAATGTTGTTTCTTCGTTTAGTTATCAGCATGTAATAGATTCTCTCTAAAATTTAAGGAAATTACTTATTAAAGAGTGCCAAGATTAAAAAAAACACTAAAAGGAAATTACCTATTAAAGAGTGTCAAATTAAACTTTAGCATGTAATAGATTCTCCTTAAAGTTTCTTGTTATGCTTTCAGTCTTTTAGCATGAAGAATTCGAGCTTTGTGACATCAGATTGCTTTTTTAACTTTAGTTACATATCAACTTTTATTCTAAAAAAAAATTGATCTCTCTATACATGTCCTTAATTTTGGATCATATTTGTATCTTTCATTTATGTCCTCCAAAAAAATTTCCAAATGTGTTGACCGATTTTAAGATGGATATTTTAACCAATCTTGTTAAACACATACTTTTTCTGTCCCAATTTATGTGACAGTGTTCGAATTTGAAGAGTCAAATGACTACTCTAGGTTCTCAAGGAGAAAAAAACTATCTGAAGCTCATGTAGAGATATTCAATTTACTTTATGTTTGTAAGATTTACGTATTTAATAAAATTTGTTCAATCACCAATTTTAATCAGATTCTTAGGAGTAAATTATATACTACAGTCTAACAATCATTGGGTATCGGATAAAAGAGCATCCTTGATCTTATCTATGGTGCAAGATATTAGATTGTTGCAGTAGCAATAGAATCCAAGAGAAAGCTTCGCAGTGAAAACTTTATCGACCAAAATCTGTAATACAATAGTGAGGAGCGCTCCACCAGAACCAGCAACTCTTCCGCCAGTACTACCTGAGAGCCCATCATGGGAGTATAGCAACATAGGTGTCAAATGGGCGGGTCAAAATGAGTTGAGTCAATAAATGAGCGGGTTATTGATCCGCTCAAAAGTTACTTGGGCTAAAATGGTCTAAAATGTGGGTCATAACTCAACTTCGTCCAATTCAGACTATATTTTAATTATTTTATTTCTTCTTTTATAATTTTTAATACCATATAAAACTATATTTTTTTATTTATTATGACTATATATAACATATAAAAAATGTCTTTTTGAAATTATTTTGACAAGATTTCTCATGAGTCAATTTGGAAAATATATCAGCCCAATTTTTTGATGAGCTAAAATGAGTTGAACTAATAAATGAGAGGATTATTTTTGAGCGGGTTGGGCGGATTATATTTTCATTAGGCTAACTGCAACTCCAGAAGGTAAAAGTGGGACATAATCGAGATTTTCGCCACTTAATACTATGTTCATAGAAAGAAGTAGCTCCCCACTAAAATTTCATAGCTGGAAGCAGCACTGATCCTGCTATGAAGATTGTACTAACTTTTTAAAATCCCGATTATGTTCTACTTTTTTTCCTTTTGAATTTGCTTACTCACATGATCAATGGACGGAATTTAAGGTTTCATAGAGGTATCTTCTATTTCTTTTCTTTAAACAAGTCTTAATTTTAAGGTTTTGAATTTGGGGTTTCATAAATTGCACTTTAGGTTTACAAGTTAGCATGAAACCAAGGACTTTTTTGATCCACTTGTTGATTTACGGAGAGGAATTTTTATCCCTTCGGATTTTTCCTGAAGAAAGGTTTTTTTTTCTTTTGAAAATCTAGACTTGTTGAAGTTTTCTGGTGATGAAGTTTATTAGCTTAGTGTAGGATTAGATCATCAAATGTATTAGAATTTCTGTCAAATTTGCTTCGTATTCTTTATGTAAATTTCTATAGAGTGGTACTGGTTTTTTCTGTGCGAGTCTGTTTATTTTAAGGATTGTATAGGAAGATAAATAAAGATTTAATAGTTGTTTCTGGGATGAAATTAGATAAAGAGAGTAACTAATTAGAGATTGACTATTTTTTAAAAATTAAATTAGGCAATAGCCTAGTTGTGTTGTATTTCATCACAAAGGTGGAAACAAGAAGGGGACCAAACCTTACCTCCAAAATGCATCACAAGAAATCGATCTCCCAAAGAAGGTGTCAAAAGAAGGAATTAAAATCTTCCTGTTAGTGAAAAAACTATACATATCAACTAACAAATAAATTAACTTTGTCGTAACGTGACCTTCTCGAAGGTAATTTTCATTTGTCTCGTAAGAGAACACCTCTAGCAGTAGGAGGAAATTGTTGAAGCATGGGGAAATAGGTCTCTTGGTCTTTAGTATTGCCGAGTTTGGCCAAAAAATTTGCTAGTTTATTAGCTTCTTTGAAGCAGTAATGTGTACTGAAATTTGAGAGAGTCGACTTGCGAATGATATCTTCTATGCAGCTTCTTAGCATGGGATTGCTACTGGTCCTGTCAGTTACCATATTTGCAATCAAGAGTGAGTCAGTCTCTACCATAACATTTTTGAGACCTTTTCCGATGCACCATTCAATGCCAATTAGAAGGGCCTTTGCTTCGGCAACATTGCTACTACAACACTAAATAGGCATGGCAGAGACTATAATGAAATCACCCAACTCATTCCTCACTACACTTCCAATACATGTTTTGTCGGTATTCATGTAATTTCCATCCGTGTTTAGCTGAATCTACCTAATCATACGAGACTATTGATATCTATATTGGTACATAAAGTTCTTGATCAAAAAGTCAACCCTGAGCCCCCACGTTAAAAATGAAAGTTTCGTTCAAAATCTGATTACCTATGACCTAATGGTATTAAATTTCAAATTTCATCAAAAACAAGTCTGAATTGACCTCCAAATCTATCAAATACCATATTCCAATTTTAGGGTAAAAATCGTCGATTTTCCCATACTGTACATGTATAAATCAACCAAAAAATGCAAAATTCCATGATAGAATGATAATAGGAAGGTTAAATCCCCCCTCCCCTCCGAAATGAAATTTCTTCATAATCTCTCAATGCCGAGGTCCATAACTCTCAGAATCATGTTATGAAATGTCGCATCAAAATAGAGATAATAAAAGGGATTCTACCTAGGTGTAAGATTGGTAAGTCTCTCTCCACTCTCTAGATTAAGAGAACTTGACTGTGAACGCTAAGTGTCATAAATTTCTCATGATACTCTTGAGAAATCTAATGCTTTTGTTGAGTAGGATGTGCAGGATGGTGATGATGACTTCTAGATTTGTCTCAACCAAATCTCAGATAAGGAGGTAAGTATTCATGTTCAATCTGAAGGAACACTCGATGGGAAAGACCCTGAGACTGGCCCTTCTGAACTTGAGCATGGTCTGGAATATTTAAAGCGAACAAGTCCTGAGACAAAGCAAATAAAAGATGAAATAGTTGACGAAACCACACTTGACACTGTTCCGATGCACCATTCAATGCCAATTTGAAGGGCCTTTGCTTCGGCAACATTGCTACTACAACACTAAATAGGCATGGCAGAGACTATAATGAAATCACCCAACTCATTCCTCACTATACTTCCAACACATGTTGTGTCGGTATTCATGTAATTTCCATCCGTGTTTAGCTGAATCTACCTAATCATACGAGACTATTGATATCTATATTGGTACATAAAGTTCTTGATCAAAAAGTCAACCCTGAGCCCCCACGTCAAAAATGAAAGTTTCGTTCAAAATCTGATTACCTATGACCTAAGGGTATTAAATTTTAAATTTCATCAAAAACAAGTTTGAATTGACCTCCAAATCTATCAAACACCATATTCTAATTTTAGGGCAAAAACCGTCGATTCTCCCATACTGTACATGTATAAATCAACCAAAAAATGCAAAATTCCATGATAGAATGATAATAGGAAGGTTAGATCCCCCCTCCCCTCCGAAATGAAATATCTTCATAATCTCTCAATGCCGAGGTCCATAACTCTCAAAATCGTGTTATGAAATGTCGCATCAAAATAGAGATAATAAAAGGGATTCTACCTAGGTGTAAGATTGGTAAGTCGCTCTCCACTCTCTAGATTAAGTGAACTTGATTGTGAACGCTAAGTGTCATAAATTTCTCATGATACTCTTGAGAAATCTAATGCTTTTGTTGAGTAGGATGTACAGGATGGTGATGATGACTTCAAGATTGGTCTCAACCAAATCTCAGACAAGGAGGTAAGTATTCATGTTCAATCTGAAGGAACACTCGATGGGACAGACCCTAAGACTGGCTCTTCTGAACCTGAGCATGGTCTGGAATGTTTAAAGCGAACAAGTCCTGAGACAAAATAAATAGAATATGAAATAGTTGACGAAACAACACCTGACACTGTTCCAAACGTTCAGCTAAACGACAAATTATAAAAATTAACATGAGCTAAACTTAAGGCCCAAGAAGCACCAAAGCACTAAGCAGAGAATATTTTGAGAAAATTAGATCTTGAGATGACTAAGATAAACTGAGCACAAAGTACGTGACCCCTCCCTCGATGATTGGCTAGAAAAGCAATATCTTTTAAGAACATTGTCGAATGGTGGGTTAAGAATAAATTAATATCTAACTCAATCTTTGTGTGGTAAAATGCACACTCACATAGGACAAGTAATTATTTTCTGAAAGAATGTCTATTGATATTGTCCTTATTGTCCAAAATTGATGCCCACAAACGAGGATGAAACAAAAAATGGAACAAATGTTGAATAGAGTTAGGTATGCATCTCAAATTTTGGTTGTATGTTGATATTGTTTAGCTAAATTACTTGACCAAGTGTCCAGTTATTTGTTCAAGAAACCTTCTTGATAGACTTGACTCCTAAATAGACACAAGGGGTGGAAGGGGGGGGGGGGGAATTGGGTCTTCAACAATTTTTGCCTAACTTAAGTTTTAACTAAGTTTTTTGATTTTATGGAATAGTGACATAGTCTGTTCCACTGAGAGTTTCAATTTAGTTTTCTGAACTTACAAACAACAAATAAACAAAATATTGCACAAGAGATTTATATGTGAAAAATCATCTAGGCTCGAATGGATGTAAAAATCACGACCTACACCCTTGTAGGATTTCAACTCAACTTTACTAACAACACCGAGCCAAATTGGATCACCCCCGCAATCCAAAGGACCTACCCTTAAGCCCTTACAAAGTTCCTACTGGATTTCCAAACTACCTTTAGCTTGAAAAACACAAAAATAACTTTAGACAAAGTTTTGACCTCAATAAACGCTTCTAAGAAAGATGATAAGATATTACAATTCAAACCTATAACATTCACTAGAGTTGACACAAAGAAAAATCTGCTTCAGGCTTCTGGAACAAACAATGGAATGAACATTGACTCTGTTCCCACTCTATTTTGTACTTCAGGCCCTTTTCACTTAAAATTCAGAGAGAAGGTGGCTGCTAAAGTATTTTGTGAATGTATACTTCTTCAAAATGTGGTGGACTCCTTTTATAGATGTGTTTGCTGATTTCCTTTTGTTTGAGTCCAACCAAAGGAGGGAGAGCAAGTAGACCAAGTAGGATTCTTTTTCTTGGCAGATTTGGATCTTGTGGACTCCTTGTATGATTCTAACTCCTTCTTTTCTTATCTCCTTGCAGTTCAAAAATTACAAACTAATACAGGATATTATTTAATATTTATAATATTGTAATTTAGCAATAATTAAATGCTCCCATATGCTAATTAATTGCTAAATTCCATTTGCTAATATCCTTATTATTTTGCTAAAGAATCTATGAATAAAACACAACTTCAAGACAAACATATTTTATTTATCATCATCAAAATCATACTCAACACTTCTCTTCCAAATTATGTCAGTCTTCTACCATCCATACATGCTTCAAATAAGCCTTTATTTTTTTTCTTGACCAAATTGAGATCAATATGAAACATGTGCAAAAAGCCAAAATTCAAAAAGGATTTCCATTGGTGGTTGAGTGAGCTAAGGAGATAGAGTTGAAATATAAATCTGATGTGGAGGAGTCTAAAATTAGGGGGGGAGAATAGTGAAAAGAAAATGGTAGAAAAAATGGGGAAAAAACATGGAGATAAGTATGGAAAATAATGTGAAGGTGAAGTAGACTTGTTTGTATACAAGTGTGTTGGGGGAGATTTTACTGATACCTTCTCGAAAAATCGTTGAGCATAAGAAATTGGTTTGATTAGAGGAAATCTGCTGGGAGGGAACACACTATTAATTTTGTTCCTTTCAGTGTTCCAGCGAAATCTCAGGTCAATATTGATATATTTGAGATTGCCCAGCTATGAGAAAAACACAGATGTTGCTCAACTTGTCCAGGTTCAAGAGAATATTGCTAAAAATGAGGAACTTCACGAGAAGAAACACAATAATCTTTGTGCCTTGCTCCATGGTTTAACTCAGACTTCTGCCCCGCATACTGCCTTATCTCATCCACTTGACCACACAAAGCCATAGCCTAATTATTTTTTCTCCACCTTGGTTCTTTGAACAATATTAGTACTTGGCCATTATTTTTTGGATGTAATGAACTACTACTTCTAATCAATCTTTTGATCTATACTAGTTTGTGGTACACTTTTAAGGATGGTCAATATCAATAGATTGACTTTGTGAAAATTCAAAGACTTGTGTCTTTTGTGTTTGATGCCCCAGCGGTGGTAAGTTAGGTATCTCAAATGTTCGATATGTCAAGCATGTTTTTTTGAAAATTTTGATTTTTAATGATGTCAAAATGGGGAAGATAAATGTATTTGTGTGTATTAGTGTAATCATGGTAACATCTAAAGGTCTGGTTCATAATTCTGCAAGTGTATAATTGACGAGTTCTTGGTGAAAATGTTCTATGTCTTGGTTTGAAAAAACGCAACAAGCAAATTTTGTTTGTCATCATCAAAAAGGAGAAATTTGTTGAGTATGATTTTGATGATGATAAATAACATATGTTTGTCCGTAAGTATGTTTTTATTCATAGACTTCTGGGAAATTAATAAGGATGACAAGAAAGGAATTTGATAATATTTGAATCTAACAGGGTAAAAAATTATTGCTAAATTACCATGGTAAAATAGTAAATTATTATTCTATGTTATCAATTATATTTTCCAACTGTAGGGATAAAGCACAAAAGGAGTTAGAATCAAACAACGAGTCCACAAGATCTAAATTTGTCAAGGAAATCCTACTTGGTTTCTACTTTGCTCTCGCTCTTTTGGTTGGACTCAAATACAAGGAAATCAGCACACATATCTTTAAAAGGAGTCCACCACGTTCTGGATAAGTACACATTCACAAAATACTTTTAGCAACACCTTCTCTCTGAATTCCAAGTGAAAAAGGCCTGAATTACGAAATAGAGTGGGAACAGTGTGATCCTTCATCTGGTTGTCTGTTCCAAGTGCTGAAGCAAATTTTCCTTTGTGTCAACTCTAGTGAATATTATAGGTTTGAATTGTAATCTCTTGGCAGCTTTCTTAGAACCGTTTATTGAGGTCAAAATTTTGTCTAAAGTTGCTTTTGTGTTTTTCAAGCTAAGGGTAGTTTGAAAATCTATTAGGAACTTTGTAAGGGTTTAGGGGTAGGTCCTTTGGATTGCGGGGGTAATCCACTTTGGCTCAGTGTTTTAGTAAAGTTGAGTTGAAATCTAACAGAAGTGTAGGTCGTGATTTTTATATCTTTTCGAGCTTGGATGGTTTTTCACGTATAAATCGCTTGTGCCATATTTCTTTTCCTTGCTATTTTGTAAGTGCAGAAAACTAAATTGGAACCATCAGTGGAACAGAGTCTATCAGTATTCCATAAAATCAGAAAACTTAAAAAAAGTTTAAGCTAGGCAAAACAAGTCTAACAACTATTGATGCTTTGAGTCTGGTAAGTTGCCTACCTTACAACCGCTTGGGGTACAACCCTTCTCCGAACTCTTCATGAAAATGGTTACTTGAAAACATTTGTCAGCCCACAATTAACATCTAAACAAAATTGGCCATCAAATACGTACTCGAAGAAGCAAGTGAGTCATGGCATCTTCTATTATTGCTTTGACTATTAGTTTCAGTTAGGTGCCAAGACTTAGATGATCTGTTGAAAATATAATCCAAATCCAATAAGAGGCACTAAATTTTGGATGCTTAGACTACCTAGAGTTGTGATCTCGGAAACAAACTCTTCCTCCGAATTCTCAAAACTTTGAAGCCTCTTTATGGCAGCAGTCCAGGCATCTGGGACAAGTGCTTTGTACACTGCTCCCAGCATTCCCTTCCCGATTTCATTGTCTTGGCTGAAATTTCAAGTCGCTTTCAATAGTTCCGTAAAACTCATTCTTGAGGGTACTAAGGGATTTATTATGACTAATGGTTATTCTATGCTTTATCTTAATATTTTGGGTCGGATACCCAAATTCTTTGATGTCAAATTAAAGTCTTAGAAAGTCTAACAATACACCTAATCTAGGGAACACACATTTTTTCTTGTTTAGTTTTTTTTTTCCCTCCTTTTTTTGTTTAGTTGACAAGGTTTGAATATTACTTTAGTTGTCAATTACATTTGACCTCGCCGGTCTAAGATTAGGAAATGAAAGAAAAAAAAAGTCAAAATTGCGATGTTGACCTGTCATGTGTTAGTACTTTTCATTTTTTTCTAGATTAAATTATAATGTAAATTTTAATAAATATATTTTCTTTTATTATATTGACATAAAAAGAAATACAATTTAGAGTGTTTTTCATATGTAGTTTTTAAAAATATCTAAATCTTAATTTTAAAATATTAAATTAGTCTAATATTCAACTTTTATAATTAAGAAAATTAGCTCTTGAAAGACAAAAATATCATAAAAATTGAGATAGGCTGATTTTTTTTTTTATGGAAAGCAAATACTCTCAAGTAATTTCCTATTCCTTTTCAATGACTAGGCCGAATCATTACCTACTCAGCAATTCTACAAGTTCATAGTATTACTCCCTCGGTCCACTTTACTTATTTTTCTTGTTAAAAATAAATGTGTCAAAATAGTTATTATTTTAAAATTTTATGATATAATTAATTATTAGTTTTTATATTTATTCTTAATAAATATGAAAAGA
Organism: Jaltomata sinuosa; assembly: GCA_003996215.1. Lineage (NCBI taxonomy): Eukaryota > Viridiplantae > Streptophyta > Magnoliopsida > Solanales > Solanaceae > Jaltomata > Jaltomata sinuosa. The sequence goes on along the minus strand of QJPP01007186.1, from coordinate 917,539 downwards.
AATTAATGTATTGAAAAGGAGAATAATATTAAATTAAGATAAAATATAAATAAAGAAATTTTATTTTATTTTATTTTTTTCTTTTTAATTAATTTTTTCTTAAGGAGCGTATAAAAAAATATGACAAGCATAATAGATCGAAAGGAGTAATAATTGATTCCCAAATCCCTCAATTTTATTTATTAAAACAAAATTAATGGATGTACGTCTATAAGTGTTCCGGTTAAACAAATATTTACTCTTAGATTTAAAAATGGATGTGTGTAGTTAAATTAGCAATGCACTGGACAAATGGAGTGGTAAATCTATTGGAAGGGACCCTCTGGAAACCTTCATAGTAATTACCTACAATTTACTCACACTTGACATTTGTTAATTATGAAAATAAATATTTTTGAAAGAGGAAACCCATAAACTAATATTCCAAATAATATTCATAAACTAAGCATGCTAAGGTAAAAACATAAGTTAAACATCCCCAGCAGAGTCGCCATTCTGTCGCGCCCTATTTCGGACTGGCCAAAATATGCTTGCAACATCCGGCTCTTTCTGCCTTTGTTTTGGAAAAGGGTTTAGAGTCGCCACCTAAATTTTAGGAAACTTAGGAAACCATTTTGTATGTAAAACTCTGTTTTTAGTCTGCGAAAACGTTTGAGATTCTGAGTAAGTGTTTTGGTTACTCGAAGGGAAGGTGTTAGGCACCCTTCAGAGCCTATCCGAAGATAGTCCTTAAACTCAGTTTAGAAACAATATTTGGAAAATTATTTGCTCATTATTTGCTAAAAGGTGATAAAAACGTGTTTTATTAATTTAAAGAAAAACTCAAAGTATATGACACATGCTACTACAGTAGGCCAAAATATAAAATATACTTGTGGTAAAAAGATGAAACATATGTACGTACATGTCAAAATATATGAAAGTTTAATAGCAATACTTTTATCGCAATTATAATTAAAGTATGTAGAACTTTATGATTTATAAGAATATATATTTAAAAGCTATGTAAACAAAATGAAAACATTTATTTATACAAATACTTTTTGTAAAGTAAAAAATATGTAGTTCTTAAAGTTTGAGGAAGTTTATGACATACTTATAGAAAGAAAATAAAATGACGTATGTATATTTAAAATATAGGAAATCATGTGAAAAGTTTATTATTTAAAAGATTTGGATAAGTAAAAGTGTGTAAGAAATATATTGGTAATAGAGAAAAAGATATAAGAGAAAAATCATATTTGTTTTGGTAAATGTATTTCATGTAAAAGAATAATTTGAAGACTTGAGTAGAGAAATGAAAATTATTTGTTTTCATGTAAAGGAGACTTTTATTCATAAGGTAAAAATGAACATGCATTGAATATGAAAGAAAGTATTATGTACGTAAATGTAATTTGTGATAAAATAATATGTATTTAATTTAAGTAGGAAGAATGAGTAAGTTAAAAATGTAAATATATATACCTTGTAGTAGATAGCATATGACATATATATACCTTGCGTTTTGAGGCCTTAAAAAATCTGAAAATCTCAAAATATATATATATAGAATATAGCAAGATAGTTGTAAAATATTGGGGTTAGAATAAGAGAGTAAACGAGTTATTAATAAATATAAAGGAGACTTGCCTAAATTAGATAAGCATTCTATAGTTTAAAGCCTAAGAATGACTAAATATTCGTTTAAAATATATTGAATCGCTACTTAATATTTTTTTGAAAATCTACCGCGAGTTATTTGGAACAAGTTTTTTTCTTGAAACAAGCCTAACATTAATTAATCCTAAAAAATCTGCACTATTCACTATTTATTATTACTATTTTTTGAAAGTGTTTAACCACTAATTTTAAAGTATTTAAAAAGGGAAACCCGAAACATTTGCCTAAACTAAAAGGTGAAGGAAACTTACTTTCAAAATTTTAAGCTAAATAGAGTAATCCATGAAACTATAAACCGGAAAATAAACGTTAATCAAAAATCACAAAGAAAAGTACACATCCAAATAATACAAAGTTAGTCAAACAAATTCGAGTAATAAGGAAAGCATATAAAAAATAAAAGGACTAAGTATGTTAAGTTCCTTTGGAGGAACTAGTCTCCTAATGAGTGACTCCGAACACCGCGATAGTTCCTAATAGTTGTTCGACCCAAAACATATTTGGGCCGAGATTGAGTTTCAAATGAGAACTCCAACTCTCCGGGGTGTACATGAAACACAAAAAAAAGATAAGGATTAGCAACTGGCATAACAAAGTTTACAAAATGTAGAAATATGCCAAACTTAACAATAAAGTGATAAGGAAAAACAAACATGTTATTCGGTGAATACACAAAGCATATATGAAAGAACGACATGTAACCATATTTTGTTTCATGTTTTATAAACAAAGCGATCTTAGATAAACAAACAACTTCGATACTAGTTGGTTATTAGAAAACAAAGTACACAACAAGTAGCAATATAAAACCTTATTATTTTTTCATTCACTTTAACTAAATAAGTAGCTATGAACAAATCACCTCCAAAGAAATCACCTCAAAAAGTAAGGCGACACTAGTGACGGGAGGATCAAAAAAAAAAAAAACCAAACTACTACATTAGCTCACGATAAATTCCTTAAGCTAGTATTCCCGAAATTAAACCCGAGTTAAAAACCAAAATAATGAAAATGGGGCAGCCCTCTTTTTCTAACAATGCACACTAATTTAACCACTTTTCACTAGGATTAAGGTGTTTGGAGAAAGGCTAGATCGCAAGCAAGACCACAATATTTTACAAACGCCGGAAAATAATCATAATATGTATATTCCTATTTTAAACAAATGTTTTCGGGATAAAAAAAAATAAATGGCAAACCTATGGAAACTTTTAACTTAAGAATTTAAACTTCAAGAAACTCAAACATGGCATACATATACCTTTTCGATTTAAACAAAATCAGCCCCTAGTTGTGATTAAAACGAGACGGGATGATTACATACTCTTACAACTCAATCCGTAAAAGAAAGCAACAAGAAAACTCAACTTTTATGAAGAGTAAACATTGATCCTAACCTCTAGTTATGCAACAAAGGTAACCATGTACATTTAAAGACTTGGAGCCTCTTGAAATTTATTTCAAGTTGAATTCAAGGTTATAAATATTCTTCCAATACGTCATCGACTATAACTATTCTACTTCAAATTAGCCACGATAATTCAAACCAAACAAACAACAACATTTAGGACATTTGAGCCAAGTCTTGAGTTGTAACACTTCACAATCACATAGGCTAAACCAAACGATCAGAAACTGATTTGTTTCACATCTTTTACGCCTAAAATCCACCAACTAACATCCCGAGTAACTACATAATAGTCGATTAACAAAATCCAAGTGCAACGTAATTAAGACGGGATGATTTATACACTCTTGGAACTCAAGCGAAGTCAGCCAACACCCAAAGAGAAACGATAACGAGCATAATACAAGAAATTGAAACCAACACTACCGATTTTAATTCAACCACTTCACTGTTAAAATTTCGCTCCCCTAAGCAGTAAAACGGAACTCTATTAATTTCTCATATACATCGCACCAAACCAACCACACACGGCCAAACCACGAAACCAAACAAGGTGCTCACATATTCTTCTTTACGAAAACATATCATACCCAAAACAAGAGGAGAACAGAAACTGAGTTATAAGAAAGATTTTTACCTTGTGTTGGGCAGCGATTGAGGCCGTTGAGTGTCGAGTTTCAAACTAGCTGACTCCGACTCCGACTCCGGTTATCCGAATAGCAAACGAGACAACAAGAGGAAAAACGAAAGTGAGTGTATGCAAATCGACAGTGAACAAACTAGAGAACAATTTTTTGATGAGCTGTTTCGGTAATTTTTTTCTGATTTTCGGCCTTCAATGGATGCCAAAATCCGTCAAATTAATTCCTTTTTCCTTCTTTTGGTCCGTGTCTCTCTCTGTGTGTGTGTGTCTTCTCTTTGTGATCTCCTCCTTTTTTTTTCGTTTTGAAACCCAAGGGTTCCTTTTATAGCCAAAGTTGAAGGTTCAAACGGCTCTTTCCAAGAATTCAAAATTTGAATTCTTGGAAAGCCAAGTTGCAAAAAGGAAATGATGAAATCTGAGAAAGAAAGGAGAGATGCCTACCTTTTTCAGGCTGATTTGAAAGAGACGGTGACGGGTCGGAGGTGTGGAGCTCGGACCGTCGGGCAAAGGTTGCAACCGGCGGCGGGGGTCTTTTTCGAGGCTGCAAAAAGTCTCCGAAAAAGGGGGAAAGGACGTCGAGGTGATGGAGAGGGCACCGCTGCCGTTTGCCCGCCGGTACGAAGCAAAAACCGGCGGGTCTTGGCGGTGAGGTGATGAGGCAGCAGGGTTTGGGGGGTGTTTGTCGGCTGAAGTTGAAGGAGGAGGGGTCTGTTTGGTTTTGGACGAAGTGGGGGGGGGTGATGAGTGAATTAGGGGTGGGTTTAGTTGAGAGTAATTGGGCTGGTGGGGGATTTGGGCCGGGTCGGGCGGTTGGGTAGTGGGCTAGGTAATTAGGTTGAAACAAATAAGGGTTTGGCCCAAAATTTGGTAAATAAATTAGTTTGTAGAAAAAGAAATAATTTTCCCTAGTCGTTTTCTCACTAAATTAATTTAACGATGCTTCTTTCATCCCAATTAATTTTCAATACGTATATAGTCGACTAAGAAATAATTTTGATACGCGTAATCGCAATCCTCAATTGATAGAACTGTATTTAGGAAATACTATAGCGATACGACAAAATTTCATTTTGAAATAAAAGTTACTATACCAATATCTTGTTAAAAAGAATGAATTATAAAATATTTTTGGGGTGATTTTATAAGATACAATATTTTTTTAGTAATTATTATTATAAAAAGTAAAGGAAATCATTTTAAAAAATGATTATTGGTGCCAAAATTTATAAAAAATTAATATAAAAAATAAGAAAATTATTTTGGAAAAGTCCTCGGGATTAAGAAGCATATAAAAATTAATTATGGGAAAAAGGAGGGCCAAAATTGGGTGTCAACAACTTGCCCCTCTTCGAACAAAGATGATGAAAGAGTCTTTGGGCGAAGATGTTGACGTAAAGCCAATTTTGTTTCGACTGGAAAAAATCAAATTTTTGGAAAGGTCATACCTAGAAAGAGAAAGGTTATTGTCATTATGAATTTGACCGAACTCTGGTCTCCGAGTTGCCTACATATCTCGGGTTTCACGAGAATCAAGCCAATGTAGTTCAAAAAATTTTGAGAGGTCCTCAAAATTTTGCCCCAGTGTTGGTTTTATGTCGACACTGGTATTTTTTGCGGTAAAAGGGGAAGATGATTTGGCATGGATGGAGTGGGTACGGCCATGCTCGAAGTCGAGCTGCCTATGTATCCCTAAGGAAATGGGAATTAGGCCGGTCGTATTTCTGAATAGAGGATTATGGTAATTTTTGAGGCAGTCCTCAAAGTTTGCCCCAGTGTACGATTTATGGTTGACACTGGTCTCTGAGTTGAGCTTGGAAAGAGTTTTATGGAATTGTCGGTAGATCATTTGCTAGATGACAATAATCTTTTCAAAATGGGTGCACTTTCACAGCCTCCCGATTATAAATGTGGTGCACAACACACCCATAAACGGGACTCTACTAGGCGCATCTCGCATCCCTATAAGATCACGTCGAATTGCCGGATGGAGGTAGTCCCTTTAAAATCCTCTGGTGAGAACTCTAGGAGATAAAGAAAGGGGTATCGATGCTTGCGAGAGCAAGTGTACTCTGATTTAGAAATATGGACAACTGATTGTAGGAATTGGAGTCGGAGTGCTAGTCTTGAAACTCTGGCTTGTGAGTTTGGTATTCCTCATCAAGCATTGCCTCAATCGCTGCTTAGAGGTAGTTCCACGTTGTAGTGTGTCATCCTGCAAAATAGGTAAAAAGGGGTTACAAAGTACCTGTTGAGGCTCAAAAATGTAAATTAAAATTGTAATGTAAAGAGTAGAGTGTAGATATCCAAACGATTGTCGACGTCTCCATTTTGCGGAGTGGATGTACTGTAGGTGAGATAATCTTGTGTAATAAAGCCTCCGGCTGGCGGGGCAATGCTGTAAGATGCTGGGGATGCAAAATCGTGTATTTGCTGGAAAAGAAAGATTATGATGCCTGCTCCGGTTTGTGTGCCGGAGCTTTAAATGAAATGGAGTCTTGGGTTGTGTACCAAGATCTCAATGTATGCTCCGGTTTGTGTGCCGGAGCTTTGAATGAAATGGAGTCTTGGGTTGTGTACCAAGATCTCAATGCATGCTCCGGTTTGTGTGCCGGAGCTTTGAATGAAATGGAGTCTTGGGTTGTGTACCAAGATCTCAATGCATGCTCCGGTTTGTGTGCCGGAGCTTTGAATGAAATGGAGTCTTGGGTTGTGTACCAAGATCTCAATGCATGCTCCGGTTTGTGTGCTGGAACTTTGAATGAATACCCGCATTAGAAGGTGGGCGCCTGTAAAATGTACTGAATATAAATACCCGCATTAGAAGGTGGGCGCCTGTAAAATGTACCCGCATTAGAAGGTGGGCGCCTGTAAAATGTACTTGAATATAAATACCCGCATTAGAAGGTGGGCGCCTGTAAAATGTACTTGAATGTAAATGGTGGGCGTGATTTTTAATGCAGAATGAGGATGTTGATGGCATGCATGCTTATGATTGATGAAGTTATGATGATGCTTGCTATGATGTAGCCTCCGATTGGCGGAGTATGTTTTGCTTGCTAATATGCATTTCTCTGATTTGGCAGAGCGTCGCTTGCTTGTTTATGTACAGGCTCCAATCGGCAGAGCGTCGTTTTGTTTGCTTATGTACAAACTCCAATCGGCGGAGCGTCGTTTTGTTTGCTTATGTACAAACTCCAATCGGCGGAGCGTCGTTTTGTTTGCTTATGTACAAACTCCAATCGGCGGAGCGTCGTTTTGTTTGCTTATGTACAAACTCCAATCGGCGGAGCGTCGTTTTGTTTGCCTATGTACAAACTCCAATCGGCGGAGCGTCGTTTTGTTTGCCTATGTACAAACTCCAATCGGCGGAGCGTCGTTTTGTTTGCCTATGTACAAACTCCAATCGGCGGAGTTTGATGAAGTCAGTCCGCATTCTCCGATCGGCGGAGTTATTTGACGCAATTAGATGGCAATCTCCGATTGGCGGAGTTATTTGGAAAGAGATAAACTATCCTATTTTCCTATGAGAGCTCTCTGTCTTCGATACTTGATCCGGATCTCGTACGCACCTGCAAAAACATAGATGAAAACTCTTTAAGAATTGTAAGAATCGGGATACAGTATTTTAAATATAGAATTGGGGAAGAATATTCGGCTTATGGTGTCGGGATAGCCGAAAGATTTCTCCGATCATGTCCATGAGCTTGACTTGACATCATCCCGTCTTGACTCCTGTTTCCCTGCGCTCAAAGAAAAATTCTTAGTTTTGGGAGGGGTGTTGATTTGTGTCGGCTTGCGGACCCTGGCCTTGCCACTAAATTTCTACAAAATCTCATCAGCCGCTCGTGATTTCCTATCCCAGAGACTCGGTATGGTGGATCTCTTCAAAACCTCCTTGGTTGCTCGCGACTTCCTATTTCGAAGGCTTGGTAGGTGGAAAGGCAGTGGAATATTTTGAAAATATGTATATATATTTTTAGAAAATAAGTATATTTTGTGTATACTAGGCGCATATATATAGTGATTATTCATCGTTCCTTAGATTATGACATATTCCGAAATCCAATCGAGTCTTCCCCTTTGTTGAGGACGTCCAAGCGTACTTTTCTCGTGGCTCCGGCTTCTGGTGACGCCTTTCTATTTCTCTGTAGATGTTGTGATCATTCTGAAGGTATAAATAAAAAGGGGGGAAGGTTTATCCTAAGGGTATGACCGAACCTTTAGGGTTGCCTACGTATCCCCGAATGGGAATCAGGTCTGTACGTAGTTCGGGATATGAAGAAGGATGAAAATATGTAATGCATTGACCGAGCCTGACTCAGGCTGCCTACGTATCCAAATGGAATTAGGTCAGAACGTAGTTCAAATACATTGGGAAGAATAAAAACATGTAGTGCAATGACCGAGCCTGACTCAGGCTGCCTACGTATCCAAAACGGAATCAGGTCAGAACGTAGTTCAAATACATTAGGAGAAATGGAAAAGAAAATGCATTGACCGAGCCTGACTCAGGCTGCCTACGTATCCAAAACGGAATCAGGTCAGAACGTAGTTCAAATACATTAGGAAATGGAAAATATGAAGGGACCGAATCCGACGAGGATTGCCTACGTATCCCACCGAGGGAAGTCAGGTCAATCGTAGTTCTAAATACATAAAAGATGATGTTTTTGGTTTTTCTAAGGGAAACCGGACCCGATATGGGTTGCCTACGTATCCCGCCGTGGGAAGTCAGGCTAATACGTAGTTCTGTTACATTAGAGAAAAATGCAAAAAGTACAAGGAAACAACAACTAGTCCCTCTGTCTTCAAATGTAGTACTTCTTGATAGCGTCTGAATTGATCGGCTTTGTGCTCACGACGCCATCCATTTCTGCGAGGATTACTGCTCCGCCTGAGAGCACTCGGTGAACCATGTAAGGACCTTGCCAGTTTGGCGCAAATTTCCCCTTAGCTTCAATCTGGTGAGGGAATATTTTCTTCAATACTAACTGCCCTGGTGTGAATCGTCGAGGCTTGACTTTCTTGTTGAACGCTCTGATCATTCTGTTTTGATAGAGTTGGCCGTGACATACTGCATCCAGTCTCTTCTCATCAATGAGCATCAACTGTTCAATCCTGCTACGAACCCATTCCGCGTCTTCCAGACCAACCTCTTGGATGATTCTTAGAGAAGGTATTTCCACTTCAGCAGGTATTACTGCTTCCGAACCGTAGACCAACATGTAGGGGGTTGCACCAGTGGATGTTCTGATTGTGGTGCGATAGCCGAGCAAAGCATATGGCAGCTTCTCATGCCATTCTCTGTTACTATCTATTATTTTTCTCAGGATCCTCTTGATATTCTTGTTTGCGGCCTCGACTGCTCCATTCATTTGTGGTCGATATGCTGTGGAGTTCCGGTGGGAGATCTTAAACCTTTCACAAGTCTCTCTCATGAGATCACTATTCAGATTGGTTCCGTTGTCTGTTATGATTGATTCCGGAATTCCAAAATGACAAACTATGTTATTTCGGACGAAATCTGCTACCACCTTCTTAGTTACTGCCCTGTGCGTTGAAGCCTCAACCCATTTTGTGAAATAGTCGATAGCTACCAGGATAAAACGGTGTCCATTTGATGCGGGAGGCTCTATGGGTCCAATTACATCCATGCCCCAAGCAGCAAATGGCCATGGTGACCCCATCACATTGAACTCGTTTGGCGGAACTTGTATGAAGTCGCCATGAACTTGACACTGATAACATTTTTGTATATACCGGATACTATCCCTCTCCATAGTCATCCAAAAGTATCCATCTCTCAAAATCTTTTTTGCCAAAGTGAAGCAGTTCATGTGGGGTCCCATGTCCCTGCGTGAACTTCCTCTAACAGTCTTGTTGCTTCTGTTGCCATTTCTTTATTTTCCCAAGTTGACAACCTCGGTTTCCTCCATGTTGGGCTTTTACTGGCTTTCAAGCTGTTCGATCTCCTGAGGTAGATTTTCAGGCGTCATGCTTTCATCGTATTCTTCATAGTCCTGCTCATGACTCGTACTTTGCTCAATGGATTCGTTACATGTCATAACCGTTGTACGATGATTTTTACTAATATTAGTGGTGAAAAGTATGAAAGGTGAGTAAAAATAAATAGTTATTTTAAATTTTAAGAAAAATAAAGACTTTTTATTAAAAAGCAGTCTAGCTTTTCAGAAGAGGCAAGTAGCAAAAAGGGCTTAGGCATGATTCAAGCCTCAATTGATCATGCAAAAACATTTTGAAATAAAACTACATTTCCACACTACCGGGACTCCTGTCGAAACAGGGATGGGCTGATGGTCCAGTTCTGCAAGACTTCTCCAGGCTTGGCATCACGGATGGTCAGCTTCTTGATGTCTTTCTCCAGTCCCTCGTCGGTCATGGCCACGAATAGATTTTCTATTCCCTCAATGACGTCTTCATCAACTGCTTCATCTGGGATTAGGACTTGTCCTGGCACGAACACTATTGCCCCAAACTTTGCACTGTGGACTCTTCCTGAAGCAGGCTTATACCCTAGCCCGACGGTACCTTTCTGGTGTTTTAGCTGGATTGGTTCAATTATACCGTCAGCCTTAGGTCCAAGCCCTGTCTTTGGTTTATACCCATATTTCAACATCTCTGACGCAACCATCTTCGCTGCTCTCGACATCTCCATCTTTACAGGCTCTACCTTCTCATCAATTCTTACAGCTTGCATGATCTCCAGAGCATGGAAAGCGGCTCCATCCAATTCTTCGGTGACTGGAACAGAATTCACGGAATAGATGGGGTGACTGAGCTCCCCGTGAATGGTAACTTCGGTGCGACCCCACTCGAACTTCACACACTGATGAAGCGTGGAGGGAACTGCTCTTGCCATATGGACCCATGGCCTTCCTAGTAACAAGTTGTAGTTGGACGTAACATCCATTACTTGAAATAAGATGGGGAATTCAGCTGGACCTACTTGCAATGTGAGATAGATTTCTCCAATGACGCTTCTCTGCGCGCCGTCAAAAGCTCTCACCTTCACACGACTTTCCCTTATCTCTCCCATATTCACACCTAAATCTCTCAGTGTGGTGAAAGGACAAATGTTGCATCCAGAACCGCCGTCGATCAAAACTCTAGTCACGATCTTATCGCAGCACTTGACCGCAATGTGAAGTGCTTTGTTGTGGCCGACACCTTCTGCTGGTAATTCATCATCATGGAAAGAGATTTTGTTCACTTCCACCATTTTTCCAATTGTTGCAGCCAGTGTGTCACTTGTAGTTTCTTTTGGTACGCTAACTCCGCTCAGAACTTGTACCAAAGCGTTCCTATGGGCTTCAGAACTCATTAGCAAGGACATAATGGAAATGTGGGCTGGTGTCTTCATTAGTTGTTCCTCGATTGAGTAATCTTTAGACTGCATCTTCTTCCAAAATTCTGTGGCTTCTGCATCAGTAACATTCTTCTTTGGATTTTGTTCTTTCCCGGGAACCCCTCGATTTAGATCCTCCGGGGTATAACACCTTCCCGACCTGGTCATTCCGTGAGCCACAGCAGCGTCTATCATCTTGCCCTTGGCTTCCGTCCGATAGTCCCATGGGACTGCTTTAGTGTCATAGTCAGGTTTTCCAGCGGCTATGGTTGTTACCACAACTCTCGGCAGGTAGGTTTGAATAGTCAAAGGCTCTCTCAGCTGAACTGTGATAAAAGGTTGTGCTGGAGATGTGGCGGCAATTTCTTCTGTGTTCCAGATAGGCACGATATTCCCTTCCAGGTCATACTCTTCCTCCAGGGTAATCATGTTGACTCCTCGATTCTCATGATTTGGTAGAGGATTGTTGTTCACATTTAGAGGAGTATCGGTGCATTTAATTACTCCTTTTCTGATAAGAGACTCGATCTGGTTCTTCAAGCTAAAACACTCCTCCGTGTCATGTCCTTGGATTCCCGAGTGGTATGCACATCGCTTATTTCCATCAAAGCTTCGTGGTATTGGATCAGGGATTCTTCCCTCAATCGGCTGCAACAAACCTGCTACCCTCAACCTTTCAAACAATTGAGCCAAAGGCTCGGCAATAGGAGTGTAGGTGCGGGTATTTCTGGCTTCAAAATTAGGACGTGGTCTCGGTGCATATGCTGGCCTATTTTGGTGAACGGGAGCTTGGACAGGGGCATACGGCTTCAGTGGATTTTGGTGTGCTGGAGCTCGAGGTGAATTATAGTGTGGCTGGGTACTATATACTGGAACATGTGCGATAATTTGGGAGTTGTTAGGGTATCGGTGGGATGATCCTCCGTGCTGGTAGTAAGGTGTGACGGCTGAGACGTCTTCCTTCTTCTTCTTGATACCACCAATGGAACCTGACTGTATGGCCTTGCTTGCGGCTTGTAGTGCGACCATAGACTGAATTTTCCCAGACTTAATACCTTCCTCAATAAAGTCTCCCATCTTGACCAAGTCAGCGAACTTTTGGCCCATCATTGACATCATTTTGTCGAAGTAGACGCCTTCCTGAGCTCGGATAAAGTATTTAGAGAGTTCATTTTCGTCAAGTGGGGGCTGGATCCGAGCAGCCTCGGTCCTCCATCTCCATGAATATTCTTGAAATGATTCAGATGGCTTCTTTTGTATGTTAGCAAGTGAGAATCTGTCTGGAGTGATTTCGGTATTAAACCTGAAACGACTCATGAAATCTTCGGCCATTTCTTGCCAATCACGCCATTTGCGAGGGTCTTGGCGAGTGTACCAAGTCAGAGCTTCTCCCGACAGACTTCGAATGAACAGTTTCATCCTCAATTTCTCGTTCCTTCCTACGCCGACCAGCTTGTCGCAATAGGCTCTTAGGTGTGCGTGGGGATCGCCCTTCCCATCGAATACATCAAATTTTGGTGGTTTGTACCCGACCGGCATATCGATGTCTGGGTGGATGCATAGGTCATCATAGTCCAGACTTTCGGTTCCCCTGGTGACTTGCATGCTTTTAAAAGCCCTTCTCAAGCTTTCAAATTGAGCCGCTATCGACCTCTCTTCATTTGACCGGACATCCCTCTCCAATCCTACGTACTGATCGACCTCACATGGTACTTTGACAGCCGTGGATGTTGCGAAAGTAGGGACTTCAGTAGCATATACCGGTGGAACAGGCATTTCACAAGTGACATGTGCCTCCGGTATGTGCTGCATTGTTGGGTGAATTGGAACAGTGAAGTTCTGCGTAGGCAAGGAAAGGTTAGGTGCAGCCCTAGCAGCGGGCGGGCGAGCAAATAGATCTTGAGCATAAGCGGTGACGGGTGGTGTTTGCTTAGGCGCGTTTGTTAAGTCGGCGGGAGTGACCGGCCGCAACTCAGCATTTGGAAATTGGAATTGAGCGGGGAAGGTAGCAGCTGTAAGCTTAGTCAAATCCCGCACTTGGCGTAGTTCTTCTTTCAAGATTTCGATTTCTTGTGCCATGTTGGCCATTTGTTCGTCGTTTTAAGTGTCTATCAGTTTTCGAGAACTTTCGGCGCCATCTACGGGTACCATCGAGGCGTTGTTAGATTCTTCGCTCATTTTTCCTTTAGACCGGAGGTTGTATTGCGATTCCGCCAGTTTGCAAATCGACACAAATCAACTTTCTTTGAGGGGTTTATAATAAACATAAAGAAAAGAAAGGAAAGAAAAAGGAAACTATGTTAGTTTGGGAGATGTCGGAATATATAACAAATATATATACGCCAAGTTGGCGATATTCACACAAAAATGCGTCCTAATATGGAGCCTCGTTTTGCCAGAGGTAGGCCTGCGCTGCATACAATTTGATAATAAATGATCCATTTTGAACACATTTAGGATTTGAGATAAACATGACTTTTCATTAAGCAAAATGTGGCTTTGAAAGCTTACAATGGATAGGCTGATGGAAGCCTGAAAAATGAAAAAAACATGGGGTGGCCACTAGGGCGTACAAAGGGATGGGCCATGAGGCACCTTTAGGGAATATGAAAGGGGTACAATGGGAAAGGATAACCTAGGGCCATGTAGGACCGTCATCACTATCATCATATATGTCCAAATAAGGCCCTGGGTGGTATTCTCCGAGATCCCATTCTCTCAACTGCCATTCCTGATAATCCGGATCATCTTCTTCCAGGAACACTAATGATCTATACTCCGATTGATCTTCAAGTTCTTCCTCTAGATTTTCTCTTATATCATCCTGACTGTCCGAGGTTATCTCATCTTTAACTGAGCCCGGAATAATCTGTTCACGCATGGAGGCGGTGAGATACATGTGAGGTATTATTTCCCTGGAGACTTGAGTCACCATGTCATAGTCGATAAAACCAGGGATCCTTTCCCAGCTTGGTCGCATTATGGGACCTCCCTCTACCTTCCACGCATAATATTCCAAGGTGCACCAATTTGTTTGTCCCGATATCTGCGGATATTATATTCATCCATGATTCCTGCAGTCTTCTAATCCTGGCCGAAGGTATTTCTCTTCCGTAAGCGACCTCCGCAGGTTCTATGTGGGACCACAAAGGAACCTCCTGATTGATGCCAAATTGGCGCAGAACTCTAAGTGGAGCGTATGGTTGGATCCCTTCTAACCCGATCAACTCAATAAAATAGCTGGTATATCTCCTCAATAATGCTCTTCCAGTGATCCAAGGGAGCTTCCATTGGATGGCATCTCCTGTGAGATGCGTTAGATAGGCCCGCCATCCTTCTCGTCCTGTCGGTGCATTCCAAAATTTTAACCTACGCTCGTGGCTTTGCATCTTGTCGCAGACTCCTTCCAAGTTATCGTTGGCTTGTTCTTTTTGGAAGAAATGCTCTACGGCCCAAATTTGTAGTAGCAAATTGCATCCGCCAAAGCAATCATATCCTCTTGAGCAGGAGGACAAAGCTCTGAATAATTCTGCTAAAAGCATTGGTACTAATGTTAACTTTTTGGAGCCATTGAACAGGGCAAGGACTACTGGCATCAAATTGATATTGATGCGGCCTATCTTCTTAGGAAAGACCATGATCCCTAAGAAAGCGAGTGCAAAAGCCACAGGTCGGATTCTTTCCCATTTTGCTCTGCTACAAGCAAATTCCTGTCGATAACCATCATAGCTTTCTTGGCGTCCAAACCTCTGAAAGAGATAGTTCAAACCTACACATCCATTTTCTACATTCCTAAGGGCCGGGAAGGCTTTTAGACCCAAAGCGTGTAGAAATTTTCTTCCAGACATGGTTGAGGGCAATACTGGTTCTCTTCCTTCGAGCGCCAGATCTGTTAGGCTACTGACCTCTTCCAAGGTAGGCGTGATTTCAAAGTCAGAGAACTGAAATGTCGCGGTGGTTGGGTTCCAAAATTCAATCAGCGACTTTGTTAGCATTTCATTGGCTTGGATGTCCAACAGCTCAGTGAGAGATCCCAGGTGTTTGGAAATCTCGTGTCCATATAGAGTCCTGATGTTGTTCCACCAGCGTTGTAGGTTATGGGGAGCTGAGAAAATCATTTGGATGTTGGGCAAGTTTTGGTTGATATTCATCTGAAAGAAAAGGTAAAGGGTATGATAAGTTTGTTTATCCCAAATCCATCATGTGTTTTAGTTTGGATCATTTACATCAATCACACACAAAGTATATGTCGTTGGGTTTTATGAAAAACCCGTTGACAATAAGGGTGGTTCCCTAAATGCAGTGTCAATCCCCGGGATCGTCCTGCCTAAGGCTATGCAACATGACCTGTTTCTAGAATAAGAATATTTTCCTAGATTTGAGAGTGGACTTGAATAACTGCGAGACGGCACACTAACCTAATTGCACCGACTCTGAAACTAAGGAATCCAAAAGAAGGTTTGGGAGGGCATAAAACCCTCCGCGTGTACCACAGTGTGTGAAATGTGTACGGCCAAAGACTCGATAGAGAAATGCAAGTGAGAAAGCAGTAACAAGTAGTGTTTATCAATCAAACAAAGAGCGCAAGTTTGGATTTGGCTTGCGTCCTTTCAAACAAAGAACGATATAAATAAAGCAAATAATGTACTGCAAATAAACAAATATTCCAAATAATATTCATAAACTAAGCATGCTAAGGTAAAAACATAAGTTAATAATCCCCAGCAGAGTCGCCATTCTGTCGCGCCCTATTTTGAACTGGCCAAAATATGCTTGCAACATCCGGCTCTTTCTGCCTTTGTTTTGGAAAAGGGTTTAGAGTCGCCACCTAAATTTTAGGAAACTTAGGAAACCATTTTGTATGTAAAACTCTGTTTTTAGTCTGCGAAAACGTTTGAGATTCTGAGTAAGTGTTTTGGTTACTCGAAGGGAAGGTGTTAGGCACCCTTCAGAGCCTATCCGAAGATAGTCCTTAAACTCAGTTTAGAAACAATATTTGGAAAATTATTTGCTCATTATTTGCTAAAAGGTGATAAAAACGTGTTTTATTAATTTAAAGAAAAACTCAAAGTATATGACACATGCTACTACAGTAGGCCAAAATATAAAATATACTTGTGGTAAAAAGATGAAACATATGTACGTACATGTCAAAATATATGAAAGTTTAATAGCAATACTTTTATCGCAATTATAATTAAAGTATGTAGAACTTTATGATTTATAAGAATATATATTTAAAAGCTATGTAAACAAAATGAAAACATTTATTTATACAAATACTTTTTGTAAAGTAAAAAATATGTAGTTCTTAAAGTTTGAGGAAGTTTATGACATACTTATAGAAAGAAAATAAAATGACGTATGTATATTTAAAATATAGGAAATCATGTGAAAAGTTTATTATTTAAAAGATTTGGATAAGTAAAAGTGTGTAAGAAATATATTGGTAATAGAGAAAAAGATATAAGAGAAAAATCATATTTGTTTTGGTAAATGTATTTCATGTAAAAGAATAATTTGAAGACTTGAGTAGAGAAACGAAAATTATTTGTTTTCATGTAAAGGAGACTTTTATTCATAAGGTAAAAATGAACATGCATTGAATATGAAAGAAAGTATTATGTACGTAAATGTAATTTGTGATAAAATAATATGTATTTAATTTAAGTAGGAAGAATGAGTAAGTTAAAAATGTAAATATATATACCTTGTAGTAGATAGCATATGACATATATATACCTTGCGTTTTGAGGCCTTAAAAAATCTGAAAATCTCAAAATATATATATATAGAATATAGCAAGATAGTTGTAAAATATTGGGGTTAGAATAAGAGAGTAAACGAGTTATTAATAAATATAAAGGAGACTTGCCTAAATTAGATAAGCATTCTATAGTTTAAAGCCTAAGAATGACTAAATATTCGTTTAAAATATATTGAATCGCTACTTAATATTTTTTTGAAAATCTACCGCGAGTTATTTAAACAAGTTTTTCTCGAAACAAAACCTAAATTAGTTAATAAAAAAATCTGCACTATTCACTATTTATTATTACTATTTTTGAAAGTGTTTAACCACTAATTTTAAAGTATTTTAAAAAGGGAAACCCGAAACATTTGCCTAAACTAAAAGGTGAAGGAAACTTACTTTCAAAATTTTAAGCTAAATAGAGTAATCCATGAAACTATAAACCGGAAAATAAACGTTAATCAAAAATCACAAAGAAAAGTACACATCCAAATAATACAAAGTTAGTCAAACAAATTCAAGTAATAAGGAAAGCATATAAAAAATAAAAGGACTAAGTATGTTAAGTTCCTTTGGAGGAACTAGTCTCCTAATGAGTGACTCCGAACACCGCGATAGTTCCTAATAGTTGTTCGACCCAAAACATATTTGGGCCGAGATTGAGTTTCAAATGAGAACTCCAACTCTCCGGGGTGTACATGAAACACAAAAAAAAGATAAGGATTAGCAACTGGCATAACAAAGTTTACAAAATGTAGAAATATGCCAAACTTAACAATAAAGTGATAAGGAAAAACAAACATGTTATTCGGTGAATACACAAAGCATATATGAAAGAACGACATGTAACCATATTTTGTTTCATGTTTTATAAACAAAGCGATCTTAGATAAACAAACAACTTCGATACTAGTTGGTTATTAGAAAACAAAGTACACAACAAGTAGCAATATAAAACCTTATTATTTTTTCATTCACTTTAACTAAATAAGTAGCTATGAACAAATCACCTCCAAAGAAATCACCTCAAAAAGTAAGGCGACACTAGTGACGGGAGGATCAAAAAAAAAAAAAACCAAACTACTACATTAGCTCACGATAAATTCCTTAAGCTAGTATTCCCGAAATTAAACCCGAGTTAAAAACCAAAATAATGAAAATGGGGCAGCCCTCTTTTTCTAACAATGCACACTAATTTAACCACTTTTCACTAGGATTAAGGTGTTTGGAGAAAGGCTAGATCGCAAGCAAGACCACAATATTTTACAAACGCCGGAAAATAATCATAATATGTATATTCCTATTTTAAACAAATGTTTTCGGGATAAAAAAAAATAAATGGCAAACCTATGGAAACTTTTAACTTAAGAATTTAAACTTCAAGAAACTCAAACATGGCATACATATACCTTTTCGATTTAAACAAAATCAGCCCCTAGTTGTGATTAAAACGAGACGGGATGATTACATACTCTTACAACTCAATCCGTAAAAGAAAGCAACAAGAAAACTCAACTTTTATGAAGAGTAAACATTGATCCTAACCTCTAGTTATGCAACAAAGGTAACCATGTACATTTAAAGACTTGGAGCCTCTTGAAATTTATTTCAAGTTGAATTCAAGGTTATAAATATTCTTCCAATACGTCATCGACTATAAATACAACCAAACAAACCAACAACTATTCTACTTCAAATTAGCCACGATAATTCAAACCAAACAAACAACAACATTTAGGACATTTGAGCCAAGTCTTGAGTTGTAACACTTCACAATCACATAGGCTAAACCAAACGATCAGAAACTGATTTGTTTCACATCTTTTACGCCTAAAATCCACCAACTAACATCCCGAGTAACTACATAATAGTCGATTAACAAAATCCAAGTGCAACGTAATTAAGACGGGATGATTTATACACTCTTGGAACTCAAGCGAAGTCAGCCAACACCCAAAGAGAAACGATAACGAGCATAATACAAGAAATTGAAACCAACACTACCGATTTTAATTCAACCACTTCACTGTTAAAATTTCGCTCCCCTAAGCAGTAAAACGAAACTCTATTAATTTCTCATATACATCGCACCAAACCAACCACACACGGCCAAACCACGAAACCAAACAAGGTGCTCACATATTCTTCTTTACGAAAACATATCATACCCAAAACAAGAGGAGAACAGAAACTGAGTTATAAGAAAGATTTTTACCTTGTGTTGGGCAGCGATTGAGGCCGTTGAGTGTCGAGTTTCAAACTAGCTGACTCCGACTCCGACTCCGGTTATCCGAATAGCAAACGAGACAACAAGAGGAAAAACGAAAGTGAGTGTATGCAAATCGACAGTGAACAAACTAGAGAACAATTTTTTGATGAGCTGTTTCGGTAATTTTTTTCTGATTTTCGGCCTTCAATGGATGCCAAAATCCGTCAAATTAATTCCTTTTTCCTTCTTTTGGTCCGTGTCTCTCTCTGTGTGTGTGTGTCTTCTCTTTGTGATCTCCTCTTTCTTTTTCGTTTTGAAACCCAAGGGTTCCTTTTATAGCCAAAGTTGAAGGTTCAAACGGCTCTTTCCAAGAATTCAAAATTTGAATTCTTGGAAAGCCAAGTTGCAAAAAGGAAATGATGAAATCTGAGAAAGAAAGGAGAGATGCCTACCTTTTTCAGGCTGATTTGAAAGAGACGGTGACGGGTCGGAGGTGTGGAGCTCGGACCGTCGGGCAAAGGTTGCAACCGGCGGCGGGGGTCTTTTTCGAGGCTGCAAAAA
The DNA here is from genome assembly GCA_003996215.1 of Jaltomata sinuosa. NCBI lineage: Eukaryota > Viridiplantae > Streptophyta > Magnoliopsida > Solanales > Solanaceae > Jaltomata > Jaltomata sinuosa. The sequence goes on along the minus strand of QJPP01007186.1, from coordinate 897,938 downwards.
GTCTCCGAAAAAGGGGGAAAGGACGTCGAGGTGATGGAGAGGGCACCGCTGCCGTTTGCCCGCCGGTACGAAGCAAAAACCGGCGGGTCTTGGCGGTGAGGTGACGAGGCAGCAGGGTTTGGGGGGTGTTTGTCGGCTGAAGTTGAAGGAGGAGGGGTCTGTTTGGTTTTGGACGAAGTGGGGGGGGGGTGATGAGTGAATTAGGGGTGGGTTTAGTTGAGAGTAATTGGGCTGGTGGGGGATTTGGGCCGGGTCGGGCGGTTGGGTAGTGGGCTAGGTAATTAGGTTGAAACAAATAAGGGTCAGGCCCAAAATTTGGTAAATAAATTAGTTTGTAGAAAAAGAAATAATTTTCCCTAGTCGTTTTCTCACTAAATTAATTTAACGATGCTTCTTTCATCCCAATTAATTTTCAATACGTATATAGTCGACTAAGAAATAATTTTTGATACGCGTAATCGCAATCCTCAATTGATAGAACTGTATTTAGGAAATACTATAGCGATACGACAAAATTTCATTTAGAGTTTGAAATAAAAGTTATTATACCAATATTTTGTTAAAGAGAATGAATTATAAAATATTTTGGGGTGATTTTATAAGATACAATATTTTTAGTAATTATTATTATAAAAAGTAAAGGAAATCATTTTAAAAAATGATTATTGGTGCCAAAATTTATAAAAATTAATATAAAAATAAGAAAATTATTTTGGAAAAGTCCTCGGGATTAAGAAGCATATAAAAATTAATTATGGGAAAAAGGAGGGCCAAAATTGGGTGTCAACAGCAGCGTATAAGCTCTCGAAAGCTGCAGTCTTAGCCGCCATAACCGCCAACTTAGCCTCTTTCCTAGCTATCTTGTACTCCTCCCTATTCTTTCGCTTCTCCTCCTTATCCTTACTTTCAACCAACTTCGCGTACGCCCTTTTTTTTGCCTCCGCCTTCCCTTTTACTTCTCCATTCCACCACCAATCCCCTCGATGCTTGTCAGAGCGGCCTCTCGAGATACCTAACACCTCACTAGTTGTCTCCCTTATGCAGCTGGAAGTCGCCTCCCACATACTATCCGCATCCCCTCTGCTATCCCACGCCCTCGAAGTCATCAACTTCTCCCCTATTTCTAGGGCACTACCCATAGTCAAGCTACCCTATTTAATTCTCGGCCGATCCTCCACCCTCTTCTTCCTTCTCTCCTGCCTAATCTCCAAGTCCATCACCAAGAGCTTATGCTGGGTCGAAAGGTTCTCACTCGGTATTACCTTACAGTCTTTACACAGACCTCTATCCCCCTTCCTAAGGAGTAAAAAATCAATTTGCGTCTTGGCCACCGAACTACGAAAGGTAACCAAATGCTCCTCTTTTTTTGGGAAGCTCGAATTTGCTACCCACAACCCAGAGGCTCTAGCAAAATCCAATAGGGACGCCCCTCCTGCGTTCCTCTCCCCGAAACCAAAACCTCCATGCACCTCAGCGTAACCTCCAGGGGATGACCCGATGTGCCCATTGAAATCCCCACCTATGAAAATCTTCTCAGAGTTTGGTACCCCTCTCACCACCTCATCCAACGCCTCCCAAAAGCCCGCCTTCTCCTCCTCATCCAAATCCGCGTGCAGCGCGTAGGCACTAATAATATTCAGAGTAGAACCTCCAACGACTAACTTGATCAACATCATCCTATCGTTGACCCTCGTGACCTCAACCACATGCTCCCGAAGCTCCTCATCAACTAAGATGCCTACGCCATTCCTATTCCTAACGCCTCCCGAGTATCACAACTTATACCCATCCACTACCCGCGCCTTAGTGCCCACCCATTTAGTCTTCTGGACACAAGCTATGCTAATCCTTCTCTTCCTAAGACTCTTGACTAACTCTATGGACTTTCCGGATAAAGTTCCTATATTCCAAGACCCTACTCGCAACCTAGAGGCACCCTTGGCCCACTTACCCCTCCTACCTCCCGCCCCCGGCCCCGACCCCGACCCTGAACCCGACCCTGACCCCAACCTCAACCCTGACCCCGACCCCAACCCCAACCCCGACCCCGATCCCGACCCCAAGTATCATAAATTATTTGCTAATGTAAAGTTTTATATACATATATATTACATTTTGAAAGCGATCTTTCTTTTACCTTGGAATCAGCGGATGACTTTGTCAAAATCGATTTCTTTATTTCTTTGAATTGTGATTTCATATAATCATGAAGAGCTTGAAATCTCTTGTCAACCTATGAGTGTCAAAAATTAATGTAAAACACAGTCTTGGTACTAACTATTTCAACCGTACCCAAATTAAAATTTAAATAAACTTACATGTATCTTGAATGAAGTTAGATCTATGACCTCATCCTGTTGGGTTGACCTATTTTCAGGTTGTTGTCTTGCTGCACAACCGTGAACATCCACATTCAATGGTTGTTTTGGTTCGACGCGATGGCTTGAACTATCAATTGCGTTTTTCTCTCTCTCAGTTTGAGGCTCAGATACAATTTTTACCGATTGTATTGGCTTTGTCAGTGGTGTTGCTAATTTGCGAGTGCTTGTGTTTCTCAATTTTTTTGGGGCAGAATCAAGCTTTAGCTTCTTTTGTTGGGGATTCGATGACTGACCACCATAGATTGATTAGACCTCTTTAGTATGTTGAGCGGAGGAGGTGAACTAAAATCTTCATATCCGTCAGGAAATTAAGTTGTTGTTGGATGGTCTTCACATCCAGGATCAATGTAGTGAGGCAAATCAAGTTCAGCAACCTCATTGGCTGTAGGTGTAATATTCTGGTGAACTAGCTGCGATGAAGAAAAGAAAGTGTAAACAACATCAACACACTAGTTTACCGTCTAATTACATTTTAACTCAGTAACTTTGGATAATGGTAGAATCCAATAATACTTAGATACACATTAAATAATCAAGTAACTACATTATACTTGATACAGATAACAGTAAATCTCAAATATATAAGGATACACATTTAAACAGAAAACAGTTATAAGTATTTGGGTCTTACCTTATTGCCTTTGTTCTTAAACATTCCTTTCATGAGACAATTAAAGCTGACTTCCTCCTTAACCATACGCCAATTCAAGATTCTTGGAATAAAGTCACCTTCATGAATGGCTAAGTCCTCATCAACCTCCGAACAATATTCATAAAACCAGATTTGGAGTGCATATGGCATTCCTGTTAATCGATACATTTTCTGTGTAGGATTAATGGATTGCCGGATTGATTTGATCAATGATTGAAAAGCTAGCTTGCCCCATGGAAATTGGGTGTATCTGCCATCATCCACCAAATGAAAGTCTCTGTCCTCAATTTCCACCGAATCTCATTGGGAAAATATAAATGTGTGGATGAAGTATAGAATTGCAATTTTAACTGCATCTTCATCATTGTCGCCACATCTTTTTTCATGGAAGCACTTTATCAGATCTCTTTTCTTGACAATGTCCATTTCTGGGAAGTAAGTTGACTTAAGCCTGTTGGTCAGAGCATTGGTGTAGTCAAAATCACCTTCACTGCCGGTGCATTTGAGTCCTGTAATCAACGCAAACTCAAGCAATGTAAACTTCAGAATGGTTTCGTTTACAAGTATCCAGAACTAGTTTGGGTTGTCCTGTTCAACTTCCCGAGTCATAAAGCACCTTGCGAATTGTGCTTGAAATGTACACTTTGGTATATTAAGATATATACCAAACTGTGTCTGTCCAAAAAGTGCCTTCTGTCGATCGGTGAGTTTTTTAATCAAGTGATCCACGATATCGTCATTCCCTGCACTACTCATATGTAATGGGTGCTGAGGAGGGTTTTTGACGAAATATTTGTATTCCTGCGTATATCAAAATGTTTGTCAGACACATTAAAATAGGAGTTAACATTAGAAGAAATGTAAAGCAACATGCAACCTTGGATAATTATAGAATCCAAAATTACTTGGATACACATCAAACCAGCAAGTAACTATATTATACAGGATACAGATAATACTAGATCTCAAATATCTAAGGATACACATTTAAACAGCAAACAACTATAGGTATACTTGGATACATGTTAACACTGTATCCAAGATTATAAGCTTGGATACATTATAACAGTGTTAAGGATACTTCCCAATATTTAAGGATACACATCTAAACAGCAAATAGATATAGGTATACTTGGATACATGTTAATATTGGATACAAGTTTGTAAGCTTGGATACATTGTAACAGTGTTAAGGATACATGTTACCAACATCTCAAATAGCAGGTTGCAGTAATATTTGGTACATGTTAACATGAATTAACCCTGGATACATGTAACACAAGATTTGCTTACAATGTTATCCCTCGATACGTATTGCTTTGAAACTTTAAATTTACAAAAGCTACACATTTACAACTCAGATAGATATATGTATACTTGGATACATGGAAAATAACACTGGATACATGGTAACAAGTTGAGGATACACCTAATCAACAAATCACAAACCCAGATAACCAAATCCCCCAGGTTAACTCACATAATTGGATACATGTTAACAAGATCCCAACGACAAGTAACATTATTCTCGAATAGACTAATAACAATTGGCATTGGATACATGTATTGTTGGATATATGTTACCTGGGATACATGAAAAGAAACATTGATAACTATGAGTCCTTACCTGAACTTTGCAATCTGGAACTTTAAATTTGGAGATTTTGTCATCTGGGTTTGAGTCCCTTGTTCTTGATTCCAATTTTTTGTGCAATTCATTCATTTTGACTTGATCGTTTCTAAATTTGGATCTATTTTCAGCAAAGTCTTCTTCTTCAAAGTCTCTAACAGCCGGAACAAAGGTCGGAGAAGGCACTTCATTGTTCTCCATTTGAGATATACCTAAATCAAATGAAAGCCATTGTTGGTTACTTGGTATTATCAAGTTATCTGATTAGTTATCCATGAAGGCAATCGTTGATTCGTTATCAAGTAATTGCTCTTATAGATTATGATAACTTAGAACTAAACTATAGTAAAAGTTGAAAAATGAATTTTACCAACCTCAACAATGGAAGATTATGATCCAGCAAGCGCCAATTTTTTTTGAAAAGTGGAGGAAGATCGTGTGGAAGATGGAGCCTTGGTTGAAGGCGTGATTTGGGGAAAACGATTATAGATAGAGAACAACCGTTGGCTTTTGGATACAAGTTGAGTGATCTTAGGCCCTTTTTTAGGGATTGTGATGGATACAGTTTTTTAACCATGTAATTTCAATTTAATGGGATAAATGTAATTATTTTAAAGTATTGAGATATTTAGTAATTAGGGTAAGAATGTTTGATTGTTTATGTAGTTTTTCCTTTAAAAAATATTGCTATTTAATAAGTGGGAATGGGCCTAAGCAGGCATCACCCTGTTAACATGCAGGAAATTACATGGAGTGTCCTCAAAAGTGTGTGGTCTTCAATTTATGCCCCTCATAAAAAAAGTCTTTAAAAAACACTCTTCCTTCCTTTTTATGTGTAGAACATATACATTTTTGTCCCTCTACACCATAACTCTCCATGTTCATTTGTCTCTCAACTTTTAATTTTTATTTTTCTTTTTTCTTTTTTCTTTTTTCTTTTTCTTTTCTTTCTTCTCAATTTTTTTTTAATTCTCGTTTTCTTTTTTCTCAACCTTTATTTTCTTTTTTTTTCTTAACTTTTTTTTTGTTCTTTTTTCTCAACCTTTATTTTTTTTTATTCTTTTTTTTTCTCTTTTTTTTTTTTCTCAACTTTTATTTTTTTTCTCTTTTTTCCTTTTTTTTTTTCGCTTTTTTTTTTATCTTTATATTTTTCCTTTTCTCTCTTTTTTCTTTTTTTTTTCTTTTTTCTTAACCTCTATTATTTTTTGCTAATGAACAAAAAGTTGGATAATCCGCAAAGAAGATCTTCTTTCTTTGAAATCGAAGTAAACTTAAGAGCGTGCTTTGTTGTTTGGAAGTCCTTTGGAACAAATCTTGCCTCTAAGACAAATGTTATAGAACATCTCATAAATCAAGACACAATGAGGTAGTGTCAAGCCTTGCTCGTGGGGCATAACTTGTTGTTTGAAAAATTCTTGAGCTAAGTTTTACCTCTAAGGCAAGAGTTATAGAGCATCTCATAAATTAAGACACAATAAAGTAGTGTTAACTCTTGCCCATGGGGCATAACTTATTTTTTGGGAGGCTCTTGGGCTAAGTCTTGCCTCTAAGGCAAACGTTATAGAGCATCTCATTATCAAGACATAAAGTGCTAGTGTCAACTCTTGTCAATGAGGCGTAACTTGTTGTTTGAAAGTCTTTGAGCTAAGTTTTGCCTCTAAGGCAAGAGTTATAGAGCATCGCATAAATCAAGACACAATGTGGTAGTGTCAACTCTTGCCCATGGGGCGTAATTTTTTAGTTGGAAGTCTTTGGGCTAAGTCTTGCCTCTTAGGCAAGCGTTATAGAGCATCTCATAAATCAAGCACAATATGATAGTGTCAACTCTTGCCCATGGGGCGTAACTTGTTGTTTGAAAGTCCTTGGGCTAAGTCTTGTCTCTAAGGCAAGAGTTATAGAATGTCTCCTAAATCAAGACACAATGAGGTAGTGTCAAGTCTTGCTCGTGGGGCATAACTTGTTGTTTGAAAATCCTTGAGCTAAGTCTTGCCTCTAAGGCAAGAGTTATAGAGTATCTCATAAATTTAGACATAATGAAGTAGTGTGAACTCTTGCCCATGGAGCGTAACTTGTATTTTTTGAGAGGTCATTGGGCTAAGTCTTGTCTCTGAGGCAAATGTTATTAAACCATCTCATAAATCAAGACACAATATACTAGTGTCAAGTCTTGCTCATGGGCGTAATTTGTTGTTTGGAAGTCTTTGGGCCAAGTCTTGCCTCTAAAGCAAGAGTTATAGAACATCTCATAAAAAAAATAGAGGTCGAAAAAATTGATTAAAAAAAAGAGAAAAGAAAAATTAAAAACCAAAAAAAAAGAAAAAATAGAAGTTGAGAGAAAAAAAGAAAAAATGAGAAAAAAAGAAAAAAACGAAGAAATAAAAAACAACAAAAATTAAAGGTTGAGAAAAAAAAGAAAAAAAGGAGAAAAAAAAAAGAATTGAGAGGAGAAAAGAAAAAAAAAGAAAGATTGAGAAAAAAGAAAAAAAGGTAGAAGAAAGAATAAAATAAAAAAGAAAAGGAAAATAAAGGTTGAGAAAAAAAGAAAAAAAAAAGAAAAAAGAAAAGAAAAAAGAGAAAGAAATATATATATAAAAGTTAGAGACAAATGAGCATTGAGAGTTATTTAAAAATATTTGAGGTGTAGAGGGGCATAAAGATAGTTGCTCTATATGTAAAAACATGGAAGGCTATTTTTGTAGGACCATTTTTATGGGGGGCAAAAATGTAAAGTCACTCCCTTTAAAAAGCATTTGTGTAGTTGTCCCAACATACATCGTATAATAAGTTACAACTGATTATACATATTGAGTTTATATTGATAACAACTATAAACGTTTACAACCGGACCATGGGCCAATAACTTCAGATACAAAGCACGATTTAATTTTCCAAGACGTGGTTGTATGCACGGTGCAAATAAGTTAGTAGTGTGACCTGAGAATTGAAATAAATTAAAGAAGGTAAAAATGTATCCATAATCGATGATTGTATCAAACCAGTGAATGAGAGACACACGCCACTCATACTCATGTTTACTATTATTTAAAAGTATGAAAGTGATAGTGTGAGGTTTGGACCAATATCATCCTTATTATTTTATCCTAACTTTAACTAATTCTTATTTTATTTAACTCAAAATATCTGTTAAGCTTCTCAAACTTCATCAAAATCACCTCTATATTAGGTCTTCCGGTAGATACTAACATTGTTCACGTTTCTCACGTGACTAAGTTCGATCTCCTCCTTCGTCAAAGAGAACAACAAGGAACACAATCGAAAGTTAGGGTAAAACAATAAAGATGATATAGGTCATCCAAAACTCTGATAAGTATTCTCATTTTAATTTTTAATTGTTAACTAGGTTAAATTATTTAGTTCGACATAAATATTGTGAGTATTTATAATTATAGCATAATGTTGGTTTGGCAAGGACAATTTCGAAGAAGGGCAAAAATTCATTTAACCTAATATGACAGAAGGCTATGTTCCTTCAAGAAAGTATAAACAAAGATCATAAATATGCCCAGTATTAGTACTTGTGATTTACTATGGTCCAAATAATAAATGGTTTTATTCTTCAAACTAATCATGATTTGACCATTTATATAAATGTCCTTTCCTTTTATTCCTCAAAGGATGCAACTGATAAACTTTTGACTATAAAATTCAGATCATATGGTCCTCAATGCCATCGTTGTCGCTCTGCTTTGGATTTGATAAAAAATTTGGACCAAATTTATTTTGAGTTTTGTTTTTTTTCCTTCTATTTTTTGATGTTATTTCTGCGTTGAGTTTTAATTTAAAATTCGCGGTCAAATAGATACTTTTTTTACGAACATGTATGATTACAATTATTGGTTATAAATACTAAGAGGCTTCGCCTAATTTTAGATATCGAAACATACAGAAAATACTCTTTTTCTTCTTCTCCTTATTTCTGCATTGTTTTTGAAAATATATAAAGTGTCGCGTGATCTGCTCCTTTGTTGAATTAGCTGAAATTCTATTACCAGTATTGCAGAATAGTGTTTTGTTCTATTTTGAAAGTATTAATTCAAACTTTGGACAATTCTGAGGTGATTAATTTTCTTAAGAAAACACAATTTTTTGTTGGACTCGAAACTTAATTAATCTAACGTATGTTTTGTTTTCATTATATAATTTTGAACACAGGAATAACACGTCCTATTATGATGTTTTGATAACGGTACACATGATACCATGATCCCTTAATTTTTAGGGTAAAAACTCAATTATATTAAAACAAAATTTAAAGAGGTTCATTATATGGGAACTAATCAAGCCAATTCAGTTCCAAAATAGTTTTTACGGGAATTTAAGGAAGCAAATAAAGGAGGAAGATTTCAAAAAGCATATCCCGATCCACCTCGTGAACCCCGAGTGAATATGAAGCACATGGGCTGTGTGAAGTCGAGGTACCCAGTACTCCCATGGTTGGCTAGGACGTGAGTTAACATATTATTCTCACGATATATATGATGTACTGGAAGATGATCCATCGACAAAAGACATATTAGTAAATGATTTTCTTTTAGTAAATAAGCAATAGTTACTTATAGTTATATAATATATTCGTAGCTTGCTAAATAGTTAGACATATTAGATTAAAATGGAACTAGAAAAACGTCATCAAAGAAGAAGACCTATCAAAAGAATAACTCAATAGATGGATAATAACTTTGGGGCGGAATTGATGCTTCAACACAATGTTTATTTGAGCTCAATATTTTTGATGTCGAGTACAGATTTATACGTGAAAATCTATAAAAAATAAATTTTGACTGACATTTCAAAATGTATGCTTTTGTCATTTTAGTGTGTAAACAATTACGACATATATTAATTTCGTATAAATTTTGATAACAAAATTTTAATTAAATTAAAATAAAATAGTTTAGTTTGATCTAGTTTTGATCAAGTACCAACAAATTTTAAATAGAAGATATAACTTTCATTTTTCGTTAATTAACCTTAATAAGGGCTTTCATAAATAGAAATTTCTCGCCAATTATGTCTCTTCCTATCACTTCGTTTTAGAAATTTGCTCTCATAAAACAGGGTGAAGAGGAACAAAGAAATGGGTGGTTAGGGAACAATAATGAGAGGGGGCCTGTAGCCCCCCTCACAGGCCCTCTCAGTCTTCCCCACACCTATTTGTTAACTCACCCACGAAAAAGTGCAAAACTCTAAATTAAGTCATCGATACATTCTGAAATATTGTAAAGATCATAATAGACCCTTTTTACTCTCTTTTTGATATTTGCCTGAGGCCTCGAGGACCTACCTTAATATTTTGGAAATGAAATTTTCGTCTTTTATAACAATTAGACCTATAATACATGTTATATATATGTTACCCATAAACATAAGTAAAATCTATTCATAACGGGTGTCCCTTCGATTTTCATGAATGTGTCTCCCCCTCGAAAGAAAAATCAGTGTACTATTGTATTTGGCCATTCGTTTGGCAGAAACCGTAGGGACTTAGGTAGAAAGTTACATTTGTACGTGACCGTGCACATAAAATAATGATACAATGTTGGTTCTTTTCTTTTCCATAATAATTCCTCCTAATTTAATTAAGGATTTCAAGAAATTACAATCAGAGTATTGGTTTATCAAATCTAAAAATAAAAAATAAAAAAATTACAGAATAAAAACCAATGGGTATTAATTTGCCAGTTCACATTTATATTTAAAAATTAATAATAGACTTGATATATAATTAATCTCTTAAATTTATCAGGATAATATATTTAGACAATCGAACAAAGCTATGTTTCAATTGAACACATAAAATTCTAATAAAGTGCTTCAATTAGACATTTTTTATTCAAATTTTGGAGAAAAAAATTGCACGTGTTCATTCGTCTATTATGTAGTTTAAGTTAATCACCTAAAATATGTCATTTTCTTTTAATTATACGCATTCGCCTCAATAAATCGTAAATCCCCATGCATTTCTACTTGAGTTTGATGCGAATAATTAACTATCCCGTCCGTTCATCTTTACTTGTACATGTTTGACTTGACACTCCTTTAAGAAACAAAAAATAGAATGGTAATTTTACTATATCACCTCTATTAATTATAAGTCATCTAAATATTGATAAATGAATAATATTTAATAGCAAGGGTAAAATAGACACAACGTGATACATTATCTCTTGATTTTTCAAACTGGACAAGTAAAGTTGGACAATTATTTTTAGTAGTTTAGAGAAGTAAAACTAGACGGAGAGAGTATATAATAGACGAATGAAAATACGCACAAATTCTTTTTCTTCAAAATTTTAATTAAAAGTATTTAATTGAAACATTTTACTAGGAATTAATATATTCAATCAACATATGATTTAATTTAAATATCTAAATACAATATTCTGATAAGCTCAGTGAATGTATTAAACCTTAATAATATATACACCAAAACATAAACTCAGCCTAAAAGAAAGCAAAAAACAAATAAATCAGCGCTTATCGTGGAGTAGCAAAAGCTACGCCTAATGTTGTGGATGCGTTAGATATCGAGGCACGCCATCTTGCATAGTGGTAGGTAGGTGGGGGTTAAAAACTTATCGATATCGGGTGCTTGTATCAAATTAATAAGTATACGATATGTATTACTATATACACTTCTTTCACGTAGTTATGATAATTATTGAATATTTTTATTTTATTAAATCACTTAATTATATAAGTTGAATCGATTTGGTAAGACACTTTATGCAGCTAACTGTTAAGTGTTTACTTTAGGTGGAATAGAAATCGATGAAGCTAAAATTTTCATTAAGAGAATTCCATATGTATATAAAAATGTGTGATTTTACGTCTATATCTTTATCTTTTGTTAAACAGTCAACGAATCAGTGTGCCTACGTGTTAGTTAGGGTTGAGGATTCTATGTATGATGCTATGAAGTGGATTGTGCATCCTCCATTTTTAATTCATGATATACTCAGTTACGATTTGAATAGTATTTGAGCTGCTAAATTTTTTAAATATACACAAAAAAATCATTAAAGAGACTTAAAATATGAAAAAGATAAACACAAAAATTTTATTAAGGAGATTCAATTTTTTTCTAATTTTCATCAAAGATTAAGATGATCTTAACCTCTTTGATAGGTTGTTAGACCAATTTATCATGATAACATCTCCTTGTATATATCACTTTAACCTTTATATTTTAGGATCAATGCTATCCATATAAATTTGATACAATCATAACTACCTCTTAATGATTTTCATTAGTTTTATTTAATGATAATACCTCTTAAATTGGTAATCAAGGATTAAAAGAATTTTAGGAGAAAGGTTACATTAAACATGACAATTAGAAAAATAAAATTGGGTACTTCTAATTTATTGATGTGGTTAGGATCGAGAAAAAGAAAAGCTTAATTGGACTGGTTCTTATACTAAACCATGCTAATTTACTGTTATATTATGATAAATTAATGTTAAAAGATTGATATGCTTTTATAATTAAAATAATTTATTTTTACAAGGACAGTATTGTATTTTTCATACTATGATCTATATTTATATTATTCTTATAAGTGGGATTCAAAAAAATTGAAAGTTGAATTACCAAATTGTCCATCAAATATTGAACAACATTATTATCTCTCAATCAAATATCACTCCTACAATAATTTTGTACAAAAATGGTAAATATACATTTAATTAATTGAATTTATTAAGTTATTGAACCAAAAGGTAAATGTTAATTATAATACTTATAAAATTAAATTAAAATATTTTAAATTTTGAAACATCCTTTGAAATATTTATTTATTTATTATTTTTCTCCTTTATTCATTAAATATTCACCTTCATAACTTATACTATCTAATTACCTATTCAATTGCTACTCTTGATATCCTTAACTCTCGTGATTTTCATATTCAATATTTAATTTAAAATTTCGATATCTTTTGGTATTCCTCTGTTTTTATCTATATACTATTTAATTCATGCTTTAGTTTGACTCAATGAAGAAATGCTCTTGAATTTTGATTTGTTATGGAAGAAGGTGTCGATAAGAACTCAAAAAATTATGTACAGATTTTGTAAAAAAAATTCCACCCATATTGTTATGTATAAGTCTTAAGAAGGATGTGTATGTTGTATTTTTTTTTTTTTTTGTGTGTGTTCTCTCAATTTGACTTCTTTAATTTAATTTTCTATGAACTTTTTTATTTTCGTAAATTTATATGTTTAATTGGGCTCAAGTTAGTCATTTGTGACTTTATTGGAAGTTGCTAATTATTAATCAAAGTTCAAAATTTACCGTTGGTTGCTTAAAAGAAATTAATTTTAAACATTAAAATGCGTCCCTCATTTGGTGTTTTTTGTCACTTTTAAAGATTTATTTATAATCGTTACATTTTATTACTCATTACTCATATATTCCCATAGAATTTTAATTATTTTAACAGATCTATTAAAATTTACATGGAACAAACGTGCAATACACGTATTCAAAAATTAAGAGTAACATAAATGTGATGTAAATATTAAATATCATAAGTTTTAGCAATCTTTTTTATCTTTCTTAATTTTCATGAACAATCAAATAAATACAGATAAAATGAAATGGACCAAGTACTTTTGTACTGATTGTCAAGTATGTAAATTTTGGTTTACAAAATTAAGAAAATAAATGCAAATTCTTTTTTGTTTGTTTTTCCTCAGGTGTTTGGAATTTGCATTAAAATTAGATAAATTTAATTCACGCCGCGTAAAGCCTATTTGGAAAAGCACTCCTTGTTGAGAAGAATTCAAAATTGAGACATCTAATTAAGAAAAGAGCAGCCTCATCTGCTACACCACTTTTTTTATGATAATAAATGTCTAAATTCGTTCTATCTTAGCGACAGATTTCTCGATACAAATTCAAATTAAGGGGGTTTCATATTTAAATTCACTCTATCTTATAGACAGACTTCTCGATACAAATTCAAATTAAAGGGATTTCATGTTCGAGCTCATCACTCCATCTTATAGACGGATTTCTCGATACAAATTCTAATTAAGGGGGCTTCATGTTAAAATTCACTCCATTTTAAAGACGGACTTTTCGATACAGAACTAAATTAAGGGGACTTTACGTTCAAATTCACTCCATCTTATAGACGGAATTCTCGATACAAGTTCAAATTAAAGGGCTTCATTTTTAAATTCACTCCATATTATAGATGAATTTATCGATACAAATTTAAATTTAGGGGGTTTCATGTTAAAACTCACTCCATTTCAGAGATGGACTTCTCGATATGAATTCAAATTAAGAGGGACTTCATGTTCAAATTCACTCCATCTTGGAGACAGACTTTTCAATCCAAATTTAAATTTAGGGGGCTTCACGTTCAAATTCGCTACACCTTAGAGACAGATTTCTTGATACAAATAACTAAAGGGGCTTCATGTGCAAATTCACTCCATCTTCTAGACGGACTTCTCGATACAAATTCAAATTAAGGAGGCTTCATGTTCATATTCACTCCATCTTATAGACGGACTTATCGATACAGATTCAAATTCAGGAGCTTCATGTTCAAATTCACTTCATCTTCTAGATGGACTTCTCGATAAAAGTTCAAATTAAAGGGGCTTCGCGTTAAAATTCACTCCATCTTATAGACAGACTTTTCGATATAAATTCAAATTAAGGGGGCTTCACATTCAAATTCACTCCATCTCAGAGACGAACTTCTCTATACAAATTCAAATTTAGTAGGCTACTTGTTCAAACTCACTCCATTTTATAGACAGACTTCTCGAACGACAGAATTCTCGATATGAATTCAAATTAAAGCAGCTTCAGAGAGTATCGAATATTGAGTGAAAAATTAAAAATTAAAATAAGAAAACTCCACCTGTGTGTGTGGTTTCTTGGAATTTTAATTGTTCTAACAGATTTATTAAAATTTACCTAGGACACACGTGTCCAAAAATTAGTAGTAACATAAATGTGATATAAAAATTAAAGATCATAATTAGTTTTAGAAATCCTTTATATTTTACTTAATTTTCATGAACAATCAAATAAATTTAGGTAAAATGAAATGGACCATGTACTTTTGTACTAATTGTCAAGTATGTAAATTTTGGTTTACAAATTTTAAAAAATAAATGTTCAAATTCTTTTTTTTTGTTTGTTTTTTATCAGGTGTTTGGTATCTATATTGAAGTCCGATAAATTCAATTTGTGTCGCGTAAAGCCTATTCGAGAAAGCACTCCTTGTCAAGAAGAATTCAAAATCGAGACATCTAATTAAGAAATGAGCAGCCTCATCTGTTACACTATATCTTTTGATGATAATAAATGTTTAAATTCGCTTCATCTTAGCGACAAACTTCTCGATACAAATTTAAATTAAGGAGTTTCATGTTTAAATGCACTCCATCTTATAGACTGACTTCTTGATACAAATTCAAATTAAATGGGCTTCATGTTAAAATTCACTCCATTTTGGAGACAGACTTCTCGATACAAAATTAAATTAAGGGGCTTTAGTTCAAATTCACTCCATCTTATAGACGAACTTCTCGATACAAATTCAAATCAAGGAGGTTTCATGTTCAAATTCGCTCCATATTATAGACGAACTTCTCGATATAAATTTAAATTTAGGGGGTTTCATGTTAAAATTCGCTCCATTTTAGAGACGAACTTCTCAATATAAATTCAAATTAAGGTGCGCTTCACGTTCAAATTCACTCCATCTTATAGACGGACTTCTCGATACAAATTCAAATTTAGGAGGTTTCACGTTCAAATTCGCTCCATTTTAGAGACAGACTTCTCTATACAAATTCAAATTTAGGGGGCTACGTGTTCAAACTCACTCCATTTTATAGACGGACTTCTCAATACGAATTCAAACTAAAGTAGCTTCAGAGAGTATCGAATATCGAGCGAAAAATTTAAAAATAAAAATAAGAAAACTTCACCCCGTGTGCTTGTGTGAAGGGGTGTGGTTTCTTGGGCTTTTTTGGCTCTCTTTTTTCCTACTTGTGTAGTTAAGATTCCACTTAGAATCCACTGTCTTCTCTCCCCCAAATCTCTCCTTTACCCTAAACACAAATATTTCATTTCATTTTCCTACATAAACCTCCTCTTCTTGGAAGAGTCTCCAACCCCACATCACTTTTCTCCCTTCTCCACCCCCCCCACCCCCACCCCACCCCACCCCAATCCTGTAAAAATGAGATTTTGATAAAGGGTACATTGAGGTTTTTTTTTGCTTTTGCTTTAATGGCTGAGAATAGTTATGACCTTTTATGTACAGAAGCAGAAAGTTTTTGTTTTGATGATCTTGATTCTTTGACTATAGGTCAACAGAAGAATGAAATTAATAGTAAAGATTTGAGCTTTGGCAAAAATGGTATTAGATCAGAGGGTTTGATTGATTTTCCAATTCTAAATGAAGAAAGCTTTAGTTTTATGGTGAAAAGGGAAATTGATGTTTTGCCCAAAGATGATTATTTGAAGAGATTGAGAAGTGGGGATTTGGATTTGAGTGTTAGAAGAGAGGCTCTTGATTGGATTTGGAAGGTGTTCTTTTTATTGGTTTTAATATAAACTCTTTAATCAATTGATTACTATTAATCATCTGTTTGGTTTTTTGGTTTTTTTTGTTTCCCTTTTCAAGAATGTTGTCATTGCTTTATTGCTTTGAGTAAGTTGATTACTTCTATTAATTTATGATGATTGATCATTATGGTTATAGGAAGAATCTTGGATCACCCCGCCTCAATTTAACTACTCCTGTTTGCATTAATGCTGGTTTTTGTTGATGGAGTTCCAAAAAAATTTTCTTAAAATGGAGATTCTATCTTTGATACCTTTTTTTTTGGTGTTAGTAGATTTTGTTTGATTCTAGTTTGGTAAAAAAATAGTCCTGAATATTGGATAACATCAATGGTGATCGATCGATTGATCGATAGATTGAATTGTGATTTCTTATTGTATGTTCACTATTTATATGATATCCTAATTGTTTTAAAATAGGAAATGCACTATGAGAATTCTGCTATAGTGATTTTTCTGAGTTGAGTTTTGTGTGTTTTTGCCTTGCAGGCTTATATGCACTATGGATTTGGGGAGCTGAGTTTTTGTTTGTCGATTAATTACTTGGATCGGTTTCTGTCTCTGTATGAATTGCCTGTAAGTTCACAATCTACGTTGCTCGGACTCAAAATACTGTCGGGGGTGTGTCGGATCCTCTAAAATCTATGCATTTAGTAGGATCCGACACTGGTGCTGCAGCATTTTTAAAGGGTCCGAGCAACATAGTTCGTCATAGCATTTCGTTCACAGTGTTTGAAGTTTGAATGCTAACTGATTGTCTGCATTCTGCTGATTTGCATTTCTTGGATATATATAGAGAAATAAAACTTGGGCAGTCCAATTGTTAGCTGTGGCCTGCCTATCAATTGCAGCCAAAATGGAAGAGATTAATGTTCCTTCGATTGTTGATTTGCAGGTGACGAAAAGTTTCGTTCAATCCTTACCTATGTGCTCGGACCCTTCAAAAATGCCGTCTGGTGCGTGTCGGATCCTTCAAAAGTAGTGCATTTTTCGAGGATCCAGCACGTGTGTGGCAACATATTTGGAGAGTCAGAGCAACATAAAATTCTTTACACAACTTATATTTTCTTGAACTAGATTGTGTAGTAAATTTTGAGTTTGTGGAACAGGTGGGGAATCCTAAGTTTGTATTTGAAGGCAAAACTATACAAAAAATGGAACTTTTGATACTAAGCACATTGAAGTGGAGAATGCAAGCTTATACACCTTGCACATTTATAGATTATTTTGTAAGAAAGATGAATGGTGATCAAATTCCATCAGGGCCTTTGATTACGAAATCAATGCGATTGATATTAAGCTCCATAAGAGGTCTTCTCACCTCACTCTGAATTAATCTTTGGATATGGTGAATTGAATTCTATTGTACTACTACTCGATGGTCCTAAATCTACTACTGTTTGATACATTGCTTTTTGGTGGGAAATTGAATGCAGGCATTGATTTCTTGGAATTCAGGTCTTCTGAAATTGCAGCAGCTGTGGCAATATCTGTTTCAAGGGAAATGCAAGCAAGAGACATTGACAATGCAATGCCTTGTTTCTTCATACATGTACAAAAGGTAAATGTTGTGGGGTGTCTCTCGGAAATATAGTCAAACCTCTCTGTAACAACATCATTTATTCGAATACTTTTTGGCAGAACATATAATATAACATAACATGAAAAAATCTGTTCCACAAAAGAGTCCGTCATTATATTGAAATGTTATTATAGAGGACAACTGTTATGGAGAGGTATGACCGTAAAACACTTTAAGGCAGGGCAAGCTTTTCTTTTGCTCTAGATTCTTGAGGCAATAATTTATTACAACTTGCAGAAATGCAGCGTAAGACTACGTACAATAAACCCTTATGGTCTGGCCCTTCCCCGTGCATGCATAGCAGGAGCTTAGCACACCGGATGCCCTTTGTCCTTTGCCCTTTTTTGGTTTATTTATTTTACTTATGTGGGGTTCCCTTTTTTTTTTAAAAAAGTTCTGTGATTTTGCAGGGCAGAGTGCTGAAGTGTCTTGAACTGATTCAAGATTTGACATTGGATAGTGGGACTATAACTACTGCTACAACTATTACTACTACTGCCTCAGTACCTCAAAGTCCCAATGGAGTGTTAGAAGCTGCATGCTTGAGCTACAAAAGTGATGAGAGCACAGTTGGATCATGTCCTATTGCTTCACATAAAAGTCCAGATAATAAAAGGAGAAAACTTGACACATCTTTAGAGGAGGGGGGACTTGAGAAAAGTTGTGAATCTTGAAATCCCCCCCCCCCCCCCCCTTACATCCAATCAATTTTGGCTAAATGGGAGAAATTTGTGTGGCTTTGCCCAAAAAGTCCCTTGAAGACAAGACAAGGAAGGAATGTTCAATGCTTTTAGCATGAAAAGGATTGTGACCAGCTGTTAATAACAATTTTGAGTTGTCAACAACCTTTAGTAGTAATAGGAGGTTGTGGAGGGGCAAAGATGGAATTTTGAGAAGGGCCATCTATTAAAGACTTTTTTTCCTTATTCCTTTTATGGGTTACTTTTGTAATTTCAAATAAAGACATACAATGGAAAAACAGTAAGAAAGGGGGAAAAAAGAGAATAAAAGGTAGTGGAATTATTAGTTCTATTTGGAAATGAGATGCATTTATATGGTGCTCCATATAGCCAATTTATCTTGGAATAAGTATAATTGGTGTTAAGTAGAAGATAAATCCTAATATTATTTCAGGAAGGCATTTTGCACTTGAATTATTGTTTATAATGGAATGTTTTGTACCAAACAAAAAGTCTTGTGCTAAGAGGGAGAACTCCAAATAATAATAACATAAATACATAATTTCCTCCATTTTCCAAAAACATTGACATCTTTTTATGTTTGGAAATTCTTTGATACTAATATTCTCATTGTACTCTTAAGGACACTCTCGTATAAAAGTGGCATGACATGTTTAAGATATCAAATTTATAGAACGTGGGATTACCAATTACAATCTGGTTCATGGCACATGATTTGAGCAGGTTAAAAAATATAGAAATAATGTTTACTAATCACTTTTCGACCCTAACTTTAAAAATAAGCCATTATTATAAAATTTGAAACCTAAATAAAATGCGTAACTACAACAACAACAACAACAACAACAACAGTGTACGCGATGTAATTCCATAAGTGAGGTTTAGGAAGAGTAGGATATATACAGACCTTACTTTTATCTTTATGGGTAAGAAAAATTATTTTCGATAGACCTTCGACGTAAAGATGCATTATCAAAACAACGCTACAATGAAAAATGAATTGATAAATATTAAATATATATTGTGGAAAACAGGAAGTGTAAGTGTGACTGGTCAAAATCTTGGAATTGCTCATTAACACTCTGACTAGTTTATAAACAAAGGCATTTTTGAAGCATAAAAGAAACATTGGGAATGCAATGAAAATTGGTTATCATGGGCAAGTGTCAGTGTGGCATTATGTGCTTTGATTGTTCGTTTCTATGAATGATTTCTCATATGGACTTATCACACGTGGTGCTCATTGTTACTGATATTTTACTAATATTGCCCATATTAATCCAGCTCAATGAAGTGGAGTGTTGAAACAACGATAAAAATTATCTTTGTATAGCTTATAGATTTGAGTCCCGAAAATAATTATTAATATTTGCGTCTGATTAGTAATGGTGTAGCTATATAAATTAAAGGATGATTAATTGAATACCCTTCATTGAAAAATTATATTGTGTATGTAAAAAATAATACTTCATATATAGGTTAAAAGCTACTTATTATATATATAGCCATATTTTGAATGTTAACGCCCTTAAACAAAATTCTTGGATTTACCATTCTTGATAAAGTCGACTTCTTGAAGTGGGGACTTTCTTCAAATTTTAAATAAACACGAGATACTTCATATATCAGGTTGTCCTCGTGTTAATGCAACTGGACATACGGTGTGAACAACATCATCTAAAATTTTAAATATGTAAGGAACTAATATTTCTATTTATTTATCGAAAAAGGGTCAAAATTATCTTTAAATTATGCATAATTGAATAAAATATTCTTTATTAATTTTTGGTTAAAAATGCTTCTATATTTACTTAAATGGGCCAAAAATGCTCTTTTCTAATAAACATAAAAAATATTTAAAAAATAATTTTTTTTTTAAGAACTCTTTTCTTTGTTTCTTTTCTTTTAAAATCCCTTTACCTAATAAAAACATAAAGTTTTTTCTTCTTCTTAATCCCGTCTTATCAATTCAAATAGAATGATCTCACATACTTTTTTAACTGATAATATAGGTCATATATACAAGATCATAAAAATCATCATTAATTTTTATTTAAATAATGGTTAAATTCTTTTTCATAATAAAAATATTTTATTTCTTAATCTTTTTTCAAATTGAAGAAGGATAAGCATTTGCTTATATAATTACAACAATTATAACATCATAAAATAAGAAATTTATTACATTGCTTTAAAATACGAATTTAAAATATCACTGATGGAGTTATTTTTTTCCATTTTAAATTTAAAACCAAGAAATATATTAGAAATGCTTATCCTAATTCAATTTGAAAAACATTAAAAATAAAACATTTCCTATTTTATTAAAAAAAATTATCGTTATCTAAATGTAATTTATGATGGAGTTACTATGATCTTATATACATATGACCTATATTATCAATTAATAAAGTATATGAGGTTATTCTATTTTAATTAGTAAAATGAGATTAAGAAGAAAAAGAATTGCTTTCCACTTTTTTATTAATTATAAGGGGTTTTAAAAGAAAAGAAACAAGAAGAAAGTTCTTTTAAAATAATATTTTATTAGAAAAATAATGTGTTTAAAAAGAAAAGAAGCAATATATTTATTAAGAAAAGACATTTTTGGGTTAAACTATTAACAACATGGGCCTTTTTGAACCAAAATAATTAACAACATGGATATTTTTGGATCAAATTATTAACGAAGGATATTTTTGTTCAATTTCACATAGTTTAAGGGCATTTATTTTTTACCCTATTCTATATATTTATTTATTTATTTTTAAATGAGACTGATTTTTTTCGTTCAATAAAAGCATGACACGTGATTTTTAAAGCTGAAAATAAAATTTTAAAGGTGGGGTAAATATAACTAGTTTTAAGGGGTGAGGGGGTAAATACATATAGTTTTAAGGGGTGAGGGATAAATATAGCTAGTTTTGATGGATTAGGGGTAAATATAGTTGGTTTTAACGGGTTAGGGGTAAATATAATTCTAAAGTATGACTGTAAGGGTATATTTGTTGAAAAGTATAGCATAGGACAAACATAACTTATTTCCTATAGTAAAGAGGCAAATATGATTCTTTTCCGTTGTTTTAAATCACAAATTTAAAAAGTCTTTTTAAAAGAAAAAATATGTTTAGTCAAATAGTACCACATATATTAGTATCGGGGGAATAGTAGCACAGTTAATAACCTATTAATGTGAGTTTCTTTAAATGTTTTTGGTTGAATTTCATGAATTATGTGTCTCTCCTAACACCAAGATATTATCAAACTTTTTAGATTTCTTCTATATCTTTAAGAATATTTTGAAAAGAAAAAGCTAGGATTTTCAGATAAAATAAGATTCTTCATCGTACCTTTAAATATTGTCATTCCTGGAGGTTAGACATTATAGCTTAGGAAATACCATAAGGTTGAGATTATATATGAAATATAGAAATTTACTCTATAAACTTCAAGTTCTTAACAAGGGAAATTATACATAATAAAAGATGAAATTCTTATATACTGTGAACCCTTGATGTGGTTAGATAGAGTTGAAGCATATATTGCTCATAAAGAAGAACTAAGGTACTTGGTAGGTCAAGTAATCACCATTAATGAATTTCTCTATACTTAGAAATATCTTAATAGTGCCGAACTATTCAATAACTAAAGCTTTACCAAAAAGCTTTTGTGATTAACCCTTTAATTCAATGTATTTTGACATATTTATCTGTTTCTAAGGAAGAATGCGATTATCTCACAAAGAAGGTGAAAGTGGGTCTGCTTAAAAAGAAGATCCTTTGTTGTTGGTGTCATCACAGGAGCAACATTTGAACGGCTTGACGACGTAATAGTTATCGCCACAATAATTGTCGTTCCATTATTGACATTACTTTCGTTTTTCATTTTCACAGTCATTGACACACAACTTAGTAAGACAGAATACTAACACTGTATCAGAAGTTAACGATGAAGTTTTTATATTCTTCAAATCGCTAATAGATTGAACTTTAATATTGTTGATGAAGTTTTTATATTCTTCAAATCAGAATATAAATTAATCAGAGTAAAAAATCATAAAGGTCTAGTCTCCAAAATTGTATACAAATTATAAAATAAAATAAGTAATTTTCTTAAGATTGTTGTCCAATCTGTATTCTAAAATAAAATAAAACAGCAAAACAGTTCCTTTGAAACGGTAAACAAAAAATGAACAGAATTAAAGATGAAGAAGATTAATAGAGGCCACTATATTCACATTGTGTCCTTAAGAATATTATTCCCCTCTTTGTACTCTAGGTAATGAAAAAACATTTTACTTACAAGTGTAGCGGTATTAGGGGCGATTTAAAGCCAAAAATTAGGGCACGTGAACTCGTGGTCTCTCCATAAAACTAGATATTTTATGTATATATTTTTTAAAATTGGTATAATATTATATGTTGGCACCCAACCTAGAAGAAGAATAAATGTTGCACTTGGTTGAAGATTGAGTTCTTTACCTAAAGTACTCGGGATCAATTCTCACTAAATATATATTTTCCTTCTCTTTTCTAATAGTGCACCCATGTTCTAAAAATCCTAGATTCTTCATTGAGTGGTACCTCAAATATTGGTGATAGCCAACTCATTCGACAACAGTAGAGTGCAAGAAAAAGAAAAGAGAGTAGAAGATCATAAAATTAGTAAGGAATATTTGAGGGTTCATCAGGTATATATAGCCATTGAAGTGCTGCTTCAAAAGAGACGCATTGGTTCAGAAAAATGGTATCTGTGGAGGAATATTTGATCCACATATCAACTTATGCGGTCCACATATCATTCCACATATTCAAAACAAAGAGCTGAAAAGATGCAACGCTTCAGAAAACAGGGTGTATGTGAAGGAAGATGCGATCCACATATCAGCTTATGCGGTTTGCATATCCCTCCGCATGATAAAACAGAGAGTTGAAGGGATGCGACCCTTCAACATGCGTTGCTTATGCGGAGCGTATATCCCTTATGCGGTGGATATGCGGCCCACACATGTGGAAAAAAATTGAATTAAAATTTTGGATTAAATAATTATAATTAAATTTAAATAAATTTTATCCAAAAGATTAATCTCTCGATCATTTTTCAAATCCAAATTTAAATTCAAAGTTAAATCAAAGACGAGTCAAGCGAGCGACGATAAAAATGGAGCGCGAAGCATGTCTTCTTATCAACCTTTAAACAATATGAAGGAGTGCTCTATATTTAAGCACAAGAATTTTCCTTTCCACTACCAATGTGAGAGAAATGCTTCATCTAAAAAATAAAAGAATTCTTCCATTCAAAATTTCATTTTCCTCCGTATTTCTTCCCTCTATTTTCCTTTCATTATTTATAGAACCTAACAATTTTTATACTTCTGCTTCTGTTTTTTTTTAAGAAGCAAAAACGTTTAGCTTCTTTTCAACGGCAGAAAAACTGCTTCTGCTTCTATTTAAAATCAGTTTTATTGATTGACCAAATACCTCAATTTATCCCAAAAAAAATGCTTTGTAGCCTCCCAATCGCTTGGCCAAACAGGCTCTAAATATTGAAATTTATCTACATTTTAATATTAAAATTACAATATTAAAGTACATTATATCTTTTCATGTTAGTAGCTATAAATTGACAAGAAAGTGATTGGTTACTCATGCCATAATCTATTACTAATTAATTCACTAAGACTTAAATATTGCAACCTTTATCACATGTTCTATTCACTTAATATCTCACTACTCTCTGATCCACTCTGTGAAATAATTTCTATGCCTATATATATAGGTGTTTATTTCATGAGTTGTGTATGAGAGATGTGTGAAACAATATTGTAATGTGTAGTAAGGTAAGTGTAGTGAAACAAGAGTTGAAACAAAGATAAATATAATGTTCTAATTCTTTAACTTATATTCGCTATAAAAGAGAGTAATTTTATGTTGGAGGAAGTTGATCTTTTCTAGGAGCTTTAGACTCTTCAATTAATTTGAAGTTGTTTGAGTTACATAACGTTATTTGATTGTTGTATCCTGAAAAAAATAAGTCAATAGTTATACTACTGAATCGATGAAAATTATACCACAATAAAATTGAATCTCTTTAAAGAGAACGAAATATTTACCCCTCAACCTGAATATTTTTTTTTCCATTTTATTAACTATAATTTGTGATATTTTCAACGACAATAAAATTATTTGAAACCACTAAATAAGGTTTTTAACACCCTCCCTTAGCAAACAAACTATATAGACAAACATAGAAAAGAGTTCAATAGCTAAATGGTCGACTTATCAGAAACAACAGCTTGGGTCAAGAAATAATATAATTTTTTTTTCCCATTATCGTCACAAGTTTAACAGTTCTGTTTTGGTTTGTGGGATCTCAATAACATTGGATTTGATATACATCATGTCAGTCTAAATATAGTTCTTATATTATCAGTATAATTTAATAAGTTACGAGTTATAACAAGTTGGCACTCTATTCTTCAGTTTATTTATCAAGTTTGTCATGAAAAGTTATATATTATCATAAATCAAGTTTACTATCATGCATAAACCTATAAAAGGATAATTTGGTACACGAACTAAATTATCTTGGAATTATAATTCTGAAATTATAATTCGTGGACTAATTTATCCCACCTGGGAGAAGGGATAAAATAATCTCAAGTTGAATGGAATACGATGATATATCACATGATTAAGCCTGTGATAAAGTTTATCCTGTGTTTAGTACACAGTATAAATTAATCGTAGAGTAAATTTTATACTGTCTACTAAACCCTAGATAAATTTTATATCAGGGTTAATCCTGAGATATCCCACCTTATCCCGCGTACTAAATGATTCCTAAATAATTAACCCACAAACACTTACCGTTACGGGCATATGCCTTGAAGTTGCAAAATTTCATCACCAAAGATTATGGTGAGATGAATAGAGTTTTTCTACTTTTAATTAGAGATTTTAGATTCCAATTTTGAGAATGAAAAGATCCTGATAACTAACACTTCTCCTTTTTAATGAATCTTAGGTGAGGCGAATAAATAAAAATTGTACGAGCTAGCTACTTATCAGATCATTTTTTGAAAAATAATCTGTGTTTGAAAACTCATTGAAAAATAATCGCTTTTGATGAAGGAACACCATGATAAATGTCATGAATTTAGATCAAAGATATTGTCATGATTTTCATACTTATAAAAGTAAGACTTCGTGACAATGTCCTGAATTTCGTCTATGATTTGTGCTGGTGTTTCATATCTTTTAAGTTTGAAATCTATGACAATATAATGAAATCCAAAATTGATTATTTTTCAATGACTTGGGGTGCGATTCTTTTTTGAATCCTGTTAATGCGGATTGATTTATGTATTGAACTTCCCTTAAGTACGAAAAATGGCTATATTTGGATTTTATCCCACGATTGGAATTAATTGATGTCTCAAAGTGGATATCGAACGCGGAAAAAAAAACTGAAAATTGCAAAAAGCCCACCAACTAATATGCCACCCTTTGAGAGTTGGAAGGGTAATATTCTTGTTGATCGGATTATATGAATGTTAAACTATTTATAATTAATTTCATTATGATTGTTATCAGATTTGAATTTAAATACCTGAATGATAGATTTTTTAGTCTCTGACAGTATATTGTCAATGAATTTAAGTTTGTTAAAAAAAAAACTCTGTAAAGAAGATATTTATTAAAAAGAAATGCTATATGTAGATCTCAAAAATATTAGATGTGTGAAGCTCCATCTTGTTTCCATTAATAATAGAGTTTAATTTTATCAAAATCGAGATTTAAGTTCTATGAATTCAACCGATAAAATTCTTAGTATTAAATCATTGTATTTTTAAAATTATGAATTTATATATACTGTTTTGTTGCAATTTTAAGTAAATTTTTACCCATAATATATGCTCTGCATAAAAAAGATTGCCTTCAAATAATACTGGTGCAACAATGTTGCATCCGCCCCTAAATTTTATCAGCATAATAAAAATGAAGTTTTAGAAATGTATCTTTAGGTAATTGATACATACAATACGCTCATTCGTTTCTCGTGAATTTTCATAATTCTGACAAAAAATGGGATATGCAACCTTTTTTTTCTCCTTTCTAGGAGCTTTCACATTTTTTGCTCCCTTAGTGACTTGAACTCACAACCTTCGTGTTGAAAGCGAAAGGTGTTTACCATTCGAGCAACTCCCTCTTATCATCAGATATGCACTTCAAATAGATGTTCGAGTTAAAGTATATATATATCATGAGCGATACGAAAATAGACCGAGTAATCAGTTTCAAAGAAAATAAACAGTTAGACAAAACAAAATATTTCAAAATGAGCATTAAAAATCTTGTTAAATAACCATCACAGTTATCACCTTTTTTAAACATAAAACCAAAAAAACAGAGACCTTTTTTTAAAGGGGATTTTGCTCAGAAATTCAGAAGCTGTTTAGTCATATTTGCTTACAGGTTAATATTCTGTGTCTCAAAGTTGATTGTATTTATCTATTGCTGTGGAATTTAGAATTAATTACTTATTAAGTGGAAACTTTAGTTTAATTTGTATAATTAAGAATATGGCAGACTTTGCACCCATTGGGAATTAAACTGTCATGTGCAGCTGTTGAGAAATTTGAGTTATATTTCAGCAAAAGTACAAATGAGTACAGCAACACTAACGACAACAATATCAAGTGTAATTTCATAAGTAACTACGGAGAGGGTGGAGTGTATGAAGCTTTATTTATACCTTGTGAATGTAAAAAAATTATTTATGATAGACCTTCGATTCGAGTAAAACATATTCAAAATCAAATATGTAAAATAAATACAGTAACAAAAAAATTATGCTAAATATGATGAAAAAAAGAAGAAGTACAAATGAGTGTAACAAAAAATTGATAAGGTGTCAGGTAACATGTGTTAGTTTTTGACCAGTTTTATCTTTTTTCTACCTTATGGCTGCTAAAGGGCAAGGGCGGAGCTATAATTAGTTCATGAAATTATAATTCGTTTAATTTGTTCAATTCATTTAAATTTGGGCTTATTATCTGAACTAAATTGATCCACGAATAATCTTCTCATAATAAAAAATAATAATTTTATAAGATTATAAAAGAATAAATAATGCAATTAGATTATAAAAGAATAAATAATGCAATTAGATTATAAAAGAATAAATAATGCAATTGAAATTTAGTAAGAGTTGGGCAAATTAAGTTATAACCCGCATTTTAAAGCATTTCAACTCATTTCAGCCAAAGTAATTTTTGGACAGGTCAATAAACAGCTCATTTATTAAATTAACCCATTTTGACTGGTTCAAATTTAGTCCGACCGGCCCATTCGCCACCTATAGTTTCGCTTATGGGTGCGATAAAATTTAGTAGCTTTAACTCAAATCTTGTATTTATATTTAAATTTTTTTACTTAATATGTATAAATAATTTCTTCAAAATTCAACAAACTGCCTTTTCAAAGATCCATTTAACTCAAAATCCTAACTCCATCTCTGCCAAAGGAAAACTATGAAGCATTTGTTATTATCACAATGGAAATACTATACCTCTTGCTCTTCTTCTACAATAGAACTCATCCT
The DNA here is from genome assembly GCA_003996215.1 of Jaltomata sinuosa. NCBI lineage: Eukaryota > Viridiplantae > Streptophyta > Magnoliopsida > Solanales > Solanaceae > Jaltomata > Jaltomata sinuosa. The sequence goes on along the minus strand of QJPP01007186.1, from coordinate 869,763 downwards.
CTCAATGACAGATTCGAGAACAAATACACATTCTCGTGATTTATATCCAAAGGTCACTTAGACATTGAAAAGTTGGATTATGAAATTGCGAGACATAATTTGTGAATTGGATCAATACTTCCAATTGAATAAGTATGAATAATAACACTTTCATGATACTATTTTTCTAATTGTGAAAAGCTTTTAAGGAGGCTTGAGGACATGTATTTGATGCTTTAACAGGAATATGTGCCTAAGCAATACTAATTATGCACAACAAAAAAAATTTGGGACCAAAACCATCAAAAGGCATTAATCATTCTACTAAAGCTTTTGGTGCTTGCTCCAACAGAGAGTCAGAAACCCAACGGCAAAGTTTGCCTCAGCAATTACATTAATATTTATGTACACATGTACTATTAACTTCACCTTACAAAACATATCTAGCCCTAGGAACCAAAAGAGGGTTATCTGAAGGCATAAAGGCAAGAAAAAGTTTAACAATTGTGACCATAGGAGGTACTGAAAGTAACAACCAAAGGAATGAACTTGCGGGCACGCTGACTAATTCTACGGGTTTCTACTACCTCTCACCAGCACAAGTCATTTTCCTGGTTTCTTATCTTCACTTGGAGTTAGCAACATATTCTTCTCTTTAGGCAGTTTTGCTAGTAGATAGATCTTCCTAAACGGACGAAGGCTTTGGCGTACTTGGTGTTGGCATATCCTAGAAAGGAGGAAATGAAATATAAGGCAAACAATGAAGTTTCACTTAGAAATGATAAGAGGTTGGGACTTTGACTCACATTTGTACTTTTGCTGATCAGAACTGATGAGGATAATCCGGTAGCAATGCCTGCTTCTGAGTGCCTTCTTGCATCCAAGGGAAAACAATGAAAATGTAAAGTATATAAAACAAGGGTACTTGGCATGCTCTAGATAGCCACAAAGAATGGCCATAACCACCTATGTTGCTCGGAACCTTCAAAAATATTGTCGGGTGTGTCTCGGATCCCCCCTAAAGCTGGAGGATCCGACATCGGTGCGACAATTTTTTTGGAGGCAACATAGGTAAGTACGGGGATTTCCTACCTTAGAGCTACAGATAAATAGGTAAGTATCTTTTGAGATTCAAAGAGGAAAATCCCCAAGTATTTTTTTTCCTCAAATGCATTATGCGGCAACCAAGCCACTAGTACAACAAACCCAGTGTAGTCCCATAAACGGGATCTGGGGAGGGTAGAGCGTATGCACACCTTACCCCTACCTCATGGAGGTAGAGAGGCTGTTTCCCGAAGATCCTCGGCTCGAGTATCTAACATATATGTTTCATGTTTAAACAACAAACAAATAAGGGCATAATTCTGTGGAAAAAGGAGCAGTATTCTTACAGCGTGGTCTCCTTCAAATCATCAATTGCTTGCCTCACTGCATGAACAATTATGTTCTTTACCTGAAGCAGCACAGGCAGAATTATATGATCTTTAAAAATGCACATACTGTTTACAGCGAGACACTTAACATTACAGATAAAATTAAATAGAAAAAGTCCCAATTTCCCCTGTACTATCCGAAGTTGCTCAATATTTTACTCCATTACACATTTGGTCCATTCATACCATTATTGTAAGCATATCGACACGTATTTGGTTTTACAGAGCTCCCACGTTAAATGAATGGACTCGACACGTTCAAATTCTTCGAGAAAAAAGGATCAAATTTATCACGCAACTTTTGACTATGGTTTAAGACTTACCCTCCTGTTGGAGCTACATTAGGGGTCAAGGGCAAAACGTATTTTTTTTTTGATGACCGTGGTGTCCGGGCCAGAAGGCAAAAACATAATCTTTTTATGTCGGGGTAATATTAGATCATAAGTCTAACGGGATGGCAAAGTTGTTCGATCTTGGATAGTACAAGAACAAATTTCACAATTTTCCTTTAACATAAAATATGTACCCAATTATCATTTCAATATCAATGTTGTGCAAACTGTAAAGCTTACAACATACAACAACAACAAACCTAGTGTAATCCCATAAACGGGGTCTGGGGAGGGTAGAGTGTACGCAAACCTTACCCCTACCTCATGGAGGTAGAGAGGCTGCTTCCGAAAGACCTTCGGCTTCCGAAAGCTTGCAACATGTATTGGGGATATACAACCTTAAGCATCATATATATTTCGTAATTAAAGTAATTAATAAGGAGTTTGAGAAAGGATCTAAGAACAAGGACTCCAATGCGAAAGGCTGCACAAAGGGTGGAACTGCTTAAACACATTGCTACATCGCAAGAAGATAAAAAGGAGGCTGCTGGGAAAATGAGAGCTTTTTCATGCCAAAAGAAAAACGATCACAGATAATGAAATACATCAAAATAGGTCTAGAAAAAGATGATCAGCGACAAAACAAGAACATGTAATATTTGCACAAGACAATTATATTTCAGGCTTTAGAATTTTACCTTAACATAAAAAATTCTCCAAGGTGGTGCTCTTTAGGTGCTCAAGGAAAAGAACATAATATCCAAAAAACATTGCACACTTCTAGTTACAGATGCTTAAGAGGGGCAGCGACATGCTCATAACCCCATCCCTCTCCCCCCCCCCCCCCCAACACACAGACACAAAAAAGGAGAGGAGAAATAAGGATAGATTTACCTCCAACTTATCTTCCCTAGCATCATGATTTCTGGGAAGATGGCGAAACTCCTCAATCAAACGGATGCACTCATTTACATTTTCAAGTGAAACAAAATCAACAGCAACGTTGATGCAGGACTGTAAAGATGAACACGTCAGACTTCATCGAGCTGAGCTTACGATTTAGTTAGACTTAAGGTTCACTAAACCGGGTTACTCTATTCCACCTCTTAGAAAGAAAAGAACTACTAAGACCTACTAGTGTAAATCACATCTGTGCAGAAGATGCATCCATAAGAAGACAACTTACAAATGATGCCTACTTTGAGAAAATCAAGACAATAGTTATCTATCCCGACATTTGAATGATTGATAAAAATTCAGAATTCATTTCAAACTAGATACTTGATTTTTACATCCTTCCTTGTAACATATGGAAAGGACTTCTGACCAACACAGACAAATTTTACACATACAGAGCTTTCTTGTATACCTCAGTAGCATCTATGCACAAAAAGCTATCAGATTAAAATCCATTTTTTGTAGACACTCAAGTTAGAAATACCCAATTTCATTTCTATCTTTTTCTCACTCTGCACAAAGTATTAGAAAAGGTTCCATTCAAGAAGCTGTAATTGGATAAGAGGATACTTTTAAAGGAATATGAAAGACTATGACGGAGGCCTAAAAGAAGAGTTTGCTGGAAAAGAGAATTATCATGCTATGTGCTGCCGGACTTCCCTAACACTATTAAAAATTGCTGTCAGAAAGGCTGACAAAAAATGAGCCACAGACACTTGGGATAGAAAGATGAACCTACTGCGCATACCTTTAAATTTCTGGTTTGATGAGGGCATCCAGCAGGAATAAAAACTGCTTCACCTAATTTTTGAACAAAAGTCCATGGTTCAATGCCTGCAAAAAGGACAGTATGAGAGCACAGCAATCACAAGGTGCAGTCTTAGAAACTGTTTTCTAATGTGCCATGCAAAGAAATGGCAAGGAAATAAGAGAATATTATGACCATATTCTTCCTTTAGCCTCCTTTTATGCTCCGTGCTCAAGTAGAAAGTTTCATCATGAATGGGATGAATAACCTGCAATGCAACAATAAGGATTTTCATCTCTTCATAGAGGGAGGACAGGGAAAACTATAGCACAACTCTCTATACAAGGATTTTCCATTGAAACTTTGGTTAGCTAAGAGATGTAGTTCCTGAACTATAAATATAAGGAATCATAACATAGATAACATCTATCCACATAGTTTAAGTCCTATAACGTAAATTAAATGTTTTCACACTGAACATCAAAGTGATTATAGTGACAATTACCAATATCTACACATCAGACCATTAGTCAATGGCAAATAAAATGGCAATCAGCTGCACCTTCGTCCCAAATAAGTTGGGGTAGACTACATGAATCCTCACTGGCCATGTTACTCCATATAAACTCATCTCAGCCAATACTATATTAGTTAGAAATAATTAATAAAAATATAAATAAAAAGTACTAGAAGTTCTCTATATGTCCTACGTACAAATCTCCAAAAGACTAAACCAAATCCTAGAAAAGCATAAGACGTAAAGTAAAAGTGCTAACATGATTAAAACACATTCTTAACTAATACATATCTCCTACACAGATCTTTTTGCTTCTGGTTCCCTATCTTTCGGTAAGTTTGTATGGACCCCAAGAAATTATAGGTCCTTCAAGACAACTTCCTTACGAGTATTTTAGGTCTACTACGTCCCGTTTAACACCTTCACTCACCATGGTTTCACATCTACGGACCGATGCATCTAATGGTCAACGCAAGACTGACCAAAAAGTAAACCATCTCTCATTCAACCTTCTCTCATTTCGTTCTCGGCGTGTGTTATTTGAACCTTCTCTAAATGTGGTCAATTCTAATCTTGTCAAGTCCTGTATTACCGCATATGCATCTTAATATCCACATCTCTATGACAGTCATTTTGTGGATGCCTAGACTTTAGCAGTTCAACATCACTTATATAATATTGTTGGTTTTATAACTGTTCTATAGAACTTACTCTTCACTTTAGTAGGCATCCTTCTATCACGTAATACCCCGGTAGCAATTGTCCATTTCAATCATCTGATTCTTTTTTGGTGTATAATATCTTCATCTATTATTCTATTCTCTTGAAACAACCAGCTTAGATATTTGAATTGTTTGCATTTAGACACCGCAATCCCTTCCAATCTCACCTCAATTTTGCTCTTCTTATGTTGATCAAACTAATAGTGCATATATTCGGTCTTACTTCTACTTATCCTAAAACTCTTACTCTCTAGAATGTTTTTAAATAGTTCAAGCTTTTGGTTGACACCCTCGTTGAATTCACCAATTAGCACAATATCGTCAATAAATAGCATATGTTATTGGGCATCATATTGTGTTATGTTGGTTAGTTCATCCATAACAAGGGTAAACAAGTACGAGTTCAATGCCGATCCCTGATATAACTCACGGTTACGGAAACTCCTGTTACTCCTACTATCATTCTCACACTAGTGACGGCTCCTTCATACATGTCCTTTATGACATTCACATATTTAATATGAATCCATTTCTTCTCCAACATCCACCAAAAGACCCCTCTATGTACTCTATCATAAACATTCTCTAGGTCAATGAACAGGTGTAGATCTTTCTTCCGCTATAAACTTCCATCAATCTCCTTAGCAAAAATAGAGTCTTTGTTTTAGATCTACCAGGCATAAATCCAAATTGGTTCTCTATCACTCTTGTAGTGTTCCAAAGTCTATGCTCTATCATTCTCCCAGAGATCCATTATGAGACTCTCAAGTCCAATGTGATGATAGTTTGCAGAGTGACAATCCCATGAACCACAATATCAGGCCATTAGTCCATAGTGATAATGGTGGCCATCACCACATAGCAAAATGTTCGACCATCAGTCAATGGATCCCCATACTAACATATGATTGCTAGACTGCTAGTTAAACATGAATCATGAGTTAGCAATTCCATATAATAAAAAAGCAAAGTGAAAAGATCAAAAAATCATCAGCGGTGAATAAGGTAATCTTTAGCAATGAGTAATATAATAGAGCTTAACTTTAACTTCCTACTGCTTTAAGCAAAAGATGATAATCATAAACAGACTCAAAATCTGATGCAGCCTATGGAGATGATAAGCCAAGGGAAAGCAACAACATTGATAACAACGTACACTTATAGTTAAGGGCGAGGCAGCACATGGATAAAGATAAATTACTTTAAGAACTTCAAAACGACAGGTAAATGAATGTTGCCACTTATCTTTACCTTTGGCAACGGTGAGCCATATATGTGCCGAAATTCCCTAAAGTGCTTCCTGAGATATTCCTCTAGTTTAGGAATGTCTTGCCTCCTAAAGACATCCCATAGAGCACCACCATCTGCTTCTTCAAATCCTTCAGTCCTGTTCTGCCAAAAGAGAGGACTATTGTCTTTTTTATTTTGATATTGGTCTCCCTCTTCATTTGTTTCATTATCTGCTTTAACACCTTGCTGGATATACTTCTCTTTCTCAGCTTCATTACTTTTCTCCACTTCCAAACCATCACAGGTCTGCTTCTCCTGAGAAAAGTTCAGGCCATTCGAGACAGATTTTCCGTTTACATTAGGGACCGGATCCTTAATCCTCCCATGCATCCTGTAAGCATCAGATGCAAATTCCTTCTGATCCTGCGCTTTGTGCTTCCATTGCAATGTTTCTATGGCTGAGAGCTTATCAGCTGTTGGGACCACAGCTTGAGTGTGCATCAACAAGTTCACCTAAAAAATAATTTCAAAACAAAATAAAAATTAGACCTTACCAGGAACTTGGATATGGCCTTGTTGTAAATTTCTCGAGGTAACTTCCTCCAAAGTGCCTCCAAAATATTTGTGTGCATGTTAATATTTCAGAAGCCTACGGATTTCTACAGCACTAGCAGCATGTTTCCAGGAGCCAAACATACCGTGTCAGACACAACATAGTGTAGCTTGGTGACTGAATCTCCACGTCCAAGCTCCTCCGGAAAACCATAAGCAATGTATGCCTTAGGCCCCAAATCTGGCTTCAAACACTTATCAGGATGTTTTAAAGCAAGATTGAGATAGCCACTGTGAGAATGTGTGTACTCCTTAAAAGGTAAACAACTGCAAAATTCGGCACCATGACGCGGCAACTGCTCGTCAAATAGACCTGATGGTGGCCAGTCATTCAACTTTAAGAGTTGAGGCCACCCACAACTCTCATAGCGACCCTCCACGTATCCTTTGAAAAACTGGTGAATATTTATTTCCAGCTGCATGTTATCCAAGATAAAGTAATTTGAGGTAACATTGAATATATAATGTACCAGAATCTATGCCTCAGCTATTTTCAATTATGACCAAGCATATTTACAAACTCAAATAGTCAATTCCTACTTGCAAATTACTTAGAATTTGTTAATGAGACACTGCACTTGACCTAAAACAGACTTAATGGAAAGCAACATGCCAAGAAACAGGAGTTAACTACTGTGTGAAGTAATGTAGATGATTTGTAAGAGTGGTGATGATTTATAACATTATTTTTTTTTTAATAAATGGTGTTCCGCTAGCGAGCGCACACCTCGACTATTCAACAGACTACGCGGCTAACCCCGCCAGCGCAAGTACCTGGTAACTCTGTCCACCGAGACGTCGTCAGATGGGGAAAAATCACCTAGTGTTTTGTCTTTATTGAGATGTGAACCGTGGTCTCCAAGGCTTTCACCTACTTTATTGACCGTCAGACTATACCCTTGAGTGCAAATGGTGATTATTTATAACATTAACTGTGCAATAAGTAATCCTGCTTGTTGAAGTGTTTCCTTTAACCCTCAAATTCATCCAGAATGTACTATGAGGTTACTTGTAAATTCAGTTGCAGATAGTTCTAGTTTTCGATAAAAAAAATTCTTTTGGAATTAAAATATTTTCAACCCACTTTGCAATAATTCATTGATTTGGCCACTTAACTCTCACATAATGTAGTGATCAAGTCAAAAGGCTGACAAATACAACAAGGAGATCAAGTTCTGGAACTATATCAAACAACACTTGCCAAAGAACAAAAAAGAGACCAGTTATAGCACAAATCAATAAGTTCCGAAGCATGATTTCTGGTCACACGAAGTTGAAATTTTAACTTATAATAGGGTCACAATTGTGTTTTATGAATAATTTGAACTACATAACTATGGCTAGATCATACCAGAATGGAGAAACTAGTAGACTTGCCGAGTCATGTGGTTATTAGGATATTCATGCATCGCATAAGGTGCAACAATGTTAGCTTGTGTTTCACAGTTCTAGAATAAATGACGGGACAAACCTTCTTTGTTTATCGACAAGCACGCCACAGAACCACCATAGGTTCCCAACTCAACCCCAATGCATTATCAAGAACGGTAGTTACAATCATCGGTTCACAAACAGTGTTATATTAGTTTTGAAAAAAGCAACCAATATGACGACAATTCAAAACAGATGCTTGCAAATCCCCCACGACTGCACAAATGAGTATCAGTATCATCAAAATCCTTTGACTAAAACCATAGTATTAAGGTACAATAACCATAGTATTAAGGTACAATCATAGCATTAAACGCTGTATCAAGCAAAAAGTAGCCATTTGTAAATGAATTTGGTGGTATTTTTTATTTAAAGAAGTAGTATCTGACTTAAGTTGAAAAAGGGTATTTGAAAATTGAAGTTGTATTTGGACATATATTTCACTTGAAACAATGTTGAAGTTTAGTGAAGAAAAAAAATTACTTGAATAAGTGGTTAGAACCAGTTTTTCAAACTTGAAAAACTCAACTTCAATTTAGAGTGAAAAAATGGCTACAATGAAAACCAAATAGTTTTCTGGAAAAAAAGAGTTGAAAAAACAATGTATGGCCAAACGGGCCCTAATATTTTTATCTTAATTGTAAATTGATTGGATAGAAGGGAGCCTTGGAGCAGCGGTAAAGTTGTCTCCGTGTGACCTATAGGTCACGGGTTCGAGCCATGGAAGCAGCCACTAATGCTTGCATTAGGGTAGGTTGTCTACATCACACCCCTAGGGTGTGGCCCTTCCCCGGACCCGGCTAATGCGGGTTGCTTTGTGCACTGCGCTGCCCGTTTGTAGATTGATTTGGATATTAAGATGTTTCATTGTCTAGCTAAACTTAGAGCAAGAAAACAAAAAGTGTAGATACTTTTGCTTCATGTATCATTGTGAAGTATCAAACTGACCTCACACCAATCCAAGCAGTTGATGGCGCTGACATCCAAACGAAGGGAATGGTTTAAGTTCTTTATCTGGCGACACGCTCGCCACATGACCATAGGCTCCCAGCTTAATCCTGACGCAGTCTCAAGCGCATTACCGACAATTACAGGTTCACCTTTCAGCCAATGACACTGGAAATGCTTCAAGTCCTCCTGCTGAAGATCTTTAGCTACTGGACAGTACAAATAATTGTCATCTGAATTGTCACGAGATGACGCTTTACGCAATTTACTTTTCTGTAAATCAGTTTCATCAACTAATTTTATACATAAGCATGACCCCTGATGTATTTCAGGCATGTACTCCAATTCACATCTTTTGGCAATATCTTCAGCCTTCGCCAACAACTCAGAGACCGGATATGTTGTCTTTGACAACAGGAACTTCAGCTCTAAAATTCCCTTACCACAGCCACCAAAATTTTCTGGTGGACAAGGGATGCTACCATCTACATTGGATTTCCATTCACCAGCTGGACCACCAGAATTCTCTGGCAGAAGCCCTCTATTATCCTTGGTCCTTTTTTTTTTTTTTGATTTAGTATTATCCCTAGTCTTTGTTGAAGTTTTATATTTAATATTTGATACCCAATTAGATGCCATATCACCATGCAGATAAGCATTCCCTTTGTCAGTGAATTCAATGATGACTTCTTCACCTCCCTTAAGTTGACCATCTCTAAGCTCCCGACAACAAGTAAGACAGAGATCATACGAACAGCTGGAACAATTTCTGTGATAATCAACAATGGATGTTTTGCAGTTGTTGCTGCAGAAACCATTGCTCAATTCAGTTTATTTGGACATCATTCCAAAAGATTGACATGGAAAGAAGAGGTTCTTCATGTTTACCAGTACAGTCGCTCATACTTCTGACACTTCCCTCCCTGCAGATCTAACTTTGACACTGGTAATCCTGCCCAAATAAACAAGGGAAATTCTAGCTACAATAAGAAACAGATGAAGATGCATGACCATTCAGTTTCTCTCTACCCCTGACACAAAGCTAGTCTTCCTTGTCTAGGACACAGCAAGTATGTTAAAACATTTCCAATTCAACATTTCAAATCCAGTTAAACTCAACCCTTTGCAAATACGTGGAAGAGAAATGACTATTTTGTTATCTTTTCTGATTGTGCCGCTATATATCACCTAACAGAATCTAAAACGCATACTAAGGGCTGCCGAAATGAAAAGAATATGGCATATTATATAGAACTGTTACGACATCCAATCTTTAAAAAGATAATACAACCTTGAACCACAGCTTCAATCTCCATCTCCATCACTTGCTCTGCGTTGATTTTTCTCAAGAAAGGCAAAAGCTTTTGTAAGATAAATTTTGAATATTGAACCTTTTCTTCTTTGCTAATCTCATATTTTAAGTTCTTCAAAGCCTGCATTCATAAAAAAACGTAGCATATACAGTTGACTTGTAAAATAGGAGTGCAACTTAATAAAAGTGGAACAACAAAAGAAACCAACCCTTATAGGCCCATCCAGCCGTAAGCATGCTTTGCAATTACAGTATTGACGACACACAGGACAAGACTTGGTAAAAGCCTCCTCAGCCATCCCAGGGTACCTATTGTTGACCATAAAGGGAAAAGGTAGTCATGAGAAACACAAATAGAAAACTACACGAACATGAAAACAAGATTGGATATATATAAAGCTTCAAGTCGTTGCTCTTCATGCTTAGCATCTCATCAATTGCGACAATTGCGATATCTCATCAAGAGACAAACAACTCAAATAAAGCCACAAGTAGCAGAGTAATGTTTCTTTGCAAATCCAACTTACAGTTAAAAGCCCAAAAAATTAAACTCACATAAACGAACAGAACCAATAATATACTCCCTTCAATTTTGTGTCTTAGTAGGACTAGGCATGTTTAAGAATGTAAAGAAGACATTTGAATCTTATGGCGTGATCTTAAACTAAAGATGTGTATAACATACCAAAAATACTCTTTTCTTGTGGTCTTAATTCTTGAACATTCAATCGGTCCTACAACGGAGTATCTTTAAGGGTAAAATAACACGTTGGAACTAATATCTTACTAACATAAAAATGTGGCATTCTTTTCGAAACGGACTACAACAACAACATACCCAGTGTAATCCCACTTTGGTCTTGAGAGGGTGGTGTGTAGGAAGCCTTAACCCTACCTTATGAAGGTAAAGAGGTTGTTGCCGATAGGCTCTCGGATCAAGTAAAGCATAATCAAAAGACAAGTAAGTAAAACCAATACAGTAGCGAAGAAGTCATGTTGAAAACAATTCAGAAAAGAACAAGTAGCAACAACAAAATGTACGATAACTGAAGCGAAGGAAACAATAGGTAACACTATAATCGAAGAATAAAACGGTATGAGAGTAATAATTAACAACACTAATTGGGAAACTAGACAATACTCGACTACCTACTAACCTTCTACCCTAATCCTCTAACCTCCATATCTTCCTATCTAGGATCATGTCCTCGATAAGTTGCAGGTGTGTTATGTCTTGTCCAATCACCTCACCCCAATACTTCTTTTGTCCTATCTATGTGTGTCCTAATACCCACTATAGCCAACCTCTCACACCTCCTCACTATAGCATCGGTGCATCTTCTCTTCACATGTCCAAACCATCTCAGTCTCGCCTTCCTCATCTTGTCCACCACAGAGGCCACTCCCACCTTGTCCTGAATAGCTTCGATCCTGATCCTATCTCTCCTAGTATAACCACACATCCATCTCAACATCCTCATTTCCGAAACAGACTAAATACACACATAAAATGGAGAGAGTGTAAAAGTTTTTAGTACCATGTGGTGATGCAAGGAATACAGTATCGCTTTGTTCTACATCTGGTGCACCGAACAACCCTTCCTTTGTCATTCCTCTGGCATTGATGACACATATTGGATTCAATCTCATTCCCCTGCCATGTTCCGAAATTCAACACGAAAACAATTCGGTGTTAGTACGAATAAATTAAATGAACATAATTTTGAAATATTTAAAATCACATTTAATATATAAACAGACATTCAAACTTGGCCTCAGCTGCCGTTCACATCTAAACACCTCAACTTGATCTCAACTAGCAACTAAACACTCCACTTCGTCCCCACGTATCTCGTGGACACCCTATGCTGACGTGACACATAAATTTTTGGAGGTGTCTAGATGTGCATACTCAAAATTGACAGTTGAGACCAAGTTTGAATGTCTATTTATCTATTATGCCTATTAAAAAAAAGTTAAAATTTTTTGTACATTCTCATCCTTTCTCTTTCTAACTCGTGGTTTTGATGGGGGAATTTTCCTTTGTCGCATCACAAATCTACTTTCTGAATCTCCACAGCAGCAGCATTCGACCTCTTTTTCCCATGTTTTTTCATACTTTTATTTATTTCTTCTTCATCATCTAAATCCAATATTTCCATTTCACTTTCTACTACACATTTCTTTTCCTTGTCTTTCATGGAACGAATTTGTTCAGCCACCTCCATTGAAACCCTCCCTTCGTTTCTCTTTTTCACGGGAGTGAGGTCAGAGTTTCAAAACTTTTCAAATTTTTGCCGCTTATATATATAAAACTAGATATATTACCTTCTTTGTCTTAATCTATGTCATACGAATAAAATTTAGATATTCAATCAATTTTTTATATAATTTTTAAATATTTTAAGTTGTTGTAACTATTGTAATTTATGATAATACTTCCTTTTTCTCAACTTATGTGGCATCGATATCATTTCGTGACTCAACTAAATTTTTTATATATCTTTTAAATATTTTAAGTTGTTAATTATTGTGATTTATAATATTTTTTATCTTTCTTAATTTATGTGGCACTGATAAAATCTCGACAGTCAACCAAATTTTTTAGGGAAAACTACACAAATTGGACCTAATTGTGAAACTATTTACCCAAAATAGACTCAACTCAAAGTATTTACCCTTAATAGACCTTCAACCCAAAGTAATTACTCAATTGCCCACTTTCTCTTTTTCTTATTTCGCGCATGATGTCAGCGTCACTATCATGAATTAATCATCTGTGATACTCTGTCGGTATATTGATACTCTATCGGTATTATATAGGATTTTGAGCTTAATCCTCTGTGTTACTCCATCGGTATATTGATACCATGTCGGTATCATATAGGACTGAACTTAATCCTCTGTGGTACTCCATCGATATATTGATACCATGTTGGTATCATATAGGACTGAGCTTTTTTTTAAGAAATAAATAAGAAACAATTAAGAGAAAATTATTAAAGTCACAAGCTTATTTATTGAACTCAAAATTAGTAAAAATATATTGTTATAATTTTTTTCTCTTTTTGCAAATTAAAAAAAATAAATCTAAATTATGAATTTTTTTTAACTGTTTTCAAATTAAAATATTGAAGAACTGAAACATACTTCAACGATACCATGACAATATATAGATATATCGTAATGGTATCATGGATGATTGAGTAATTTTATCGAAGGACTGAAGCAAACCTCAATGAAACATTGTTCAGTTACTCTTTGTTACCACCAGAGTATATTATACTTTGATGGTATCAAGGAGGAAGTAGTCCTTCAATGAAGACACTGTCCAATTAATCTTTGATACCACCAGAGTATATATATATATACTGTGATGGTATCAAAGAGGAAAAAAAGAGTGGGCGCTGACGTCTGACGTCAGCCGCATTTTTCTTTTTTTAGATAAATACAGTTTTAGGATAAAAGGGGTATGAAAGTAATGGGGTATTTGAGGGTAAATAGTTTTCTTTTTTGGGGTATAAGTGTTCTTTTCCTAATTTTTTATGTCTTTTAAATATTTTAAGTTGTTATTATTGTGATTTCTAGTATTTTTTACGTAATACCCAAATATATAACAGATTAAAAAAAAAGTAAGATAAATAAATTAAAATTAAAAAAATACAAAAAGAAATATACAAGTAGACAACACAAGTGGGCATGTCAACCTCATGCATGTTTGTTGCCCTTTATATATATGTAACTAGATATAAAGAAACTGTGCTGGCACGGGTGTAATATATATCATTTTATTAATCTCAATTTATATAACACAGACGGAATGCATATAGTTAACCAAATATTTTATATGGTTTTTACATATTTTAAATTATTAATTATTGTGATTTATAATATTTTTTATGTAATTTTCAAATAATATATGTTACTCCTTCTGTCTCAATTTATGTGGCATTGATATAATTTCGAGAGTCAACTAAATTTTTTATGTATCTTTAAATTTTTTAAGTTGTTAATTATTGTGATATATAATACTTTTTCTTCTGTCCCAATTTATTTGATACTGATAAAATTTTGAGAGTCAACCAAATTTTTATGTCTTTTAAATATTTTAAATTATTAATTATTATAATTTATACTACTTTTTACGTAATTTTTAAATATATAACAGATTAGAAAAAGTAAGATAAATAAATTAAAACAGAGAAAGTAATAAAGAAAATATTCAAGTAGACAGAACAAATAGGCATATTGATCTGATGTCTACTTATCCTTCTTTATAAGTAAGGTTAAAAATATATATGTAACGACTTGTTCCGTCGTTACTGAAAATATCTGCTATCAAGGCAGGTGCCCCTAAATTTATAATAAGAGTTAGGATTAATTCTTTAGTATGAGAGTACATTTGGTATGTACTAAGGTTTTACAATACTCCTAGCACAAAGTTAAGTTGAAAGCTTCCTTATCGATTTATTTTCGGGCTAAGTTCAAACTAGAGTCAACTTCAAACGAGCATTCCTCCTAGAATATAAAGAGTTAGGGGTCCTAATACCCACCAAATTAAAGATCTCTGAGTCCTCTTTCCAACGCCACCAATCATTTGTCAATTCGCTTCCCGAGTAAAAAGTTATGACTGTTTTACTGAATACTGTCTGTGTTGAAAAATTTGGTTCGCTGTAGCGGGATTTAGGTCGCTATAGCGGAATTGCCGTAGCGATTGACCTTCCGCTATAGCGGAATGACGGAACCAGAAAGCCCAGAAACGGGTTTTATAATCTCATTCTCCCTTCTTTAGTCAAAAACAGACGAGGGTTGCTCCAAAAACTCTCCTAGGCTGCTCTTAAGCTTGGGAGCCATGGGGAGGAGGGATTCCGGCTAAAGGGACGCGAAACCATGGATTCAGGCCTGTAGAATCGACAGGGAACATCTTCACGGAGCCAGAAAGGGCATGGAACAACTTCTCGGCATCCAGGTAGGCTAGGTTCTTTCTTTGAGTAGACTTAGACCTGCTTCTATTTCATATTATTAATATAGAAAGAAAGGAGAAATCATATTTAGACCTTCGGGCACGGAGTCTGGAGGAATATTGTATGGCTTGGTTGGTTTACTGATTAGGGATTGTTAATGTCGGGGTGATGTGCTTCATCCCGGGTTGTTATACATGTCAAAATTGGGTTTAGACAACTAGATTGTTTGTAAGGTTTGGAAAATCGAAAAGGCTATGGTTAATTAAATGACTAGTTTTAAGGGAGTTTCGGGGATGATTCTAGTATAAAGGAAATAGAGTAAACTAGAACGATTAAAGTACCAATGTTGGGGGATGTCTCTTTCATGTTGTATTTGTCTTAAGAATAAGGTCCGAAATTGATGTATCTGTGATTATGTGTCAAAAAGGGGTAAGTCGGGGATTAGTCCTCGAGTGGGTCTAATTATACGTTACAATTGTATTTGATGATGGCCCCATGAGTGGACCTGGTTTAATTCTTAAAACTGTTTCTATTGCATATTGGCCTGTGAGAGGCCGGGTAGTTGAACTTAAGTGTGAGATTGGTCTTAGTGTGGACCGGGATGACATGTTGAACACTTAGGTGATGGTTATTGTATCATCTATGCATTGTAAGTGTTGTGTACTGTTGACTAAGTATTTGTATGGTTTGCATTGCTTAGGGAAGGATTTAGGGATGTCCAAAAGTCCTGTTTTCAGTCTTGTGAAATGAACTAGGTGTTATTGCTTGTTGGTTTACAAATGTTGATTATTCATTGTTTGTGACTCTAGATTTTGTGTGACATTCGATTGGCTCGGGTACCACGCCTGGTACAGGTTACATTCGGTTGGCTCGGGTACCACGCCTGGTACAGGTTACTTATTGATTGGCTCGGGTACCACGCCTCGTACAGGTTACATTCGGTTGGCTCGGGTACCACGCCTAGTACAGGTTACTTATTGGTTGGCTCGGGTACCACGCCTCATACAGGTTACATTTGGTTGGCTCGGATACCACGCCTGATACAGGTCACTTATTAGTTAGCTCGAGTACCACGTCTAGTACAGGATACTATTTGGTTGGCTCGGGTACCATGCCTGGTATGGAAATTAATAACGGTTGGCTCGGGTACCACGCCTCGTACAGGTTACATTTGGTTGGCTCGGATACCACGCCTGATACAGGTCACTTATTAGTTGGCTCGAGTACCACGTCTAGTACAGGATACTATTTGGTTGGCTCGGGTACCATGCCTGGTATGGAAATTAATAACGGTTGGCTCGGGTACCGCGCCTGGTACAGGTTTTGCTTTACTTGATTGGTTGTATTCTTTACATGTTGGTTCTGTGAATGAATCGGGTTATCTGTGATTGATTACATTGGTCCTTGAGAGGCCAGGTTGTTATACTTAAATGTGGGGATGGTCTTGGGGTAGACCGAGAATCGCATGTAAACACTTAGGTATTGGTCTAGGGATTCTTGATTGGTCCGGATAATGAAAAGGGTATATGTCATGTTTGTCATTATTGTTGAATGACTATTGAACCTGTTCTCTGTGGTTGATAAGTAAAAAGGTAAACTTAGAGTCTGGAGTTGTACTACTGGTTGGTTATTATATGTGGCACTGCTTTAGTCAGTACGAGTGTACTTATTGTTCTTTATATGTTGGGTTTCAGAGAAGGCTGGGATTTATTATTATTTTAGTATAGTTGGTCCTTAAAGGACCGGGTTAGTGTGCTTAAGTGACAAAGGGATTCTTTTGTGAACCAGTCCGTATGTTATGGGCATAGATGATGTACTAGGGATCCTGGTTGGGTTCGAGTTATGTAAAAAGGATGTATATTGGTTGTCACTAAGAACTGTCAAAGTTGGCTAGACTTGTTACATGCGGTTAATAAGCTAAAGAGGAGACTTGGTGATCTGGTTATAGTGTAGCATGTGGTTATTTGCTGAGTATGGCCCTGGGGGGTCATGGGAACAGTTTTGTACTAGTAGGTGGGGGTACGACGTGTGCTATCTATGTCACTAGGTAGTGGGGTTTACTCCAGGTTGTTGAGTCACAGTGGTTGACTTAGGTAAGGAAATGGTAGTCCGGGTCTGGACATAGATGTGTTAATATCGAGGTGACTTGGGAAGTCTAGGTGACAAGATGACTTGGGAAGTCTAGGTGTCAAGGTGACTTGGGAAGTCTAGGTGCCAAGGTGACTTGGGAAGTCTAAGGAATAGGCAGGATTGGGTTGACATTGGATTTTGGTAAGGTAATGTTGAAGGGTTGAGTATTGTAATTAATTGTGCATTCCCTTGATTTCTTATATGATGACATGAGTGGATTCGGGTCGACCGATGATGCCTACCAGTACGTGTGTTTGTACTGATTCTACTCTTGCTATACCTTTTTGGGTATAATCTGGTTGCAGGGTTGGTGATGTTTCACAGGTTCAGGATTGCGGTGATCTTCCAACAACTCCTACTTTTGCTTCTATGGTGAGAGTTGAGTCTTCTTTATTTTTGTATCATCTTGTAGTAGCTCTTGTACCGACTTAGACTAGGTTCTAGGAAGGGCTGTCTCATATTAAAAATATTTTCCGCAAGTTCTTTAAGTCATTTATTTTCTGAAAATTTTGTAAAGGAAATTCCATGTATTAAAAAGGGTTTTATTTCATGATTTATTTCTTTTTTCGCATTACATATTGGTTCGGGTGGTAAGGGTTCTCCTATCTAGGTAGATTAGAGTAGGTGCCACGACCCGGTAGTTGGGTCGTGACAATATATCCAAGTAATACTATTTGAATAATAATATCTCTGAAATTTGGACATAGATTCCCAATTTTATTTTATTTTTTTAAATCCTGATTTGGGTGAAATTTGATTTTAAGTTGAAAATGTATTTGGTCATAATTTTTCAAAATATTTATATTTTATTTATTTTTTCGGAAAAACATGAAACATAACTGATAATCATAAGTTTTAAAAACTATCAAGAATATTCAAATGTACCGAACAAATATATTTGCTAATCTTGTACGGTCAGACCTCTTTATAACGGTCCTGTTATAACGACATTTCATTATAAGAGCTTGATTTTCTCTAGAACCTATTTTTCATGTTATATTTTATTTCTCTATGACATCATTCTACCTATAACAACAATGACATTTGCTATAGCAATACACTCTTTATAAAAATACCCCTCTATAACAACCATACTCAAATATTGTGTAATAATATTTTATAAAAAATATATTATGTATAAAATAAAATATTAAAATATTTATAGTAGTCATCATTATTGTTATGCCCATAGTAAATTTCAAGTAAAAAATCTAAAAGAAAAAAAATTGTACTTATATGGTGTCCATTAGTTATGGACTTATGGTCATAAGTTCACGAGGAAAAAGTCTATTGTCTTTTGTATATTCATACTTTTTTCTAATTTTGTATATTTTTGTGTATAACGGCTAAATGAGACTAAACGTCAAATGTCACTATACATATATAACAGCACCTCGCTATAACAGTCATGAGACCTTCAGACAAACATTGTCACTATAGAGAGGTCTGATTGCATATGCAGAATATTTATTGATCGCTCATTATCAATCAACCTAATTTTATGGGCTAATAATGGAGCTCGACACGTGGGAAAATTAGGAGAGGACGCGTGGCTAAAAAGGACAGGTCGAATATGACTCGGCAAGAGTAAACACTGGACATCCTTCTTAAACATGGTCGGAAGAAGCAATTGTATTCGTAGAAGAACCGGTATCGAGATATTCAAGGTTGGTATCATATCAGTAAGCCCGTCTAGCTTTGGAGGCATGAAATCGGACATCAAGTTGACCGAATAAATTTAGAACCCAACCGTTCTTGAAAGATCCACGATATTCCTGGGCCGTTGCGCAACTGGAACAGATGTGACTAAATGGGACATTTGAATTTTATTCATTCACTGCATTATATTCAAATATTGTAATCTCAAGTTTTGTGTTCTTAAATACAAGAGTGTTTCAAGTTTACTTACGGCGATACTATCAGCCAGTCATGCCTAAATCAAGTTCGATTCACTTACTTTTTTTTAATTGTTATTCGGTTTTTTACTCGCAATTTCTTTATATTATCATATAATATACTTTTAAAAATGTAATTTCACATCAATTCAATTTTTGATCAAAATGAATCAATCGTGGTCTGATCCTCCTTATCAGTAAGCCCGTCTAGCTCTGAGAGCATGAAATGAGACATCAAGCTACAATCGATACGGGTAAAGTCAAAATCATTAGGAGAGAAGGAGGTTATTGAGGTGTTTAGCATTTAATATATATTTTTTTTAGGAAAATAGTGTTAGTGGAGTGATTTTATTGTCCTAAGAGAAACAAAGTAATTTTTGTAGGCAATTTTCACAACTGGGGTGACCATTCAAGAATTATCTTTCCTTTCCTTTCTAGTTGATTTCAAGAAGAGCAACACATTTTTATATTTAGTAATATTAATATAATTTAATTTTGAAATATCATTTTTATTCTCGATGAAATAATTTAAAGTCACAAATATCTATGACTTATTTTATATTTCAAAAGTTTTTCTTTTATTGCTTAAATTCTATGCATAATTAAATACTATCACATAAATTGTGAGTGTTATTTATCTCATATAGGATATGACATCAGAAGACATAGGATGCTTGTTCGACTAAGAAAAACCCAAAATCTCTTTAGGGTTCCATATTTATCCAATAGCTTGTGCAGGTGGAAAAGAAAAACACAAGAACATGGAGGGTTTTGGGTTTTCCTTAGTTGAACAAGCGTCCTAAGTCTAAGTCATCAGTGTGATGATTGAATAAAAGAGGGATTAGAGTTTTTTTAGATTGGTTGGTTTGAAAGAGTAAAAAAAATGGTTGGTGTAATTTTTTAAAGTCACGTGGCATTTTTTTTTTTGAGAAAATTCCATAAAAGGCAATAGTTTAGGTCTATATTACGTAATTTAGCAATAGTTTTGATATTTTCATTACATAACATAACTCACTTTTAAGTCACTATTTCGAGTATCAGGTATCAAATATCATAGTTATGTTTGAGAACATATATCTATGATACAATTTTGATGATAATAATTGGGTTTTTTTTTTTGATACACAGATAAAAAAATTATTGATACAATAATTGAATTCATTGTATCACTCAAAAAATAAATATATAGATATAATTTTTTGACAATAGGTGTATCAATTTATAAGTTTTTCTGATATGTAGATACAATCTTATAATAACTGTATCGATTTTTTTGGATACACATACAATTTTTTTTGATACATAGATACAATTGGTTGTATCAATTGTATTCCACCCCACTACCATTAACTGGACATAATTTTGTCCTAGTCTCCACATGATTTCCGATTAATGGAATCACGCGGCTTCCCCCTTTTTTGGGGGGATCAAGCAGAAAGTCAGTGCTAATGCCAACTGCAGCAAAATTAATTATTTTGTATTAGTCTCCACATGATTTTCGGCCATAGAATCAAACCAAAAACCAACGCCAATATCATTAATAGTGTAATGCCCTTAGTGCTCAACAATCTGGTCGGGGAGGGGAGGAGAGGGGGGATCTTGGTAGTGGAGATGGTGGCGTAGAAGGAAGAGGTGGGTGAGATTTGGTGGGGGTGGAGCTTGGTAGTGGAGATGGTGGCGGTAAAGGGAGGGGCAAGTGAGATCTGGTGGCGGGTGCGGCTTGATAGTGGAGATGGTGGCAGAGAACAAGATTAGGTTTAGGTGTGAGACGTGTATCTTAATAGGAGAATTTGCTAGAAAAAATGAAACTCTTGTTGAGTTGTGTAATTTTTTTTTAAACTATAGTTTTTAAATAGTTAAACTATCTATGTTGCTTAGTTAAGCAATTTTTCCTATTTTTTAATCTAGTAAATATAGGTCTGTTAACGAAAAGAGTAAATATGAACATTTGTTAGACGATAAGGGTATATATGCGCCACCTTTTTAAATAAAGGATTTATTCTCTCTAAATCGCAAAGTTGAGGGGTATATTTATCTCTTTTCCTTAGAAAAACTAATTATTAAGCTACTATTCAACACCCAAATATACTCCAAATAAATTATAATTTAATACATAAGTTCCATATGTCATAAAGAACCAATTTCGATCATCAATTTGCCAAAACAACAACAAATCTAACAACCTCATTTAGCACCTTTTAAATTTTTTTACAGTTATTTGTGTTTGAATTTTATAAAAAGAGATACTTTTGTTTGAAGTTACGTAATACTGAATATTCATACAAAATAAAATGCAAGGTAAAAATGTGGCGATTAAAATAGGACATCTCATGAAATTTTTAAGATTTAAAATGATGTGTTAATCAGGTAAAAATTTCATGGGGCATCTTATTTTAGTCACTCCATTTAGCTATTACCCACTTTATATTTTATTTTACATGAATGCTCAATATTAAGTAACTTTCAGACAAAGGCACGCTTTTTTTTTTTTTGCTTTTTCTTTTGCTTCTGCATGCAGACATACATGCTTGAAATTTTAGCCAATTTTAGCATGTGTTTCAGACATGTATGACTGAGCACAAATATATATGAAAAAATTAAAGCATTGCTAAATGGGTTTATTAGATTAGTTGTTGTCTTGACAAATTGATGATTGACACTTGTTTTTATAATACATGAAACTTATGTTTCAAATTTGAGCTTATTAAGAGTAGATTTGAGGGTTGAAATTTGAAGGATAAAATTATTATTTTGACGAAAAGACTTCAGACGCACACGACTGAAATTTTAGCCAATTTTAATATGTGTTTTAGTCATGTATGATCGAGCATAGACATAAATGAAAAAGTTAAAAGGTGCTGAATGAATTTGTTAAATTTGTTGTTGTTTTAATAAATTTTGATGATTAAAAATTATTCTTCATGATACATAAAATTTATGTTTCAAATTTGAACTTATTTAAAGTAGATTTGGGTGTTGAAATTTGAAGACCAAAATATTATTTTTTGGTAAAAATAAGTCAGATGCACACGATTGAAATCTTAACATGTGTTTCAGTCATACATGCATACATGAAAAATTAAAAGAGTGCTAAATGAGTTTATCAAATTTATTGTTGTTTTGATAAAATTGATAATTGAAGTTTGTTCTTTATGATGTATGAAACTTATATTTTAAATTTGAACTTTTTTGAAGTAGATTTGGGTTAATTGTTGAAATTTCCAGAAAAAAATTGACGAAACAAATTCATACACACATAAGTGAGATTTAAGACAATTTTTACATGCACATATGACATGAATTTTCAACCTCAATTGCGTATGTCTGAATCATTTTCAAAGCAGATAAACTTAAAAAAATATTACAAAATAGACACTAGTTAAATAACAACCTCAAAAATAGATATTTGTGCACTTAACCCGTTAACCAACACATTATCCAGCACTCCAGCCCATTATGTATTACCAGTTAGCTACGCAACCCAATCCAAATTGACCTGAAAATTCCCAATCAACTAATGTTGTAGGGGTTGAGCAGCAAATGGGCTTTGTTTTTGTTTTCTACCCAATTGGAAGTGCACAAATAACCATTTTTAAAATCCTTAAAAAAATAGTTGAAGTTTACAAATTTTTTAAAGTTTAACCGTTTTAGAATTAAATTCATATTTGTGGAACCAAAATTGAAAATCACGAATCTACAATTTTAAATTATAATCCTGCGTATAAATTTGAAAACTATGAACCTTTAAGTCTGAAGTTGAAAATGCCAGAAGCTTGGACAGTTCACAACTTCAGACATTCGGGCTGAAGTTTGAAAACTTCGAATCCAAAAGATCTAATGTTGGGAACTAATCAAACATGACTTCAGACTTAACTTCTAAAGTTCAAATCTTATTCATCTTTTTTCTCTCTGCACCACCATCTCTATCGTTAATCATCTTTTCTTTTTTTCTTTGACCCCTATGCAGCTACATACATGTATTAAAATAGTATTCTATATTGCATGTTCAAATCGTTTAGCGCATTCTCTCCTAGTGATATAGGTGGTGGTGAGGTGACGGGGAGAGAGAAAAAGAAAGGAAAGGGGAAGGGAAGATGGTGGTGGAGGTGATGATGACAATGGTGACAGAAAGAGACAAGGAGGAAGGAGGAAGAAAGGGTGATTGGTGGTAGAGATAATTGCGAGAAGAGAGAAAGAAGAAACAAAAAAGTTTAAAAACTCAAAATTAGGGAAAAGAGAACTTGCATAAAACACACATCTTTAGGAGCTAACTACTCTTTTTCCCACTACTTTCC
Organism: Jaltomata sinuosa; assembly: GCA_003996215.1. Classification (NCBI taxonomy): domain Eukaryota; kingdom Viridiplantae; phylum Streptophyta; class Magnoliopsida; order Solanales; family Solanaceae; genus Jaltomata; species Jaltomata sinuosa. The sequence continues at coordinate 846,258 of QJPP01007186.1, read as the reverse complement.
CTTTCGATACATCACAATCCCGGCGAATACATCCCAAACCACTCGAATACATTCCAATCCCATTCGATACATCCCAAACCACTCGGATACGTCGACATCTTTGGTTTTATCTCGAATACATAGGGTATCCGCATATATCTGAGGGGTTACAACATGTATCCGCATGTATTTGAGGGGTTACAACATGTATCTGATGGTTGGAATGTATCTGATGGGTGGGATGTATCCGAGGTGAGGTGATGTATCCAAGGTGACGTGATGTATCTGAATGGGGTTTTTGGTTAACATTGTTATGTTTTTTGGAGATTTTGGAGAGAGATGCAAACAATAAAATAGAAAATATGAATGAAAACTTTCTCATATTAATTTCATTAATAATAAGCCTTTATATAGGCACATAAACAAAGTAGTAGACTCCTCCTATATCTAAAGTACTAAACTCTTATTAAAACTAATAAACTGAATATTCAACTAAATCAATAATTAGACTCCTCAAATAACTAAACAAATAATTATTCTAGAAACTATGTAGCAGTAACAGATGCAATATCCAACACTCCTCCTTGCTTCTGTTGCTGCAATCTAGTAAAGTTCGTCCTCCTGAGTTTCTTCTTCCATTAGTAGTGCTTGTGAGTTGTTTTGATCTTTGAACTTGCACACTTTTGTAACATGACCTGTTTGTTTGCAATTTCCACATATTGCGTCAGATCTCCACCAACAAAAATTTTCTAAGTGTGTTTTCTTCTTGCAATATTTGCAAGGAGGATAATCAATTTTTTCTTTTTGGTGTTTTACATAAAAAATACTTTCATCAACTTTATCTTGTCTGAAAGCTCTTCTTTGCTCTTGTGCTTGAAGAGCACTTATTAATTCTGCAAGAGATATGGTAGAGAGATCTTTAGACTCTTCTAGCGCAGAGATTTTTGACTCAAATCTCTCTGGAATAGTCACAAGAATTTTTTCAACTATTCTGTTATCTTTAAAATCCTCGCCAAGCAACCTGATTCTATTGACAATCAAAGAGATCTTGTCAGAATACTTAGTGATGGTCTCACCCTCTTGCATTCTAAGAGATTCAAAATCCCTTTTCAAATTCAAGATCTGATTTTGTCTGCCTCGTTCACTTCCTTGATACTCTTTTTCGAGTTTGTCCCAAGCTTCTTTCGCTGTCTCACATGCAATTATTTTAGAGAAGATAGAATCTCCAACTGAATTTTGAATCACAATTTTGGCTTTGCATCTTCTGGTTTTCTCTTCTGAAAGAGTTTTGATTTGGGCAGAAGTAGAATTTTCAGGGAGTGGTTGTAAAGGTGATCCTTCCGTTACAACTTCCCACAAATCATAAGCTTCAAGATAAGACTTCATCTTCACTGCCCAAATTTGATAATTTTCACCAGTGAAAATTTGTGGAGCAGTCAAAGAAAGACCATTGCTTGCCATGGTTGATGAAAAATAGGTTAAAAGTGGTATGGATTAAAATTGGTTAAAATTGATATTGGTTGAAAATAGCCCTGAGCGTTAAAAGTAAGCACGGGTTAAAATAAGTTGAAAATGAGTATGGATTAAAAATAGTTGAAAGTTTTTTTCCTCAACAAAGGCACAAGATCATGAAGGCTCTGATACCACTGTTATGTTTTTTGGAGATTTTGGAGAGAGATGCAAACAATAAAATGGAAAATATGAATGAAAACTTTCTCATATTAATTTCATTAATAATAAGCCTTTATATAGGCACATAAACAAAGTAGTAGACTCCTCCTATATCTAAAGTACTAAACTCTTATTAAAACTAATAAACTGAATATTCAACTAAATCAATAATTAGACTCCTCAAATAACTAAACAACTAATTATTCTAGAAACTATGTAGCAGTAACAGATGCAATATCCAACAAACATGTGGTATATTAAATAATTAAAATAAAGTAGAGTGAGAGAGTTAATAAATATGGTAAGGAGGTATGTCTCTTTAGATAGTTTATCCTTAAATTTACCCTTGAATTAAGCAAAAGGTTTAATTTACCTTATATTTAAAACCATTTACAAAATAAGGGCAAATTGGTTCCTTTTTCATAGTTCGGGAGCAAATTTGACCCAAACTTTAACAGAGGACAAATTTGTTCTATTATGCATAATTCACAGACAAATTTAACCCCTTAATCTTGGATCAGTCTCTCCCCAAATGGCTCTTTAAGTAAAGCAATATGTTCAAACTGCTATGATTTCAACTTCCAAAGTTCACGGATCAAAAAACCAAAGTTCCAACCAAAATTAAAATGAAATAAAAGTCAAAGACCTAACTTTGGAAAAGGAAAAGATAAGCTTTATTGTTTATACTTTATACCACAAGTTTCTAAAATCACTATGATTGTTTACCTCATTACAGGAGAGCAGCAAGTACATCAAGTTTTTGGCACGTGGGATAAGGAAGATATTTCAAGATTAAATTTAGTATTAAATTTTTATTATGTTTGGTTGATGATATAAATTTATTTTGAGATTAATTTATATCGTTAACTAAATATAGTATAAATTTAATATCAAACCTAGCCTTGAGATATCTCACCTTATCCCATCCATAATGAGATTATTTTATCCCATCTCTCATATGGTATAAATTAGTCCAGGAATTATAATTCTATAACTATAATCTCGAGATAATTTAGTCTGTGTACCAAACGATCCCTAAAGCTTTTATAAGTATCCTACTCAAAGAAATTAAATAAATGACCTTTTTTGTCTAATTTTTAAAAAAGTGTGTTATGAATTACTCCCTTAGTTCACTTTTACCTGTTCACTATAAAAAAAAAAAATTATTTTTACTTGTCCACTTTAGCATATCAAGAAAAATACAATTTATTTTTTCTATTTTACCTTAATATTAACTGTTCAGTCCAAATCATTTTTCGAATCCATTAAAAATTATACACTAATTAATATAAATATCATAATAAAATATATATTTCATTTATTATTTTTTAAAGAATGTACAAATTTATTGTGGACAAATAAAAATAAACAAAAAAAATAGCTTCATTCGAATGGTATAAAAAGTTGGTTAACAACACACTCAAGAAAGTGATATCGTTACAACTAGGAAGCATAGCAAGACATGAATTGGCATTTGGCACATCAAAGCTATTATTTCTCCTTAATTTTTAGCAACAATCATAACTAATTTCCACTTAAATTTTTTTTAGGGTAATATCTCTATCTCACACCATATCATCTTTGAATTTTATCATTTCCCATTTCTGAAATTTCTTTTGTGCATGTTATAGTTCATCGATCTCAAACGACATTCTTCTATTTTTTTTTGTGTGTTACTTGCACTTTTTGTGTATTGGGAAAAAAGTGACATACACGCGGCAAAACTCAGAATTAACACATGGCATATGAGATTGAAAAAAAATGTCTACTTATGAACCACCTGGAACCTCCCCTCTTTTAGAAATAGAATAACAAAACCTGCTCACATTATATTATTTATGAACCACCTTAAGCGGTGCTATTGACAACTCTGATTTTTTGGTTAGGATAGCTTAGTCTCATATCAATGATCTTGTACAAGGTTCGAGATGCCAAACTCAAAATTGTAATTTTTGCATATAAATGATCAATGGAGACAAATTTAAATAATTAAAAATAATAATTCATATCCTTATCATCAACAAATTGTCTTGTATTTTTTCATGCCATTAATGAAGCTCTCCATGAAATGCATAATCTGCACGTCTCCAAATTTTTTGAGAAAAATAGGTTCAAATTTACCCTTCAATGTTTAATTATTATTTAAAATTGACTTCATATTAGAGCTTTAATTTGTTAGATGTCCAGGGAAAAAATGAGACTTTTTTTTTACGGCAAAATAATTTAGACCAAAAGTATATTGAAAGGAAAATTTCTTAAATTCAGATAGTTCATGGAAGAAAAAAACCCTTCCCCCTGTTATTGTTATACTCCATATTATTTATTTAGATGCGATCATATCAACATTAAGGGCCCAGAGGGTTTTTTCAAATCCTCTTCGGTAAAAAATTATACTATTTATATATGATTAAAATTATTTTTTACATATATATAGTAGACGTTGAAACTCCTTTAACCTCTTTGTATGTTTACATTTTATATTTCAAACCCTCTTAATAAAAGTTCTAGCTCCGCCACTGAATACTAAGATGGGTGACCTCCAAAAAATTCCTCGTATTGCATCCCTCGTACATACACACTAGTACTCTCTCTGCATTTTTTTGTGAGATTATATTGAATATGTTGATGTTATTTGGTGGCGGAGATATATAATCTTTACGGTGATCGACGTGTGAAACACTTGTAGCCACAATAAAAAGTTAAATGAATTGTACAAGAAAAACAAACATGTAAGAATATTATAATGAATGCCAGTACTGTTTATGTTGCTGTAGTCCCCACATGTTCCATTTTTCCCCACATGCTCCATTTAGAACCTTCAAAATGGAAAATGTGGAAAAAAGAAGTAAAGCTAGGTATGTGTAATGACCGGGTTCGTCATTATGGGTAGTCCAATCGTGCCAAGTTTTAGAGTTAGAAAACTTCAGGTTTGGGAGTGAAATTCTGGGCTAGGCTAGTCTCGGCCGGTTTAGGAGCGAGGAATGATCTAGGGCCATCCGGGTAAGTATGGGGTCGGATGTCTTGTGTTGAGCTAGTTTTTCTCGTAGCTAACACATAAGGGAGTCCGGGAGACTTTTCGGAATTAAATTTGGGTAAGTAGAACTTCCGAAATCGAGGTTGACGTGAAGGGGTTGATTCGGGACGTCGGAAAAATAAGTGTGTTATAAAATGGACTAGTTTTGGAGATTTTATGACTTTCTGTTCCGTGTCAACCGCTATAGCGGTTGACACTCCGCCACAGCGACTTCCGCTTTAGCGGAGAAATTACCGCTACAGCGGTAGTCAACGTTGGTCAGCCTCCACCATAGCGGGCTTCTCCGCTATGGCGGTATCGCTATAGCGGGCTCGACGAATTTTAATGCTGAAACATTCCCCAAAACATTCAGTTTTCACAAATTTGTTTTGGGAGAAGGGTAAGGCGATTCCAGGGAATTTTTCTCCGTTTTCCATTGTTTTTCTTCCCTAAGGTAAGGTTTCTACTCTCCAGTCTTCGTAATACTTTTCTTATGCGGTATAATTGCTAGGAGAAAACTTGGGGGAAGGTTGGAATAACCTAGGAATGGTAGAATTCGGGGAAGGAAGGGGATTCAAAACATGAATGTCTTGGGTATTGTTAAAAGTAAGATATTATGATCATAGGTTGTTAAATTCTCTATTTTTATCCGTAAAAATGATAGAACTAGGAAAATTAACGGTGGAGAGCCCGGGAAAAGGGTGGAATGATCATGGGTGGCCTGGGATTTTGGGATTCGCTGTAATCCGGGTAATGTGCAGGCCTTGTTTGTTAATTTCATGTACTTATATGTTATTTTAGACCAAGAACGAGAAGGGAATCCGGAACACGAGAAAGCTCGGGTTGAGTAGAGCTTGGATCATTTCGAGGTAGGTGATGGCTTACGATTCCTGTGAATGTTGTATGTTTTGTACTCCTATCTAAGTGTTTGTATGAATTGCATTACTTAGATGAAATTGTGTAGAATGTCTAAGGGTCCTGTCTTACAGTCTGTGAGTTGAACGGTTTGTTACTTGTTGGTTTACAAGTTGTGTGTTCATTATTTGACTGTGGATTGTTGACATTCAGTTGGCTCGGGTACCACGCCTGGTACAGGTATACTAACGGTTGGCACGGGTACCACGCGTGATACAGGTATAATAAATGGTTGGCTCGGGTACCACATCTGGTACGAATTACTAACGGTTGGCTCGGGTACCACGCTTGGTACGGGTTTATTTTACTGTATCATTGCATGGTTATTGATTTCATTACATTGACTGTTATTGGTTCCATGAATGGACCGAGCTGCTTTGTTGAATTGTGATATTAGTTGGTGGTCCTTGAGTGACCGGAAATCCTGTTATATCTATTGAATTGGTCTTGGTTTAGGCCGGGTTGTTAGCTAACACTTAGGTGTTGTTTAGAGGGGATCCCAGGGTGGGTCCGGGCTAGGCAGAAAGGATGGTTATTTGTATACGACTGTTGCTTATGATTATTAAGGGTGGATTTCATGCGGGAACAAGTTAGGTAGAGACTTGTAGTCTAAGGGAGCCTGTTTACTTGTTGCATGTTTTCCATACTTGTACTTGATTGTTGAACTGAACTTTACACTGTTTATTTGGAATTGGCTGATGATCCTATCAGTACACAATGGTGGTGTACTGATACTGCACTTGCTTTTCTTTCTTGTGAGTATAGGCAATCTTCCACTGACTGAGACGCGACCTCATATGTAGTACCAGCGTTTTCAGACTTCAAGGGTGAGTTGTTCGATCAAGCTTCCTTGGACCTATTATTAGAGTTGTAGCCCATTTGTTTCGGGCTTAAACTATTTTCTTTATGTTTTGGAGTTGCATCCCCGTACTCTAGACATTGGTAGATTATTTGGTACTGCGACTTTCAGATTCTAGGGGGTAATTTCCGCAGGTTAATGTTAATGAAGTATTTTCCTTATTTATTGAATGCTAGTTTACTTTCTGCACTTGGTTTTGAGCTGTTAGAACGGTTAAGTTCAGAAAAGTGATGGTTCACTCATCCGAGGGTTGAGTGAGTGCCACTCACAATAGTTTGAGTCGTGACAATATAAGATGTTCAAAAAGAAAAGAAGGGAAAAAAAGAGAAATGGAATTTTTGATAATTAGAGCTTTGGATCTATCTTCTGAAATTAATGGGTCCACGTTTGTATTTGAGTACTACTCATACTTTATTGTTACAGATATTGAAAATTTCCTTCCCAAGAAAAATTATATACTCTCTCATATCAAAATACTTGGCGTGTTTTTATTTACATGTCTTTTAAGAAAATATTATTTTTTTAATTAAAATAAGTGTTACTTCCTTTGTTCACTTTTACTTGACACTTTTATTTCATTTTTTAAAGTTAAATTGTATGAACTTTGACCAATATTTTAAGATGTATTTTATTATCATATTAATATGAGAAGGATTGCAACTTATAATATTTTTCGTATAGTTTTTGACCATTTAAATTTTAAATTTTAAATTATTTTACTTCAATTTAATTTTGAAGTTTAGTTAAATTAACATCGAGAAGCGAAATAATGACAAGTAAAAATGAACGGAGGGAGTATTTTAGTAAAAATCACATTTATTATGAAATTAATAAATACGATATGTAATTTATTAAATTATCCCTATTAATTTAATAAATATCTCTTGAAAATTGAACACTATATAAAAAAAGTATAAGGGTATCATTGAAAAAATATACTCTCTTCGTTCCTAAATAAGTAAAAAAAATTATCTTAGTTACACCCCTTAAGAAACTACTCCCTCCGTCGCATATTAGTTGCACACTTTTTTTTTACACGCATATTAAAATTACCTTTTTAAAAACTTTTTTGGAACTTTACAAACAAATGTAAACACTTTCAAAAAGAATTAATTGCAAGGGTAATATGAGAAAAATTTAATTAATGCTTTCTTTATTTAGTAAGGTGGTCAACTAATATGGTACAACTATTTTTAGTATAGTGAGCAACTAATATGGGACCGAGGGAATACTCATTCCTTGAAAATAAATAGTACTTTTATTAACTTGCCCTTAATAAATACTTTGAAAAGAATGTACTTTTATTAACTTGCCCTTAATAATCTTGAAAATTGAACACTATATAAAAAAAGTATTAAGAGTATTCTTTTAGTAGTTTCTTGATTTTGTAAAATTTTCTTTGTTTAAAGAAGGGTAAAAAAGAAAATATCATTAATTAATGTCTTCTTGATTATCTAAAACACTACTTATTTAGGAACTAAATAAAAAACTAAAAAAATGGAGAGAATACTAATTTTTGTCTTGAATTTCTAAAATAATACTTATTTTGAGACAATTTTTTTTTTTATTAATGTGATACTTATTTGAACAGAGAGAGTAATTAGGAGTATTTGACTATTTTACAGTTATTTATGTCTAAAAATATTATCTCTCTTCATTAAATATTATTTTATTTATGTGTCATAATTGAAGTGTTGTACGTAGTTTTCAGTAACACTTACAACTTATAGGATAAAACTTAAAAAATTAATTTTGTCTTGATTAAACTTTTAATTAAAATAATAAATATTTTAAGATAAATATTTTAATAAAGACGATAAGTATTTTGAAACAGGAGAGTACTAGTAGAACATATATAGTAGTACTATAAACTAATCTAAGGTCCAGACAACTAATATGGACGGAAAAAGTAATATATTTGGTGTATAATATTCCATAAAGTAAAATTTTAAAAAGACGATGTGTACACAATCTTACCCTTATCTTGTAAAAGTAAAAGGTCAAAATAACACTATTTCCATAAAATATGAATTAATTACAATTACTATCAGTTCTTCCTTTCCCTAGGTGTACGGCACACCCATGCACTATAAGCTAGTTTAATGTGTGTATATAATATAGAAGTGTTAAAAGGATGAGTTGAATTAAATTTAGTGGATTAAAATAGAATGAATTAATTAAATGAGCGATACATATACACACATATATACATATATATATAACTAAGTTTTAATTTTTGTATTTATTTTCATACACTACTTTATTTAATTACCCAAAAACTTTTTGTTATTATGAAAATTTCTAACATATTAAACAAAATAAAAATTTATTTTAAAAATATATTGACAAGTTCTTTTATGGATCAATTAAGGTTACATATTTAATCTAAATTAACTCAATTTTTAGATTGATTGAGTTGAGTTGTGCCCAAATTTAACTGCCATGAAAATATGCCTAGTGCAAGCCAATCCATCCAAAGTTGAGCGAGTTAGACGAGTCATATTCTATCATGCTCATTTACATAATCAAGAAGGAATTAGCTTTATTTTATCAGATTCACCCTTATTTACAAATAGTAGAGTAGGAATACTTTTTGAAGTGTGCTAAAACCTCATTCACGAACTCATCGTTTGCATACAAATTAGATACAATATTGGTACATGTACATTCCAACTTAAATTACATGCATTAATATTTCCAAGAAAACAAGTGGAAAAAAGAGAAAACACCAAGCCTGCCCTAAATATTCCGTGTTCGTAGGGTTCGGGAAAGTTATATCCCAATAGAGTGTAACGAAAATAACTTACCCTAAAACATCAGCAGTAACTGATATTTCATAGTTCGAACACGTACTTCTGACACACTTTAACGTGTCATTCTAGATATATATACAAAGAACTCCGAGAATTCAATATAGTACTACTGCAATATATAAATAAAAAAAGGATAGTATGCTGCACGAAACATCCATACATGTAAGGTTCGAGAGAGGACCATACCCGAAAGGGTTATGTGATGTAGGCAGCTCCTTACTTTGACGCAAGATTAGTGTCTGCTTCCATACAATACAAATATTCATTACCTATAAATCACATGGAGTAACTCTGATGTTCCCTTTCATAGTATTCTTTCTTTTCTTTTTTTTTGTGAATAATTTTCTTCTTCTTCACCTTTGATTAGGAGAGGGGATTACATGTGAAAGTTTAGATAGTCAGCCAATTGAATTATTAAGATTTCGCTCTTCTTCACCTTCTTGCTTGAGCTGGCTACTAATTAATTAATCAAGGGTTAGTTTGTGTACTAGGGTTTGATAATTTCTTACCAAGTCTGTGCTTGTTATTATGCATCCAAACCTTGAATACATTTCTTTTGATGCCAATCTCAATACACAATTGCTGCACAACTTCCTCTTCTTGACTTTGAATCCTCCACCCTATTTTCTCAGCCAGTATCAGCATTTTGTCCTTGTGATCTTGGCTAAATTTGGTTCGAAATCTCTTCTTCGATAATGTATCAGTAATGTTGTTATTAGTGTTACACATTTCTACTTCTTGATCCTCCTTGTATCCGCCACCTGTTTAATTTCGAGTGAAGGAAGAGTAGAAATCAGATAAATTAATTAATATATATCCCTCTATCCTAATTTATGTGAGGTGGTTTGAAGTATGAGAATCAAAATGCTTGATTTTCTATGTGAATTCAAGTATAAATTCTTAATATATAGTCTTTAAAATAAAACACACAGTTTTACAAATCACACAAAAAGTATTATAAATCAAGATAACTAGTTTTTAAAAAAAAGTGCGCGAAAATTATATTTAAAGAAAAAGATATTTGACTTCCCAAATAATAATAATATCTTCATGTAAAGTGGGACAAAAGGAGTATTATACATAAACTTTGAGATTTAAGAAAAAAACCTTTGAAACTTAGGATCTTAAAAACAGCCCAGATACATTCTCGCAACTATAATTAAATCAACTTATTAATGATAAAATGAAAAATTTAAAATTTAAGTATCATTTTGAAAAAAGTTACTACTCCCTCCGTCCACTTTATATGACCTAGTTTGACTTCACACGAACTTTAAGAAAGAAAGAAAGACTTTTGAAACTTGTGATCTAAAATAAGTCTTAGATGCTTGTGTGACTGTAAATCATTTCATTAAGAGTAAAATGAGCATTTTAAAGTAAAATTATTACTAAATATAGAAATGTGTCATTCTTTTTGGGACTGACTAAAAAGGAAAGTGAGTCATATAAACTGGGACAGAGGGAGAGAGTACTAATTAACATATCATAAAAATTTACGTGTAATTACTTCATAAATAACATATACTCCTATTATATATGTTGAGGGTAACCCTAAAGTACTCACGTGGGTGGTGGCCGGTGGTTTGCGTCTCTTTCCGGTGGAAGTTACGGTGGCAATTGCAGGCGGCGCATTTGAGGGCGTCACCGGCCGGCATGAATTCGCCGCAGCCATCAACCGCGTGGCCGCCGATAACGGCGGCGTGGTTTTTGAGACACTCTTTGTACTTTGGCATTTTGGAACTTTTAATTTGATTTTCGAAATCCATGGTAAATATATCTCTTTGTTTCAATGGAAATGTAGAAGGATAATTAACTTCCTATTGGGATTGAGTGTTTAAATAATATTTGGTTGAGGTTGAAAATGAAAAGAACATATAAAGTTAAAGTTGAATATGTTACAAGTTTGAAACTCATTCAACTACACTTTTTTATTTCATTTTATGTGATACAGTTATACACTTTAAAAAAAAATACATAAATATATAGATAGACATATATTTTAATTTAGTATTAGCTGACAACTTAATACTTTAACTTTAAAATGCACATATAGATACCTCAATTTATTTTCATGGTGTCTCGTGGACATTCGACGCTGACGTGACACATAAATTTTGGAGGTATATAGATGATTATTTTTGTAAGTTGGAATGTTCAACTGATACAGTGAAAATGAGTTGAGGTGTTTAGATATGCATCCTCAAAATTAGAGTGTTCAGTAGCTAGCTAGTTGAGACCAAGTTAAAGTGTATATTTACTTATTATGCCCGGAAAACAAAATGTTGGTTTGCACTTTCTTAGGCTTTAGGTCTAAAAAAAGCGACCTTCAGAACTAGATTTCGTTAAAAAATTAGTTTAAAAAATATTTAATCTAAACCCACCCCTAGAGATTAGGTTTTTTGGTCGATTTTGGCCCTTTTTTAGTACACTTCTCACCTCGAGGGAGGCGGGAAGCTACCACTTCTTGAATGAAAACTTCTCCTTTTACCTTTTTTTTAAGAGTGTATCGCTATTTCGAAATTAAAAAAAGATTTAGAAATGAAGTAATCAGAATGACAAATGTTTACGGTTGCAGAAAGCAGAGAAAATTGGAAATTATCTGTTATCTTTTGAATCAAAGTAACAACAAGTCGAATATTACTATTATTATATATTTTGAGAGTTGAATGAGTTCTTTTTAATTGTTTGTTAATTTTTATATATTTTTTAAATATTTTAAATTATTAATTATTGTGACTTACGTCGAAGTTAGAAATTGAGGGAGCATGGTCGTCATGCAAGGCTTGTTTGAGCCAGGCGGAGGCCTTTCTTTCTGATTAGTTTTAACAGTGTGTATAGTAATTTTTATGTAATTTTGAGATATATTTAGATTTTATTCTTAAAAAGTTAAAAAATTCTTTATCTGAAGTGACATAGAAAAGATTAAATAATTTGACTTTGATGTACTTCGAATAGCGGGATAAGGTAAGATATCTCAAGATTAAATATGAGATAAAGTTTATATTGTGTTTGATAAATAGTACAAATTTATCCCAAGATATATTTATACTATCTGCCAAACACAATATAAATTTTATCCCAGACTCAATCTTAGAATATCTCATCTTATCTCATCCAACTTGAGATTATTTTATTTCATTTCTTAGATTTAGTCTAGAGATTATAATGAAAGAACTATAATCCCAAGATAATTTAGTCCGATTACAATGGCCCCTTAAATACTCTTTATACAAACTTTTTATATTTTAATTTACCAGCAATACCTAAATTCAACATTTACAAATATCGATGGTCAAATCGTATTAAGAATATCAAGTCTCAGTATTTGTATATGCTTAAATATTATTTAAGGCTAAACATGAAACTATTTGATTTAGTATAAATTTGACCATGGGTATATATCAAAAGTACATAATTGTTAATTATTTTAGAGAAAATAACAACAATAATAAGATACTCAGTGTAATCTCACAAGTGAGATTTAAAGAGAATGGTGTATACACAGATCTTATATCACGACTTAAAATTCGAGAAAGTGATGACGCCTACTTACACCCGCGATAGGTAAGTCAATCGAAACATCATAAATAAATGCGAAGTAAAATACGCGGAAAATCATCAATTACGCATATCGAATCAGAAATCAAACTCTTTTATAAAATACTAAAGAGAATCCAAAAATACTAAAAAAATCTAATCCCTAAACCTGATAATCACTAGTACAAGTCATCTACAAATTCAAATAAAACTCTGGACTCAAAAAGTATAAAAGAAGTACAAAAGACAAAAACATTAAAAAAGAGATCCAAGAAATGTTGCGGATCAGCCAAGCATGCTACTTCAAAATCTCGAAAAGAAAGCTCCGAACACAACTACTGATTCAACATCTGGATGTACAAGACTCGATATCTGCACAAAATATGCTGAAAAGGCAAGGATGATTACGAAATGCACATGTACTCATTAACATTGTCGACTTACCCAATTTGAAGGGATAGCGAGGGCCGATCCTAACTGCTTTGATCCGAAAACCCATCAAGTCATACTACCCAATTCACTTTCATAGACTCGATCTAACAACTAAATGTCAGCAACAAGATATATAAAATAAGGCAGTATGAATATCCCACAGTTCAATCATACCAAGACAAAAATATAAGGCATTTTCAAAATCACATAGCACTTTCCATATCATAACTCAGTACAATTCAAATAGAAATAATGTGTATGATGCATGTATCCTATTTGATCAATTCGCATATACCCACTTCTATAGTGTAGCTAGCTAGCTAGCTAGGATTCATTGTGGACTTGCAAGATTTTTATACCGTCCAAAAATGATCTCGAACTGTCTAGAAATGATCTAAGCCTCGTTCGAAAAAGACATTGGACTCTCAGCTAGAAACAACCTCGGCATCACAATCATAATCAACCAAGAAAATCAACAATACGATGATAGCAATGAAAAGACGATCAAATAGGTATTTCATATGCTAACTTTTCACTACCAGTCATCTGGATACAAATCAATGAGTAACACAAGCATTTTCACAAATGCTACAGCTAAAATCAGGCTCATATGATAATCACATAATTCAACAAAAAAGGAATATCATTTTAATATTCTATGACATAACACCAAAATCTGCATAAGTGCTCGTCATCTCAGTTATACAGAATTTCATGCCTATTTCTCTTATTACAATAATTAACACAATAACACAACGAAAAGAGTCAAAGAAAGTCTCAACTTGCCTTAGATCAAAGTCTAAAAGATCAAATAAAGACTTAACCTTTTGACTTTCTCAAAGCCTCCGAAAGAGCCAAATCTGATCAAATATGTAATCTACATAAGCATACGAATTTGTAATCACCTATATTGCTATACTTCTACTCTAGATTCAACCCAAAAATTAATCTCGAGCTCGTAAGGATAAAACTGAAATTTTATTTGAAAATTTGATTACCTATAACATACGAAACTCAAATATGAAATTTCATTGAAAACTGAGCTCAAATCGATCTTCAAAATCTCAATATATGACTCATAATTTTAGCTCCAAAATCCCCAAATTTTCAATTTAAAATCATTGATTTGAGGATAAAATCATCTACAAAGTATAGGAGAATGCGTAAATACTCGATAAAATTATACCTAATAAAGAAATCTTAAAATTGGCCTTTTGAATTGCCCAAAATTAGTTCCCAAGCTCCTAAAATTGAGTTATGAGGTTTATGTTCGAAAATAAAAATTAAATTCTGTCTAGGTTAGGTTCTTCTTCGCGAACGTGAAGCTCCCATCGCAAATGCGACTGACTCGGGCCCACCGTGAACGTGAGGGTTCCTTTGCAAATATGAAGACCATAGTTCTCCCAACCCGAACCCACTAAGTTTTCCTCTTCATGAACGCGAAGATCACGAAATTCCACCTTCGCAAATGTGAAGTGAGTGCCGCGAAGGAGACACCAAATGACAGCTAAAATCAATAACTTAGCCAAAAAAAAAAAATAGATCATCAAAATTCATTCGAAATCCCATGAAGACAAACAATATGCTACTAGACTAAAAACCCTATTAAAGGCGGACCAAGAATTGAAGTTAGCGGGGACACCATTAAAAAATTCAAGATAGCTTTAGATTTAGGAATAGAATCTGAGATATGTAATATACATGAACAGAACTTAAGCAACAAACAGAATTAGTGTCTCCTAACTAGATATTTTTCAAAATTATTTAGGTCCAGTGACCCGTACCTTCCACATGTATAAGTCCATTATTGTACATGATATTATTATTAGTCCGTTCTAAAAAAATGACTCATTTTTATATTTTAAAATGATTTAATTTAAAACTTTTCATTTTATCCTAAATGAGAAGCTAATAGCCCACATAAATATTATAAAATATTTAACATCACAAGTTTCAAAAGTCTTAAAATCACACAAATATTATAAAATAATAACATACCCAATATAATCGCATAAATAGATTTGAGGAGGGTAGGATGTACGCAGACCTTACCCCTATCTTTGTGGGGGTAGAGATGATGTTTTTGATGGACTTGCTCAAAAGTGATACTTTTGAAGCAGGATTGTAGGACAAATATGACAGCAAAATATCAAGATACAAAACAAATGAAACAATATATAGTAATACAAATTGAAGAATAAGAGACTATACGACTACTAAATAATACTACTAATAAGCAGAAGAGGAGAGGAGGAGGCTAGTCCCAACATCTCCCACATAAAGCGCTCGATCTTCAAATTGCTTTCATATATAGGATCATGTCCTTAGTAAGTTGAAGTTGTGTCATGTTATGTCTAATCACCTCTCTGTAGTTCTTTTTCCTACATTTCCTAACTCTTGTTACTTAACCTCTCACACCTCCTTACTAGTGCATTCGCGCACCTCCTCTTTACATGTCCGAACTATTTCAGTCTCGCTTTCCTATCTTGTCCGTCACGGAGGTCACTCCTGCCTTGTCTCATATAACTTCGTTCTTAATCATATTTCTCCTAGTATATCTACACATCCATATGAGCATTCTCATCTCTACTATCTTCATCTTCTGCACGTGAACGTTTTCAACTGGCCAACAATCTATCCCATATAATAATGTTGGTCTAACCACAACTCTATTGTACTTATTTTTAAACCTAAGCTATATGTTCTTATCACATAGTACTCCGAAAGCGAGCTTTCATTTCACCCACCCCGCTCAAATATTAAGATATATTTAAAATCACAAGTCTTTATTTTTTTATTAAACTTCATGCACAATTAATTATAACATAAATTGAAAATTTATGGAGTAGTATCAAACCTATATATATATATGTGTGTAATATTAAAAAATTCAATAAAGATACATAAATATTAAATTTTAATCCAATTATTATTATATACAAATTTATAAACTTTATATTCTTGATTTGTGCTTCTACTTAAGTATTACAATATGCAATAATTACTCTTGAGTCGAGGATCTATTGAAAATAAATTTTCTATCTCATATAAAATAGAGTAAAATACGCGTATAATATTCACGTTGTTTAAATTTTACTTATGAAATTATATTAAGCTAGCGTTTGGATGTACGATTTCATCTTATAATTTTAAATAACTTAAAAAATTTAAATTACATATCCAAACAAATACTACTCCCCCTGTTTAACAAAGAATGACCTATTTTGACGGGCACATAGTTTAAGAAAATAAAGAAGACTTTTGAATCTTGTGGTAATAAATTAAAATTATGTCAAATGTATCAAAATATCCTTTAATCTTGTAGTTTTAAATATGCCACATAAAAAATTAAAATTAAAATATTATCAAAAAAGAAAATAATCATTCTTTTTAAAATAATATTAAAAGAATAAATTATTCTTTTTTGAAACGAAAAAAATACTACTACTAAATACTACTGACGGGGTTCATGTGAACCTTTTAAAAACATAGTCAAACACTATGTCAAGTCATTAATTTGTATTCTGACAAATACCCTTACCTAACTACTTTTGTATTCTTGTCAGCTGCAAGGAAACCAAATGTTTTTTCTTTTGTTATGTCAGTACTACTTCTCTGTCACACATTATTACCATCTCCCAAATTGCCTCCAAAGTCCATATTACCTTCTTCTTTTCATCATTAATGATTTGAGGCGACCATATCAACGAGGATCGTGATAGAATGGTAAATACTTCTCTATTTTTAATTAGAGATTTTGAATTTAAATTCCTTTAGAATATGGAGTCGTTTTTGTTAGACAGCATTATACCCCATAATGTGAGACTTTTCAACGCGAATTCAAATTTAATCGCGCTCCAATGTGAATACCGAACACCAAGTGAAAATAAAAAAATAAAAAAATTAGAGGCAAAAATGGTATGATATGGTGCAATATTAATAATTTTGATTTTTGATTTTGGTCAACTTTAATTTATATATACTTATAAAATAGAGAATTATGACTTTAAATTTTTTTAAAAACATCTTAATTAGCTACTATATTATACATACACTTACACGTGTAGAAGTATTTAAATAAAAGTACATATAATTTTCTTTGTTAATCAATCACCCAAAAAAGACATTTCAATCAAGATAAAGTAATCTAAGATTCAACATCTAAATAGTTAATTTTATACTAATTATACTATTTTATATCTTTAATATAGTATCAGAATAATAGAATTTTATATTTAACTATATATTTTGGTATAGTATTTAATATTTCGATATTCCCTTATAAATATTGAATATCATATCAAATACCTAATTTTTAGAAAACATATATCAAATATCATATTAAATACGTATTATAATATCAATATTATGGTATAATTTTTTTTGATATAATATCAATATATATCGTATCATATCCATCCCTATTAATAATAATAAGAGAAAATGCATTAAGTACCCCATGAAGTTGGACGTGATTTGTAAGTAGACACTCAAAGTTTGCGGGGGTCCTATTACCCCATTAAACTATTTTCAACCAAAATAAATGCACCCTTTTTAGCCATTTCTGCATCAATTTTGTTCTCAAAGCCTGCGCATGTGTATCACTCCCGAATCAAATAATATAGTAATTATTTATATTTTTCAACCCATTTAATAAAGGTTGGATTTTTACTCGACCCGCTCACATTTTAACAGTTCCCCCTAATCACTCTTTCCATTTTATTCAAAGAATGGAACTACATCCAAAAAGCTCATTAAATTCTTGATTTTATGTTTTTCTTTGATTTTCATTACCTGATTTAGTTTTAAACTTGTCTTTTGTGTAACGAGAGGAATAAAAATAAATTATGTCTCTTTAATAGAAAAGTATCAAATTTAAGCTCGGACACTCCATATCTGTTTTAGGATTGAGACATAACTTGTTGGTATTGGGTTATATTTTAATTCAATACAATTTTCGGTGCTGATTTTAATGGAGAAGAGATTAAGAAGAAGTTATCTTCTGCGTGTCCACTCCTTTAGATCTTGAAAATGGATTCTCATAAAAAAGTCAGAAGTCCGAGTATGGTAATAACTTAACGGAGTGCTCGTTCTGCTATGGTGAATCAGAGTTCGAGAGATATTGCAGTGCTAACTCGGCCATGGGCACTCCAACAAGCTTCAATGGTGTTTGAATTGATTTGGGGAAGATGAGTCTTTTTCTTTTATAAAGAACTCAATTGCAATGCCACGTGGCTTCTTTTTATTAGTTTGGGCTGTTTTTTTAAATACTCACGCGCATATTCAACGTGAGACCAAATTTGGTGACAAAATGAGTTAAAATGGGATATTTATTTTGGTTGGAATTGATTGAGTGGGTAATATGACCCTCATAAACTTTGAGTGTCTACTTACAAATCAGATCCAGGTACTTAGCCAAGTGCCATTGGGATAGGGTGGGGGCAAGGCACACCCTTAATAAGACAGGGCAAATCTTATTGGTTGAAAATATATAACGTTCTTATTTCAGCAAAAGAAAATCATTTTTTTTCTTTTGTTATGTCAGTATTACTTCATGGCCTTTTTCTAATTAATTAAGGCTTCACTCGATCTCTTATATATTTTGTGGGTGTTTGTTCATAAAAATAAAATAAAAATTATTTTATTTAAAAGTTTTAAATTTAAAGTTGAAATTGAAGTTGTGTTTAATCATACTTTTTGTAATAAATATTTAAAAATTGAATGTACTTTTTTAAAGAACATGAAATATAATTTAAATGAGGTTAAAATAAAAATTTAAGGTAAATTTTAAAAAAGTGAAAAAAAGAAGAAAAAACATGATTTTTGGTGCTTTACAAATTTCAAGTCGTATTTAAATTTTTTATGATCAAACACTATTTTTTAAGTAAAATAAAAAAACTCTAAATAAATAAATAAAAATCATAATCAAACGGATCGGTAAGTTTCTGTAACAGTAAGTAGTGATTAGTTTACTTTTGTTTTTTCCCCTTTTGGATTGTGTGTGTGTTTGCATTGTTATTTGTAAGAAAATGAACGAATTTTGTGAAATGGTAAGTTTGGTGGTGACATGAGTTGGATTGTATGGCAATTTCTTCAAAAAACTTCACGATTAGAAACTAGAAAGTACATAGTACTTTATAGTTATTTAATTTAATTTTCAATATATTTTAATAAAATAATAGGCTAGAAGCACATATGTCATGTACGACATGTGTGCTTCTTGGAATTGACATTTAATTTGAGAATATTTTAGGTATTTTCTAATTTTAGGTGCTTCAAGTTGCTTAGGTTTGGTTTACTCCCTCTCTGTTCAATAATACTTGTTCATATTATTAAAAATAATTATTCAATTTAAAAAATCAGTGAATAATTTATTTATATATATTATTTTACCCTTACTATTAAATACTATTTATTACTCAATATATTTTTTAAAGCATTAAATTTATTTTATTCAAAGAGTGATATAGTTAAACTATTTCTATTATTTATTGTTTCTTAAGTTATGTGTTAAGTTAATAGTAAACAAGTATTATTGAACGGAGAGAGTATTACACTCCATATCCCCAAAAAGCTGCACTTTAGATTTTGTCGGGAGGTAGGTCCCACTTACTTTTTATTGTTTTTTACTTGCTTTAATATACTGGACTCATATTAATTTAATTTTATTTATCTTACTTTTTTTTAGTCTGATATATATTTAAAAATTAATTAATAATTAATATTTTAAAAATATATATAAGAATTTGGTTGACTTTTAAAATTTTATTTATATCGGATAAATTAGAACAAAGAAACTAATATATATTATTTGAATATTACATAAAAAATATTATAAATCACAATAATTAATAGCTTAAATATCTAAAACTCTTATAAAAAATCAATTGACTCTAGAAATTTTATTTGCACCACATAAATTGAAACAAAGGGAGTAACATATATTATGTGAAAATTACGTATAAAGTATTATAAACCACAATAATTAATAATTTAAAATATATAAAAACACAAAAAATATTTAATTAACTCCAAATTTCACTTGTGTCACATAAATTACAACAAAAAAAGTAACATATATTGAATCCGTGCTAACACGGACCTCTGTATCTAATCTCCTTATGTGGCCCGAATTTTTTCATGAACAATCACATAAAAATTCATTTTGATGATAAAAAGGTATTTTTAACTACACACACTTCATGTTCGTATTATTAATGATGTGCTCTCTCTCTGTTTAAATTTTTAGATGAACACATTTCAATATATTATCAGATCAAGTAAAATTACTGAGTTCAATTCACATTATTATTTATGACTACGTACACATAATTCGATTTACTAGTTTAACGTACGCGCTTTACGCGTAATCAGAGCGTGTACCTCATTATATAACAAACATTATAGAAAAAAAATGGACTTAGCTAAATTGTTCGTAGTAAATTTTCTTTTTTATAATTAGTTACTAATTCATCGCTAAATAGGATTAACGATTCGATTGAGGCAACATTTATAGAAACTGTTAACATTATTCTATAAGCAATATATGTATTTGGAAAAGAATCAAGTCTTTTTTATTTGATTGAGTTTCTATTAAATCATTATCTTCTACTTGTATTATTTTTCTTAACACTCTTAATTCAAAAAGTAATCCAAACCATCAATATCAGAATAACAATTATGTGTTAAAGAAAGTTTAAGGTTAAGATAGTGTTATAAGTACATATAATTTTAATTTTATTTTTGTAAATATGTATAACTATATTTTAAAGAAATAACGGGACCCCAATTTTTGAGGGGCCCAAGCGATTGCTTTAGTGTCCCAGTGGTTGAGCCGGCTCTAAACTATCGCGTTAATAATAAAATTACGTATATAAAATGAATAAATTATTACGTACATGACTTATCATTGAGTACACAACTTTGAAAAATTATGTAAATATTACTAAGCAATATATTTGAGTTACAAAATAAATAAATTTAATTTGTTACTCAATAATATTACGTAAATAACGTACTTGATTCACTTTCAAACTTAATTGAAAAAGCCGTTTTAGAATTGTATGGGTTCAATGTGTTTCAGTTCATGTGAATTATTGATATGTTTTGTCTTATAATTATGTTGATGAGAGAAAATTAATAATTATAGAGCATAAATAAAAATAATCTTAAATTACTAATATAATTAATTATTATGAATTAGAATGACTAACCAATTTCTTAAAACGGGATAGCAATAAATTTTTCAGATCAATATGTGCTATCGGGCCATACTACAATTACCCACCACATTTTTGAGTTAAAGAATGAAATAAACTTGATAATAGCAAATGGCATCCAACTAAAGTATGAAGCTAAGTGTACTACATGGCACGCGCATACACAAAGAAAACAAACATACATATAGGGTGTGTTTAGTTCGAAGCATAAAATATTTTTTGATTCATATGATTGATACAAAAAAATAAAAATTATGAGGAGAATAATCTCCCATAAACAAGATTTCGTTTGAGCATTATATTATGAATGATATTGTATTGATGTAAAAAAGAATGATTTTACAGAAGTCCAAAACTTTTCCTCCAAGAAAGAGTTATCTAAATATGGAGGATTTTTTTTTTCTTCCAATAAATTATTTACCAGTATTAAAATAACACGATTTCAAATAAGCTAGTGATTCTTAAATATTAGGTGTTTGTACTAAATGTTTTATTTATTTATTCTCCTATTGAATTTCCCCCCCTTGTTTTAACCTACTTTCTCCTAATATAATTTTTTTTCCCCTTGTTTTTTGACCTACGGTAGTTTGACTATTAAACAACCTATTTGTTCCTTCTTTTTTTTCCTCCTTTTTTGTCATGTGGAATTTATTTTGGTAAAATTAATTAAATAATAATTTAGAAAGATAGTAAAAAGATAATTTTGTCTATTGCATAGTCTTTTAACGAAAAACAAAAAGTTCAAATCACATTATAAGGTCCTTCAGACTTTTAATATAGTATAAATATAGATATAGATTAAGGGTGTGCTCTATATTTGTTTAAGTTGAACACATTCCAACATATCAAATTAAGCAAAGGTCTTGAGATCAAATCAATTCGCACCACCACCTATTATTAATTTGATAAAAATTTACATGCTTGACTCATGAAAAATTAATAAAGTCCACATGTGGAGGAGCGTGTTAAGATACAATAAAAAAAAAAAATGAAAGTGTGTTATATATGACAACTTACCTTGAATTTGGACATGCGATATAAAGTCATTATTTTAAATCAGTGTTTGGATCTGCGATTTGAGAACATGATTTCAAATCAACATTTGAACATGCAACTTGAGATCATGATTATTTCAAATCTCAAATTCTCCAAGAAAATCAAAAACATAATTTGGGATTTCAAGTCATGATTTTAATTTTTTTAAAATATAAAACTGACCCATAAGTTTATATTTACAAGAAGAAAAGAGAAAAATTCACTCAAATAACAGTTCATATAACCTTTAAACTCAAAATAATCGTACTTTATTTTGATAATCTCATTATAGCCAACTTTCACGAGTTGTTTACTTTTATTAGTCAAATTAATAATTTGAGTAATTGTAGAATTTTGATTCTAATCCTATAATTTTATAGGGACAACGATATTTTTTGGGTACTTGGTATAGAGACATTAAATATCCGATATATAATCATCATATAATTAATATATAATTATTTTTTCTCATTATATTATGTTTAGGTCATTAGGTAATGTATAATTGTTAATATTTGATTTAAAATCATCATATAATTATCTTTCTCATTATATAATATTTATACACAAATTATATATTAATTATACATCAATTATTAAAGATATACATTGAATTATAATATTTTAATCATGTATCCGCAACTACAAAAGTTCATAAATCTGATATGACTATACTATTTTATGGCTATTTTTGTAAATAGTTTTTTGGACTTGGGTATATAAGTTCCCCTCCCCCTCCCTCAAAAAAGGACTCATCATTTTAAATTTTACAAAAAAAAACTCATACTTGGCATGAAGAAATTATCTGTATCATGTGAAAAAAATTATATTAAAGAATAACTAGTTACTATTATTGTTGACTAGTGGATTTTTATAAGATTATGTGTATTTGAAAGTTTGTAATCACAAATATTTATTTATAAAAGAAACACGGAGACATGTGATTTATCAATGCGGCGCCATAGAATATTCTAATATCTTTTTTATGAACTATTATTTGCTTCTTTGATAAAATTATCTAAGAACTAATTTTTTTTGATAGTTTTCACAACTTGTGAGATTTTCATGCTTATGAGAAAAAATATAACTTGAAAAATTCAAATTACATGTCCAAACAAAACTTCAAATTCAAATCAATCGGATCTCAAATCATAATTTCATATCGCATGTCCAAGTAAATCCTTAGACTTTTAGACTTTAAGATGAGATGACAATACAATTTTACATTAACTACAAGTTTCATATGAGGTTACTAATTAATGCTTATTATAGAGACTTACCTATAATATAATTACTCTATATATGATCTTATTTTGTACAAATATTTTTAACACAATATTAGTATGACTTCTTTACTAGTACCATATTTGTTTTATATACTTGATTTTTGATATGCTTTATTTGAATTGATGATCTACCGGAACAGACTCTCTACTTTCATACACTAGGTATAAAACAACATACACACACTCACCTCAAACCCCACTTATAAAATTACAACTTCCTCAGCCCTCACATACCCCCAACCACTACTCTTTGACGATTTAATGCCCTTGTGAAATTTTGTTGGTTGTTTTTTGTTATCTTGGCAAGGAAACCTACTGCAGTGTTGTATGTATATTTTAAATTTAAGATTTTTTTGGGTAAACAAAATAATATATCAGTAGATCTTAATATGCATCAGTACATGGTAGTGGCAAAGCGACACATCCGCTCGTAATGTTTGGGGACGGGAGATTACATAGTACATGTAAGGGGTCGTTTGGCGTGAGGGATAAGAATAAATAATCCTGTGATAAAATAAATTATTCAGGGATAAATTTTGGTTTCTTGTTTGGTTGCCAAGTTTGAGATAACTTATCCCACCATTTATACCATAGTGAAGGGATAAGTTATCCCATATACATGGTGAGATAAGTTATCCCGAAATAACTAATTTTGGGATAATTAATTCCGGAATAACTTTTTTCCGATCAAACGATTACGTTAACAATTTGTAGTAGTACGTAAATGACCTATTCAACCTAACAAAAAGAGTTCCTATTTTGTCTGCTTCTAATTTGCTAGATACAAATAAGAGTGGAACTGTCTAGTGCACAAAAGAGTTAGAGGTCGTTTGATTGTATAAGAATAATGCAAAATATAGTGTATTAGTAATACTTGTATTAATAATACTGATATTAGTTATGTTGAGACTTTTCTTATGCAATGTTTGGTTGGGTATATTAAAAATAACATGCATTACATAATTTTTTTTAAAATATTTATTTACAAAAATACCCTCCACAAATATAGTGAAAAGGATGTGAAAAAGGTTTTGGGAGACAATTGTGTTTTTAACCATGCTAATGCATGCATTAAAACCCATTGCATTACTAATACCATGAATTTCCATGAATTAGTTATACATTCCTTAATACAAAATCGAGTGTATAACTAATGCAAGGTAGAAAAAATGTACCAAAGAAAACACTAGTAAAACATAAAGCTAATGCGTACATTATTATTTTTAATACACTCTACCAAACGACCCCTTAGTTTGCATCATTTTATGCCTGGTGTTAAACCACAAAATGTGCTTAGGGTTGTCAATGACTTCCATTACATGTTTTGGCCCCATTCTTTGTACTCCAAGAAAATTAAAACAA
Organism: Jaltomata sinuosa; assembly: GCA_003996215.1. Taxonomy (NCBI): domain Eukaryota; kingdom Viridiplantae; phylum Streptophyta; class Magnoliopsida; order Solanales; family Solanaceae; genus Jaltomata; species Jaltomata sinuosa. Next base: position 821,137 of record QJPP01007186.1, on the reverse strand, counting down.
AGAATCAAATCAGTGCTAAAAATAGGGTAACTGTATGAAATGATTCACTTCATGCTTCCACACATATAGTAAAAAAACATCAACTCTTTGCCTTTCTCAACACTATTCACGGAAGCATACTGGTAAGTTTTTCAAACCTTTCTCCGCGAGAGGTGGATCTTGAATTTTAAAAATATGAGTGCAACATTAAAGAAAGGAGAAAAAAACGTATTAAGTGGGAATTAATTTTTATTTTTTTAAATAAATAACTCAATATTTAACGCTACTGGAGCCTGGGAGCCAGCAAATAATATTAAATCAATTCTAAAAAATATATATATAAAATATCTGATTTGATAGAAAGACCATGAATTCACGTGCACCACTATTTCTAGAGTAGATCTGCCCCTGCTCTTAACATGGTGATTGGAGAAAAGAAATTTATTGGCACTCAGTGTATCCTCTTTCTTTTTGACTTTTTTTCTCTTTCTACTTAATTTCTCCCTCCATATATTTCTTCTCCAGCAAATTCCCTCCACCTAATATTTTCTTCTTTTCCACCTAACCTCACTCCCCTTTCATTGCTATTGTTATAATCAGTAAAATCTTTTCAAAAGTTTTTTCTTTACTACTTTCTTAACTTTTATTAAATAATTGATAGTAAGAATAAAAAAAAAATCTGAACAAATTTTGCAGTTTTGGGGATATCAATAATTAGCTCATCTCATTTTTATATTTTTTTGCAATTAAAATTTTGAAAAGAATGATAATATTAAAAATGAAGGTTTTGTAGAGAATCAATAAATTTCCTAAAATTCGTAAATAGCTGAATTGAAGCTCGAATAAAAAATTAAATGATACTCCTAACCATCTTGAAATCTATTGAGTTTTACCAACTTGTTCGAAATGTAAAAAGAAATGGGGATAAGAACTTGAAATTGAAGAGAGTAAAATGAAAATGATAAAAAAAAGTGGGTAAAATTATGAAGGAAATGGTGGCATTGAAAGCGGCAGTGGTCCATCAATTTACCAAGAAGAAAGAAGAAAATAAAGAAAAAAAGAATAAGAAACAAAGTTAAAATAATAAGGAACATAGAAAAATATATTTTATAGAAAAAAACTCGTAAAAATAAAGTTATAGTCATTTTTGTGGAGTCTTCACGCTCTTTAAGAGAGTGGATACACTCTCTATGCCAGGTGGTCTAAAAATGATGTAATAATATCAGTTTAAAATTTTTTAGTGGGGTAATAGGACCCTCGTAAAGTTTAGGTGTCTACTTCCAAATATCGACCAACTTTAAGAGAGTAAAAAAAAAAAAGGCAGCCCGGTGCATTTTCTCTATACATATTAAATGAAGTTCTTACCATAAATACAGGCTTTAAGCCAAAGCTACGGGTTTTATCGAACCCGTAACACATGGATTAGATCCGCCCCAACGAGTGGATCACTCCTGCCTCCTGGCAATGCTCCCTTCTAATGGGCCTATATGAGCCCACTCAAATCCCATACAAGGCCCAAATATTATTAGCACAGAAACCCATAGCTTCAAAGGCAATGGCAAAGTAAAGATTTCATCATGAATCCTATCATCCTATACTTCTTTTTACGCTACTGCATTCAGATATATATGATTGAAATTTTAACCAATTTTAACATAATATGAAAAAAGTAAAAGGATGTTAAATGAGTTTGTTAAATTTGTTGTTATATTGTCAAATTGATGATTGAAATTTGTTCTTTATGATACATGAAATTTATGTTTCAAATTTGAACTTATTCGAAGTAGATTTGAGTATTTAAATTTAAATTTATTTTTTGACAAAAAGTTTCAGACTGGCCCATTTTTATAAGTAGTTCAATCATGTGTGCATGACTAAAATGCAGATTTTAAAAAATTAAAAGGGTGTTAAATGAGTTTGTTAATTTGTGTGCTTTTTGATAAATTGATGATTGTATTTTAATTTTTTATGATTTATGAAACTCATGTTTCAAATTTGAGCTCATTTAGAGTATATTTGAGTGTTGAATAATGTTGAAATTGTTGAAATTCGAAGAATAATTTTTTACATGTATTTCAGTCATGTACGACTGAGGGCAAACATACATGAAAAGATTCAGATATACATGACTGAAAGTTTAATCAATTTTTATATGCACCTCAATAAAAAAATATTTGAACCTTTACCTTTGCAAGCCATACTAAACATCAGGCGAAAACGTCTGATGTTAAGCCTTCACATGGCTACACTTTCAGACACGAATATTTGAAGTTGTCAAACTTCAGATGCGATTGTATGACCTTTATTTCAAAACGGATAAACTTACTAAAATAATTATAAAGATAATTATGAATATTAGTTAAATGACGATATTAAAAACGAGTATCAAATGACAAATGCCATTGCCACATGTCATTAGTATATGAATTTAAATTTTATATATTAGTGATATAAAAATATTTAAATAAAAAGTCACTTATGAGACAATTGCAACTTCCTTATACTAAAAACATGATAAATATTTCTTAGACCAATTAAATTACACTTGTACAACAAAAACTTTTGTATTGAAAATATAAACGATCCAAATATTTTTCTTAACATAACAAAAGTAGAGATAATAATCGGGCGAAACGAGTCAGGGCAAGGCAAGGGAACAATTAAATAGGACAAGGTAGGGTAGGTGACAGATCAAGGTGGTGGGTTCTTATTTAATCGCAATATAATAAACTTTATATCTAATATAAGATATAGGAAAACTTAGTTCGTAACTTCTTCAAATAACTTATATCGTTTATACCAATGTTTTATTCACATTTCACATCAATAACTGCAAACACTAGTTTAGACAACAATATATAATTTGGATTCTTTTTTGGTACAAAATCATAAAAAAATGCTAAACAGAACAGGGCAGGCGAGCTGAAAATAGTCATGAACCTAAGCATTGTTCCCAAGCTAATGCCATAAAAACATTGTAGAAAAATTTAAGTTAATATAACAATAAGAAATAGCCATGCAAGACACATTAATAGCAAATTAAAATTTCACAGCAAAAGATAATTTGGTTAAGCTAATTATTACATGATCAAAGTGTAAAAGCAAATTCAAATTATTGGGTAAATTTATAAATTTGTCTTCAAACTAAGTGGATTTAAATTTTAATACATAGTTACAAATTTGAGTTTCTCTGCAATGGCATCTTGATTTTCTTCACTTTGTTGATGAATGCTATCACAGTTTCCACAATAAAATTGGGCCAACGAGAAGTTGGGCTGAACTTTTCTCCGGCTTGGTAGGTAGGGATGGCAATGGAGTGGGGCGGGGACGGAGTAGGTTGATTCTTAACTCGCAAAATTTTAACCCACCTCGCCTTGCCCAGCATAATATTTTTATGTGTTTTCAATACGTCCCGCCTCGCATGGGTGGTGTTAAAATTTTGACCTCCATTCGCTCTGTAAGTAAATCTTTAAGGTCAAAAGTCAAAATTTATTAAACCTGAAGTTTTGATCATAGGATGAACGAGGGTCAAAAGTTTATGACCACCCACCTCCAAGATTACTACTCTTGTAAATCATCTGAAATTTTCTTTTCAATCCCTATATTTAATAAATCACTACTATATTTATGAAGTTTCGAATTCCGCAGCCTACAATTATAACTCCAAAAATTATCAAGGAATTTTTATGTTGAATTTAAAACTATGTGAAAATAATTATTTTAATATTATGTAATATCAATTATGAAACTTAAAACTCCATACATTGACCATTTTTCCAAGATATGACCACAAAATGATACGTGAGCGCTATTTCTGGCGCATATTTCGTCCTTATTATAAATTATATATGATTTCATATTATATTCGTGTGAGTGGTAAGATAGATTATCCTTTACAATATTATCTATTAATTTATAAATATTTAATATGATTTAAAAATATATTTTGAATAGCTAGCTAGTGCGTAATAAATAATATTTGATATTTGTTCTATACACGTAATCACACATTTATTTACTTGATCATCTAAAAAGAGTTTATTTAACTTTTATAATTTTATTTTATTTTTAAATAGGATAAAGTTCACTAAACCTGTCTTGGATTACCTCATGTAAGGTAGTTAATGCATGAGTTCATTTCCATCCATATGAATTAGATTTTTTAAATTTAATGCTAATTATTTTATTTCAAGTACGTACGTATCAATTGTTATTGGTGTTTATTGATTGCATTCCTACTTAGTTTAATTTGATCCTTTCTTATCTGAGTTTTTGAATTAGTTTGTTGAGTTAGGAAGTGGATTAGCTAATTGATTATAACTAGATTCTTGTTAATTTTTTATTTAGATTGCTTAATTATTCTAATTTTTTTCCTGTATTCCTTGTATTTTATGTTCTTGAGGGGTGGTTGAATCGTTCGGCTGTGAACACCTATTTTTGACAGAACCTAAAATTTTACACTTTTCTTATGATCAAATATTTTTAAAATTCTTAGGTTTAATTAGATATTTTCATTTTATCTTATATTTAATAAGTTTATTTTAAAAAATTTGAAAACTACAAAAAAATAGTATCACATTTTAAGATACGTCTTATTTTTATTTCTTAAAAAAAGTGTTTTCTTTTAATATAGGTTTTAATAAATAAGCTAGTAATTTCAATATTTTCTTAGTTACATTTTATTTTAAAAATATATTTTTGTTAGTCCAAATAGTTAGCTAATATTTTTATATATATATGTCTGTATTATTTTGAAAATAATTTTTGAAAAATAAATGAAAAAAAAGAACTTCCTAAAACTACCCAACCCCCCTAATCTGCCTAATTCCCCATTTACCCCTATTTACTCCCTCCACGTACTCCATCACCACATCCAACTCCCCACACTCCCTCACATCCCCTTAATCCACTCACACACACCCTACGTATCACACAACATTCATACAAAAAACACAGATAAAAAAAAAAGATTAAAAAAAAAGAAAAAAGAGTGAAGTATCAAAAATACATCTAAATTATCCTTTTTTTTTGAGTTTCATACCTAAAGTATTGAGAATTTAAATTTCTTATCTAAACTATCACTCATTAGTTTGAGAAACGCACCTCAATGCTGACTGGACTAAGTGTTTGTATACAAACACATTTAAGCGCGTCTGGTCATTAAATATTTTGATGATGTGACATATTTTTATTTTTTTAGCTGATACATCATTTTTTTAATTTTTCAATTTATTTTACACTAAAACTTAAACTCTTCCCTTCTTCTTTATCATTTCTCAACACGGTGAACATTTAATTTTTAACGTGATACTAATAATTTATTTAATTTTTGTCAAGGTTGAATTTTTTTGTTAAGCTAAGTGCCACGTGGTAGGATTTTTTAAATAAAAGAGAGAGTGTAGTACACACACTATCACATATTAGTTGAGATGTGTTTCTCAAACTAATGGGTGATAGTTTAGGTATGAAACTCACACTTTCAATACTTTATGTATGAAACTCAAAAAAAAGGAGATAGTTTAGGTGTGTTTTTGATACTTCACTAAAAAAACAACGAAAGGTGAGTAAAAGAAAAGAAAATCGAGAGTATTTTTAAGATTCAGGAGCTGAAATTCGGGTTTCGTTCGAGTTTCCAGTGACAATGTTTTTGTTCAATTCGTTCACCAAACAGGTTCTTACTCAGTTCCTTTCGATTATTTTAATAACTTTGTTATGAATCAATATATAAACAAGATTATGTAAACGTTTTTATGTATTTATTTAGTATGTAGAATTGATTATTTGTATGAGATTTTTATCATGAAGTTGTTCAAATTTCTTATGTGTTTAACCTGTTAATACTTTTTTTGATGTTGTAGTATATATGAAGTATGCTCATATTTTTACATAATTAAATTTAGAGTAAAACTGATATAACTAACAGATACAATATAAAACAGAAAAGAATGAACAAAGAGGAAAAAAGTTTTTTTTTCTCGTTTGAGTTTAGCTAGTCTTTTAGCTTTAGCCTAGTTTCTTCTCTTCTACTTGCATCTTCTTGTGGCTTTAATGATTTTCCTTGTGATCAATGAAATTTTACTAATACTTAATTCTGGTGAATGTTGCTTAAATCGAATTACGCAAATGTTATGGAAGTTCCTGAATTGTGTAAAATAATAGTAGTACCAAAGATAATACCTTAGCTTCTATTAAAAAGGAAAAATTGATTATGAAAATTTCCTACGGTCAGAAATTAATACAAACACAAAGGGCTTTAGCAAGAAAGTCATTTCGATCCAATCCATTATATATCTTTTGAAGGAATAAGTTTGAAATATTCATTAGTTTTTATCATATTCTTACAAATAAGTAATTCAATGATTAATTATAGAGTTTTAAAATTTTTTACTAAAATTTGTCACCTGCTTATTTTAATTTTAATATTGTGATAAGGTTATATTTTCCCTTTCACCTGGTTTGCATGTACAGTGATCCCACCATTGACACTTTCTAAAAGAAAATCCTACTATTATTATTAGTAAAATAGTTAGATTTCAAGTATACTTTTTTTTTTCCTCATAACAAATTTGCCCCGTAGAAATCATTGAAACAATATGTTTTGAATCTAGGTATTTCATTCAAGTTCAAGTTTTTTGGTTCTAATTTCAAATTTTGATTCATTAAATATTGTTATCTGTTTCATATACTCCTTTCAGACTAGATAATATTTGAGTTTTTATTAATTAATATTGTGAGAGTGTGAGATGAGTTGTGGACTAATTCAAAGTCTGTTACGAAATGAGGAGTAAAAATAATGAGTTGAGACAAATTTTATTACAAATCTTTGTCAAAAGAGAGGAAAAAAATTATTCGTAAAAGATGAGTTTAAGTTTTTAATCCAAAGAATGTTAAAAGTTTAATATAAGTAATAATTAATTATAAAGTCGGAAAGCAATGCTACCGACAATTCATTTTTACTAAAATTAACTTACCATTTCAAAGTCGATTTAATCGGGACGGATAGACTCTAAATAAACTAGATGCTTATTAAGACTCAGGGAATACATGGACGATCCATAAAAACCTCAAAATACGCAAGAAACACATCAAAATTTGTGGTAAGATTGGAAAGCACTGCTATTGGTAAGTAACACATTAATATAAATAAGATAATTTAAACCAATTTTAAAATAAATCAAAGAAGGCGAGAAATAAGCAGTTTTGTTAAACTAATAATCATAATATATCCAAGAAATTAATTTAAGCCATTTATAAGTCAATGAAGCGACCGTGCTAAAACCACGAAACTCGAGGGATGCCTCATACCTTCCCCTCGGTCACAAAATTTCTTACCCAAATTTCTAGTTCGCAGACCACTAAAGTGATTAGAAATCCGAGTAAGGAATTCTATTGATCGAGGGGAAGGTGTGAGGCACTCCTCGAGTCCCGTGGGTCTAGCACGGTCGCTTCATTGACTTATAAATGACTTTAATTAATTTTTTAGATATATTATGATTATTAGCTTAACAAAAACTGCTTATTTTCCGCCTTTTTTGATTTATTTTAAAACTAATTTAAACCGTTTTAATTTATCTTAATGTGTGGCTTACCGATAGCAGTGCTTTCCAGTCTTACCATGAATTTTGATATGTTTCTCACGCCTTTTGAGGCATTTATAGATCGTCCCAATATTCCTGAGTCTAAATAAGCATCTAATGTACCTAAAGTGTATTCGACTCCAATTAAATCAGCTTCAAAATGGTAAGTTAATTTTAATAAAAATGAATTGTCAATGACAATGTTTTCCAACTTTATAGTTAATTATTATTTATAAAAATTATTTCCAAATTCTATGGTTTAAACAACCAACTCATTCATTTACGAGTAATTTTTCCTTTTTTTTTATAACGGTTTTAAAAGCTAGAAATAATTTTTTACACGATCTAACTATCCTCTGCCCCTCTTGCAGAATAAAATGAATACAGTATCCCAAACATCTATCATTGACAACGGTTAAACATACATTATGAAGCATTCACAAACAAAAATGATCAAAACGTGACTCAAATTCACTAAAATATGATAATAATGTTATGCATGAGATTGAGAGTTGACTTACTTATTTTTTATTGAATGTAAAATTTAGTTTAAACCCAAATCAATTAAGTTAATGTCACTTTAAAAAGAATAATCACCTGAACTTCTTAATTATTACTGTTATCATTTACAAAAAAGTCAAATTGTAAAAATATAGTCCAATGGCAATAAGTATTTACTTTTTTTTTAATTTCAAACTTAAGCCAATTAACCTCTAAATTGTTTAAACCTTTGAAAAGAAAGATTAGAAAAAGAAAAAAAAAACAAGACATGCTTTAAAGTATTAGAACTAGGAAACATTCGGGAAGAACGTGAAAATGTTCACATCATTTAATTACCTAATTTCAATAAGGCAGATTCATGATGTTTAATTTAACCCTTAATCCAATTAATTCCATTTTTGAAAGTACTAACAAGTTAATAAACAATTGAATTTCAAATCAACTAATTCTCACATTATCCAATTAAGGCAAATGATGATACTTAACTTAACCAACTAATTATTATAGAAAAGAGTGCACTTTTTCACAATCTGTTTTTCTTTTTAAATAGTTTGGCAATACTCATGAGCCCTATAATTAATTAAGAAGAGTCTTAATTAGTAAAGAACATACAGGGAACCGAACAAAGGTCATTCCAATATTAACGAAAAATAACTTTGAAAAACAAAAAATGGAGAGTTAAAATCGGACCTCGCATGAATAATCAACTTTACATATCAAATAATACATGAAATTATTTAAGTAATTTTGCTCATGCTTGCCAAACTATCAAAAGTTACTAAAAGCTAGTGGCCACATTCTACCACCATTGATATGATTGAGGGCATATAATGTCATTCACTTATTAAACAAAATTAAATGCTCTCAATTAGTATTGTAACTTAAGCCACTAACGTGCAGCAAATGACACCACCCTTTGCTTATTATGACCACTAACTCCATTGTAATATGACTTTAATATAATATGTAATATAATATTAAAATACAATTAATCCTAACACTTTCTATATTTATGACTAAGGGTAAATGTGAAAACAAATAGTTAAATATGTCTTTTTTTTAAATGATAAGTGTTATGAACCATCTATTTTTAATAGAGAATATTTATTGAATCCGTCAGGACTGACGGGGCTCGAACCCGCAGCTTTCGCCTTGACAGAGCGGTGCTCTAACTGATTGAACTACAATCCCAGAAAAATTAAGTGTACAGCCTAAAATAATGACAAGTACTTAGGAACGAATGGAGTATCAACTCTCCCTTTCCCTAGGTGTACTGCACACCCATGCACTAAGCTAGTTTGATGTGTATATATATACTAGTTGCAGGAGGCCTGTTTTTCGCACGAATAATTCATTCATTACGAGGTGCCTTTTAATAACGATTGAACAGGTCGTTACAAAATGATTAAATATGAGAAATGTAATTGACAATTTAAATAATTTTTATTGCTTTTTTTGATTTTATTTATTTATTTATAGCACTTAGATGAGAGTGTAAAAGCAAAACTCAAAAAAAAAAAAAAATTACTGGCTTATTCTTCGGCAAATTTTGACTATTTTTAATGGATTTTTTATTCTTAATATAATAAAAATTAAATATTGAATATTGAATATATCTCCTAAAATTTTTGTAACTGCTACATATGCAATAACAAATTATTTTTTTTAATGATATCTTTTTAATAAATTGAATTATTTTTCCTATATATCCTAATCCGTTTAATGTGTTATCTGAATTTGATTTGAAATAAATTTATAAGAATATCATTCAATTGTAAGAATTATATAGTACTAAAATACCATATAAATTTTTGATTTTTTAAATATCATATAATATGATTCTTAAAAAAAATGAAAGATAAAATTTTAAAATATGAATATCATTCCTACAGTTTGATATTCAAGTGACTAAAACTCCTTAGTTTGATACTTAGCATTATTATAATAGTAGAACTTTTCTTAGTTACATTTTATTTAATCTAGCGATTATTTTCTTATATATTTTTATTAATTTAAAATTAGTTGAATATTTTTTTATTTTTTTTATTTTTTATCTTTAAAAGAGAAATAAATTTAGAATAAAAATAAAGAGAAAAATACATAACTGAACTATCTCATTTACCTTGAAACTCCACTTCATCCACAAAAAAAAAACCTGTTACCTGCACTAAATCATAATTAAAATACTGGACTTATAAATTGTAAATATCAATGGTTTACTTTCATTATTTTTAAAATTCATAGACTAGAAAATTATAATAATTCTTTATTAGTTTACTTTTTTTTTTTTTTTTCTTTTTCTTTTTTTCTTTCTTTCCTTTATTAGTTTACTTGATTTACAGCCATGTGTGAAAATATAAAGAAAGAATAGTTCTCTTATAAATTAAATGTGTTAGTTTAAAGTTGTGGGAGAATTTATTTTATTGAAGATCTCTTCATATTTTATCATGTTTTTTCTCCCTTAAAATTAATAAAAATTTAAAATTCTTCATCTAATTTATTTAAATTATTATCTTCTTGAATTATTTCATATTTTATTTTAGGATTATTAGTGCATATTTAACATGTTATCTGTAAATAGAAAAAGTCCTTCTCAATTCAAAGCATAGACTACAATTATATTGACATGAATATGATTATATTGACATGATGAATTTTTTTTTTCCTTTTTATGTAAACTTTTCTGAGCAAACAAAATATCAGGATGTTATTTGTCATTTCTTTAAAACGATCTGCACATCGCGTGGACACGTATACTAGTTAAACTAAAACAAACAAAGTCTCTTGATTTACTAAAATAAAATGGAAGGAGTATTAATTTATGTAGTTATTTAATACTAAGGATAGTATGAGAAAAAATAATAAAAGCCTCTTGATTTATTAAAATAGACAATTAAAAAATATATATTTTTAGTATAAAAGCCAAGTAAAATAAAATGGAAGAAATATATTGAAATAATTTTTATGCTAAAAGCAATTGTTAAAATAGAACAAATAGAGTAGTTAAGAATGGGCTCTTTCCATAAGCAGCATTGCAAAAAATTGACAATAAACATCACTCAAGGGACCGGCATTTATTACCAAGAAGAATTATAGAGTGTACTACTTTGTCAAATATATCAATAATATCATTCATAAAAGTACATTGTGACATTCCAGAATTGTCCATGTAAGCACGATTAAAAAGACAAGATCCTCACTTATAGTAGTAAAGTAAAGTAAAGTAATGTGTTAAAAGGACGGGTTGAATTAAATTAGCAGATTAAAATGGAACGACCTAATTAAATGAGCGGGTTAAAATGGCTAAATTATATATTCTCAATGTCTCCAATTTTAACTAAGTTTTAATTTTTGTATTTATGAAAATTTCTAACCTATCAAACAAAAGAAAATTTGTTTTAAAAATATGTTCACAAGTTTTTTTATGGATCAATTCAGGTTACATATTTAATCCAAATAAACTCAACTTTTAAATTGACTGAGTAGAGTTGTGGCCAAATTTAACGGCCATGAAATTATGCGAGCCTCGTGCAATTCGATCCATCCAAAGTTGAGTGAGTTAGACGAGTCATATTCTATCATGCTTATTTACATAATCAAGAAAGAATTAGCTTTATTTTTTCTGATTTGCCCTTATTTACAAATAGTAGAGTCGGAATACTTCGGAGTGTGCCAAAAGCTAAATAAACACTTATTATAGTTACTTGAAAGTGATCACTCCAAATAGATAAAACCTCAAGAAATTAGATACAATGATGGTACATATACATTCCAACTTAAATTACATGCATTGATATTAGAAAACAAGTGGAACTAAAAGAAAACACCAAGCCTGCCCTAAATATTCCGTGTTCGTAGGGTTCGGGAAAAAGTTATATCTCAATAGAGTGTAATGTAAATAACTTACCCTAAAACATCAGCAGTGATTGATATTCCACACCTCGAACATGTACTATTTATTACTTATAGATCACACGGAGTAACTCTGATGTTCCCCTTCATAGTACTATTTTTTTTTTGTGAATAATATTCTTCTTCTTCACCTTGTTTTTTTTTTAAAAAAAGTGAAAGTTCAAATAGTCAACCAACTGAACTACTAAGATTTTCTCTCTTCTTCACCTTCTTGCTTGAGTTGGCTACTATTTATTAATTAATCAAGGATTAGTTTGTGTACTAGGGTTTGATAATTTCTTACCAAGTCTGTGCTTGTTATTATGCATCCAAACCTTGAATACATGTCTTTTGATGCCAATCTCAATACACAATTGCTGCACAACTTCCTCTTCTTGACTTTGAATCCTCCACCCTAATTTCTCAGCCAGTATCAGCATTTTGTCCTTGTGTTCTTGGCTAAATTTGGTTCGAAATCTCTTCTTTGGTAATGTATCATTGATAATGTTGTTACTAGTGTAACACATTTCTAATTCTCGATCCTCCCTGTATTCGCCACCTGTTTAATTTCGAGTGAAGGAAGAGTAGAAATCAGAGAAATTAATTAATCCTTCCATCCCATTTTATATGACACCTTTTGACTTGACGCGGTGTTTAAGAAAAAAAGGAAAACGTTTGAAACTTGTGGTCCAAAATAATCTTTGAACATTTGTGTGGTTGTAAATCATTTCATTAAGGGTAAAAAGAGAATTTCAAAGTTAAATTTTTTCTAATTATAAAAATGTGGCATTTTTTTTGAGATGGACTAAAAAGAAAAGTGTTCCACATAAAATGAAATTTGAGGAGTTATATATATCCCTCTATCTTAATTTATGTGAGGTGATTTGAAGTATGCGAAACAAAATGCTTGATGTTCTATATGAATTTAAGTATATATAAATTTTTAATATATAGTCTTTAAAATAAAGCACACATTTTTACAAATCACATGAAAAATATTAGTATAAATCAACCTAACTAGTTTTTTAAAAAAAAATTGAGAAAATTATAGTTAAAGAAAAAAAATATTATAATTGACTTCCCAAATAATAATACCTTCATGTAAAGTAGGACGAAAAGAGTATATAAACTTTGAGATTTAAGTTACATATACAAAAAGTTCCGGAAAAAAAAGAAGAGATCATCTATACAACAACAAAATACTCAGTGAATTTCTACAAGCGGAGTCTGAGGAGGGTAGATTGTACGCAGGCCTTATCACTACCTCATGGAGGTAGAGAGGTTGTTTTCAAGAGACCCTCGGTCAAAGTGCAACAAATCCAAGTACAACAAGAAGAAGAAAATAATGAAGAAAGCATAACAGTTAATAAGGAAACCAGTGCAGAGCCTACACAAAAGACAATAACAACAACCAAATATATGGTGATCGAAACACAATAAACAACATATGACGATAGATAACAAAAGCAAGAACTACAAGGGTGCGACTAATATATACTACGACAGACACCAACAACTCTAAACCTTCTAAAGGCAACACAACACTCTACTCCTTACTAACCTCCTACCCTAATACGCGATCGCCATACCTTCTTATCTATAGTCATGTCCTCGGTAATATGAAGTTGCGTCATATTCTGTCTAATCACCTCTCTCCAATACTTTTTAGGCCTACCTCTACCTCTCTGTGTACCCACTATAACCAGCCTCTCGCACCTCCTTGTCACATGACCAAACCATCTCAGTCTCGCTTCCCTCATCTATATGGAGTAACTAATTAATTATTCCTTCCGTAAGAAAGAAAATTTCCGAAACTGTTGATCTTAAACAGCCCAGATACATTCTTACAACTATAATTAAATCGAAAAAATTTAACATTTTGAATAAAGTTACTAATTAAGTAACGTATCATAAAGATTTACGTGTAATTACTTTATAGTAAATAACATGATTCCGCAACATATGTTACATGTACCTAAAGGTCTCTGCCGCTGCATAATATGGTGGCCGGTGGTTTGAGTCTCTTTCCGGTGGAAATTACGGTGGCAATTGCAGGCGGCGCATATGAAGGCGTCACCGGCAGGCATGAATTCGCCGCAGCCATCAACGGCGTGGCCGCCGTTAACGGCGGCGTGGTTTCTTAGACACTCTTTGTACTTTGGAATTTTGGGCTCATCATGATCAATTGAGTTGGAATTTTTAATTTGATTTTCGAACTCCATGGTTATTTTTTCTAATCACAAATTATATATATGTGTAAATATCTCTTTGTTTCAATGGATAATTAACTTTTCTTTGGGATTGAGTGTGTTTAAATAATATTTGGTTGAGGTTGAAAATGAAAAGAATATCTAAAGTTAAAAGTTGAATATCTTACAAGTTTGAAACTCATTCACCTACACTTTTTTTTGTTTCATTTGATGTGATATAGTTATACACTACTTTAAAAAGGTATAATATATAAATAGACATTTTAATTTAGTATTACCTGACAACTTAATACTTTAACTTTAAACATGTATATTCAGATATCTCATGAATTCGTTTTCACGATGTTTCGTGGACATCTGACACTGACAAGATATATAAATTTTGGAGGTATATAGATAATCATTTTGTGACTTAGAGTGTTCAACTGATACGGTGAAAATGACCAGTTGAGGTGTTTAGATGTGTATCCTCAAAATTGGCGTGTTGAATTGCTAGTTGAGACTAAGGGTGGCAAATGGGTGGATTGGATTGGATTTGGATGGATTTTATATGGATTGAGCTAAAATGGATTGGATTGGATTGTAATGCACCCATATAAATATGGGTAAATTGGGTAAATATGAATTTGGTCAAAACGGTTCTAACCTACTTTCCTTAAGCCAAAAAATTTTAAGCCTTCTATATGTTGTATGCATATCAACTCGTTGATATTAAATCAAACTATTTAGTACTCTAATATAATAAAAGAGTGATTCTACATAAAAATCAAATAATTTTTTTATATTTTTCAAAAAAAATAAAATGTTCTACCCTCCCTCCCGCCCCACACCCACCCTCCAGCCTCCTCCCCCCCACCCTCCACCCACCCACATCCAATTTTTTTTTTCCAATAAAAAATATTTTTTTATATTTTTCAAAAAAAAAATCTACCCCCCCCACCATCCGCCCACCCCCAATTTTTTTTTGTTTTTCCAAAAAAAAAAGGTTTCTTTTTATGTTTTTCAAAAAAATTATAAATTATTACTCCGTCCACCCCTCCCCCCGGCACCCCCTCGGCACCCCCACCACCACCTTCCACCCACTCACTTAGGGGTGTGCAAAAATCAATTTAACCAATAAACCGAACCGATAAAAATGTTATTGGTTTATCGGTATCGGGTTATTGGGTTAACAATTTTTTAATGGTTTTGTAATTTTTTTTATTGGACTATCGGTTCGGTTTCGGTTTTAAGATTTTTGTTAATGGTTAAATCGATAACCCAATAAGATTATATTAAAACTATATTTTTATCCATAATTATCATAGTGACTTTAAATTTTAAATATATGCCCTATTATTTTTTTGCATTTTATAGTTGTTGTCTTAGTGTTGTTGTTTTCTTTCTAAAGATATTGGTTTGGTGGGGTTCAACCTATCAGTGTTGTTTTTCTTTTTGAGGGATTGCTAGCGTTGCTATTGCATTCAAGGTTGCTAGTTAACAAGAAAGAAAATAAGTTTGTTTTAGTAATAACATATTTAAATTTGCTTATGCTTGTAATTTGTATAGACTTTTATGCATGAAGATAGTGTATATATGTAAATGAAAATAAGAGAAAGCAAAAAATATTTTGGAAGCATTTTCTTATCGGGTAAACCGAAAACCAAACCGTTAAGGACCAAAACCGATTAACCAAAAACCGATAACGAATATCTTATTGGTTTGGTTATCGGTTTTGCATGTTGACAAACCGAAAATCGATAAACCGAACCGATAATATACAAAACTGAACCGAACCGACCGATGCGCACCCCTACACTCACTCCTAATTTTTTTTTCCAATTTTTTTTTTTATGTTTTTCAAAAAAAATTCTACTCCCCCCACTCCTACTCCACCTCCGCCTTCACCTATCCACCCCCAAATTTTTGTATGTTTTTCTAAAAAAAATTAATTTTTTTCATGTTTTTTTTTTAAAAAAAAACCACCCCACACCCCCCATCTCAGCCCCACCCACTCTTCAATTTTTTTGAAAAATAAATTAATATTTTTTAAAATTAAAAATTAATATTAATTTTTTAATTTTTAGGACAATTAAGAATTTGGGTAGAAGTAAGTGATCTATTATGGGTCTATATGAATACCCATATTTTACCCATTTTGACCATATTTGTAGGGGCTCTTAAAATAGCTTGAAACCCATATTTACCCAATTAAAATATGAGTGATCCAAGCCATTAAATATGGGTTAAATGGACTCATTTCATTAATATGGGCTAAAATTACCACCCCTAGTTGAGATCTAGTTAAAGTGTCAATCTATGTATTATGCTTAGAAAACAAAATGTTGGTTTGCACTTTCTCGGGCTTTAGCGCTAACAAACGGACCTTCAGAAGATTTCATTAAAAATTTATTTTAAAAAGTACTTAGGCTAAAACTCACCTCTAGAGGTCAGGTTTTTGGTCAATTTTGGGCCTTTTTAGTACAGTTCTCACCCCGGGGAGGCGAAAAGCTACCGCTTCTTGAATGACAGCTTTTTTTTCTACTCTTTTTTCTAGAGCGTATTGCTATTCTGAAATAAGAAAAAAAGTTTAGGAATGAAGAATCGGAATGAGAAGTGGTTACGATTGCGAAAAATAAAGAAAGTCGAGAATTATCGATTACCTTGTGAATCAAAGTAACAAGAAGTTGAATATTACTGTTACTATATATAGTTTGAGAGTTAGATGAGTTTTTAAAATTAATTATTTATTATATTTTATATATTTTTTAAATATTTTAAATTATCAATTATGACTTACTCAAAAAGTTAGAAAGTGAGGGAGCATGGCCTGTGTGCCGCATTACCTCGAGCAAGTCTTCTTTGAGCAAGACTTGTGTAGTTTTGAGATATAAGTATTTAAAGTCTTAAAAAGTTAAAAAATTCTTTATCTGAAGTGACATATAAAATTAAATAATATGACTTTCATGTACTTCGAATAGTGTTATACTCCTATAAAGTAGGACGAATGGAGTGAAATTAGCACGGAAGATACTTTTTTTTGGAATACTTGGGATAAAGTGTGATATTTCAGAATTAAGTATATGATAAAATTTATAATGTGTTTGCTAGATGGTATAAATTTATACTGTCTAGCAAACACAGTATATATTTTATCCTAGACTCAATCTTGAAATATCTCATATTATCCCATTCAACTTGAGATTATTTTATCTCATTTCCCGGATAGAATAAATTAATACAAAAGTTATAATTTCAAAACTATAATCTCAAGATAATTTAATCTGTGTACCAATACAAACTTTTCATAAAGTACTCTTTAAACAAACTTTTCATATTTTACCAGTGCTGCAATACTTAAATTCAATATTTACAAATATCGATGGTCAAATTGTATTAAAAATAGGAAAAACTACATAAATAATCAAACATCCTTACCCTAATTACTAAATATCCCAATACTTTAAAATAATTACATTTATCCCATTAAATTGAAATTACATGATTAAAAAACTGTATCCACCACAATCCCTAAAAAAAGGCCTAAAATCACTCAACTTGTATCTAAAGGCAACGATTGTTCTCTCTCTATAATCGTTTTCGAATCTAATCCTTTCTCCAGTAATATTATTATTCATAGACCTCAATTTCTCTCTCAATTTTTCTCCCACCGGAATCGACAAAAACTCTGGCAGTCTCGCCGCTTGATTGATTTCTCTCCTCTGGATGAAGAAATCACCGTTGATGGAATCCGGTGGAGTCGCCGGAACTGGCGGATTTTTTCGGATATTTTCTAGAACCGTAACCGGCGGAAGCGGATCTAGTTTTAAGCGTTTAGATAGTATCCGACGAAGCGCCATTGATGATTTTGAGCAGTGAAGAGCAAACCCAGATGTTATTTTCCAGTGTTACCAACTTGTTACCATGTATCCAGTGTTATTTTCCATGTATCCAAGTATACATATATCTATCTGAGTTGTAAATGTGTAACTTTTGTAAATTTAAAGTTTTAAATCAAAACAAAGCAATACGTATCCAGGGATAACATTGTAAGCAAATCTTGTGTTACATGTATCCAGGATTAATTCATGTTAACATGTATCTCAATACTACTGCAACCTGCTATTTGAGATGTTGGTAACATGTATCCTTAACACTGTTACAATGTATCCAAGCTTACAAACTTGTATCCAATATTAACATGTATCCAAGTATACCTATATCTTTTTGCTGTTTAGATGGGTATCCTTAGATATTGGGAAGTATCTTTAACACTGTTATAATGTATCCAAGCTTATAATCTTGGATACAGTGTTAACAGTGTATCCAAGTATACCTATTGTTGTTTGCTGTTTAAATGTGTATCCTTAGATATTTGAGATCTATTATTACTTGTATCCTGTATAATGGAGTTACTTGCTGGTTTGATGTGTATTCAAGTAATTTTAAATTGAAATTTGAATTCTTCAGTTGTTTGTGGAGATGAGGATACTGCAGATGCATTTCAAAGTGAATGACGCGTGATTTACTCCTCATTAATTGCAAATCTGTTATTTTACTTTTAAAGCGCCCTAATAGTAATAGATTTACAATTAATGATTTCATCCTCATTAATTGTAAATCTGTTATTTCCTTTTAAAGCGCCCTAATAGTAATAGATTTACAATTAATGATTTACTCCTCATTAATTGTAAATATTTTATTTCCTTTTAAAGCGCCATAATAGAAACAGATTTACCATTAATGAAGAGGTTATATATATCCAGGATACACGAAAATACAAAGGATACACGTCTTTCTTTTTTTAAACTACCGGAGAAAATGTAATATTTTAAAATAGTGGGATAAAACGTAATTAGGGACCAAACTACTGTGTTTTATGTTGTTTACACTTAAAAATATCAAGTCTCAGTATTTGTATATACTTAAAAAATACTATTTAAGGCTAAACATGACGTTTTTTAGGAGAAAATACACTAAATGAACCAAAAATTAAAATATTTACACATAAATACCCTTTCCCATATTAATTCTATAAATACTCATTCGGCTAAAATAATTTACCCGCAATATCCCTAATTAAGCATGTATTGTTTGAGCTTTGCGGCGCGGTTCTTTTCTCCTCTTTTCCAATTCATATGCTTTCCATTCTCTGTTCTTTTCTTCTTTTTTAAGAATATATTTTAGTACTTTATTCTTTTTGTGTTATTTAATTTTCTTTTATTTAAATCTAAAACTAAATATAGTAATTAATTATTTTTTAACTAATAAAAAATAAATAATTAGACTACAATAAATAATAATTAAAAAATATTAAATTCACTAATTTATTTCATTAAAATAAATATTTTATTTTTTATTAGATTATCTTTTATTTTAAAAATAAAATAAAATATACAGATAAAGATATTATTTAACTATTTTTAGATTAATTAAAATATAAAAATAATAATAAATAAATCACAATAATAAATAATTAAGAATGACTAAGGAGTGTCTCATTGAAAGATTGGAACAGTCTGAAACAGACATCAGTGATACCATAATAGTATATAAATATACTGTGATGATATCATTGAGGACTGAAGCAAATTTTATTTTTTTTCTTTCTATATTTTTGCATTTTAAAAATATAAAAATAAAATACAAAGATAAAAAATATTAAACTAACTACTTTTAGATTATTAAAAATAAAATTATATTAAAGTACACTAACTTATTTATTAAATTATTTGTTATGCTTTGACTTGGCACTTAATTTAAGAAAGTAAAGACTTTTAAATCTTGTGATCTATTAAAAAATGAAAGCATACATCAATGATACCATGTCAGTATATAGATATATTGTGATGATATCATGGACGTCTCACTGAAGGACTGAAACAGACATCAGTGATACCATGACATTATTTAGATATATTGTGATGGTATCATTGAGGCCTGAAGCAAATCTCAATGATACCATCATAGTATATGAATATACTATGATGGTATCATGAAGGATTGAGAAGTGTCTTATTGAAGGATTGAAGTAGTCCTCTATCATACCATGTCAGTATATAAATATACTGTGATAGTATACCGAGTAATGTCTTATTGAGGGACTAAAATAATTATCCATGATATCATGCCAATATATAGATATATTATGAAGGTATCATAGAGGACTGAGGAGTGTCTCATTGATGGATGATACCATTTCAGTATAGATATACTATGATGGTATCTAAGGAGTGTCTCATTGAATGACTGAAACAGTCCTCCATGATACCATGATAGTATATCTGGATACCATGTCAGTATATAGTTATACTATGATAGTATCATAAAGGTCTCACTAAGGATTGAAGCAGACATCAATGATACTATGACAATATATAGATATATTGTGATGGTATCATTGAGACCTGAAGCAAATCTCAATGATACCGTAATAGTATATGAATATACTGTGATGGTATCATGAATGATTGAAAAGTGTCTTATTGAAGGACTGAAGTAGTCCTCCACCATACCATGCCGATATAGAGATATACTATGATAGTATATTGCGTAGTGTCTCATTGAAAGACTAAAATATTTATTCATGATACAATATATAGATATATTGTGATGGTATCATAGAGAACGAAAGTTGTCTCATTGATGGATAATACCATTCCAGTATATAGATATACTAAGAAGTGTCTCGTTGAAGGACTGAAACAGTTCTCCATGATACCATTATAATATATAGATATACTATGATGGTATCATGGAGGACTGAAGAGTGTCTTATGTAAGGACTTAAATAGTCCTCCATGATACTATGCTAGTATCTAGATATATTGTGATGTAAAATTAAGGAGTATATTAATGAATGATTGAAAAAATTCTCCATGATACCATGCCAATATATAGTTATATTGTGATGATATCATGGAAGACTGGAAAGTGTCAGACGGAAGGACTGAAGCAGATCTCAATGAGTGTGAATGAAATTAGATTGTGAAAAAAAATAAAGAAAAAAAATTCAAATAAAATTTGAAAAAATAAAAAAGAAAGGAACTAAAATTGAGTATGAAATTAGATTATGGTAAAAATAATAATAATATGATTTGAGAAAAATAGAAAAATGAACGAAAAAAGAAGATTTTTTTTTAAAGAATAAGAAAATAACTGAGGAAAAAAAGAGTAGAAAAAAATAAAAAAAATAGACGAATGTTATCAGTTATCTTTTATTGTTATATAGAAAAAAATAAAAAAAAGAGCAAAAATATCATGAATAAAAATAAATTACGAAAGAATTTTTTTTTAGAAAAGGAGCAAGAGATAAAAAAAGAAGAAAGAAAACAGAAATAAAAAACACAAAAAAGAAAGGAGCCAAAGATAATTATGATAAAAGAAAAAAATAAAAAATAACATGATTTGTGAACAAAATAAATGAACAATAAAGGAGGAATAAATAAGAAGAAAAAATGAGGGGGAAAAAAGGGAGTAGAAAAGAAAAAAATAAGAAGAAGTAGAGAAATAAAAAATAAATAATCAAAAAAGGAGAAAAAAGAGAGTCAAAATAAAGATGAATCATATTATGATGCAAAAAAAATTGAGAAAAAAAATGAACAAAAAAACATTAAAAATAAAGTTAAAAAACAATATGAAAAAGGAAGGAGAAAAGAAGAAAAAAGAAAAGAAGTAAAGAAATAAAAAAAAAGTAAAAGAATGAAAAGAGAACTAAATAACTACAAAAGCTACAAGGGAAGAGGGTATTTTCTGTAATTAGTTAGGAAGTATTTTTTGTAAGGGGGTATTTAATTGTAAATAGTTTACTCCTATTAAGTATGCATGTACTTTTTCCATTATTTTAAATATAAATTTGACCATGTGTATATCTCAAAGGTACATAACATATCATAAACCTAAATTGTTAATTATATTAGAGAAAATAATAATAATAATAATAATAATAATAATAACAATAACAATAACAACAACAATAACAATATATTCAGTATAATTTCACAAATGAGGTCTGAAAATAATTTCACCTAGGACTCTGATACCATCTTTGTCACGATCCAGATTCCAGACCGCCGTGAGTGGCACCCACCCAACCCCCGGGTGACCGAACCATCAACGACCCCGAACTTAACCGTTCTAACAGCTCAAAATCAATGTAGATAAAATAAACTAGCATAAATACTAAATCAACCAAACTATTATAAATATCCTCCGAAAATTCCATCCCTAGAACCTGAAAGTCATCGTACCAAAACATTATAAAAAATCTAGAACGTGGAGATGCAACTCCAATATAAAAAATAGTCTACGCCCAAAATAAGTGGGCTACAACATAAACAGATAGAAATCAAGGCAGCTCGATCGAAGCAACTTACCCTTGACGTCTGGAAGCGCTGGGACTACAGGTGAGGTCGCGTATCAGCCGCTGGAAGATTGCATGTACTCACAAAAAAAATGCAAGTGCAGAATCAGTACACAACCGCCGTATACTGGTAGGATCATCAGCCATTTCCAAATAAACATCATATGAATAGTACGAAAATCAAGTAAGAATACAGGAAACATGTAACAAGCCAACAGATATCCCTAGGCTACAAGTCTCTTCCTAGCTTGCACCCACATGTAATCCACCTTTACAACTACAATCAACAATCAACTATAACCAACTAACATCCCCTTTTTATATAGCCCGAACCTACCCTAGGATCCCTTCTAAACAACACCTAAGTGTTAACATGCAACCCGGTCTACACCAAGATCAAACTCACGAATCAATACAATGATAACCCGATCTCTCAAGGACCATATGCACAATTAGAATTCGTAAATACAACCCGGTCCACTCAAGGAACCATTATTAAAAATGCAGCAATACAATAAAGTAAACCCGTACCAGGCGTGGTACCCGAGTTAACCGTTAGTATTTTCGTACCAGGCGTGGTACCAGAGCCAACCGTTAGTATACCCGTACCAGACATCGTACCCGATCCAACCAAATATCACATAAATCTACAGTCACAAACAATGAACAATTAACACTTGTAAACCAACAAGCAATAACACCTAGTTCATTTCATAAGACTGATAACAGGACCCTTAGACATTCCTAAACTATTCCCTAAGAAATGCAACTCGTACAAATACTTAAACAAAAGTACACAAACATACAATGCATACCAGAATAAATAACCATCACCTACCTTGAATTAGTCAAAAGCTCTACTCGCCGGAGCTTTTCCGTTTTTCGAAGTTCTTGCCGATTCTTGGTCTAAAACAATACATAATAACCAAGATTCAATCTTTATGGCCTACAATTTACTCAGATTATGCAAAATCCTAAATCCCATGCCACCCATGATCATTCCACCCTTTTTTCTGGGCTTTCCCACCAACAATTCACCTAGTTCTACCATTTTTATGGATACATTTAGGGAATTAAAGTCGCATGATCATAATATAGAAGAATTAACAACAACCAAGAACTTCTACCCTTAGAATCCCCCATTTTCCCCGGATTCCACCATTTCTAGGTCATTCCAAACCTTTTCCCAAGTCTACCCCTAGAAATTCTATAGCGTAGGAAAGATAGTACGAAGTTTGGAGAGTAGAATCCTTACCTTTAGGACGAAAAATGGTGTAAAACTGATGGAAATCGCCCTCTTCTCCTCCCAAAATGTCTTGAAGAAAATTAAACTGTTTTGGAGAAGTTTCTGCATTAAATCTCATCGCGCTCCACTATAGCGGTCTGCTCCGCTATAGTGGTACCGCCGTAGCAGAGTCATCCACTATGGCGGAGGCTGATCGACATTGACTTTCGCTGTAGAGGTATTTTCTCCGCTACGGCGGAGGTCTCTATGACAGAGTGTCAACTGCTACGGCGGTTGACACGGGACAGAAAGTCGTAAAGTCCCTCCAATTGCCTCATTTTACAACACACTCGATTTTTCGACGTTCCAGAACAACCCCTTCACGTCAACCTCGATACCGGGAGTTCTACTTACCCGAATTCGCCAAAAATTCCCCGGACTTCTTTATGTCTTAGCTACAAGAAAAACTAGCTCAAAACTAGATATGTTACCTAATCCTTATCCGAATTTCCCTAGACCATACCTCGCTCCAAAACCGACCGAGACTAGCCTAGTCCAGAATTTTCAACTCCCAAACCCGAAAGTTTTCTGACTTGAAACTTGGCACGAAAAGTTTATCCGTAACGACAAACCTGATCGTTATAATCCTAAAACCTGGTAATTACTAGTACAAGCTACCTACAGATCCAAATAAAACTCTGAACTCAAAAAGTATAAAAGAAGTATGAAAAGATAAAAACACAGAAGAGATCCAAGAACTGTTGCGGATCAGCCAAGTAACTACCTCAGAATCTCAAAAAGGAATCCCCGAACACAACTACTAAATCAACGTCCAGATGTACAAGGCTCGGTACCTGCATCACAAAATATGCAGAAAAGGCAAGGGTGAGTATGAACTCCACGTATACTTATCAACATCATCGACTGACCCAATTCAAAGTGATAGCGAGGGTCAATCCTAACTGCTTTGATCCGAAAACCCATCAAGTCATACTACCCAATTCACTTTCACATAGCTAAGTGTCAGCAACAAAATATATAAAAATAAGACAGTTCGAATATTCCACAGTTCAATCATATCAAGACAAATGATAAGGCATTTTCAAAACTACATAGCACTTTTTATATCATACTCAATACAATTCAAACAAAATATGATGTGTTTGATGCGTGTCTCCTATTTGATCGCTATAGTGTAGTTAGCCAGGACTCATGGTGAACTCGTGAGGTCCATATACCCATTCAAAAATAATCTCAAATTGTTTAAAATAACCTCAGACTCATTCAAAAAAGACATCGGACTCTCATCCAGAAACAACCTCGACATCACAATCATAATCAACCCAAAAAAATTAACAATACAGTGATAACAATGAAAACATGATCAAATAGGCATTTCATATGCTAACTTTTCACTACCAGTCATCTAGACACAAATCAGTGAGCAACACAAGCATTTTCTCTAATGCTACAGCTATAATCAGGCTCACATTATCACATAGTTCAACAAAATAGAAATGTCATTCTAATTTTCATGGCATAACACAGGTATCTGCAGAAGTGCTCGTCATTTTAATTATACAAAAGTCCATGTCATTTTTCCTATACACAAATAATTAACACGCTAACACCACAAAAAGAGTAAAAAAGTCTCAATTTATCTTAAATCGAAGTCCAAAAGATCAAATAAAGGCTTTACCCTTTCTCAAAGCCTCCAAAAGAGCCAAATTTGGTCGAATATATAATCTACATAAGCGTACAAATTTGTAGACACTCATATTACTATACTTCTACTCTGGGTCCAAAAAGTTAACCCAAAATTCAACCTCGAGCTCAGAAAGACAAAATTAGAATTTTATCTGAAAATTATTACCCAAAACGTAAGAAACTTAAATATAAAATTTCATTGAGATCCAGGTTCAATAACCTTCAAAGCCTCAAAATATGATTTCATAATTTTAGCCCAGAAATCCTCAAATTTCTAATTTAAAATTATTGATTTGAAGGTAAAATCATCTACAAAATATTGGAGAATGCGTAAATACTAGATAAGATCATATCTAATGAAGAAATCTTGAAATTTGTCATTTTAATTGCCCAAAAATGAGTTCCTAAACTCTCAAAATTGAATTATGAGATTTATTTTTGAAAATGAAAATTAAATTCTGCTCAGATCACATTCTTCTTCGCGAATGCGACCAACTCATCCCGAGTCTATCGTGATAGTGAGGATTTCTTTGAAAGTGCTGAAAAATTTTAAAGAATGAAAAGAAAGAATTGAAAATTTTCTCTTGTATTATTGTGTGTCATGCTATACAGGTTGTCATCGTATTTATACACAAAAGAAAGCCTAAAAGAATATTGTGAAAACCTAAAAGAATATTTTGAGCTGTCCATTCTAGAATATTCTACCCTAATCGCCTCTAACAAATTCTTAAAATAAATAATAAACTAATTACATACCTCTAAGACAGAATCTTATTTACATAGTTAACTGGATCATAGTCCCAAACGTGTAGATGGTAAGACCCAATATGATAGATTATTATCTGTAGAGTCCAAGTAAGCAAGAGGCTCAATAACCTTACGCTGCATATCTCTGTAGTCTGCATCGATTCTCTTCATCTCTTTTCTTTTAGAGGCAGTAGAAAAAGTGTGATCATTTTCTCTGGCAACATCTCCTCGCAAGTTGATGGTCGGTGATCGAACATGCAACTTGTGCACTAAAAAATGATGAAGAGGCCCTACCAGGGCTTTAGTGAAGAGATCAGCTAGCTGTGAAGAAGAAGGAATGAAAGATAAGGAAATGAGACCTTCAAGGAATTTTTTATGAACGAAATGACAATCAAGCTCATTATGCTTGGTTCATTTCTGAAAGACGGGATTTTGGGCTATATGAATGGCTGCCTGAATATTGCAATTAATGGACACCAAAAAAATGATTAATAGTGAAGTCTTGAAGCAAATGAACAATTCAGGTGATTTCTGCAACAAGGCAACGCCTAGACTGGTACTCAGCTTTGGCGGATGAGAGTGCAACAATAAAGCTCGACATATTTTCAAGAGGTATCTATGCTTTCTCTTAACCACACCATTTTTTTGGTGTTTCTACATAAGTGGTTTGATGTAACATTCCCTTGGAGTGGAAAAACTCTTTTGGATCATTCTATATTCCCAATTCCCATGCATTATCAAATCTGATAGTTTTAATCTTGGTAGAAAATTGTCTTTCAATTAGAGATATGAAACTTTATAAAGTAGGAAAGGCATTAGACTTAGTAGATAAAAGAAAAGTCCAAGTACATCTTGAGAAATCAACTACTATAGTTAAAAAATATATTTCTCTTTTGTAAGTAGGAATCTTATAGGGTCCCCAAGTGTCTATATGGATTAGTTCAAAACAGTGCTTTGATCCAATGGTACTTTTAGGAAAATGAGGTTTGGTTTGTCTTTCCACGAGACATATAGAACAAGAAAAACTCTATTTTTTCATGATAATTTAACTTCAACTGATGTATGTGCTTCATAGTATCAAAAGGAAAGTGCCTAGTCTATTGTGCCACAAAATAGTAGTAGAAAAAGCTGAATAACCAAGAATGGTTTTATTGATATTTGTGCTAGAAAGAGAAGTACAACCATTGCTTAACGAAGAAACATTATCATCCTTTTAACAGGTTGATTGTCACGTCCTGAGCCTGCACCTTGGATGTAACACGGTGCTTAGAGTCACAAGTGATCCCAAGCTAACCCATGATCTAGCATATACTGAACAATCACATGAATTTAAAATTAAGCGAAAGCTAAACTAATAAAACATAAGTTTAGAATTTCTGAAAATCTCTGAGATAATATAAATCTAAAAAGAAAGATCCAATTCTAAAAATAAGCTGAATGACTTATTCTATGTCTGAAAAGCCTCTAGTATAAATGAGTTGCTGAGATAAGTCTCCATCTAACTCTAAGTGCTGAAACTAAAATAACTTAGAAAAACATCGTAAAGGTTCGTCCTCGAATGATGAGGATCACCAACTGTAGTCGCTGAAATGGAACTGAATCGAGCTAATTGCGATGCTGAATCTAAGATTTTAAACCTATATCATGATAGGATGCAACACAAAGAGTGTGCGATCAGTACTTTGAATGTACTGAGCATGCAGGATATGCAAGCAAAATATAACTGGATAAGCTAAAATACTGATAAATTATTTCAAACTGTAAATTGAATCTGTAGTACAAAGGTCCAAACATAATCATGCAAAAAAATTGTAATACAAGAATATTTTGAAAATACATAATAAAAATAGTAAAGCTATTTTGCGTCCAAGTACATATCTACTGAGTTTAATTTTGTAAAGAGTCTATTAACCAACATAAGCCACGTGATTTAAACGTGAAATCCAATGGACACGCCCCATCAAAATGATCCAATATGCCTTGCCAGGGTATAAGGCATGAATGACGTGATCACTAATATTGAGGCCTAACTGAGGGGCCAAATAGACCTATAGTGGCACGTAGTTCTGGAACTTAGGATAAACTGGACTCTAGTCTAACTCGGCGCTAAGTACTACTCCCAAAAACTAATTTTTGATAGCTCATTTAAAACTGGAGTTCTGAAAATGCTGCATCAGAACTTAACTAGTCTGAAAATATTTATTTTCTAAGAAGCTGTAGTCTGAAAGTTGGCTAATTTCATGCTTAAAACTGAATGCTAGTAGACTAGGCTAAATTCTGAAGAAAAGCTAAATTCTCATGAAAATACTACACTTTCAGGCTAAGTTACTGTCCTCTCAAAAAATTGTAACTAAATTCATGCAAGTTATTAAAACTCACGCATAGGCCACTAAAACAGAGTATAAATCATACAATCAACATGAGAACTGAATTTGATAGAATTTTGTATAATTGGGTAAGAACCCTAGTTTTTAAAACCATGAAAATTAAAGTAGAAGACTGAAATTTTGGGCATAACAGTGAACTAGACCCTTACTGAATACTCGCATACCTGAACTTGAAGCTTTCTTGAACTAAGGATGAAGTCTGAAGCTTTGGAGAAGAAGCCCTAGCCTGGAGCCTGAGAGAGTTTTTTTTCTATTCTCTGAAACTTAGTCGATGAAATGAGGAAGAATTATTCTAAGTCTGACTAAAAACTCTCAAAACCATACCTAAAATGACTTAATTTAGGATTTAAAAGAGTAAAAAAAGACCAGAATACCCCTGACTTAAAATAAAAAATTGCAGAATTTGTTTACCGGATGGGCTATTCGGCGGCCAATCGAACTTGCCACGGCCCGTGGTGTTGGCTGTTTGAAGGGGACAGACTTGGCTGGTCCTATGGACCATTTCCACGGCTAAGGCCCATGGCACGTGGGACCTCCCACGATGTGTGGCCTTGATCGTTAGACTGGGGAAGCTAGCTGAGTCACTGACTGATTTGCATGACTAGCTTTCATGGCTCATGGGACTTTATATGGTATATGGACCAGCCTATTGATGCTGAGGTCACCAGAATGGCTCCCACAGCCGGGCTGACGGTCTATCAGGCCTTCCACGGCTCGTGGCTCGTGCCCGTGGGACCTAAAAGTATGTAGAATAATATAATTTCTAAATCTAAATGTTGGTTCAAATTCTAAGGTTTTACATTGATTTAGGAGACAAAGACTTAGACAAACTAGACTTAGACTCTAGACTAGAATTTGGATAAACTGGAGATAAAACATTTTGGGAAATAAGCTGCATATGGGATATATATTTTCCTTTATCACATAGAGTCATGTTGTAACATCACCAAGAACGAGGTTCTTCTTTAAAAAAGGGGGCTACATTGTATTGGTAGATTTAGAAAAAAATTACTCAATTGAGAAACTAAGAGTAGATTGTTTTCAGCCTCTGGGGAAATGGGGGAGGTGATCTAGGAATAGGCACCAACACTTTAGGAATCACCTTCTCCTTTCCCTTTTCTTGAGACTCTTTTTCTGCATCATCCGAGCCTTGCCAGCTTTTCATTCTCCATCTCAATAGTTGTCGATCTATAACTATCAGTAGTGTCTTGCTACTCTCCTGCTTCATTCACTATTACCCAAGATTTTATGGGAGCCTTGTCTTTGGTTTTCTCATCTTCCACAATCTGATCTTTTACCCTTAACATTATCTTACCACTCTGTGTGGTTACTGTCATGCATTGACCATTATTTTTTAGACTGAATAATGTATCACTCGATAGTATATCTCTTTGTCGCGGATTTGCAGTTGCAAAAATTTGACTAAACTGCTGCTCGAGATGTTTTATGGCAATAGAATGAGAAGTAACCACCTGATTTATGTTAAGCAGTTCACCACACATTTCTTTGATCCCGAGCTCAGTGGATTCGAATTTGGCCAAAAACTTTTTCAGCATCTCTTCAACTCTCAATCCAACAGGTTCATTGGCTAACGACTGATTATCTGGAGCTCTAGGTGGCACACATGCACCATTTTGATTGTTTCCATAGTTGTTTCTATCTCTCAAATTCCCTCGATCTGTGTTTCCTCTCATAGTTGTTATCTCTGTAATTGTTTCGATCTTGATTCTCTTCCCGACGTCAAGAGTCTAGTCTAGACTCTTGAGCATTAGGACAAGAATCCATCGCCTGATCATCTAAAACATTTACATCCTTCTCAAAGTCTGAATAGTATTTTTCTAGTCGTGGTGCTCCGCCTTATGAACCTAAAGCATTAACTTTATGAGTATCTTGCTTTGCAATGAACTTTATCATCGAATCAAGCTATATTTTCATATGTGCCTTCTCTCAATCTCGCGCTACTTCCTTTGCTAATTTTGTTGCAGACCTGCCAATATAGTCCCTAGTATCAACCACTTCAGCCTCTCGCGTGTGCTATGCTATGTTTGTCTTAGTCAACCGGTCAAGTAGTACTGTAGCTTGAGCATAAGAGTTCAACATCATGGTACCCCCAGTAATATTATCAGCCATAAACTTGTTCACTGAATGCAATGATCTATAAAAGCTATGGAGTAGCACATGATCGGGCAGACTATATTTTGGGCACTGCTTAATCTTCTTTTTGAACATCAGCCAAGCTTCATGTTATACTTTTCCAGGAAACTGCCTGAAATTAGTGATCTCATCCCTCAATTTTAGCATCTGGGATGGTGGAAAGAATCTTTCTAAAAAAGCTCTATCATCTTGGCCCATTGGTAATCGACTTATCTGGTAGCTCATTCAACCAAGTAGTGACTTTTCTGATCAAAGAGAATGGGAAGAGTCTGAGTCTGATGGCCTTTTAAGAAACACCCGGTAGCCTACATGCCTTGCAGACTCCTACAAAGTTCAGCAGATGCTGGTTTGGATCGTCAATCGTTAGCCCTTCAAATGTTCTTTTTATTTGAAGTAGGTTCAACATGGTGCAAGTGAAATTAAATTTTGCATTGTCACCAAGTAGAGGCAATACGATCGCACCAGTAAACCCTTCTAGCTCCATGTTGTCATCATAGACAGCTTCAGCTTTTGCCCTAGCATGCCATGTAGTATTTAAATTTTGTTACTGACGGGCAGCAACAACACGAGCAAGGGCAAGCTGACGTTGAATTTCAGCCTCTACATCAAAAACGTCATCTCTCGGTAGATCAGTTGTAAGGGGGTCCTGAGCATTACCAGCTAAGGCAGCAACATGAGCTTCATCGACTAGCTGTCGAGCCTCAGATTTTCTTTGTGCTTGTTGTTCCATCTGTCATGCCCTGAAGCTACCCCCTAGACGTAACACGGGACCTGAGCCCACAAGAAATCTAAGTTAGCCCTTGGTCATAGCATAACTCAGATAATCATAAGAAAACATAACGGAAGTATAAATAGAAAGCTAGGCAACCCGATCATAAATGATAAAGTCAAGATGAAACATAATCCGAAAGAGAGACTCGAATATTCTATGCCTGAAAAGCCTCTACATATGACATAAGGAGTTACTGGGACAAGCCCTAGCTAACTCAAAATACTTAAATACTGAATACACAATCTAAATACTGAAATGAAACTAAACTCCAAGTCCTCGAAGGAGGGGGACACACCAAGCTGACTGGATGTGCTGCTGATCTACTAGCCACGGACTGGGGAGCGAGCTACAAAATCTACATCACAATAAGATACAGCACAAAGAAGTATGCGGTCAGTACTATAAAATGTACTGAGTATGTGCGATATACATAATCATGATAAAAATATACTTAAAACATGCTTGAAATGAGTTCGTGTATGTAGAGAGATAGCATAAGAAAATATTAAGATATAAGGCATAAAACGTGAAATAAAGTCAGGATTCAAAGTAGAGTATCATATAACTTATTAACTTGAAAATAAACATGCGGGAGTTTCTCTTAACCGACATTAAACTATGTTGAGCTACATGGAGTCCCATGTCATACACCCACACTGGAAAAAAATCCTAACCGGCCAAAGTTAGAACCATGTCATACCAGGATCCTGTCATAAGCCACAGTGGGTACCTACTGTGGCACGTAGTTCTGGGACTAAGGGTACTCTCACTCGGTCTAACTCGGTGCTAAATACTACTCCCAAAATATATAACATGAGCTCACATACATGTGACATATCTAGATGTCAAAGCTTGTTCATAAACATGTTCATAACCCGGCTCTTCATACTACTCACGGATCTTGATTTTAGGAAAAATAATTCATGAGCATTGATGGCACATCGGGTGTCTTGTCTTGCATAATAGTTCATAATTTGAAAACTTACATGACACTAGTTCAATTTCATAATAACATATACTTTCATAAAATATAGGAACTAGGCATGCACTTGCTTAAAATTCATGAAAAAGAAACATGCTATCAAATACCCAATTTACTTGAATCAATTTATGCATGTAGAATTTGCCATAATTAGCCTTCAATTTGAAATAGGAGTTCATATGTAAAACCCATGCAAAATCATGCAATTTAGTAGTAATTTCATAATAAAATCATGAGAAGGCAATTTATAGCAAAACCCATAAGAATTGGGTAAGAATCCTAATTTGAAAGTTCATGAAATCAAAATAAAAATTAGGGGTTTTGAGCACAAGGGTGGAAGGAACCCATTGTTGATTACCCACATACCTTGATTGAAGCTAACCCACTTAAAATTGAAAAGAAGAGGAGGCTTGAACTTGGAGCTTGAGACTTGGAGATTGAAACCCTAACTTGAAGCTTGAGAATGTGGAACTTCTTTTCTTCTTTTGGAACTTGATTGAAAGAATGGGAGATAACTTAGGCCAAGTGAGAATAAAAACCCTTCTAAATAGGCCTCAAACGACTTAGTATAGGAGTTAAAAGAGTGAGAAATTATAAAAGTACCCCTGGACTTAAGCTTGGAAAAAGCTGGAAAAAGTCGACTTCAGAGACCACGAGTCAGTCCATGGTCCGTCATCCTAAAGGACGAGCCGTCAACTGATCCGTGGTTTCAAATGCCACTTCTGGGGGACTACTGGAACTCAACCCCATGAGTCACTCTACGGTCCGTGGTTCAGGACGATGGACCATCCTGTGACTCATGATTCTGACTTTAGGATATGAGAATCCTCTGATCCTCAGGGATGAGTGGAAGAATGGGTCATGGAATAGGTTGACGAGTCGTCAATCCACTCGTGGAATTTAGAGGACTTGGTACCTCGGTGAAAGTGATTCCACGAGTTACAGGATGGACCATCGATCAAAACGATGACCCGTCAAGTCATTCATGGAAACTGGATAGAAAAGCTAAACCGTGATTTTGGAATACGGGTCGTGAACCAACCAGTGATTTTGAAGATAAAATTTTTAAAGTTCTGGTCAGAAATCACGAGTCACAGTACGGGCCGTGGTTCAGAACCACGGTTCGTTTCTCGTCTGTAGTCACTGACAGTGCTGCAGTAAAATGCCCATAACTTTTTACTCCAGACTCAGAGTAATGTGCGATCGGTGGCGTTGGAAAGAAGACTCAAAAACCTTTAATTTGGTGGGTACTAGGCCACCTATTCTTTATATTTTTGGAGGAATGATCGTTAGAAGTTGACCCTAGTTTAATCTTACATGAAAACTTACTTGGGTGAGGTGCTTGTATCTTAACTTGATGATAGGAGTTTCTTATGAACATGATTCATATCCAAAGCACTTACCACACTAGGTAAATGATCATTACACTCCTGAAAAAGGTTCGGGTATTAGCTTAGGATTTTTGGGGTGTTACATCAATCTACTCAATAAAGAAAACCTAGCTTACCTGGATACCGAGCAACTGTTCCATGCCCTTTCTAGCCCCGTGAAGGCGTTCCCTGACGATTCTGCAGGCCCAAATCCGTGATTTTGCGTCCTTTCAGCCGGAATCCCTCCTCCCCATGGCTCCCAAGGTTTGGAGCAGCCTAAGAGGGTTCTTGGAGTAACCCTCGTCTGTTTTGGGGTTGAATGGGAGAGAATAAAAATATAAAACCTGTTTTTGAGTTTTCTGATCCCGTCGCTCCGCTATAGTGGTCCACGCTCCGCTATACTGGTCCACGCTCCGCTATAGCAGTACCGCTGTAGCGGAACCTACCGCTATAGCGGTGCTGACCGGCATTGACTTCTGCTATAATGGTAATTTTTCCGCTATAGCGGAGGTCGTTATGGCGGTATGTCAACCGCTACGGGATATAAAGTCGTAAATCCTTTCAAAATAGTCTATTTTATAACACACTTAATTTTCTGATGTTTCAAAATAACCCCTTCACGTCAACCTCGATTCCGGGAGTTCTACTTACCCAAATTTGATTCCAAAAAGTCCCCCAGACTTCTTTATGTATTAGCCAAATGTAAAACTAGCTCAAATCAAGACACTTTAGCCAAACTTTACCCAGATTGCCCTAGACCATAGCTCACTCCAAAATCGGCCGAGACTAGCCTAGCCCAGAATTTTTAACTCCCAAACTCGGAAGTTTTCTGACTCAAAAATTGGCGCGAAAAGTTTACTTGTAACGATGAACCCGATCGTTACAAAATAATACTACTAATAAGAAGAAGAGGAGAGGAGGAGGCTATCCCCACCCTCTCCCACATAAAGTGCGACATATCCGAATTCTCGACCTACACATTACCTTTCTATATAGGATCATGCCTTTTGTAAGTTGAAGTTGTGTCATGCCATGTCTAATCACCCCTCTGTAGTTTTTTTGGCTTACCTCTACCTATACTAACTCCTGTTCCTTAACCCCTCATACCTCCTTATTAGCGCATTCAGGCACCTCCTCTTCACATGTCCGAACCATCTCACTCTCGCTTTCTTTATCTTCTCCACCACAGAGGCCACTCTCACCTTGTCTCATATAACTTTGTTCTTAATCATATCTCTCCTAATATGCCCATTCATCCATTTGAGCGTTCTCATCCACTACCTTCATCTTCTGAACGTGAACGTTCTTGGCTGGCTAGCACTCTACCCTATATAAAAATGTTGATCTAACCACCATTCTATTATATTTATTCTTTAAATCTTAGCTACACGTTCTTATCGAACAGTACTCCAAAAATGAACTTTCATTTCACATACACCGCTCAAATATTAAGATATATTTAAAATCACAAGTCATTATTTATTTATTTTACTAAACTTCGTGCACAATTTATTATGACACATGAACTGAAATCGGATGTAATATTATCAACCCCATATACATACATACATATATATATACATACATATATATATATATATATATATATATATATATATATATATATATATATATATAAAAAAAAAATTCAAATCAAATTATTATTATATACAAATTTATAATTATCATATGAATTCATAAGCTTTAAATTCTTGACTCATGCTTCTAAGTATTACAATATGCAATAAGATCACATTAATTAAGGCTTTGAGAAGTGCAATAAATCTTTTTTAGGGGGAGCAGACAAATAAAAAGGAATCTTACTATTTATGGGAAACAATTCATTTCTACTCACCCCCAGCGATCAACACTTTATGCAAAGTTCCACTTCTTCCTTCCTTTCCATTAGTAGCTCTTCTTCAACTAGGTCGGACCTCTTCCCTCCACTGCTTACCCAATGGATCACTTAGAATAGACCGAATCGAAGGTGGTAAGCATTCTGTAATCATTCCGAAAAAGGTACTACATCGGAGGCCGGCCAATTGGGACCTCCACTGCCCCTCCCCCCTCCCCCCCCCCCATTGTGCCTCCAAAAGAGCTTCCCTCCCCTGTAGGAAGATATGGCGCTACGATTTCGTACAAATCTCCAAAAAAGATATATTTCACCTCCTTTTCTTCAGCCTATTTAATCGGCTGGAGCGTAAGTTTCTAACAGTGGTTCGACAACAGAGAACAGAACATCTCTGAGAAAAGAAAAAGAACACAAGACACTTTCCTTATATTAGCTAAGCGATTTTATTATATATATATAATTATGATGATAAGTGTCGCGCCCTATTTTGAACTTGGCCAAAATATGCTTGCAACATCCGGCTCTTTCATGCCTTTGTTTTGGAAAAAAGGGTTTAGAGTCGCCACCTAAATTTTAGGAAACTTAGGAAACCATTTTGTATGTAAAACTCTGTTTTTAGTCTGCGAAAACGTTTGAGATTCTGAGTAAGAGTTTTGGTTACTCGAAGGGAAGGTGTTAGGCACCCTTCAGAGCCTATCCGAAGATAGTCCTTAAACTCAGTTTTAGAAACATATTTGGGAAAATTATTTGTCCATTATTTGCTAAAAAGGGTGATAAAAAACATATTTTTTTTTTATTAATTTAAGAAAAACTCAAAGTATATGACACATGCCACTACAATAGGCAAAAAATATAAAATATGCTTATGGTAAAAAAATGAGACACATGTACGTACATGTCAAAATATATGAAAGTTTAATAGCAACAATTAAAGTATGTAAAACTTTATGATTTATAAGAAATATATACTTAAAAGCTATGTAAAAAGATGAAGATATTATTTATAATAAATATGCCTTTGTAAAGTAAAATATATGTAGTTCTTAAAGTTTGAGAAAGTTTATGACATGTTTATTAAAAAGAAAGTAAAGATGACGTATGTATATTTAAAATATAGGAAATCATGTGAAGTTTATTATTTTAAAAGATTTGGATAAGTAAAAGTATGTAAGGAATATATTAGTAATAGAGAAAAAGATATAAGAGAAAATCATATTTGTTTTGTAAATATATTTCATGTAACAGAATAATTTGAAAACTTGAGTAGAGAACGAAAATTATTTGTTTTCATGTAAAGAAGACATTTATTCGTAAAGTGAAAATGAACATGCATTGAATATGAAAGAAAGTATTATGTACGTAAATGTAATTGTGATAAAATAATATATGTATAATCTAAGTAGGAAGAAGAGTAAGTAAAATATAAATATATACCTCGTAGTAGATAACATATGACATATATACCTTGCATTTTTAGGCTTCAAAAATCTGAAAATCTCAAAATATATATATAGAGTATAGCAAAATATTTGTAAAATATTGGGTTAGAATAAGAGAATACGTAAGTTAAATATAAAGGAGGCTTGCCTAAATTAGATAAAGCATTCTATAATCTAAGGCCTAAGAATGACTAAATATTTGTTCGAAATATATTGAATCGCTACTTAATATTTTGAAAATCTACCGCGAGTTATTTGGAATAAGTCTTTCTTGAAACAAGCCTAACATTAATTAATCCCTAAAAAAAAATCTGCACTATTCACCACTTATTATTACTATTTTTGAAAGTGTTTAACCACTAATTTTAAAGCATTAAAAAAGGAAAAACCCGAAACATTTGTCTAAACTAAAAGAGTGAAGGAAATCCTCTTTCAAAATTTCAAACTAAATTCCCTAATCGAACCAAATGATAAGCCAAAGAATAAACGTTAATCAAAACACAAAGAAAAACACATATCCAAATATACAAAGTTAGTTAAAACATTTAAAGTAAGCATAAAAGAAAGCAATAAATAAAGGAACTAATTATGTTAAGTTCCTTTGGAGGAACTAGTCTCCTAATGGGTGACTCCGAGCATTGCGATGATTCCTAATAGCTGTTTGACCCAAAAAACATATTGGGCCGAGGTTGAGTTTCAAGTGAGAACTCCAGCTTTCCGGTTGTTTCATGTAACACAAAAAAATGATAAGGATTAGTAACTTGTATAACAAAGTTTACAAAATGTAGAAATATGCCAAGCTTAACAATAAAGTGATAAGGAAAACAAACATGCTATTCGGTAAATACACAAGCATATATGAAAGAACGACATGTAACCATATTTTGTTTCATGTTTTATAAACAAAGCGATCTTAGGTAAACAAACAACTTCGATACTAGTTGATTATTAGAAAACAAAGTACACAACAAGTAGCAATATAAAACCTTATTATTATTTTTTCATTCACTTTAATTAAATAAGTAACTATGAACAAATCACCTCAAAAAGTAAGGCGACACTAGTGACGAGAGGATCAAAAGGGAACCAAACTACTACATTAGTTCATGATAAATTCCTTAAGCTAGCATTCCCGAAATTAAACCCGAGTTAAAAACCAAAATAATGAAAATGGGGCAGCCCTCTTTTTCTAACAACGCACACTAATTTAACCACTTTTTTACTAGGATTAAGGTGTTTAAAGAAAAGTTAGAGACCACAATACTTTAGAAAGGATAATAAAGCACCCTTAGGTACAATTTAAGACCTCATTCGTTCATGATGCTGATTTTTGTTTATCCCATATGAACTAAAAATAAAATAAAATAGCTTAAACCATTCTCAGGTGAACAATGTGATAAAGCTTCCAAACAGATTCCATTTAAAAAAAAAAGAGAAGTCAAGAAGCATACTTTTAGCAAATTTCAACTTGGCTCTTAACAAATACAATCCTCTAAAAGGGTAAACCTTTAGAAACCCAAAATATTCATTTAATGACATTGATTCAAGTAAACAATTTAAAGATGCACTTGTTGTGCTTAATGAGAATCTAAAACAGAGAGGTTGATATATACAACATATTTAACATCGCTTTTAAGCTAAGCCAAAAGCTGATTTTCATGCAAGCCTAGAACATATCAAAATAACTACTGCCATGTACAAGTATTCCAACCCCCCAAAAGAAGTTACAATGATCTTGTAATAGCCGGCTGAACATACATCAAGTTTCAAGCCTCTTTCATGCCAAAATGAAGGTTGTCAACACCTTGCTTGCACACAACCAAACAACTATATAAATAAACAACTACTGCCCCATTCCAATCTTCAAATCGAAATCATAGTGACGTTAAATAGATAGCTAACCACACTTAAAGTAAAACATCAAACTTCATAGACACTTATTCGATGAAGATAACCAAACGGCCAGAACAACTACATTTCATTTCACATCTTTTACGCCAAAAATCAGCCAAACAAGAACAACCAAAACTCACACGAATCAATGGATCACAAAACTAAACATAAAGTAATTAGACGGGATAGAATTTACCTTGTGTTGAGCAGCGATTGAGGCCGTTGAGTGTCGAGTTTCAAACTAGCTATTCCGACTCCGATTCCGAATAGCAAACAAGACAACAAGAGGAAAACGAACAATGAGTATATGGAAATTGACAGTGAACAATCAGAGAATAATTTGGTGTGAGTTGTTTGTGATTTTAGTTTCTAATCTTTTTTCTGATTTTTGGTCCGTGTCTCTCTGTGTGTGTCGGTGTGTATATTTCTTTGTGTGTCTGTGTTTGTGTATGTTCTGCCCCTTTCAATGGAAACCCAAGGGTCCTTTTATAGCCAAAGTTGAAGGCTCAAACGGCTCTTTCCAAGAATTCAAAATTTGAATTCTTGGAAAGCCAAGTTGCAAAAGGAAAATGATGAAATCTGAAGAAAAGATGAGATGAGATGCCTACCTTTTCAGGCGGATTTGAAAGATGATGGTGACGGGTCGGCGGTGTGGGGCTCGGACGGTCGGGCAACAGCTGGGTTTCCTCTTTTCCGAGGTCTGCAACCGGCGGTGGCGACCTTTTCGAGGCTACAAAAAGCCTCCGAAAAGGGGAAGGGACAATGTGAGGTGATGGAGAGGGTGTTGACGCCGTTTGCCCGCAAAATCCGGCGGGTCTTGGGGGTGAGGGCGACGTTGAGGTGAGGTTTTTGGGGGTGGGGGTGGTCTGTCGGCAGTTGGGGTTGAGAGTGGACGAAGTGGGGGTTTTGGGGGTGTCGGCTTGGGGTTGAGAATGGAAGGGATTAGGGGTTTGTTTGGTTTGGATGAAAGTGGGGAAGAGAAAAGAATTAGGGTGTGGGTTTAGTGGGGAGTTTGGGCCGGGTCAGGGGCGGTTTGGGCTGGGTCGGGTGGTTGGGTAGTGGGTTAGGAGGAAATGGGCTGAAACAAATAATTGTTTGGCCCAAAATTTGGGTAAATGGATTAATTTGGTAGAAAAAAATGTGATTTTCCCTAGTAGTTTTTCCATTTAATCAATTTAACGATGCTTCTTTTATCCTAATTAATTTTCCAATACGTACATAGTTGATTAAGAAATAATTTTGATACGCGTAATCGCAATCCTCAATTGATAGAACAATATTTAGGAAATGTTATAGCGATACGATACAATTTCATTTAGAATAAAAGTTACTATACCAATAACTTGTTAAAAAGAAAGAATTATAAAGTATTTTTGGTGATTTTATAAGATACAATATTTTTAGTAATTATTATTATAGAAAGTAAAGGAAATCATTTTAAAAATGATTATTGGTGCCAAAATTTATAAAAAATTAATATAAAAATAAGAAAATTATTTTGGAAAAGTCCTCGGGATTAAGAAGCATATAAAAATTAATTATGGGAAAAAGGAGGGCCAAAATTGGGTGTCAACAACTTGCCCCTCTTCGAACAAAGATGATGAAAGAGTCTTTGGGCGAAGATGTTGACGTAAAGCCAATTTTGTCTCGACTGGAAAAAAAAAATCAAATTTTTGGAACGGTCGTACCTATAAAGAGAAAGGTTATTGTCATTATGAATTCGACCGAACTCTGGTCTCTGAGTTGCCTACATATCTCGGGTTTCACGAGAATCAGGCCAATGTAGTTCAAAAAATTTTGAGATGTCCTCAAAATTTGCCCCAGTGTTGGTTTTATGTCGACACTGGTATTTTTTGCGGTAAAAGGGAAGATGACCTTGGCACGAATGGAGTGGGTATGGCCATGATCGAAATTGAGCTGCCTACGTATCCCTAAGGAAATGGGAATTAGGGCGGTTGCAGTCCTGAATAGAGGATTATGGTAAATTTTGAGGCAGTCCTCAAAATTAGCCCCAGTGTACGATTTATGGTTGACACTGGTCTCTTAGTTGAGCTTGGAAAGAGTTTTTTATGGAATTGACGATAGGTTATTTCCTAGATGACAATAATCTTTTCAAAATGGGTGCACTTTCACAGCCTCCCGATTATAAATGTGGTGCACAACACACCCATAAACGAGACTCTACTAGGTGCATCTCGCATCTTTATAAGATCACATCGAATCGCTGGATGGAGGTAGTCCCTTTGATATCCTCTAGTGGGAACTCTAGGAGATAGAGAAAGGGGTATCGATGCTTATGAGAGCAGGTGTACTCTGATTTAGAAATATGGACGACGGCTTGTAGGAATTGGAGTTGGAGTGCTAGTCTTGAAACTCTGGCTTGTGAGTTTGGTATTCCTCATCAAGCATTGCCTCAATCGCTGCTTAGAGGTAGTTCCACGTTGTAGTGTGTCATCCTGCAAAACAGGTAAAAGGGGTTACAAAGTACCTGTTGAGGCTCAAAACTGTAAATTAAAATTGTAATGTAAAGAGCAGAGTGTAGATATCCAAACGATTGTTGACGTCTCCATTTTGCGGAGTGGATGTACTGTAGGTGAAATAACCTTGGGAAGTAAAGCCTCCGGCTGGCGGGGCAACACTTAAAAAGCAAAGCCTCTCGCCTGGCGGGGCAACACTTGTAAAGTAAAGCGGGCGCAACACTTGTAAAGTAAAGCCTCTCGACTGGCGGGGCAACACTGTAAAGTAAAGCCTCTCGACTGGCGGGGCAACACTGTAAAGTAAAGCCTCTCGACTGGCGGGGCAATACTGTAAAATAAAGCCTCTCGACTGGCGGGGCAACACTTGTAAAGTAAAGCCTCTCGACTGGCGGGGCAATACTGTAAAATAAAGCCTCTCGACTGGCGGGGCAACACTTGTAAAGTAAAGCCTCTCGACTGGCGGGGCAACACTTGTAAAGTAAAGCCTCTCGACTGGCGGGGCAATACTGTAAAATAAAGCCTTGTAACTGTAAAGCCTCTCGACTGGCGGGGCAACACTTGTAAAGTAAAGCCTCTCGACTGGCGGGGCAACACTTGTAAAGTAAAGCCTCTCGACTGGCGGGGCAACACTTGTAAAGTAAAGCCTCTCGACTGGCGGGGCAACACTTGTAAAGTAAAGCCTCTCGACTGGCGGGGCAACACTTGTAAAGTAAAGCCTCTCGACTGGCGGGGCAACACTTGTAAAGTAAAGCCTCTCGACTGGCGGGGCAACACTTGTAAAGCAAAGCCTCTCGACTGGCGGGGCAATACTGTAAAATAAAGCCTCTCGACTGGCGGGGCAACACTGTGAAGTAAAGCCTCTCGACTGGCGGGGCAATACTGTAAAAGTAAAGTCTTCATTGGGTGAATCAGCCGTGACATCTCCATTTGGTGGAGCGATCTTTAATGCAAAATGAGGATGTTAATGGCATGCATGCTTATGATTGATGGAGTTATGATGATGCTTGCTATGATGCAGCCTCCGATTGGCGGAGTATGTTTTGCTTGCTAATATACATTTCTCTGATTTGGCAGAGCGTCGCTTGCTTGTTTACGTACAGGCTCCAATCGTCAGAGCGTCATTTTGTTTGCTTATGTACAAACTCCAATCGGCGGAGCATCGTTTTGTTTGCTTATATGCAAGCTCCAATCGACAGAGCATCGTTTTGTTTGCCTATGTACAAACTCCAATCGGCGGAGCGTCATTTTGTTTGCCTATGTACAAACTCCAATCGGCAGAGTTTGATGAAGTCAGTCCGCGTTCTCCGATCGGCGGAGTTATTTGACGCAGTTAGATGGCAATCTCCGATTGGCGGAGTTATTTGGAAAGAGATAAACTATCCTATTTTCCTATGAGAGCTCTCTATCTTCGATACTCGATCCGGATCTCGGACGTACCTGCAAAACATAAATGAAACCCTTTAAGAATTGGAAGAATTGGGACGAAATATTTTAAAGTAGAGTAGGGGAAGAATATTCGGCTTATGGTGTCGTGATAGCCAAAAGATTTCTCCAATCATGTCCCTGAACTTGACTTGACATAATCCTGGCGATTCCTGTTTCCCTGCGCTCAAAGAAAAATTCTTAGTTTTGGGAGGGGTGTTGATTTGTGTCGGCTTGCGGACCCTGGCCTTGCCACAAAATCTCATCAGCCCCTCGTGATTTCCTATCCCAGAGACTCGGTATGGTGGATCCCTTCAAAACCTCCTTGGTTGCTCGCGACTTCCTATTTCGAAGGCTCGGTAGGTGGAAAGGCAGTAAAATATTTTGAAAATATGTATATATATTTTTAGAAAATAAGTATATTTTGTGTATACTAGGCGCATATATATAGTGATTATTCATCGTTCCTTAGATTATGACATGTTCCGAAATCCAATCGAGTTTTCCCATTTGTTGAGGACGTCCAAATGTACTCTTCTCATGGCTCCGGCTTCTGGTGACGCTTTTCTATTTCTCTGTAGATGTTGTGATCACTCTGAAGGTATAAATAAGAGGGGGGGGAGGTTTATCCTAAGGGTATGACCGAACCTTTTAGGTTGCCTACGTATCCCCGAATGGGAATCAGGTCTGTACGTAGTTCGGGGGTATCAAAGAAAGATGAAAAATATGTAATGCATTGACCGAGCCTGACTCAGGCTGCCTACGTATCCAAACGGAATCAGGTCAGAACGTAGTTCAAATACATTGGAAAAAATAAAGACATGTGATGCAATGACCGAGCCTGACTCAGGCTGCCTACGTATCCAAAATGGAATCAGGTCAGAACGTAGTTCAAATACATTAGGAAATGGAAAATATGAAGGGACCGAATCCGATGAGGATTGCCTACGTATCCCACCGAGGGAAGTCAGGTCAATCGTAGTTCCAAATACATAAAAGATGATGTTTTTGGTTTTTCTAAGGGAAACCGGACCCGATATGGGTTGCCTACGTATCCCGCCGTGGGAAGTCAGGCTAATACGTAGTTCTGTTACATTAGAGAAAAATGCAAAAAGTACAAGGAAATAACAACTAGTCCCTCTGTCTTCAAATGTAGTACTTCTTGATAGCGTCTGAATTGATCGGCTTTGTGCTCACGACGCCGTCCATTTCTGCGAGGATTACTGCCCCGCCTGAGAGCACTCGGTGAACCATGTAAGGGCCTTGCCAGTTTGGCGCTACAGGCGGGCAAGAAGGATCAGTCGGCAGCTTGTGTGAGACGATATCGGTGCTTAATCCTGGCATGTCATCGTAGGACCAAGCAAACACATCAACATATTGTTTGATCAATTCAATCAATTCTTGCTTTCTTTCGTCTTCCAAG
The DNA here is from genome assembly GCA_003996215.1 of Jaltomata sinuosa. NCBI lineage: Eukaryota > Viridiplantae > Streptophyta > Magnoliopsida > Solanales > Solanaceae > Jaltomata > Jaltomata sinuosa. The sequence continues at coordinate 776,788 of QJPP01007186.1, read as the reverse complement.
TGTATGCTGACTCGTACTTCTTTCACCATTTCTTCATTTCCCAAGTTGACAACCTCGGTTTCCTCCATGTTGGGCTTTTTCTGACTTTCAAGTTGTTCGATCTCCTGAGGTAGATTTTCAGGCATCATGCTTTCATCGTATTCTTCATAGTCCTGCTCATGACTCGCACTTTGCTCAATGGATTCGTTACATGTCATAACCGTTGTACGATGATTTTTACTAATATTAGCGCAGGACTCCTGTCGAAACAGGGATGGGCTGATGGTCCAGTTCTGCAAGACTTCTCCAGGCTTGGCATCACAGATGGTCAGCTTCTCGATGTCTTTCTCCAGTCCCTCGTCGGTCATGGCCACGAATAGATTTCCTATTCCCTCAATGACGTCTTCATCAACTGCTTCATCTGGGATTAGGACTTGTCCTGGCACGAACACTATTGCCCCAAACTTTGCACTGTGGACTCCTCCTGAAGCAGGCTTATACCCTAGCCCGGCGGTACCTTTCTGGTGTTTTAGCTGGATTGGTTCAATTATACCGTCAGCCTTAGGTCCAAGCCCTGTCTTTGGTTTATACCCATATTTCAACATCTCTGACGCAACCATCTTCGCTGCTCTCGACATCTCCATCTTTACAGGCTCTACCTTCTCATCAATTCTTACAGCTTGCATGATCTCCAGAGCATGGAAAGCGGCTCCATCCAATTCTTCGGTGACTGGAACAGAATTCACGGAATAGATGGGGTGACTGAGCTCCCCGTGAATGGTAACTTCGGTGCGACCCCACTCGAACTTCACACACTGATGGAGCGTGGAGGGAACTGCTCTTGCCATATGGACCCATGGCCTTCCTAGTAACAGGTTGTAGTTGGACGACACATCCATCACTTGAAATAAGATGGGGAATTCAGCTGGACCTACTTGCAAAGTGAGATAGATTTCTCCAATGACGCTTCTCTGCGCGCCGTCAAAAGCTCTCACCTTCACACGACTTTCCCTTATCTCTCCCATATTCACACCTAAATCTCTCAATGTGGTGAAAGGACAGATGTTGCATCCGGAACCGCCGTCGATCAAAACTCTAGTTACGATCTTATCACAGCACTTGACCGCGATGTGAAGTGCTTTGTTGTGGCCAACCCCTTCTGCTGGTAGTTCATCATCATGGAAAGAGATTTTGTTCACTTCCACCATTTTTCCAATTGTTGCAGCCAATGTATCACTTGTAGTTTCTTTTGGTATGCTAACTCCGCTCAAAACTTGTACCAAAGCGTTCCTATGGGCTTCAGAACTCATTAGCAAGGACATAATGGAAATATGGGCTGGTGTCTTCATTAGTTGTTCCTCGATTGAGTAATCTTTAGACTGCATCTTCTTCCAAAATTCTGTGGCTTCTGCATCAGTAACATTCTTCTTTGGATTTTGTTCTTTCCCGGGAACCCCTCGATTCAGATCCTCCGGGATATAACACCTTCCCGACCTGGTCATTCCGTGAGCCACAGCAGCGTCTATCATTTTGCCTTTGGCTCCCGTCCAATAGTCCCACGGGACTGCTTTAGTGTCATAGTCGGGTTTTCCAGTAGCTATAGTGGTTACCACAACCCTCGGCAGGTAGGTTTGAATAGTCAACGGTTCTCTCAACTGCACTGTGATAAAAGGTTGCGCTGGAGATGTGGCGGCAACTTCTTCTGTGCCCCAGATAGGTACGATATTCCCTTCCAGGTCATACTCTTCTTCTAGGGTAATCATGTTGACTCCTTGATTCTCATGATCTGGTAGAGGATTGTTGTTCACATTTGGAGGAGTATCGGTGCATTTGATTACTCCCTTCCTGATAAGAGACTCGATCTGGTTCTTCAACCCAAAACACTCCTCCGTGTCATGTCCTTGGATTCCCGAGTGGTATGCACATCGCTTATTTCCATTGAAGCCTCGTGGTATCGGATCAGGGATTCTTCCCTCAATCGGCTGCAACAAACCTGCTACCCTCAACCTTTCAAACAATTGAGCCAAAGGCTCGGCAATAGGAGTGTAGGTGCGGGTATTTCTGGCTTCAAGATTAGGACGTGGTCTTGGTGCATATGTTGGTCTATTTTGGTGAACCGGAGCTTGGACAGGGGCATACGGCTTTGGTGGATTTTGGTATGCTGGCGCTCGAGGTGGGTTATACTGTGGCTGGGTACTATATACTGGAACATGTGCGAGAATTTGGGAGTTGTTAGGGTATCGGTGGGATGGTCCTCCGTGCTGGTAGTAAGGTGTGACGGCTGAGACGTCTTCCTTCTTCTTCTTGATACTACCAATGGAACCCGACTGTATGGCCTTGCTTGCGGCTTGCAGTGCGACCATAGATTGAATTTTTCCGGACTTAATACCTTCCTCAATAAAGTCTCCCATCTTGACCAAGTCAGCGAACTTCTGGCCCATCATTGACATCATCTTGTCGAAGTAGACGCCTTCCTGAGCTCGGATAAAGTACTTAGAGAGTTCATTTTCGTCAAGTGGGGGCTGGATCCGAGCAGCCTCGGTCCTCCATCTCCATGAATATTCTTGAAATGATTCAGATGGCTTCTTTTGTATGTTAGCAAGTGAGAATCTATCCGGAGTGATTTCGGTATTAAACCTGAAGCGACTCATGAAATCTTCGGCCATTTCTTGCCAATCACGCCATTTGCGAGGGTCTTGGCGAGTGTACCAAGTTAGAGCTTCTCCTGACAGACTTCGAATGAATAGTTTCATCCTCAATTTCTCGTTCCTTCCTACGCCGACCAGCTTGTCGCAATAGGCTCTTAGGTGTGCGTAGGGATCGCCCTTTCCATCAAATACATCAAATTTTGGTGGTTTGTACCCAACCGGCATATCGATGTCTGGGTGGATGCATAGGTCTTCATAGTCCAGACTTTCGGTTCCCCTGGTGACTTGCATGCTTTTAAAAGCCCTTTTCAAGCTTTCAAGTTGAGCTGCTATCGACCTCTCTTCATTTGACCGGACATCCCTCTCCAATCCTACGTACTGACCGACTTCGTATGGTACTTTGACAGCCGTGGATGTTGCGAAAGTAGGAGCTTCAGTAGCATATACCGGTGGAACAGGCATTTCACAAGTGACATGTGCCTCCGGTATGTGCTGCATTGTTGGGTGAATTGGAACAGTGAAGTTCTGCGTAGGCGAGGAAAGATTAGGTGCAGCCCTAGCAGCGGGCGGACGAGCAAGTAGATCTTGAGCATAAGTGGGAACAGGTGGTGTTTGCTTAGGCGCGTTTGTTAAGTCGGCGGGAGTGACCGGCCGCAACTCGGCACTTGGAAATTGGAATTGAGCGGGGAAGGTAGCAGCTGTAAGCTTAGTCAAATCCCGCACTTGGCGTAGTTCTTCTTTCAAGATCTCAATCTCTTGTGCCATGTTGGCCATTTGTTCGTCGTTTTGAGTATCCATCGGTTTTCGAGAACTTTCGGCGCCATCTACTGGTACCATCGAGGCGTTGTTAGATTCTTCGCTCATTTTCCCTTTAGATCGGAGGTTGTATTGCGATTCCGCCAGTTTGCAAATCGACACAAATCAACTTTCTTGGGGGTTTGATAATAAACATAAAGAAAAGAAAAGAAAGAAAAAGGAAACTATGTTAGTTTGGGAAATGTTAGAATATATGACAAATATATACGCCAAGTTGGCGATATTCACACAAAATGCGTCCTAATGTGGAGCCTCGTTTTGCCAGAGGTAGGCCTACGCTGCATACAATTTGATAATAAATGATCCATTTTGAACACATTTAGGATTTGAGATAAACATGACTTTTCATTAAGCAAAATGTGGCTTTGAAAGTTTACAATAGATAGGCTGATGGGAGCCTGAAAATGAAAAACATGTGGCGGCCACTAGGGCGTACAAAGGGATGGGCCATGAGGCACCTTTAGGGAATATGAAAGGGGTACAATGGGAAAGGATAACCTAGGGCCACGTAGGACCGTCATCACTATCATCCTGTGGTGCTGGATGATACTCTGGAGATCCAGCGGAATGATGATACCTGGGCTCTGAGTCTGTCTCCATCATCCCTCCATCGTTAGGATCATAAACATTGGAGCCGGTCTCAGAAGCCCCCTCAGGATCTTCTTCCGGATCCTCCTCCTCAGGGTCTTCTTCCGGATCCTCTTCCAAGTCTTCCTCCATTTCTTCCTCCGGATCTTCTTCTGGATCCTCGGGATCTTCCTCTACCTTTGTTATCAAGTAGTTGACGGAGTCTGGGACAATCTGGTTGTACATTGGTGTTGTGATCTCCATGCGGGGAAGCACCTCTTCCCTAACCCATCTGACCCACCGGACATCTGCCAAATCCCTGAATCCTTCTGCACTCGGTTGAGCCAAGTGGCTCACGGTCGTTCTCCAAGCGTAGTATTCCGGCGTACACCATTTGTCTCCTCCCATGTACAATGTGATCATATAATCCCATTCAGCCTGCAAGTTCATCATTTGTACCGCCGATATCGCGGCACCATAACTGTCCTCATATAACGCCATGTTTGACCACAAAGGTATGTCCTGGACCAAGCCGAACTGTCTTAAAACACGGAGAGGCGCATATGGCTGGATGCCTCCTAGTCCTATCAACCCGATGAAATACAAGTATCGAGCTCTGATGAAGGCCAATCCTGTCATCCAGGGATATCTCCACTGAATGAAATCTCCGGTAAGATTGGTCAGAAATGTGCGCCATTCTTCTTCTCCGGTGGGTGCATATGTCCAATATCTCATACGCTCCTTGTGAGTCTGAATCCTGTTACGGGCATCGATACAGTAGTCCATTTGTGGGTGGCGGCGGTAGAAGTGTTCTACAGCCCAAATTTGCAATAACAAATTGCAGCCTCCAAAGAAGTTGTGTCCCCGTGTGCATGCGGACAACGATCGAAACATCTCAGCAAGGATCATGTGTATCAAGGTAAGTCTTTGCGGCTCTGCAAAGACATTCATCACTATTGGCAGGATATTGAGGTCGATGCAATGAAACCTCATCGGAAAGATCATAGTTCCCAAAAAAGCCAACACAAAGACCCTCGGTCGCATGTATACCCACTGTCTGCGGGTACAGGCGAATTCACCTTGGTGTTCGTCAAAACTCTCGAGACGACCGTATCTTTCGAAGAGGTAATCCAACTTCACCTTTCCTCCTTCCACATTTCTCAGTGATGGAAAAATGTGTAATCCTAACAGCCTCAGAAAGTCTGCCTTCTTTATGGGTGATGGGAGTACCGGCACTCGTTCCCTTAGTGGTAGTTCAGCAAAATTACTAATTTCCTCCAAGGTAGGAGTGATCTCGAAATCCAGAAATTTGAAGGTCACAGTGGTTGGGTCCCAGAATTCCATTAATAAAGTGGTGAGGGTTTTGTCAGCTTGGATCCCCATAAGTGACAGCAAAGCCCCCAGCTGCTCCCGCACCTCATTCCCGTGCGCTACTCGGATGTTTCGCCACCACTTTTTTAGGTTGTCAGGTGCTGAGATAACCATCTGGATGTTTGGTAAGTTTTGGTTGATATTCATCTGAAAGAAAAGGTAAAGGGTATGATAAGTTTGTTTATCCCAAATCCATTATGTGTTTTAGTTTGTATCATTTACATCAATCACACACAAAGTATATGTCGTTGGGTTTTATGAAAAACCCGTTGACAATAAGGGTGGTTCCCTAAATGCAGTGTCAATCCCCGGGATCGTCCTGCCTAAGGCTATGCAACATGACTTATTTCTAGAATAAGAGTATTTTCCTAGATTTAAGAGTGGACTGAATAACTGCGAGACGGCACACTAACCTAAATGCACCGACCCTGAAACTAAGGAATCCAAAAGAAGGTTTGGGAGGGCATAAAACCCTCCGCGTGTACCACAGTGTGTGAAATGTGTACGGCCAAAGACTCGATAGAAGAATGCAAGTGAGAAAGCAGTAACAAGTAGTGTTTATCAAACAAATAAGGAACACAAGTTTGGATTTGACTTGCGTCCTTTCAAACAAATATAAACATAAATAAAGCAAATAATGTACTGCAAATAAACAAATACCCAAATAATATTCATAAACTAAGCATGCTAAGGTAAAAACATAAGTTATCCCCAGCAGAGTCGCCATGCTGTCGCGCCCTATTTTGAACTGGCCAAAATATGCTTGCAACATCCGGCTCTTTCATGCCTTTGTTTTGGAAAAGGGTTTAGAGTCGCCACCTAAATTTTAGGAAACTTAGGAAACCATTTTGTATGTAAAACTCTGTTTTTAGTCTGCGAAAACGTTTGAGATTCTGAGTAAGAGTTTTGGTTACTCGAAGGGAAGGTGTTAGGCACCCTTCAGAGCCTATCCGAAGATAGTCCTTAAACTCAGTTTTAGAAACATATTTGGGAAAATTATTTGTCCATTATTTGCTAAAAAGGGTGATAAAAAACATATTTTTTTTTTTATTAATTTAAGAAAAACTCAAAGTATATGACACATGCCACTACAATAGGCAAAAAATATAAAATATGCTTATGGTAAAAAAATGAGACACATGTACGTACATGTCAAAATATATGAAAGTTTAATAGCAATAATTAAAGTATGTAAAACTTTATGATTTATAAGAAATATATACTTAAAAGCTATGTAAAAAGATGAAGATATTATTTATAATAAATATGCCTTTGTAAAGTAAAATATATGTAGTTCTTAAAGTTTGAGAAAGTTTATGACATGTTTATTAAAAAGAAAGTAAAGATGACGTATGTATATTTAAAATATAGGATATCATGTGAAGTTTATTATTTTAAAAGATTTGGATAAGTAAAAGTATGTAAGGAATATATTAGTAATAGAGAAAAAGATATAAGAGAAAATCATATTTGTTTTGTAAATATATTTCATGTAACAGAATAATTTGAAAACTTGAGTAGAGAACGAAAATTATTTGTTTTCATGTAAAGAAGACATTTATTCGTAAAGTGAAAATGAACATGCATTGAATATGAAAGAAAGTATTATGTACGTAAATGTAATTGTGATAAAATAATATATGTATAATCTAAGTAGGAAGAAGAGTAAGTAAAATATAAATATATACCTCGTAGTAGATAACATATGACATATATACCTTGCATTTTTAGGCTTCAAAAATCTGAAAATCTCAAAATATATATATAGAGTATAGCAAAATATTTGTAAAATATCTGGGTTAGAATAAGAGAATACGTAAGTTAAATATAAAGGAGGCTTGCCTAAATTAGATAAAGCATTCTATAATCTAAGGCCTAAGAATGACTAAATATTTGTTCGAAATATATTGAATCGCTACTTAATATTTTGAAAATCTACCGCGAGTTATTTGGAATAAGTCTTTCTTGAAACAAGCCTAACATTAATTAATCCCTAAAAAAAAATCTGCACTATTCACCACTTATTATTACTATTTTTGAAAGTGTTTAACCACTAATTTTAAAGCATTAAAAAAGGGAAAACCCGAAACATTTGTCTAAACTAAAAGAGTGAAGGAAATCCTCTTTCAAAATTTCAAACTAAATTCCCTAATCGAACCAAATGATAAGCCAAAGAATAAACGTTAATCAAAACACAAAGAAAAACACATATCCAAATATACAAAGTTAGTTAAAACATTTAAAGTAAGCATAAAAGAAAGCAATAAATAAAGGAACTAATTATGTTAAGTTCCTTTAGAGGAACTAGTCTCCTAATGGGTGACTCCGAGCATTGCGATGATTCCTAATAGCTGTTTGACCCAAAAAACATATTGGGCCGAGGTTGAGTTTCAAGTGAGAACTCCAGCTTTCCGGTTGTTTCATGTAACACAAAAAAATGATAAGGATTAGTAACTTGTATAACAAAGTTTACAAAATGTAGAAATATGCCAAGCTTAACAATAAAGTGATAAGGAAAACAAACATGCTATTCGGTAAATACACAAGCATATATGAAAGAACGACATGTAACTATATTTTGTTTCATGTCTTATAAACAAAGCGATCTTAGGTAAACAAACAACTTCGATACTAGTTGATTATTAGAAAACAAAGTACACAACAAGTAGCAATATAAAACCTTATTATTATTTTTTCATTCACTTTAATTAAATAAGTAGCTATGAACAAATCACCTCAAAAAGTAAGGCGACACTAGTGACGAGAGGATCAAAAGGGAACCAAACTACTACATTAGTTCATGATAAATTCCTTAAGCTAGCATTCCCGAAATTAAACCCGAGTTAAAAACCAAAATAATGAAAATGGGGCAGCCCTCTTTTTCTAACAACGCACACTAATTTAACCACTTTTTTACTAGGATTAAGGTGTTTAAAGAAAAGTTAGAGACCACAATACTTTAGAAAGGATAATAAAGCACCCTTAGGTACAATTTAAGACCTCATTCGTTCATGATGCTGATTTTTGTTTATCCCATATGAACTAAAAATAAAATAAAATAGCTTAAACCATTCTCAGGTGAACAATGTGATAAAGCTTCCAAACAGATTCCATTTAAAAAAAAAAGAGAAGTCAAGAAGCATACTTTTAGCAAATTTCAACTTGGCTCTTAACAAATACAATCCTCTAAAAGGGTAAACCTTTAGAAACCCAAAATATTCATTTAATGACATTGATTCAAGTAAACAATTTAAAGATGCACTTGTTGTGCTTAATGAGAATCTAAAACAGAGAGGTTGATATATACAACATATTTAACATCGCTTTTAAGCTAAGCCAAAAGCTGATTTTCATGCAAGCCTAGAACATATCAAAATAACTACTGCCATGTACAAGTATTCCAACCCCCCAAAAGAAGTTACAATGATCTTGTAATAGCCGGCTGAACATACATCAAGTTTCAAGCCTCTTTCATGCCAAAATGAAGGTTGTCAACACCTTGCTTGCACACAACCAAACAACTATATAAATAAACAACTACTGCCCCATTCCAATCTTCAAATCGAAATCATAGTGACGTTAAATAGATAGCTAACCACACTTAAAGTAAAACATCAAACTTCATAGACACTTATTCGATGAAGATAACCAAACGGCCAGAACAACTACATTTCATTTCACATCTTTTACGCCAAAAATCAGCCAAACAAGAACAACCAAAACTCACACGAATCAATGGATCACAAAACTAAACATAAAGTAATTAGACGAGATAGAATTTACCTTGTGTTGAGCAGTTATTGAGGCCGTTGAGTGTCGAGTTTCAAACTAGCTATTCCGACTCCGATTCCGAATAGCAAACAAGACAACAAGAGGAAAACGAACAATGAGTATATGGAAATCGACAGTGAACAATCAGAGAATAATTTGGTGTGAGTTGTTTGTGATTTTAGTTTCTAATCTTTTTTCTGATTTTTGGTCCGTGTCTCTCTGTGTGTGTCGGTGTGTATATTTCTTTGTGTGTCTGTGTTTGTGTATGTTCTGCCCCTTTCAATGGAAACCCAAGGGTCCTTTTATAGCCAAAGTTGAAGGCTCAAACGGCTCTTTCCAAGAATTCAAAATTTGAATTCTTGGAAAGCCAAGTTGCAAAAGGAAAATGATGAAATCTGAAGAAAAGATGAGATGAGATGCCTACCTTTTCAGGCGGATTTGAAAGATGATGGTGACGGGTCGGCGGTGTGGGGCTCGGACGGTCGGGCAACAGCTGGGTTTCCTCTTTTCCGAGGTCTGCAACCGGCGGTGGCGACCTTTTCGAGGCTACAAAAAGCCTCCGAAAAGGGGAAGGGACAATGTGAGGTGATGGAGAGGGTGTTGACGCCGTTTGCCCGCAAAATCCGGCGGGTCTTGGGGGTGAGGGCGACGTTGAGGTGAGGTTTTTGGGGGTGGGGGTGGTCTGTCGGCAGTTGGGGTTGAGAGTGGACGAAGTGGGGGTTTTGGGGGTGTCGGCTTGGGGTTGAGAATGGAAGGGATTAGGGGTTTGTTTGGTTTGGATGAAAGTGGGGAAGAGAAAAGAATTAGGGTGTGGGTTTAGTGGGGAGTTTGGGCCGGGTCAGGGGCGGTTTGGGCTGGGTCGGGTGGTTGGGTAGTGGGTTAGGAGGAAATGGGCTGAAACAAATAATTGTTTGGCCCAAAATTTGGGTAAATGGATTAATTTGGTAGAAAAAAATGTGATTTTCCCTAGTAGTTTTTCCATTTAATCAATTTAACGATGCATCTTTTATCCTAATTAATTTTCCAATACGTACATAGTTGATTAAGAAATAATTTTGATACGCGTAATCGCAATCCTCAATTGATAGAACAATATTTAGGAAATGTTATAGCGATACGATACAATTTCATTTAGAATAAAAGTTACTATACCAATAACTTGTTAAAAAGAAAGAATTATAAAGTATTTTTGGTGATTTTATAAGATACAATATTTTTAGTAATTATTATTATAGAAAGTAAAGGAAATCATTTTAAAAATGATTATTGGTGCCAAAATTTATAAAAATTAATATAAAAATAAGAAAATTATTTTGGAAAAGTCCTCGGGATTAAGAAGCATATAAAAATTAATTATGGGAAAAAGGAGGGCCAAAATTGGGTGTCAACAATAAGGATAAAGAGAAAAGAGACTGAAGCAGCTGGGCCGGATAGAGAGCATTGATTTCTCCTTTCGTTATATATATATATATATATATATATATATATATATATATATATATATATATATATAATAAATATAAAATTTCAAACCAAATTATTATTATTATATACAAATTTATAATTATCATATGAATTCATAAACTTTAGATTCTTGACTCATGCTTCTAAGTATTACAATATGCAATAAGATCACATTAATTAAGGCTTTGAGAAGTGCAAAATGAATGCTACTTTTGAGTCGAGGGTGTATTGAAAATAAATTTTTAATCTCATATAAAATAGAAATAAAATCAACATATAATATTCACTTTTTTAAATTTTAATTATAAAATTACATTAATATACGAAAAAGGGTCAGATATATTCATGTACTATTAAAAATAGTTTAATTATATCTTTTGTTATATTTTTTGGTCCATATATACCCTTCCATTATACTTTGATACAAATATACCCCTAAATTTAACGACACATATCAGCTTAGAAATCAAACGACTCACCTCAATTTTAAATACACAATTCCCTTTAGAAACCCACTCATTTAAGGAGAGTTGTTGATACTGAATCTTTTAGCCCAGAAATTACAGTTAACAAAAATGGTATGGAGGTTGCATCAAGCTTTAGCTTCTATTTTTACTTCTGCAGTACCCCCTTGGCTGTGTGCCGATTTTAATGCAAGTTTTAGCAAAAACATATTCATTTTATTTGAAATTTTTGAAGTTGGAGTTGAATTTGTGTCTGACTATAGTATTTGAAGTTAATATTTAGAATTCAAATGTGTTTTTAAAAAAAATATTTTTTTAACATACAATATAATTTAATAAGGTTATTTTATGAGAATAAAAAATTTAGAATTTTTTTTAAAAAATAAATACACCTCTTTAGGTGTTTTACAAAACCCCAAATACAACTTCAAGTTGTATTTGATATTTTTATGGCCAAACAAGAATCTCAAAATAAAGTAAATAATATTTATGGTCAAACGGATCCTTAAATTGAGAAGACGACAATGAAAGTGGATTTGGTTCATGAGGAAATGAGTCGGGATGAGTTAAATGGGTGGATTTTTAAAGAAAATTGAGTGCTTAAAATTGGGATGGATTATTTGATTTCTAAACTAATACGTGTCCTTCCGTTAAATTTAGAGATATATCTTTGCCAATGTATGGCGAAATATATTATTATTGTTGGTGCAACACTAAATACTACTGATGGGGTTCATATGAACTTTATAAAAATATATTTTTTCTGTTTCATTTTATGTGACACTTTTTTTTTTATTCTGTTCTAAAAAATTATAAAAAATTTAATTTTAAAATTTTTTTTTTGCCCTTAATAAAATGATTTATAATCATACAAATATTTAAGAATTATTTTGAATTATAAATTTCAAAAGTTTTTTTTCTTAAACATCGTGTCAAGTCAAAGAATACCATATAAAATAGAGAAAAAATATCAAAACACCTCTAAACTTGTCCGAGAAACTTACTTTAGACCTTTAATTTCACGAGTATTTAAATACCCCCTAAACAACTTTCATTGAATTAAATATCACCCTTAATACTGATGTGGCATAAAAATAAAAAAAAATAAAAAAGAGGCGCGTTTTTTTTTAAATAAAGTGATCCACTACTATTATATTATATATAATTAGAAAATAACAAAAATACCCCCAATACTCACACCCCTACCCCTTTCTTCTTCAAATCCCACCACCCTGACCACTTTCTTCTTAAAAAAACCCCACCCCACTTTTTTCCAACATCTACCCCTGCCATTTTCTTCTTCAACCCTGTTCCTCCCCCCCTCGCCTCCCCCCCCACCCCCCTCCCCCCACACCTCTCTGCCTCCTTTCTTCTTCGTCTTCTAATTTTTCACCTCTATTTCTGTCACACTTTATTAAATTAGAAAGAAAAAATATGAACGAAAAAGCTACAAATTTTAACATTATTTTCACAAACTCCATTAATGAAAAAAATGTACCAAGCTATGAAATAAATTTCAACAAATCCACAAAGAAATTCACCAATGAAATTTCTAACTTTCGACATTTTCTTAGTAATTTTGCAGTTATGAATTTTTTTGTATGTTTTTTTACATGTTCATGGAAGAAATTTAAAATTTCAAAAAAAAGAAAAAAATTACTTTTAAAAAGACGCAGCTGATTACTTCCTATATCTCTCATTACTTGCTGAGATTCTTTTTTAAGATTAGGTATCTATGGGTGCACTTCAGGGAGGAAGCAAGGGGGGAGGCAAAAATGGTGTAGGGGGTGCAGGGAGTGGCGGGGAGGGACGCAAGGAGTTGAACAAGAAAAGAATGGGACAGAGATTATTTTTTTTAAATTAGTTTTATTATATAATAAATATATTAATGGGTTATTATTTTTAAAAAATAATTTTTGGTGTGACTCTAATGTGGCAATAATGTAGCACTAATGTGGCAATGATGTGGCACTAATGTGGCATTGACGTGACGCGTATGCATTACACTTTTTATTTTGAGATTGGTATTATAATTATAGGGTGATATTTAATTCACTTTAAAATTGTTAAGGGAGTAAATAAATATCTATGAAATTAGAAGTCTAAAATAAATTTTTTGGATAAATTTAAAAGTGTTTTGATGTCTTTTCTTTATAAAAATGAGACAAAGGGAATAGTCAAAGCCTATGTCTAAGTTATTAATTGCTCCCTAGCTGACAAATACCTTTACCTAACAACTTTTGAATTCTTGTCAGCTGAAACCAAATGTTTTTTCTGTCAAACGTTATTACCATATCCCAAATTGCCTCCAAAGTCTACATTACCTTCTTTTTGTTACTCCTTTCGTTTTAATTTACTTGACTTATTTTAATTTGACATAAAATTTAAAAAGTAGAGATTTTTTTTAAATTTTATAATCTTAAATTAAAAATATGTCAATTATACCAAAATACTTTTTAATCTTGTGATTTTAAACATGTCATGTGAAAAATTGAAATTAAATAGTCGCTAAAAAAGAAAAGAGACATTCTTTTTGAAACAGATTAAAAAAGAAAGTAGGTCAAATAAATTAAAACAAAAAAGAGTATTAATAATTAGATGCGGGCATGATATGATATGGTATGATATTGAAAAATTTGATTTTTGATTTTTAAAATTAATATTATATAAAATTAATTTGATATGATTTGATATTCTTAAAGTTTGATTTCAATATTTTTTCCAATTTGATAAATCACTTTGATCGACTTCAACTTACCTATAATTATAAAACAGAGAATTGTGATTTTAAACTTTTAAAAAATGTCTCAACTATACTATACATACATTTATACATGTAGAAGTATTTTTAAGTAAAGTTAAACAGTTACCTTCATTAGTTAATTACTTAAAAAGGACATTTCAATCAAGATAGAGTAGTCTAAAATTCAACGTCTAAATAGTTAATTTTATACTAATTAATGCTATTTTATATATTTTCTCTGTCCCAATTTATGTGACACTTTTTTTTTTTTAGAGTCAAAAAGTTTAAGTTTGACCGTTAATTTGGACATGAAATTTTCAAAAATTTGAAAATAAAATTTATATATTTGAAAACTATGTAAAAATTACTATAAGTCATAATAATTAATAATTTAAAATATTTTAAAGACATATGAACAATTATGGTCAAAGATAAACATATTTAAATCTCAAAATCCGAAGGTGCCACATAAATTGAGACGAAAGGAGTATTTCATATAATATTATAATAATATATATGAATTTTATATTTAACTATATACTTCAATATAGTATTTAATATTTTGATAGTCTCTTAGAAATATTGAATATCATATCAAATACTTAATTTTAAAAAAATATATATCAAATATCATACTAAATATCATATCGATATTACAGTATAATTTTTTTTGATATGATATCAATATCTATTGTGCCATATTTACCCCTATTAATGATAGTTGCTTAGCCAAGTGCCTTTGGGACAAGGCGGGCAAGGCACACCATTAACGAGGCAAGATGAATCTTATTTATTGAAAGTAAATATATAACGTTGTTATTTCATCAAAGAAAAAATATTTTTTTTCTTTTGTTATGCCAGTGCCTCTTCATGGCTTTTTTCTAATTAATCAAGGCTTCACTCGATCTCTTATATTTAGTGGACGTTTATTCATGAAAAATCATTTTATTTAGAATTAACTTTAAAGTTGAAGTTGAAATTGTATTTGATCAGACTTTTTATAATAACTATTTAAAATTGGATGTACTTTTTTAAAGATCATGGATTTGAGTGCTTTTCAATAGGTAAATTTGAAAATAAAAAAATTAGGGTAAACCTAAAAAAAGGTTAAAAAGGTAAATAAAATGGATTTGAGAGCTTTTCAAATTTTAAATATAGCTTTTAAAATTTTTATGATCAAATATTAACTTTTTAAATAAAAGAAATCTTTAAAAAAAATCATAATCAAATGAGTCATTAGATTTTTGTTACAGTAAATAGTGATGAGTAAACTTTTGTTTGTTCCCCTTTTGGGTTATGGGTGTTTGCATTGTTATTTGTTAAGAAAAAAGAAAATGCATAAAGTCCCTCTTAAAATTGGACGTGATTTGAAATTAGACACTTAAAATTTGTGGGAGTCCTATTATCCCCTTAAATAAGTTTGAACTGATATTATTACATCCTTTTTTGGATTAGCCCCAATTTTTAAAAAGTTAGAGTTAGTCACGCACCAATTTTTGTTTGACATGTGTAAATTAAATTAAAATATTCTTTGTTTTTGTTTTTTGTGTTTCTTTTTATTTTTCTTTTCTCTTCTTACTTTGACTTTCACAACTCACCCCATCCCCTTCCACGTTGTATCTTCAACCCTTCCCCCTCTCCTGTACTTTTCTTTTCTTCTTCCTTAGCAGTTAACCTCCCTCCATTTTCATGGTCATTGCTACAAAAAGTATTTTAATTTTTTTTCGGGTGAAAATCGTTTACACCCCCTAACTTTGCTTTAAAAATCAAACACCTCCCTCAACTTTGAACAATAATCATTCTCCCCTCTTTATCCTATGCAATGTCTATTTTACCCTTAATATTTTTAATTTTTTATTTATGTAATGTCTTTTTATATTATACATTTATTTTTTCTTAACCTAGATATTTACCATTTTTAGTTAAATTCATTTACATTATTAATAAAATAATCCTTTTACAAACTAATCACAAAATCTAATGCTATCTTTTATGATTGATATTTTTATATTATATGCATTAAGTGGGCGTTTGGTCATGAAAAAAAATTCACTTTATTTAAAAATTTTGGAGTTGGAGTTATGTTTGGCCATACCTTTTTTGAAAGACTTTTTAGAATTCAAAGTGTTAAATACAACTAAAAAGTGAAAACAAGTATTTAGGTGTTTTCATTTTTTCAAATACAACTTCAAGTTGTATTTGAAAATTTTATGGCCAAACAATATTTTTTTTGAATAATTTAATGTGAAATAATTTTTTGAAAAATAGTGAAAAATTCTTATGGCCAAACGGGCATGTATGTCTATATGTAATTATGTATATAGATGTATGTTTTTTTTGTTCTCTCTCTGTTATTCTCTAATGTCTACATAGATAAATGAGTTTTGGTTGTCAATAATAAAATATTTTCTAAATTATAATTTAAAATTTATAAACGACAATCATTTAATTTTATATATATGCATTGAAATATATTTATAAAGTTATAATTACCTGTTATTTTTACTTGTATAATTAGATATTAGAGTTTTGATTATTATTAATATTTTATTTTATTTTGCTCATTTATTTCATTATGAAATGTCATTAACTTACATATTCAATTAGTATTTTTCACTTTTCTTTTTCATCTAAGAAATTATATATATATATATATATATATATATATATATATATTTTATACAACATATGTTATATAGATTTTAAAAAATAAAAATTGTGATTACAATTTTTTTTTAAAAAAAGATATAAAGCTTGATAATACAAGGGCAAAATAGGCATTTAAAAAATTCTATTAGGATAAAGGGGGGAGAATGATTATTGTTCAAAGTTGAGGGGGGTGTTTGATTTTTAAAGCAAAGTTCGGGTGTGTAAACGATTTTCACCCATTTTTTTTCATACTACTTTCTAGATCTTGTTTTATTAATTGTAAAAAAGTAATTATTTTTCTTTTTTCATCAATTAATTTATTTCCTTTTTATAACTTTAATAGAATTCAAAGTGAAGACTTTAAAAAAGAATTAACAAATTCTCTAAATTTGTAAGGAGCTGAATTGAAGCTCCAATTAAAAAATTAAATGATGCCTCGTAATTATCTTAAAATCTAATGGGTTTTGCAAAATAATTTGAAATGTAAGAAATTTTTTTAGATAAAACTTTAGAATTAAAATGTGGGTGAGAGTTGTGACAAAAATGGTGGAAATAAAAATGGGGTTGGGTTGGGGGTGGGGTGGGGTGTCCGACAGAGATCAACAGACTTTGAAGAAGAAAGCGAAAAGAAAAAAAAAGAATAAGAAACACAGTTGACATTAATAAAAGAAATACTACATTTTTTTAAGAAGAAATTTTATTCATAAGTGCATTTTTTAATTGGTTTGGGACAATTAATTTTATCACTCACGCGCCTCTCTTACGTGATAATACAACTGCTGAAAAAAATGGGTCAAAGGAGGTATTTATTATGATCATAACTAGTTTTATGAGATAATAGAACTTTCGTAAAGTTTAAATGTCTACATCAAAATCACGTCTAACTTTAGGGGGATTTTATGCTGGTCAGTTTGATGGTGACACGAGTTGGATGGTATATGACAATTTCTTCAAAAACTTAATGATCAGAAAGTACATACTTTATATTTACTTAATTTTTTTTCTACATATCTCCTTATATGGTCTGAATTTTTTGCTATGCAATATTATACAAGGATATACAACATTATGCAAAGATATATAATATTATACAATATTATATATTTACTGAACACATATGTATATATGTGTATAAACATGTATAAGAGAGATTTATGCTCATTTTTACATTTTTATACACCTTATATATAATTATACAATATATATACATATATATACAATTATTATTTTTGGTCATCGTATCTCCTCGTACGAAACTAAAGACATAGTAATAACAGTGATTATTTAACATAAGAGATTTACTTCCACAAGTGAAGTAATGAGTCTCCTTTTTAGGCTAATATCTATCAGAGTGACTTGGTTTGATTATCAACATAAAGAAAAAATTACTAGATATAAAAAAATTATAATTTGATGTAATTAATTTAGCCCATCTGAAATTATTTTTGAAAACTAAGGTCCAATAATTGAAGAAGGGCCAACGCATCAAACTTAACATAATTGACAAAAATAACTATTGTATTTAAGATAAAATAATATGTAATTTTATCAATCCTAATCTGATAGGAATTTGACTAGTGATAATTTATCTTGTCAATACAATTAAATTTTTCTTGTCATCTCTGCTATTTTGACAAAACAAAAGGAGAACAAAAAATGGAGAAGGCAGCTCGGCAAAAGCAATGAACCGAAAAAGTGGGCCATTTATTTGTAAAAATAAAAAGTTATCTAAAGGTGTAAAAAAATTATCTCAACGTTCTAATTTTTCCTATTTTTAACACCATATTAGTATGGCTTCTTTATTGGTACTATATTTGCTTTATATACTTAATTTTTTTATATGTTTTACTTAAGTTAATGGCCTATCAGAATCATGAAAAAAGCCACCTTAGGCGAAGGGTGATTTGGTGCACATCCTTCACCAAAAAATTATATAATGTATATAGTCTAAGTGTTTGCTATTATGACTGCATATTTGCACATCCTTAACGCAACTGAGAAGAAAAATTACACACCCTTCTCTAAATTTCTGACTCCGTCACTGATCGAAATAGTTTTTGTACCTTCACTAAATAGGTGTAAAACTATACACACACTCACATCAAACCCCACTTATAAAATTACAACTTTCTGCCGTCCTCACATGCCCCCAACCTCTACTCTTTGACAATTTAATGCCCTTGTGAAATTTTAATGGTTGATTTTTGTTATCTTGGCAAGGAGAACTACTATAGTGGTGTATGTAAATTTTAAATTTAAGAAATTTTTATTGTAAGCAAAATAATATATTAGTAGATCTTAATATGCATCAATACATGGTAATGGCAGAGCGGCGCATTCGCTCATAATATTTGGGTAGGAGGGATTACATAGTACTTATTACAACAATCTATAGTAGATGGCCTATTTAGCTTAACAAAAAAAAAAAATCCTACTTTGCTTCTAATTTGCTAGACACAAACAAGAGTGAAATTGTCCGGTGCACAAAAGAGTTAGTTTGCATTATTTTATAAAAAAAAATTATAATGTATGAGATACGCCATATTATACTTGCGTGAGGGACTCTATTAATTAACAAGTGTCATTATGGATTCCACTCCATTTTACTTGCGTGAGGGACTCTATTAATTAACATAGTGAAAGAATTAGTAATGTCTACTCCCTCGGTCTCATATTAATTGCTCATTATACTAAAAATAATTGTCTCATATTAATTGATCACCTTACTACATAAAAAAAATATTAGTTAATTTCCCCCCTATTACCCTTGCAATTAATTCTTTTTTAAAGTGTTCACATTTATTTGTAAAGTTTCAAAGAAGTTTTTTAAAGGGTAAATTAGTAAAATAATCTTCTTATTTATGATTTCTTAATATGCATATAAAAAGAAATATGTACAACTAATATGGGGAGAAAGGAGTAATAATTTGTATTTTCATAATCTTTTAATTAAGGTCATTAACGATGAAGAAGGACAAGAACAAAAATAAAGATGTTGATTTTTAAATGTTAAGTTATACTCTTTCCGTTTTATATTAGTTGATTCACTTTTTTTTTGCACGAATGTTAAGAAATCATATATAAGAAAGAAATTTTACTAATTCACCCCTTAAGAATTTCTTTGGAACTTTACGAATAAGTGTAAACACTTTCAAAAAAAATTAATTGCAAGGATAATATGAAAAAAAAATTAATGTTGTCTTGATTTAGTAAGGTGGACAACTAATATGGGACAACTACTTTTAGTAAGGTGACCAACTAATATGGGGCAGAGAGAGTATTTGAACAAAAGTAAACATTCATTAAAGTAATCTTCTCGTCATTTCGTCAACACAATGCGCAAAAAATTATTATACTAAGTAGGAGTATACAAAGAAAATCGATAAATTTTACCAAACTGATAAATCAATTAAATAAAAAAATAGATTAATGATTTGATATTGAAAGAAAAATTCAATCATAACTGATTTATTTGATTTAACTACATAAAGCCAATTTGAGACTAAATCAACCCAATATTATACATACATATGTACATACATTTCTTTGTAAATATTTCTTTAACTTTATCATAATTTTTGTACATTGTAGCACCATAATTTGCTCGGCAATTTCATCTCATTGTCCATATATATTCACTTAAATGAAACAATTATATTTACGTTTCTTTTTGTCCCTAACAATAATCCATCTATTTTTGTCCCTAATTTTTAAAATTTGTAGCTTTCATGCATGATATGATTTTTCCTTTTTTTTTGTGACGTTATGGTTAATAATTTTTTATGTAATTATTTACAATAAACTGGAGTAGGTATGATTATATGAAATAGTGTGGTATTTATATCATATTTCATGAAAATCATATTAATTTTATAATAATATGCTTCAAATCAAACTAAATAAACTCAAAAGATCAAGAAAATTGAAAAACTTGATTTTATTAATCCGATGTGGTTTGTTAATACAAAAACTGACAATATATGTGTGATATAAAAAAATGGCTGAATTTTTTTTACATTTTAATAAATAAATACACATACCAATTTTTTCTTCCCCTATCCCTAATATAATAATTTTAAAAAAAAATACATATATCAATTATTAAATGAAGAAGATAAATATATGCATAATATAAAAGGAATTGGGTGAAAAAAAATTGAAGACTAACAAACTGATCTATAAAATTAGACGATACAATATTTTTTTAAAAAAAAAGTGAAAGGAAAGAAATGGAGAAGGAGGGGGGTGATGAGTAGAAGGACGGAATAAGGTGAAATATCTCATGCATGGTTAAGTTTGCTACTAAATTTATATCATGTTTAGTTGATAGTATAAATTTATCTCGAGACTAATTTATACCATCAATCAAACATGGTATAAGTCTGATACCAATCTTAGTCTTGTGATATTTCATCTTATTCCACCCAACATGAGATTATTTAACACAACCTCCTATATGGTATAAAATAGTCCTAGGATTATATATAATCTCGGAATAATATGGGTCGTTTGATAACTGGTTTGGAGGTGAGTTATACATGTATTAAATTTTGTATAAGTAATACCATGTTTGGTAACTCGTTAGAAGGTAAATTATTCATGTATAAAATTAATACGGTGTTTGATTTATAATTTAGAAACCCACACAACTAATACATGTATAAGTTATGAGGGAATCTATGTATTATAGTATGCAGGATAGAAGGTAAGTAATACATGTATAACTAATACATGAATAACTAATCCCTGCATAACTAATACTTGCATAAATAATACATAGATTCCCTCATAACTAATCCTTACATTATTAATATTTGCATAACTCTAACCAGCTACCAAACGACCCCTTATTTAGAGGGATAACAGAGGTGGGATCCACACACTTTTTAAAACAGAAATAATTTCTCACATGCCAAGTTATATTTGTGCCTCACCCACCATAAGATTTTTTCCATTTTATGCATGGTGTTAAACCACAAAAAATTCAAGATTTTCCCCATTTTATGCATGGTGTTAATCTGTGCTTTAGGGTTATCAATGACTTCCATTACATGTTTTGGCCCCATTCTTTGTACCCTAATAAAATTATAAAACAAATAATCAAATCAGTGCTAAAAAAAGGTTAACGGTATGAAATGATTCACTTCATGCTTCCACACATATAGTAAAAAACGTCAGCTCTTTGCCTTTTCTCAAACTTGCAAGTTTTTCAAACCTTTCTCCGTAAGAGGCGGATCTTGAATTTTAAAAATATGAGTGCACTGCTAAAGAAAGAAGAAAAAAATGTATCAAATGGAAATTGTTTCTTATTTTTTAAGATAAATAACTCAATATTCAACGATTTTGAAGGAATATGGATGTCAACAAACAATATTAGATCAATTCTATAAAATATATACATGAAATATCTAATTTGGTGGAGAGATCATGAGTTCACGTGCACCGCTATTTCTAGAATAGATCTGCCACGACTCTTAACATGATGATTGGAGAAAAGAAATTTATTGGCACTCAGTGTATGCACTTTCACTTTAAATGTTACTAGTAAAGAATAACCCGTGCTCCAGATTCATTACGCTAAATGTTAAGATTATAATTTCTTTGAATTTTTATTTATATACATAAAAAAATAAGATTTATATCATTGATTAAACATAGTAGATATTTTATTCAAAACGTATACAAAATCATGCTCCGAATCTCTTTCACGATTTCAAATTTCGCTAAAGATTTTATGTATAGACAGTGTATAACTTTTGTATGAAATATTTATATGATTATTGACCAAATATAGCAGATATTTTATTCAAAACGTACATAAAATTATGCTTCGAATCTCTCTCACGATTTCAAATTTTGCTAAAGATTTCATGCATAACATTGTATAATTTTGCTTCATGACTACTTGAATCTTATAGTAAAGATGATATGAATAATATTTCTCAAGAATTCTACGAAGCTTGTGCCCTGCATAATCAAATTATGCACTTCGTCCCTTGGTTTATAACCACCTATTTGCCTTTATATGTAAATACTATTGAGAGGACTTATCACGATGGAAATGGTAATCTTACTACAACCGTTTACCTTCCACAGTCCGCTTTTGTTTTGCCTAACAATACGGGTATTACATTCAGTGCTTTTCAAAAATTAATTGACGAAGAAATTGCTTCAGTAAGTATTTCTGAGATTAATAAGCTCGTTTCTCAAAATAATTATTTGGGATTGTATGTAAAAATTTTAGGAGAACATATTAGCTCTCTTGATAAAAAACTTGATGAGCTAACCATTTTACTAAAAGGTATTAAAGCAGATATAGCTAAAACCAACGTCGCTTCTACTTCTGGAAGTAAAAAAGATGTTGTTCCTACTTTTATTCAAAGGCCTCCTGAGATTCAGGATTTTAAGTTTAAATCATTAAATGATTTAGAAGAACTTTTTGATAAAAAGTTTTCTGGTTTAAATATAAAACCTATTGATTTGTCACAAGAGTTTTCCAAAAAAATGGATCAAACCGGTGATTATAAAAATCATGTTTTAACTGAGCTTAATAAGCTTAAGGGTTACCCTCGAAAGAATAGTAGCTATGCTACTAAACCAACGATGAATACCTTCTACTATCCTCGTTCTACTCCTCAAGATGTTTTGATAGAAGAACGAGATTGGAATCAGACAAAACGTCTTACAGCGGTTTCGAGATTTACGAATGGAACCTTGACGGGTTAACGGATAGACAGTTGACCATCCTTGTTCATAGAATGCTTATGTATGCAACTATTTGCAAAAGCATTAAAAATAGTGATAGAGCTATCTGCAAGATGATTGTTGCAGGTTTTACAGGTCAGCTTAGAGGTTGGTGGGATAACTATTTAAAGATAGAGGAGAAAGACCGGGTTTTGTATGATTCTCCCGGGTAATATAATCCTTTGATTAAGTACCTCTGAAATATTTTCCATGGTTCGATTTTTCTCTGTATATCAGAGTTTTCCAAGAGAAATATAATTTCTCTTTTCTGAAGTTGCTCATAGGATATGATATTATCATTATCCTCTTTCATAACTGAAGCAAAAGTATCTTTCTGCTTTTGTGCATGCAAATATGCCTGCGCATGCTCGTATAACGGGCTATCTCTTGGAATATTTTCCAAATTAATAATCTGCTCAGGGGCAGCAGGTGCAAATGAAGATTCACCTTCTTCTCTCTAGTTAGCTTTGTAAAGAAAATATCAGAAAGCGTTTGCCGCTGTTCCGATCTTTAATAAAATTCTTGGATCAGTTTTGCAAGCAACCTTGGCTACTGATCGTCCCTAAGGTATTTACTTTTATTTAGTTTTATTTACTTTAGTTCTATTCTCCTAGCCAGGACTATGTCCGGCTAAACGGCTTCCATATCTATGTCTCTTCCCTAACGTCTCTCTTATATGCACCATGAACGGATTTGAGCTTTATTAAAATATAAAGGAATTTTAATATGGTTTTTAGACTTGGTTCTGAGATAGTGGTACAGTCGGATCTAGCACTACTTTTATTGGCTTGGCCTTAGTGGCTACGTTTGGTCAGCCGTGGACTTAAGCCCGTTATTGAAGAAAGAAAAGGGCGTCCCTTCCCGGTTAGAATCACCAGACACATGGGGCTCAGTAAAAAGTATGTAGTAGATCCTTGACAGGCCCTTTGCTCAGGTAAAAGAGTTAGTCTCTTCCATACAGTAAAAAAATCGTATGAAAATTCTCGTATATTTCAATTCTTATGCAGTGCGGAGTACCGCTCTTAAGGATGCTGACTTGCTAGATCATAGACTATGGCGGACTACCGCCCGGTCTACGATCCTGTAATCTGGTATCAGAGCCTAGAAATGTTCATGGTATATATGAGATAGATGTGAAAGTATTAGATATAGATATGAAACTTCTTCATTGTGTTATGGATCTCGGAGAATTAAGTACTAAAAGTACTAGACTCGAGGAGGTAGATATACCTCAAAACCTTGATTTGTTAAACAAATGGACGATTCCTAAAGTTCCTATTAAGACCATTTATGATTATGGTTGGTTTGATAAACTATCTACTAAGCAGTTGATTAAAACAACTGAACAATCTTTAGCATTAAATTCTTCTGAACAGACTATTCGTTTGTTAAACAAACGTGACGTTGATCTTTATAAAAATCAGTATAATTATCTGCATATTGGCATGGTTCAAATTGCTTTTAAACCTCTTACCCTTACAGGGTTACCTGAGACTTTCCTATCCGCTCTCAGAGATACTAGAAATTTAAATTTTCGACAGTCTCTTATGGGTTCAATTGAATCAACCGTGGCCTATGGTCCAGTTTATTTCAATACGCAACCTAATTTGCAGTTATCTTTATCTGATGTCAATATTCTTGATGCCTTAACATTAAATGTTAAAACACATGGTTATAACTATGTGCCAGGTTCAGAACTTATAAGTTTGTCTTATAGAATTTATTTCAAGTTATTATCAACTTTGAATTCAAGATGTAAGTTATACGATACTTCCGATCAAACAATTTTAATGGAAACAAATTTTGCAAGATCTAAGGTCACCACCAGGAGACCGATTAAGTGGAAAGAAATTAATTTCCCAACGACTTGGACTCTCGACTCGGTTATATCCCCAAGTCAGTTAACGGATACGGTTACTAATACTGAGTATTCTCACATCTCGCAAAATCCCGATGGGAGAATTTGCATCCAGTTCACGGAAAATAGCTATGCTCCTCACAGGCAGTCCCTGTCTAACCATAGGCTCATGCCTCCGGTAAATTCTATTTATAATAAGCGATCTCTTAGTCACAGATTTTTGCCGGATATTCAGCATATTTCTCCTATTGACCCAATTTATGGTCCAGCACGAAATCGCGCTGCTTCTTTACACACTATTGAATCTGATTATAATTCAAAAGTGGAAAAGGTTAAAATTGACCCCCGGACTAATATTGTTCAGGTTAATGACGTCAAGGATAATAGTTCTGATAAGGACTTCCTTACTGCTTCTGATATGGAGTTCAATCTAAATGATGTTTAATGATTCCACACCAATTAGATTTTAGTCCACATTCCCTGGCAAGAAAACTAATTCAAAAAGAATTTTTTGATGTAAAGTGGAATAAGTTTAAAACTTGGTTTTTTGAATCTTATAGTAAAGATGATATGAATAATATTTCTCAAGAATTCTACGAAGCTTGTGCCCTACATAATCAAATTATGCACTTCGTCCCTTGGTTTATAACCACCTATTTGTCTTTATATGTAAATACTATTGAGAGTACTTATCGCGATAGAAATGGTAATCTTACTACAACTGTTTACCCTTCACAATCCGCTTTTGTTTTGCCTAACAATACGGGTATTATATTCAGTGCTTTTCAAAAATTAATTGACGAAGAAATTGCTTCAGTAAGTATTTCTGAGATTAATAAGCTCGTTTCTCAAAATAATTATTTGGGATTGTATGTAAAAATTTTAGGAGAACATATTAGCTCTCTTGATAAAAAACTTGATGAGCTAACCATTTTACTAAAAGGTATTAAAGCAGATATAGCTAAAACCAACGTCGCTTCTACTTCTGGAAGTAAAAAAGATGTTGTTCCTACTTTTATTCAAAGGCCTCCTGAGATTCAGGATTTTAAGTTTAAATCATTAAATGATTTAGAAGAACTTTTTGATAAAAAGTTTTCTGGTTTAAATATAAAACTTATTGATTTGTCACAAGAGTTTTCCAAAAAAATGGATCAAACCGGTGATTATAAAAATCATGTTTTAACTGAGCTTAATAAGCTTAAGGGTTACCCTCGAAAGAATAGTAGCTATGCTACTAAACCAACGATGAATACCTTCTACTATCCTCGTCCTACTCCTCAAGATGTTTTGATAGAAGAACGAGATTGGAATCAGACAAATACGTCTTACAGCAGTTTCGAGATTTATGAATGGAACCTTGACGGGTTAACGGATAGACAGTTGACCATCCTTGTTCATAGAATGCTTATGTATGCAACTATTTGCAAAAGCATTAAAAATAGTGATAGAGCTATCTGCAAGATGATTGTTGTAAGTTTTACAGGTCAGCTCAGAGGTTGGTGGGATAACTATTTAAAGATAGAGGAGAAAGCCTCTATTATTAACGCTATTGCAGAAAATGAAGGTGTTGATAACCTAGGCATGGCTCTAGTTAAAAATAGAGAAGATGCGGTGTACACTTTGGTTATGACCATATTAGAACATTTTAATGGTAGATTTACCTCCCAGCACAAAATAATTCGTACCTTACTCAATGGGCTTAAATGCCCCACGTTGACCAAATGGAGGTGGTATAAAGACACGTTTCTCAGTCGGGTCATGGAATTACCCGAAAATAATTACGAATATTGGAAAGCTAAGTTTATAGACGGCCTTCCTTCGCTATTTGCAGAAAGGGTTAGGAAAACCCTAAGAGGAAATCACATTGAGATCCCTTATATGGATTACACTTATGGGAAGTTAATCGGAGTTTGCACTCAGGAAGGATTAAACTTATGCAGCGAACTTCTCATGTCTAAACAACTTAAAATGAATAAGCACAAAGAAAGATCTCAGCTTGGAGACTTTTACACACAGTTCGGTCTACCTGAACCAGCAGCCTATGGCAGCAAAAGGGGGGGATTATCGGTCCCCTAGAACTGAAAGTTCTAATAGAAGACGAAGATCCAGAAGAAGATCTAAGGAAGAAAGAGAAGCTAGGAAAATCTCTCGTAAATCTAAAAGATTTACCAAAGATCGGTCAGGAAGAGACCTTTCTAAAATCAAGTGTTACAAATGTGGAAAGCGAGGACATATTGCTCCAAATTGCAAGCTCAATAAACTTAAAAGTTTAGAACTTGATGCAGAACTGCATGATAAGGTTTATAAAATGTTATATACTTCAGGTTCTGAAGATGACTATGATTCGTATTCAGAAGCAGGTTCAGATATTGATCTTATTGATTTATCTGACCATGAAGAACAAGCTGATAACTCGTGTGCCACTTGCAAAGGTAATACATGCAATTGTAAAGAAGATAAAGTTTATAAATTGCAATCACAATTTCAAGATTTCAATCTTAAAACTTTTACTTCTGACAATATTATTGAACTGTTAAGAGAAGTTACTGATAACAAACTTTGAGAAAAGATTATTAATCTTACCACTGCTAATGATAATAAATCTAGCACTTCAAAAGGCCTTGATGATAACAAGAATAATAATTTTGAATATTATGCTCCTTATTCATTAAAAGAAGTTGATAACCGATTAATGATAAAAAATAAGAACGCTTTTGTTGAAAAGGATGCTTCTTTCGATGATATAAAGGAAGAGGTTGAAAACCTCAAGAGAGAAATAAAAACTCTCAGACATAACCAGGTTATTTGCGATCAAAGGATTTCTCAGATTGAGAACAATGTTCATAACAGTTCAACTCAAGCCAGTACTTCAAAAGGCAAAGAGGTTGACCATGATGAGCCTCCCACAATTGATCCTGAAAATAACATGTTTTTAGGAATGATGCAGGTTGTCACTGCTCATAAATGGTATGTTAAATGCACCATTTTAATTGATAATAGTTTCTCTATTACTAACGTTGCTATGATCGACAGCGGTGCAGATGTTAGTTGCATTCAAGAAGGTCTTGTACCCTCGAAATACTTTCAAAAAACTATGCACAGAAGGTCTTGTACCCTCGAAATACTTTCAAAAAACTATGCACATGGTCAAATCCGCATCAGGACATGCTTTAGATATAAAGTATAAACTTTCAAATACGAAAATCTGCCAGAATAAGGTTTGCATTCCACATTTCTTCTTTCTGGTAAAAAATCAGTTGCATCCTCCAATCATACTTGGAACGCCTTTTATAAATGCAATTTATCCTTTTACTCATATTGATTCAAAGGGATTTTCAGCTTCGTACAAAGACGATGAAATAAGTTATACTTTTATCACAGAGCCAATAACTCGTAAAATTAATGCTTTAATTGATATGAAGCAAAAACATGTCGATTCTTTACAATATGAACTCTTTAGCATGAACATATTTGAGTCTCTCAAATCTGCTAAAATAAAGGAAAAAATTAAATTAATTTACGAACAGATCTCCATTGATATTTGCGCAGATTACCCCAGTGCTTTTTGGAATTGAAAAAAGCATATTGTTACTCTCCCATATGAGGAAAACTTCTCGGAGGATAATATCCCGACCAAGTCTCGTCCCTGCCAAATGAATTCTGAATTAGTAGAGTTCTGCAAAAGGAAAATTGATAACTTGTTATAAAAGGGTTTGATAAAGCCTTCCAAGTCCCCCTGGTCTTGCACATCATTTTATGTCAATAATGCTGCAGAAAAGGAACGGGGAGCTCCCAGGTTAGTAATAAATTACAAGCCTTTAAACAAATATTTAAAATGGATCAGGTATCCTATTCCAAATAAGAGAATGACATATTTAATCCATATTTGGATTTCATCATTGTGTATATTGACGATATTTTGGTGTTCTCCAAAACCCTAGAGATGCATATTAAGCACCTTGACATCTTCAAGAAAATTGTTATACAAAATGGTTTGGTGATATCTAAACCAAAAATGAGTTTGTTCCAAACTGAAATTCGCTTTCTAGGACATCTAATTTGTCAGGGAAGAGTCACTCCAATACAGAGGGCCATCGACTTTGCATCAAAGTTTCCCGACATTATCACTGATAGAACACAGCTGCAAAGGTTCTTGGGAAGTTTAAACTATATTTCCCCATTTTATAAAAATCTTTCTCGCGATTTAGCCCCATTATATGACAGGTTAAAAAAGGATTATAAAACGTCTTGGACTAATAGTCACACTATTTTGGTAAAGAATATCAAACTGCGTGTTCAGTCTTTACCTTGTTTAACTCTTGCTAACCCTACTTGGCAAAAAATTATTGAAACAGATGCTTCAAATATTGATTACAGTGAAATTCTTAAACAAATTAATCCCAATGACAAAAATGAATATCTTATAATATTTCATTCAGGTAAATGGACAGAAGCCCAGAAAAAATATACAACTGTGGCTCATGAAATGCTTACAATTGTTAAGTGTGTCCTTAAATTTTAAGATGATTTATATAATCAAAAGTTTTTAATAAAAACTGATGCTCAATCAGTCAAATACATGTTTGACAAAGATTTTAAGCATGATGCGTATAAGCTTATATTTGCAAGGTGGCAGGCTCAACCAGCCCCATTTGATTTTGATATCCATTATAAGAAAGGAATTGATAATTCTTTACCAGACTTCTTATCCAGAGAATATATTCAATAAGATGTTTTATTTGACATTTTTTCCTGAAAAAACCTTGATTTCCATTTTAAAGGTAATTATATTACCAAAAGATCTTAAAAATCTCATTATCAAAATTGTCATAGATGATTTAGTAAGAGAAGATTTCTCTATTCATGACTACTCGGAAATAATCAGGGAAGACTTAACAGATTATTTTTCAGAGTGATTAATCTGTTTTGTTATAGGATGAACCCGCCTTGGAGGCAAGTTCGAGAAAGAGGACGGGGCAGATCAGCTCCGGGAAGATCCTCTGGACATTCCAGCTCTCAAGGATCATCATATCGATCCAACTATCCAGTTATACAGATGGGTAACAGAAGCCTTATTAATAAAAGGATCTCTGATGAAGGTGAATCTTCATCTGCACCTGCTGTCCCTGAGCAGATTATTAATTTGGAAAATATTTCAAGAGATAGCCCATTATACAAGCATGCGCAGGCATATTTGCATGCACAAAAGCAGAAAGATACTTTTGCTTCAGTTATGAAAGAGGATAATGATAATATCATATCCTATGAACAACTTCAGAAAAGAGAAATTATATTTCTCTTGGAAAACTCTGATATACAGAGAAAAACCGAACCATGGAAAATATTCCAGAGGTACTTAATCAAAGGATTATATTACCCTGGGAGAGTCATACAAAACCCGGTCATACTATGAAACCATATTGATAAGTACTGGAAGTGCAGAAATTCAGCACTTTTGCCCTGCGGGTTATACCCCAGAAGAGAATGTTTATAACTTCTCAAAAATAATTATCAAACAGATTATATCTATTGAAGATTGGGGAATATCAACCATGAAAGAAAGACAGATTAGCCTCAAGAATACTGCTATGAGCTTTACTTATTGGGATTATATCCAAGCTTTCAGTAAAACACTGTTTTATAACAACGATAAAAACAAACACACATGGTTTGTTAAAATTTACGCAAAAATATTTGCAGAACCAATCCCAAACTGGTTCATTAACTGGTGGTCATACCACGGTCCTACAGTCCAAATATTGCCAAAAAATTTCCTCCACTTATACAAGGAATGGAAGAAGGTATCCCCTTTTCTTGGAGAATTATATCACGAAGATCACATCTGCTGGTTAGACAAGATTGATCAAATGTATTTCTTTATAGAATTCTCAGTACCTTGGATCCATAAATGGGCCCCTGAAATTGGATTCACAGAGGAAAATATTCCCTGCTTGTACAGAGTTTATTATAATAACTTATGGGAGAAATTGTTAAAAAAGGATCCCAGGTCCAAACAGTTAAACGGACAAGAACTTATTGACACCATTATTAACACCACTAATGCTTATAAAGAACTTCCTCAAAAGGGAGTTAGTATTGATGAACCCTCCGTCAGGCGTATTGCCCGAAGAATCTCCACTCAAGAGGGAGATAAGGAAGCAATGATCAACGAGTATCTCGAGGAAATGAAGAGAAGCTTGCTTCAAGGTATCACTCAGATTGATAAATCTGATACTTCAATGAGAAGTGAAATTTCATGCGAGGAAGCACAACGCCGTGAAGAAGACATTATATTGTCTACAGAAGATATTCAGGGAGCAGAAGATTTGTTGCAATCACTGAAGGCCATGGAAAAGAAGCGTGGCAAGGAAAAAGTATGAGGAAGACAGAAAATAGGCTGTCACTATCTACTACACAGTATATAAACTGTTTAAACAGTAAATTCACTGTTTAGGGACCCATATGGGACCCCTCCATACTGTACATAGATTCTTTATGTTTTCTTTCCTTTCTATATAAGTGTTCATTTTTGTTAAGTAGGAACACACAGAAAAAAGAGCATAGACTCTCTCTCTTCTCTCTAGTTAGCTTTGTAAAGAAAATATCAGAAAGTGTTTGCCGCTGTTCCGATCTTTAATAAAAATTTTGGATCAGTTTTGCAAGCAACCTTGGCTACTGATCGTCCCTAAGGTATTTACTTTTATTTAGTTTTATTTACTTTAGTTCTATTCTCCTAGCCAGGACTATGTCCGGCTAAACGGCTTTCATATCTATGTCTCTTCCCTAACGTCTCTCCTATATGCACCATGAACGGATCTGAGCTTTATTAAAATATAAAGGAATTTTAATATGGTTTTTAGACTTGGTTCTGAGATAGTGGTACAGTCGGATCTAGCACTACTTTTATTGGCTTGGCCTTAGTGGCTACGTTTGGTCAGCCGTGGACTTAAGCCCGTTATTGAAGAAAGAAAAGGGCGTCCCTTCTCGGTTAGAATCACCAGACACATGGGGCTCAATAAAAAGTATGTAGTAGATCCTTGACAGGCCCTTTGCGCAGGTAAAAGAGTTAGTCTCTTCCATACAGTCAAAAAATCGTATGAAAATTCTCGTATATTTCAATTCTTATGCAGTGCGGAGTACCGCTCTTAAGGATGCTGACTTGCTAGATCATAGACTATGGCGGACTACCGCCCGGTCTGTGATTCTAATAAAGTATATATAAATTATTTAAAAAATTGGTATAGATCAAATAAGTTGAAGCTTAGTTCACACCACTCCCAAGAAAAGGGATTAAATAGTCGAACAACAAAACCTTTACAAAGAAGCTACTCCTATAATAATAGAATTCTTTTCTAGCCAATAAAATTATGGGATATTTTCATAAATATACCATTTTAAAAAAATAATTACATTTAAATAGCTTAAAAATTTGCGTAGCCTTTTTTTCGTAACAGTGTTTATACATGTTTATACATTTTTATACAATATACATCTTTATACAACTTTATACTCTTACTATACACAAATATATAAACTTATATAATAGTGTATAAGAGGTGTTTATAAACACTTTTATATTATTATACACCTTATACACAATTATACAATATGTAAGGAAGGAAACTAATTATAATTTTAAGTATTTATATTTTCAGTTATACTATTGAGTATGAAGAGACTCCATAAAC
Organism: Jaltomata sinuosa; assembly: GCA_003996215.1. NCBI lineage: Eukaryota > Viridiplantae > Streptophyta > Magnoliopsida > Solanales > Solanaceae > Jaltomata > Jaltomata sinuosa. The sequence goes on along the minus strand of QJPP01007186.1, from coordinate 744,026 downwards.
ATAGTCAAAGCAAAGTTTAACTACAAAACAAAAGAAAAAATAATGTGTAATTAATTCTACAATTTCACTTGTCTTGTTCCCAAAACAATTTGATAAAGAAGAGAAATAGAGGCATGGTTATCAATTTTTATGCACTGTCAAAGCATAATGGACAAAGGAGAATATTGCTCTACAACTACAAGAGAAGTGAGAAAAGGATTTTTAAAAAATAGGCTATAGTGAAAATAAATGAACAAAGTAGACAATGTTTTGGAAAGAGAGATTTCTTTGACAGTGAAGTTGAGGCCTTCTTGAACCACTGAATTTTACTAAAAAAGTGAGCTAGTTAGTGTAATAATTTTTCAAAGTGTAATAATTATATTTCAATGGTCATAGAATGTAAATTTCCCATTATTTATTCCATTCTAGATTAATCGATACAAATAGTCTTCTACCAAATCTATAGTTTAATAAAGAGAAAACAATGGGCAATCTTTTTTGCCGACAAAGAAAATGAGTCCAACTTTTCTAATCAAAGCATAACAATAGTTTGCACATAAAATTTGATAAAATTTCAGAATCACCCTTTTGATCGGCAATCAGGACAATGGGAAGCACTTCAAAGTATGACTTCTATGATAGTAGTAAATTCTTTTAATTAAATTAGTACTCCCTCTGTCTCATTTTATATGACCTAGTTTGACTCGACACAGACTTTAAGAAAGAAAGAAAGACTTTTGAAACTTGTGGTTTAAAATAAGTCTTGAATGTTTGGGTGGTATAAATCATTTCATTAAGGGTAAAATGAGCATTTTAAAGTTAAATTATTATTAAATGTAGAAATGTGTCATTCTTTTTGGGACCGACTAAAAAGGAAAGTAATAAGTCATATAAAGTGGGACAGAGGGAGTACTAGATATGATACGTGTGACGTTGGTGCGAGTAAATATTTTTCGATTGGAGTTGTACTCTCTCCGTTCTTAAATACTTGTTACATTTTTATTTGTACGTCCCTTAAGAAAAACATTGACTAGAGGGTAATATGACTAAATGATCCTCATTTATTACTCCTTTCTATTTAATACTTCTCTCTTTTGCACCATATTAATATCTCTCATATTTATGACTAAGGATAAAATTGAAAACAAACAAGTAATAATGTCTTGATTTTCTGAAATGACAAGTATTATGAATCATCTATTTTTAATAAAGATAACAAGTATTTAGAAACGGATGAAATATCATAGTGGAGTAAAAGTGAAGTATAACAGTTGATTTTCTTGTGTACCATTAAAAAAAAGGAAGAACAAAAAAAAGGGAAAGAAGAACAAGCAAATAGAGGCTTAAAAACACAATTTAAATTTATGATGGAAAAATGATTGAATTTGGGAGACAATTTATATACATATTAAATGAAGTTCTTACCATAAATATAGGCTTTGAACCAAGATACGATTTTTATCGAATTCGTAACTTATCCGCCCGACAAGTGGATGACTCCTCGCAATGTCCCTTCTACATTTAAACAAAAGAAAATTCAGGGCAAACTCAACAAGATTAAGGGCCTAAAGTCAAACTCTAGAGAAAGACTCTAAATATTATTATTTTTAAAATTAAAAAAAAAGATTGCTACATATATTTTTATTTAAAATCTATTTTTATAGCTTTTTTAAATGCGAAGTCATTAATTATCATCTAACTCAACTCTATTAGTGACATGTTCATTTGAAGAACATCCTCCCATATTTTTAGATTCAAGATTTTTATTATTTGTTAAAAATCTATCAAGAGCGCTCCTTTTTGAGATTAATTTAATTCTTCAAGTTTTCTCTTTCTCTCTCTTTTTCTAAATCGGAATCATATTTTCTAGTTGACATATTTAAATTGAATAAATTATAAAAATAATAATTAAAATAAAAATATACATTTATGAACTAAGAATATCAACAATAACAAATTTTCAAGAAAAACTATAAAATAAAGTTAGAATAATAAAATCTGGCTCAAGAATTTAATAAATTGATATAACAAAATTGTTTGGGCGCCTCTGGAATTATGAAATCCTCTTCTAGACATGTTCCAGATACTATACTAGCGAAAGAATCGAAATAGTTGTTGCCCTTCTTCAATTGCTTGTTGCCATTCTAGAAATTTTGAAGAAGGCACTAAAATGCGATTTTTGTTTTTTTGTAATTGTAAGCAAGAAGCAAGCAGTAACTTAGCTTAAGTTTTGAAGAGCGACGCGCTTAATATTGAGAGTAAAAATAATTAAAGAGAGAATAAAAAAGATAAATATATAAGGTGAATAATAATGTAGGCCCAAATTATTAGGAGATAAATAAGAAATTTTAGTTTTCCACGTAAGAAACTATTCCTCAAAACTTGCTCCATTTCCCTAAAAATTCAACGATTCCCACAATAAAATAAAAAATATTTTATTTCCTTCTCAAAAATTTCTTTTTAAATTTATAAGTACGTGTAATTTTTTTTAAATAAATATATATAAATACATCTTTAAGAAAAAATGAGGCTCCAATTTTTTAGGGGCCTCAAGCGATTGTTTAAATGACCTAGTGATTAAGCCGGCCCTAAGAAAATCATTCTAGATAATATTTTAAGATCCTTTATTACATCAAATACATCACCTTTTTCCTAATTCTTAAAATACCATTTTAATTACAAGTCATACAAGAATCTTAAAATTAGTTGTGATTTTATTTATTGTATTTAATTGTGGTTTTTAAATTTAGTGTGATTTTTTCTTAATGATACTTAATTAAGCAAGAAATTTAAACTGGGGACCCACTAATAACTCGTTATAATTAAGAAAGATGATTACAACGAGTTATTAAATGTGCAACAAATACACACTGGATTCACTAGAAATCACGTTTCAAACTTGATTAAATAAGTTAATTTTTTTATTTAATTTTTTTATTCTAGAATATACATAAAATCATTATATTTGGTATAGAATTAATATTCAATTTGGTATAGAATTAAAATTAAAATTAGTATAAAATTGATGTTCAATTTGGTATGAAATTGGTATTCAATTTATGCTACTATACTCTATACAAGAATCATTGTGCAATCAGATTCTATACACATTGCATACACAATCATTCTCACCTATTTTATATACATTGCATACACAAAATCATTCAATTTAATATACAAGTTGCCATTCAAATTGGTATTTAATTTGGTACAAAATTGATATTCATAGAGTAAAGAATAATTATTCTATTAATAAATATCATATTTTTAGCACCAATATTTATATCATAAAGATAAAAAATACGTGAATCTCTTTTCAAAAATTGAACTTGTTAGTGAAAAAGGTGTATATATGGGGAGTGATTTTCTTTTAAAAATTGAAATATATTTTAGAACAGAGAATGAATATATATAAAAGGTGTATATTTGGTAAATGAATATATTTTAGAAAAGAAAATGACGGATTAGAAGGAATTTTTTTTTAATTGATTGATAAATTCCTAGATTTAAGCCTATAAAATCACAATTATTAGTGAAAAAAGTGACAATAAAAAAGAGTAAAATAAGAGAATTAAGATATGGGAGAGATTTGTGGATTTATTCATATCCCTCAACGCTTTTTAGTGATTTTTTATTTTTTGTTTATGTTTTTTTTAAACCATTTTTTACCTTTTCCCACAAATTTGGATTTTATTTTTTAATTGTTTTTTATTTTTTATTTAAATTTATTATATTAATAGGTATTGAAAACTAGAATCTATTGATATGATGATCTAATATAGTATATATGAATTTTTTTCCCTTTCACCAACAATAATCACATGAAAAGCCACCCGTCTAATGGGCCTATCTGGCCCAGTCAAATCCCATACAAGGCCCAAATATTATTAGCATAGGTATTGCCTAAGTAAAAATATCACCAGGAATCTTATTTTAGTTGCCCTACTTAAGTAACACGCTGACTTATATATTTTTTGGCATGAATATTCAATATTAGACGAGTTTCAGGTAAAATAATACACTTTTTGCTATTATATTCAGATATATATGACTGAAACTTTAATCAATTTTAATATATTTTTCAGTCATGTATGACAGAGCGAAAAAATGTATTAAATTTTTGAAAGAGTGATAAATGAGTTTGTTAAATTTATTGTTATATTATCAAATTGATGATTGAAGTTTGTTCGTTATGATACATGAAACTTATGTTTCAATTTTGAGCTTATTAGGAGTAGATTTGGGTGTTTAAATTTAAAAATAAATAATTATTTTTTGACAAAAACTTACAGACTCACATATTTAAAATTTCAACCCATTTTTACATGTAGTTCAACCGTGTGTGCTCGACTAAAGTGCAGATTTTTAAGAAACTAAAAGAGTGTTATGGGTTTGCTAGATTTATGTATTTTCGATAAATCGATGATTGTATTTTGTTCTTTATTATATATGAAATTTATTTTTCAAATTTGAGCTCATTTGGAGTATATTTGAGTGTTGAAACTCAAAAAATAAATTTTTTGTTAGACGCACATATATGAGATTTCAATCCGTTTTTATATGTATTTCAGTCATGTATGACTGAGGGCAAACATATATGAAAAGATTCAGACATACATGACTGAAAGTTTAATCAATTTTTTTTACATGCACCTCGGTCAAAAATGTCAGAACGTTTACCTTTATAAGTCATACGAAATATCAAGCGAAAAAGTCTGATGTTAAGCCTTGACAAGGACACACTTGCAGACGCAAATGTTTGACCTTTATTCCAAAACGAGTAAATTTGCAAAAAAATTATGAGATAAATATTAGTTAAATGATGATAATAAAAGCGGGTATCAGTGCACTTTTCCCAATGGCAAATGCCATTACCACATGTCATTAGTGTATGAATTTAAGTTTTATATACTAGTGATATAAATATATTTAATTAAAAAGTCACTTATGAGACAATTGCAAGTAACTTCCTTATACTAAAAACATGATAAATATTTCTATGACCAATTAAACTATTCTTATACAACAAAAACTTTTGTATTTGAAAATATAAACTCTCTGATATTTTTCTTAACAAAAGTAAAAATGACAATGGAGCAGATGACGGGTCAAGGTGGTGGATTCTTCTTTAATCACAATATAATAAACTTTATATCTAATATAAGATATACTCCCTCCGTCTCAATTTATGTGGCATATTTTGGATTTTGAGATTCAAACAAATCTATTTTTGACCGTGATTTTTTTATATATCTTTTAAATATTTTGAATTGTTTATTATTGAGACTTGTAGTACTTTTTATGTAGTTTTCAAATATATAAATTTTATTTTAAAAAATTTAAAGATTGCATATCTAAATTCACGATCAAACTTAAACTGTTTGACTCTCGGGAAGCGAAAACTGCCACATAAAATGAGAAAGAGGAAGTAGGAAACTTAGTTCGTAACTTCTTCAAATAACTTGTATCATTATACCAATATCTTATTCACATTTCACATCAATAAATGCAAACACTAGTCTAGACAACAATATATAATTTGGATTGTACCAACAATAGCAGTTAGAAAATATTTCTATCACATTTTTAAATATCTAGTAATTTTGAGATTGATTAAATTTGATCTAAACACTTTCTTTGAGGACTCTTTTGTAATAGCTTGATGAGCTGAACCAACAAGAGATATTACGTTCTACCCTCTGCTTCGAGCCCGGCCGAGAGTGAGCTTCCCGATAGTCTCTTCCTTCCTAGAAATAGAACTCTAACTATCAAACCCGTCCCGTCTCCTTACTCGAGATATCTGAGATAGCTCCGTAAACTAATAACTTATAATAGACGAGCCCATTATCCTTATGTTCTGAAAAATTAAACGGAGCGGAATAGGATATGACAAAATCATGAAAAAAAAATGGTAAACAGGAAAGGACAGGGCGAGTTGAAAAATAGTCATGAACCTAAGTGGGCGTTTAGCCATGAATTTTTTTTATTTTTTTTCGGAGTTAAATTTCGGAAATGGCGTTTGACCATGAAAATTTCGAAAATTCCAGAATTCAATTGAAGTTGAATTCTGGAATTTGAAAAATAAGAAAAAGTTGTTTTCACCTTTTTCACTTCTCTCACAAAAAATAAAAAACAACTCAAATTTATATTCATAGCCAAACACAACTCCAACTCCAACTTCAACTTTAACTCTAATTCCAACTCCAACTCTAATTTGGTATTTGGTTTTCATGACCAAACGACCACCAAGTATTGTTCCCAAACTAATGCCATAAAAGCATAGTACTAAAACTTGGAGTTCATATAACAATAACAAATAGCCATGCAATACCTTAATAATACCAAATTAAAATTTCACAACGATGACTGAAAAAGATATAAGAATTTAATTCTTTTTTTACAAGAAAGATTTAAGTAACAGTGAACAATTATTTCACACCATCAGGTTAAGACAATAACCTACAACAATAATTATAATCTTTTTTACTACAATAAATTAAAGTTATATACTTTACTCACAGTTCACATCAATATCTGCAAACACTAGTCTAGACAATAATATATAATTAAGATTCTTTTGGGACAAGATTGATAACTGCTATGAGTACTACAATAGCAGTTAGAAAATGTTTCTATTAAATTTTCCAATATCTAGTAATTTTGAGATTGATTAAATTTGATCCAAACATAAAAACAAATAGAGAAAGCAAAGACCCCAAAAAAAAACAGTTGAAAAATAGTCATGAACCTAGGTATTGTTCCCAAACTAATCTAATGCCATAAAAACATTTTACTAAAACTTGGAGTTCATATAACTATACCAAATAGCCATGCAACACACATTAATACCAAATGAAAATTTCATAGCAAAGATAATTTGGTTAAGCAAATTATTACATGATCAAAGTGTAAAAGCAAATTCAAATTATTGGGTAAATTTATTAATTTTTATTCAAACTAAATGGATTTAAATTTTAATACATAGTTACAAATTTGAGTTTCCCTGCAATGGCATCTTGATGTTCTTCACTTTGTTGATGAATGCTATCACAGTTTCTGCGCTTTTAGCATCTGAATGATAAAAACAGAAAAGAATCAGAATTTAATTCTTACAAAAATAATTAAATTAGAGTGAGCAATTATTTCACACCATCAGGTTAAGGCAATAACCTAGAACAATATTTATTATCTTTTTTACTACAATAAAATTACATATTGTCTATTTATCTTTGATATATAGGCTTGGGCAGAATAGTAGAGCGAGTATTAGTAGCATAACAAAAATGCCAACAATGTCACTCGATCATTATCAAACTGACTGCAATCTTTTTCTGTCCGTCAAGATCCCACCATTGGTCTAATTTGGGACCTTAGGATAGAGATATTTTCATGAATTTGCCTTGGTATTATGTTCAGGTGACTGTATATAATTATCTTATTTTGTGAATATAGAATTAAATATACTAAAATTGTCATAATCGATTAAATGTACTAATCATACAAACAACAACAATATACCCTTTTTTTTTTTCATGCATGATTTTGGAATAATTGAGCAGATTACAAGCTAATTTAGCCAAAAGTACTATTCAATATTGTTTTGATTTTAGGGGTTCCACTAGCTACAAGAAAGATGAAAATTGTACACTAATCACTAAAGTTTCCTCATGAACAATCAAGAAACTATCTTATGTAAGTAGTTTCAACTAGTTAGATCAGTGTCATTAAGAATATAATCGTACTGTGCACAAATGTAATTCTTTAAAAAAAATATAAAAACTTTTTTTATAATTTTCGTGCGGAAAAAAAATCGACGGTGTCCTTACTTACACTATAAGTGTACATATGTTAAAATCATAAAGAAAACAAATAAAGAAGTTCTTTGTTTTTATACATAGCATAAAATTGATCAAAAAAAAAATGTAAAATCCCACTGTTAATTAATTTTTCTAGTTGCTAGAAATATAATGAATTACCTAAGTTTGGTACTTTGTGGCCTTCAGGGTGATGAATCACAACAGGATTCACGAAATACTTCTCAAGTTCTTCTTCTTTTTGTTTGTAAATTTCTTTGTCACCTGTACAATACATAAAACAGATAAGGTGTACATACTTCAAATTAGAAAGAAATTAACTACTTAAATGCTCATCAAAGTTATGTTATTAATAAAATGAAGTTATTTTTGCACACACATATATATAGTTTACTTATAAAAGGCAATAAGCAGGCGCAACAGGTCGATATGTGTGCTTGTGTTGTCTGCTTGAATATTTTCTTTTATACTTTCTCTATTTTAATTTGTTTGTCTTATTTTTCTTTTTAATCTGTTATATATTTAAAAATTACGTAAAAAGCAGTATAAATCACAATAATTAAAAAGTTAAAATATTCAAAAAATATAAAAATTTGAGTGGCTCTCAATATTTTATCAGTGCCACATAAATTGGGACAAAAGAAAAAACACTATAAATCACAATAATTAACAACTTAAATTATTTAAAGATATATAGACAATTTAGTAGACTCTCAAAATTGTATCAATGCCACACAAATTGGGACAAAGGGAGTAACATATATTATTTGAAAATTACGTAAAAAAATATTATAAATCACAATAATTAATAACTTGAAATATGTAAAAATCATATAAAAAAATTTAATTGACTATCTGAATCATGTCTGTATCACATAAATTAAAATAAGAAAATAATATATATTGAGCTCATATTAACAGACTCCTTTCTAAAAAAAAATCTCTGATTTCTTCAATACATTCCGAGTATGTTTTTTCTATTTAATTCGTCAAAGTGACAAAGTAGTAACATAACCAAACAAGCGGATATGGAGCAAAATAAAAATAAAAATTGTTATGGACAATTAGTAGGGATTTTTACAATATACAACAATTAGGGATGGGCGTGGTATGGTATGGTATGATATTTGAAATTTTGTTATGGTAACTTCGGTATTCAGTTTTTAAAACTATTATACCATTATCATACCAAATTAATTCGGTATGGTTCAGTATTTTAAAGTTCAATTTTTATATTTTGCGGTATGGTAAATCGGTAATCATAGTTTATTCAACTTCGACTAATACATACTCGTATACTAGAGTATTATGATTTTGACTTTTCAAAAAAAGATCTCAATTGTATCATATTAACACATTACACATGTAGAAATATATATTCAAAAGAAAGTACAAACAACTCCTTTTGTTAATCAATTATATTTAAAAGATTTCAATCAAAATTAAGTAGTCAAAGTTTCAATTTCTAAACATTTAGATTATACTAATACTAGGTGGTATATTCGTTAATATTTTGATAATATATAATATGTTATATATGTAAGTATATACTTCGGTATGGTATTCGATATTTTGGTATGTTATTTTTAAATATCAAATACCATATCGAATACCAAAAAATTTAAAATGTATACCATATACCATTCTAAATACCATAATACCAAAGCTACGATATTAAGAATATCAATATCGTATGGTAATTCAGTATATATCATACCATACCCACCCCTAACAACTACTCAACAAAGTTTATAACAAAAGAAGTAGTGCTAATTTTTATTTTCTATAAATTTTTTAACCAATATATAATGTATAATAAATATATAATTTGTATATAATTAGTATATACATTGATGCATATACACTAGTTAATTATATATATTTATTGTGAGAGGGAATGGGAGAGGAGCTTAGGGTTAGCCGGGAAAAATGACTAATTTGCCCTTCTGCTTTTATAGAATTACATTTCTCTCTTTAATTAACTTTTTGATTTTTTTTATTGTTTAGTGATTAAACATGTATAAGTTATCAGAAGAATTGTAACTTATAGTATTTTTTGTATAGTTCTTAAACATTTAAATTTTAATTCTTAAAGCACCAAAAATTAATCAACTCCCAATTGTAAAGGTAACATTTGTTATCAAATTAATTAAATATTTTATAACTGCTGAAATAAATTACTTTGTTCTTTATTGTAATGTTTGATAAACTAAGATAAGTATTAAATTATTAAAAATGCATTAACAATAATTAATATCTGAAATCAATCCAAAAAATGCATTTAAGATAAAATTAGTGTTTTGAACGGATCAAAATGTGTTGCACATGTATCATGGAAACAACTTAAAATATTTAAGAAATATAAAAAAAAATTGGTTGACTCTTACAATTTATCAGTGCCACATTAATTGAGACAGAGAAAGTAACATATATTGTTTAAAAATAACATAATAAATACTATAAATCACGTAATTAACAACTTAAATGTCTAAAAATTATATAAAAAAATTGATTGACTCTCCAAATTTTATCAATTTCGCATAAATTGAGACAGAGAGAATAACATATATTATTTAAAAATTATGTAAAAAGTACTATAAATTACAATAATTAACAATTTAAAATATTTAAAACTACTCAAAAAATTGAATTGACTCTCCAAATTCATTTACGGAACAAAAAAAATAGCATTTATTGGGCTCGTGCTTGCACGGTTCCTGTATCTAGTAAAGTATATATCAATAACAACTACAAGCTATTACAATTCTGTGACTAAAATTCTTTTTTAACTGGCTAGCTAAACACATATTAAGATCATACTCTCTCCGGACAACTTTACTTGTCGCCCTTATTAAAAATAGATAGTTCAAAATAGTTGTCATTTTCAGGTATAATTAGTTGTTTATTTCCACCTTTACTCTTAGTCATAATAAATATGAAGGGACATTGATATAGTGCAAAAGAGAAAATATCAAATATTGAAAAATATTAATAAATAAGAATAGTTTAGTTAAATAACTCTTTAGTTAATATTTTTCTTAAAAACGTATAAATAAAAAATATAACAAGTAAAATAGTTCGAAGGGAGTACCTATGAAGTGTAGAGATGGACACTCAATCGGAGGTTCAAATGCATTAACAGCAAGTTCTGGGCATCCATATTCTAGCCCTCGAAATTTGAACCCTGATATTATGATCACAAATTTTATTTTTGGGACTTTTGTCAGAGCCACTCTTGCCCTTTGCATTCCAGGCAATGATGCTGTTAAAATTGCTCCCTAAACAAAAGATTAAAATCACATAAAAGTAATATAGAATGCATTTTTAATTATATAAGAATACAATATATAATAATACTTACTTGAGAGAAACCTAGAACACCATCAAATGGTCCATACTTCTGCATGTTAGCTTCAACATATTGAACACATTCTTCAAAATTGTCAATTTGTTTGTAGTCCTACAAGATAAGTAATAAATATGTTTTTAACACTGAAAACATATATTCATTTATCATAAATATGCATTTATTCATAAAAATGTATATTGAATATCTAGTATTTGTTCATATTTAGTAGATCTATTAACACATATACATAGCCTAAGCCAAAATCTATAGGTTCAGATGAACCCGTAGCTTATTCATTGGATATACCCCTATCTCTCTCTACATATATGTTGGATGTCGAACTTCATATTTTACAAAATTCGTGAACCTACATTTGGATCCACAACTATCTCACAATACCTATGATACGGTAGAGGTAGATCTAACATGTAATATGTGAGTTCATGTGATTGTAAACCTAATTAACGATAAATTTTAAATCTTGAATCTGCCTCAGTTAATGACATAGCGAACATCCAAAAGAAAATGGAAAATGCTAACAATAAAGGAGAAGAGAATTACATTTTTAGCTGTGTACCATTCGTAGTAGGGTGGATAGAAAATGTCATAAGCATCCACTTTATCTTTAAGTAAAAAAGGTCCATCCAAGAACACCAAATCTAGCTTATCAAGTACAATTTCTGGCCAACCAAGAGCCATTTCTTTCTTCAATATTGCAGCACTACTTCCATGGCCATGGAGGCAGAGAACTCTTGGCTTTTTCTGATATTGGTAGTTTTCCATGTAATAGAATTATTGAAAAGAAGAAAAGAAAGAGAATACTCCTTAGATCTTTTTTTTCTTAAGCAAGTTATCTTTGGAGCTGAATGAACTTGAGGGAAGTTGCTCATCATGTATTAATTATATATTACTCCCTCTCTTCCGATTGATGTGACAATATTTTTTTTTAGTCCGTTAAAAAAAATGATACTTTCTTTAGTTCATAATAATTAAATTTTTGAGTCTTTTTTCAATGTTCAAAATAAGTTAATTGTTCAATGTTCAAGAGAGTTGCTGAATTTTTTTCCATTTTTGCCCTTCATTTATATTTGCTAGGTCATAAGTTCAAAAGAGTTAATTGCTCATATTTATGATTTTACAATCCTTGAGTAATTACTATCTCTATTTTCAAGACTAGTTTGAGAATAACTAAAAGGGCAAAAGAAGAAAATGATGTTCAATTTATGTCTTAATTTTTTTCTTAATGGGTGTGCATTGCCTCACAAATTTAGTTAATATGGACTAGAGGGAATAATTTTCTAGATTTGAAAATAGTTTTACTTAAATATTTTTAGGACAAACTACGTAACTAATCAAACATCCCTAGTATAAATACTAAACCCCACCTTACTTTAAAAAAGTTACACAATCACACCTACTTCTGAATTTCCTCGCCTCTCTCCTCCCTCTTTCTCCACATAATTCAAAAACTTGACTCAAATCGACTTAAAAAGGGGAAAAAGAATCATCTCCAAGTTCTGCTTATAGTCAACACTCCTGCAGTATGAACTGGTATGAAGAAAAATATTTTTCATGAAAAATATTTTATGGAAAACAAGTTGATTTCTTACTTATTCTTTTATATTTGGTTGGTGAGGAAAAAATATTTTTCGAAAAATATTTTCTACTATTTGATTGATGAGTGAAAACACATTTTTCAAAAAATATTTTTTTTATTTTTGATTAGAAAGTAGAAAATATTTTTTAGGGGGTAGATTGGGGGTGGGGGTAGTGGTTGGGGAGGGGTGGAGGCTGGGTGAGTGGGTGGGTGGTGGCAGTGGCGGAGCCAGGATTTTCTCTAAGGGGGTTCAAAGTATAAAGAAGCAAACACGCAAAATTGCAAGATGAAAAACATAGCGAGACGGGAAAGGAACAGATTAACCTTAACCCACTAAATTTAACTTACCTTGTCATAGCACGTTTAGCATTTCTTCCTACTTTTACCCTGCTCCATCGAGCCTTCTTAAAATTTCTTATGCTTTTTTTTTAACTTCTTAAAAAAATCTGAATTAGTGTCTACTCTCAATCATATGTTACTTTGAAAGGTGTAAGAATTGAGTTACTAATATTATAATGCATATTCAGAAGATAAATAAATAGCATCGTCAATTTTTTTAGTTCAATTTACTAGGTTCATCATTTGTAAAAAAGATAAATGATGAATTAATCAAATAAGTTTAGTTTAGTTTCCATGAAATGAAAGCAAGAAAATTTAATTAAATAGATATTGTTAAAAGGATATTCACAAAATTTAATTTACCTTATTTTAAGAAAATATTTTTTCTATCTCAATTTCAAATTTAATAACAATTCGTCATTTTTAAAAAGAGTTTCTTCGAATTAATACATGAAAAGAGAATTACGTAGAAATAAAAAGAATAAAAGATAAAAAAAAAACATGCTTAATAAATTTGAACAAAGGCAAATTGAAATAGAGAATAGCATAAAAGAGAAAAATAATTAAAATAAAAAATAATAAAAATTCAAGTCCAAGAGCTGAGCCCATTTCAAAAAGAGGAAAAAATGCAGCAGATGAGACTTGAACCCTAGACATAGGGGCTATTAATGAACCTCCTTAACCACTGAGAGAGGCTTCTCATTTATTTTTAGGGGGTTCATTTTGATATATATACTCATAAAATTAAAATTTGACCTTACATATATAATCTAATTTTTCGACGAAGGGAGTTTGGGTGAACCCCCTGGGCTCCACCTAGCCCCGACCTTGGGTGGGGGAGGATAACTAAAAAAATTAAAAATTAAATTTTGGGTGGGGTGGGGGTAGGAGGGCTGGGAGGAAAGGAAAATTGGGGTACAAAAAATATTACTTTAAAAAAAAATAAATATTTTTTTTTTAAAAAATAAAAATTAATTTTTGGGTAGGGTGGAGGTGATAGGGTGGGGTGAGGTGGGATGGGGGTAGGATGGGGTGGGGGTTCGGGTACCAAAAATATATATATTTTTTTAAAAAAATAAAAATTTAAATTTTGGATGGAGGTAGGGGTTGGGGTGGGAGGGGGCTGGGGGGAGGGGGATATTGGGATGGGGGTTGGGGTACAAAAAATATTACTTTAAAAAAAAAAATTGAAAAAAAAAATTGACTTTGGGTGGCTGGGTGGTGGTGGTGGTGATGTGTGTGTGGGGGTGGCTGGGTGGAGGGTTAAAATGGGGTGGGTGGATGCATGAGGTAGGGTATAAAAAAATTACTTTTTTTAAAAAAGTTGATTTTGTTTTTTAGAAAAAGAATTGAAAAAAATAAAAATAAATTGATATGGGGTGGCGGGGGTGGGGTGGGTGGGAGTGAGCTGAAATAGAAAAAATATTTTTAAAAAATTGTGTGAGGCAGAGGTGGGGGCTGGGAGTAGGAGAGTAGAGTGGGTGAGTGTGGAATTGGGGTGTTGTGAGAGTGGGGATTTGTTTTCCCTACTTTCATTAGAGAAGTCATTTTTCCTTATTTTGGAGGAAAATATTTTCCTAAAGAAAATATTTTTCAAATTTTTTGACCAACAAACACAAGACAATCCATACCAAACACACTTTACAACACAATTTTCAAATCCCTAACAACCATCGATCTTCCATGGATCCCCTCACACTAGTGCATATTGGATACAAATACATTTCTCCTCCTCCTCCTCCTCCTCCTCCTCCTCCTCCTCCTTCTAACTATGTAGTATACATCAGTGCATAACTTATTTGATGAATATATCAGTGCACATATTTGATATCAGATACATATTTCTATGCACGAATACATTGAATATATTATTCGAATTTTCTCCAAATATATCGTATTCGATATGAAATACATTAGATATTACATATCGGATACACTAGATGAAATTTGTATCAGATATACGGGATGAAATTAATTTTGGATACGCTGGTGAAATTAATATTGGATATATACATGCTTTCATATTCTATTGGATACACTCATAGAAAACTAGAAATTGATACTGGATACGCAGATACATGAAATTGTGAAACTCAAATATATCATGAAACACAAATACAGAAAAATAGAGGGACGAGAGAGGGAGAGAGGTGAGCGAGAGAGGAGAGGGGCGAGAGAGAAAGACGGTATATCCCAGATATATGTGAATCACACTTCGGATACAGTTTATCTGAAATAAATTACACCTAATTAGACGCGCATGTATCTCAAATGCATATATCCAGGCCAAATCTCGAACAGATTGTGTGATTTTTAAAACTCTTGTCTCGCCTAGTGATTAGCTATTATAATGTTGTGCTTTATGTAGTTTGCCCCCTTTTATTGAATTTTATTCTAAGGTGTGTTTGGTTTGAAAAAAATATTTGTTTGAAAAATAAATAATTTTTTTTATGTGATCGGTAAGTAAGCGAAAAAAAAAATTATACCAAAAATATTTATGTATAATCTAGAAAAATACCATGGATTGGAGAGTGGGGGTCAAGGGGTGGCGGTGGGGGATGTTGTTGGGTGGAAAAGAGACAATGAGCTTGGAATATCATTTATAAAACTTGTTTTTCCTAGCTATATCTACTTGCGAAGTCATTAAAATGATTTTTAAGAGAAAAATATTTTATAAAAAATTTTGACCAACCAAACATAAGAAAAATAAATAATTTTTTGCATACCAAATACACTGTTAATGAGAAACTTCTGTAAATAACCATAGAAATATTATAAAATATTTAAAATCATATTTTTTTTATTTTTTATTTTTTAAACTTGGTATTCAGTCCAACTATGCAACAATAAACTCGAATGGAAGGAGTATACATTAAAGGTGGTCTTAGTCCTTTCTCTTTGAATTAATTTGTGTTGTCTTGCAGATATCTATTATTTTCCCACTTGCATGCTTTTATGAGTGAGTTTAATGTAGTTTAATAGACACCCTTCTGTCGGGACCATACCATTATTGTATTTATAGTTGTGGGGAAAAAATAAGTCTTTTTCAAAATGATTTTTTACTAGTTTTCAAGATGAGAATGTAGAATTTATAATTAGAAAAAAAAAGGTTTTTGTGGAAATGAATTTTTACTCCTTTCTCAGGATAAGAATATATTTATAATTAGGAAAAAAAAAGGTCTTTATCGAAATAAATCTTTATTCCTTTTTAGAATGAGAATGTATTATAATCAAGAAAAAAAGAGGTCTTTATCGAAATGAATTTTTATTCTTTACGATGAGAATGTATTTATAATTAGAAAAGAAAAAGAGGTCTTTGTTGAAATGAATTTTTAATCCTTTTCAGGATGAGAATATATTTATAATTAGGAAAAAAGAGGTCCTTGTCAAAATGAATGTTTACTTCTTTTCAGGATGAGAATGTATTTATGATTAAAAAAAAGGTCTTTGTCGAAATGAATTTTTACTCATTTTTGAGATGAGAATGTATTTATAATTAGGTAAAAGGAAGTCTTTGTCAAAATGAATTTATACTCATTTTCAAGATGAGAATGTATTTATTATTAGGAAAAAGAGATTTTTGTCGAAATGAATTTTAACTCCTTTTCAAGATGAGAATGCATTTATAATTAGGTAAAAGAAAGAGATTATTGTTGAAATGAAATTTTTACTCATTTTTGGGATGAGAATGTATTTTATAATTAGATAAAAAAGAGATTTTTATGGAAATGAATTTATACCCATTTTCAGGATGAGAATGTATTTATGATTAGGAAAAAGAGGTCTTTGTCGAAATAAATTTTTACTCCTTTTCAGGATGAGAATATATTTATAATTAGGTAAAAAAAGTGGTCTTTGTCGAAATAAATTTTTACCCTTTTTCAGTATGAGAATTTATTTATAATTAGGACAAAAAAGAGGTTTTTGTCAAAATAAATTTTTATCTCTTTTCAAAATAAATTTGATCCAAAATGGAGTAAGATATAAATTTGCGATTAAAATAGAAATACATCATGAACAAAATAAGGAAACTTCCTAAACACAACATTTCAAACAAGTCAATCACCCTGTACTCTCTTTTGAGCCCATTATATCTCACCTTCTCAAACAAAGGTTTAAACTATATACATAGACAACAAGAAAGTTGACTTTTACAAACCATTTCTAAGGTTATTGTTCTATTATGTGTTAAAATGAAACTTCTCATCCGTGGCGGAGCCACCTTATGCTAAGAAATGTCAGTTGACACTTTTTCGTTATAAAATTACACTATTAATATAATGTAGTAAGGTTAAAATTTTAGTTTTATGTATGTGTACTATATGTTGATTTCCTTTAATTTTTTTTTTATGTATTTCTATTTTTTATATTTTGACACTCCTTAGTAACATTCCTAACTTCGTCACTAATCCTCACAAAATACAATCTAGCTTGCGTCAAAGATCTATCATGCTCGTGAATATAATTTTGGATTTAAATCTACAACATTCCTAACTCCGTCACTAATCCTCACAAAATACAATCTAGCTTGCGTCAAAGATGTATCATGCTCGTGAATATAATTTTGGATTTAAATCTACAACCTTATTTTAATCTTAACTATATTAGAAACATACTACCTTCTAAGGTAAGGATAAGGTTTGCATACATATTATTCTCTCAAAACTCTACGTATGAAATTACACTGAGTCTGTTATTGTTATATCAAAAGCATAGTACTAAAACTTGGAGTTCATATATATAACTATACCAAATAGCCATGCAACACATTAAATCAAATTAAAATTTCACAGCAAACATAATTTAGTTAAGTTATTACATCAATGTGTAAAAGCCACTTTTATTTATTTGTCTTCAAACTAAATAGATTTAAATTTTAATATATAGTCATAAATTATTTATTAAGAGTTACAAATTTGACTTTCCCTGCAATGGCATCTTGATTTTCTTTCACTTTGTTGATAAATGCTATCACAATTTCTATGCTTTTAGCATCTGAATGGTAAACATAGAAAAATATATATAAGATTTTAATTCTTTTCTTTAAAAAAAATTAAGTTACAATGAATAATTATTTCACACTATCATGCATTAGGTTAAGTCAAGATAACTTACAACAATATTATGATCTTTTCTACTGCAATAAAGTTACATGGTGTCTATTTATCTTTGATATATGAGATATTTTCATGAATTTGCCTTGGTATCGTTTCTTCCCTTTATTATATATAGTTATCTTAATTTGGTAACATAAAATTAAATACACTAAAATTTTCGTGATCGATTAAAATGCACTAATCATGTAAACATTATTATACTACTAGTTTAGTGTACGCACTTTGCGCGTGTATCCACGTTAGAGTATATATTTTATTTTTTTAAAAAAAAAATTTAAAAAAACTCAATCAACATTTTGATTAGGGATTTTAACTATAATAGACCATTCAAATATTTTTCATATAAAATAAAATTCATATAATGTAAGATTGATAGGTGCTTGACATACTCTCAAAATTCCTTAAGTTTTTCAATCAATATCATACCAAGGTATATGGTTACGAAATTATACTCCTAATTACTTTTGTTTCGTCTTATTTTGTAAGATCATTAGCATTAACCCGCAGAAGTAATCCCTTGTTAAGTGTACGTGTTTTGCACGTGTATATCACGTTAATTAATAATAAATATATATAAAAGAATAAATTATTGGTGTGTACATTATATTATGAGTAATTTTTAAGAGTAATAAATAAAAGTAGTAATTTGATAAAGATAATAACTAATCTACTATCACATATTAACATTTAATGATCGAGTAAATAAATAACTTAAAGAAATAATTACTCATTCATTTGGTACCAAGCTTGAAGTTTGAACTTATAGTAATAGCTTTGAGGGAATATGTTTCGAGATTGATAAAACAAAATGTGTCCTCAAGTTTGAACTCTAAAATTTAACTTCAGGACACATGTTTGAACTTACACAGAGTAAAACAATAGCAATGTCAGTTTAGTATGTAAAATGATTCTAAAAAACAATTCCATGGCACAATGACAAAAGTAAATTGACTTTCAGTTGAACCTAAAGACTCAGTTGCTATCACAAATTTGTCACGGCCTTTTTATGATTAAACACAAGAAAATTTAAGAACATGGCTTCTAAAACACCCTTCTACCACACAAGTTATACATCTAAGAGAAAATTCCTAAACATATATGACTAACTACGATGAATATACATATAGAATGGGGACTAACAAAAAGTTAACTATTCTTCATATTCGTGGTGTCTTGGCTAATTAAGCTTGCGCACACCTCAACAAATTCCACATGATTTCTTAAATACAATGTCATTGGAATGTTTAACAAAAGCAAAGGAGGAAAACTTTCTCAAGACAATCTCTCCTCAACATTTGCATCAATCAACGCACTGCTCTTCTTCATCTAAAGAAACATCAACACGCACCATACAAAGAGTCTCTATCACCGTAGACAATGATGTTCAGAACAATTCTCTACTGAAGATAAGTTCTTTTAGCATGTTAGATCAGCTTTATTCTTTCCAAGACCGATGGGACGCGAAGGCACAACATATCCCCTTCCTATATTCCAAGGTCTGTGCAATAACTTCACAATGTTGAGAAGTTCTCTTTTGAGGAAATCCTACACAAGGCAATTGGTAATTTGGTGCACTTGAGATACCTGAGCTTAAGACATTCACACTTTCAAAAACTGCCATAATTTGTAGGTAATCTTAAGTACCTACAAACACTTGACTTGAGGATAAATTTCTTCTCATACTTGACTTTACCGAATACTATACAGAAGCTGCAAGACTTGAGGAATGTATATCTGCCTCCTTCACATCAAAACACGTATAAGTTGGAGCTAAGTCCTTTAAGCCACTTGGAAATGCTGAAGAACTTTGACACACAAGTTTCTCCTTTTAGAAATCTCTTCAAGTTAACAAAACTTCAGAATCTCGCAGCTGTTCTCCAGCTGGAGTTCGATGAGATGGAAGATATCATCACACATCTCGCCCTCAGAATGGGGAGACTCAGGTAAATATCTTTCCGCATTTACTACAGATTTCATTCAGAAAAAGAGTTAAACATTCTGAAGCTACTGTTAAGTTAACATTATGAAGCTACTATTAGGTTGTCACCATCTCCGCAAGTTAGATTTAATTGGACATATCAGTAAGCTACCAGAACACCACTCCTTTTCACAAAGCCTCACTAAGTTAACCTTGAGAATGAGTGGACTTGGAGAAGACCCTATGCTTATTCTGCAGAAGCTGCCTAAACTATTTACCCTGTCATTACGTGGAAACGCGTTCATTGGAAAGGAAATGTGTTGTTCTCCACAAGGGTTTCCCCTCCTCAAAACTCTAAGGGCTACCAAATTTAGAAAGCTGGAGGATGGAGACAGGGCCCCTGCCCAATCTAGTTCATCTAGAAATCGACGAATGCAAGAAATTGGAGATGGTTCCTGATGGATTGACTTATCTAACTAAAATACAGGAGATAATGGTCATAAACATGCCAGACACCTTCCAAAACAGGCTTCAAGAGGTTCAAGGGGACGGCTTTTACAAAGTCCAGTTCAGGAAAAATTTCGACATAAAGAAGTTTCCCAAGATCAAATTCAACATGCGAATATCAGGTACTCAATCATAATAAGTTAAAGATTATTAGCAACTATACCTTGGAGACTATGCCCCTGTATCTCAATAATTGTTATATAAACATCACTTATATCTTGACCAAAACCAGGTTATTGGTGATTGAATTCTCAAGTGTCACTTATTTTCCATGTGCAGGACCAATGTTTGACGGATTATTGCAGACCATCTGTCTATCAACAGTACCAAAGGAATGGAAGAGGCTATAAGAACTCACCAGAAGATATTGTCTAGAAGGTTAGCAAAAAAGACACTCAAAAACTTGTGAATTTTTTTTTGTCACGAAGCATTAAAACTTCACTCACCCTGATCCAGAAGACTCTGTGGTTAACTCCAATAAAAGCATAACTATCCATACCGTGTACAATCTTCTGTGCAAAACATGCTTAGTAGTTAGCTCTGCTGTCATTATGAAAAGAACATAAATTAGCTACGCATTTTTATCATAATTCTCAATGCAATCACACAACAGAAACATGCCAAAACTCCATCTATCCACTTCTGCGTACTGATTACTCTAAAAAACCCACTAACCTGTGCCAGATTTCCAACAAAGATCCTTGAGATTAGCTGGCGCATTCCTCAGATATCTGAATGTTCTCAGCATTAGAATACTGCAAGCTCAGAATTCTCTGAGTAGCAAAAAGGCAGGTAATTTTTTTTTTAATGAAAAATCCAAAATAAATTGGAATAATATCATTACAATGATTAAGATGTACATTGATCGTCTTCCTAAAATTTGTTGGTTCATCAGGATCCTCGAAAGGGCAAGCACCCACTAACGTGACATACAATGTCATTCCACATGACCACACATCTGCAATCTGAAATACAAAACAATATGTGACATTGTTCAATATTTTAATGTATATTGTACATCATCTTGTGTTCATCTAAAGTTGGAGGAACCAAAATAGCTAGGTTGCACTTTTCAAGATAAACTGAAAAACACAAACATAAGCAAAAGTTTGTCTAAAATTTGTACTGAAGAGCTATTTAAGCACCAATCAAGAAATTTGCTTGATTACAATCTTATGTAGGAACAAAAATGAGAATAAGAAAATTCAAAGCCACAAAACAATAAAGAGCTCAAGAAGAAAGCAAATTAAGAGAAAATCATACTCGATTTAATGGTTGAACCCCAAACTTGTTGCAAAACGTAGGCTATTTGGTTTAGAGTTTTTGCTTAACGTTTTATGCCTAATTTATAGTTTAGAAGCAGGGTATTTAGGTTTATAAGGGCAGTAGGACTTTCAGTTTAGAAGGAGTATATGATTTGAATTTTTAATTAAAGAAAATAAGTGAAAAGACAATTTTGTCTATTGTGAAATATTTTAATGAAGGATAAAAAGTTCAAATCACATTATAAGGTGCTTCACACTTTTAATATAACTAGTTTAGTGTACGTGCGTTGCACGTATGTATTACGTTAAGCAATACATAAATACTATTATAGTATATATATATATATATATAATATTAATATATATATATATATGAGTATATATATATACATTATTATATCAGATTTTTAAATAATAATTAAAAGTGCGTCGGAAGATAAAAATAAATATAATATTTACTTAAATAATAAAATAAATGTTATTACATAACTTCTATAGTAACTCGATTTACAATGCATAACATACTTGATCTGCCTTCAAACTTAAACCCAACTTAAAAGAGTCGACTATAATCCTAAATTTATAGGTTCATCATTCATAATTATAACCTTATATTTCGAACTCAACTAATAATTTTAATTAATAAATCAACTATAATACTAACGAATAAGCTAAATTTATATTTTGCAACCCCCACTCTTAACTCAGAACCCCAATGCTTAAATCATGGATCCTCCAAAACTCACACTTTGAACTCTGAACGCATAATGCCTAAATTTCTGTACATCTTGGTTTTGCCTCAAATTTCTGTACATCTTGGTTACACCCAGATGAATTGAATATCGCGAACCATGAGCCTCTACCAACACCTTCTGAATCATGTCATCAACCCGAGGAACACATATCCTTCCTCTAAACTCTAACACACCGCCAGATTCCAACATGGCATCCCCGGACTCTCCGGATATTGCCTTGCTCCGAAGCCTGCTCAACTACAAATCCTGAAACTGTTTCGCCTTTATCTCTTCTATGAATGTGTGGATTTGACTTCAATATTGGCCAAAATTCCACCTTATTCTGAAATACCCAAGTGCATAAACTTAGACTTCAATGCCTGAATTTCCCTTGCTAGTGGTCGTTTGGACACCCCCAGAAAAGCCAAACTGCCCAGGCTAACTGTTTTCTGGCTTAATGCGTCTGCCACCACATGAGCCTTACCCAGATGGTACTGAATAGTCTCATCATAGTCCTTCAACAACTCCATCCATCTTCTCTGCCTCAGATTCAAGTCCTTCTGAGTGAAAACATATTGCAGGTTGCGATGGTCAGTAAACACCTCACACTTGACACCATAAAGATAGTGTCTCCAAATCTTGAATGCAAAGACCACCGCTGCCAACTCTAAATCATGAGTCGGATAGTTTCTCTCATGCACATTCAACTGCCTAGAAGCATAGGCTATCACATTCCTATCCTGCATCAACACATCACCTAAATCAGAATGTGAAGCATTACAGTAAACAATAAAGTCTTTCCCTTCAACCGACAAGGACAAAATAGGAGCCGTGGTCAGAATTGTCTTGAGCTTTGGAAGCTCTCCTCGCACTTGCCAGACCATACAAATGGTACATCTTTCTGTGTCAGTCTTGTTAGGTGAGTAGCAATGGATGCAAAATCCTTGACAAACCTCCAATAATAACCTGCGAGCCCAACAAAACTCCTCACCTCAGTCACAGAGCTAGGACGGACTCAACTCTTGACTGCCTTTATCTTCTGGGAATCTACCATCACCCCTTGTTTTGATACTATATTCCCCAAGAACGCAACTAAAGTTAACCAGAATTTGCAATTGGAAAACTTCACATAGAGCTTTTGATGTCTCAAAATATCCAACACTATACGGAGATGTTTAGCATGCTCCTTTCTACTCTTGGAGTAGATCAAAATGTCATCAATGAAAATGATGACGAACGAATCCAAGTAAGATTTAAACACCCTATTCATCAGACTCATGAATGTCGTTGGTGCATTGGTCAAACCAAATGACATCACTAAGAACTCATAATGCCCATATCGAGTCTGAAAAGCAGTCTTAGGAACATCCTCGGGCCTAATTTTCAACTGGTGATACCCTAACCTCAAGTCAATTTTCAAAAACACCAATGCACCCTGTAACTTGTCAAACAGATCATCAATACGGGGTAGAGGGTACTTATTCCGGATGGTAACCTTGTTCAATTGCCTGTAAGCTATGCACATCTTCATACTACCATCCTTATTCTTTACAAACAATACCGGAGCACCCAAGACGAAGAACTGGGATGGATAAATCTCTTATCTAGGAGTTTCTGAAGCTGAGTCTTAAGTTCCCTAAACTCTTCCAGACCCATACGATATAGAGGAATGGAAATGGGACGAGTGTCCGGCTCCAAGTCAATATCCCTGTCCGGAGGCATACCAGGCAAATTCCCTGGAAACACCTCACGAAACTCTGAAACAACTGGAACTGACTCAGTAGATGGGGACTCCACATTATCATCCCGGAGATGATCCAGAAAGGGTAAACACCCTCTCCCCACTAGCTTCCTATCCCGAACAAACGATATAATTTTGGTTGACTTAGACCTGTACACACCTTCTCACTCTAGCCTATCCTTACCCAAAATCTCTAGAGCCACAGTCTTGGTGTTACAGTTCAACACAGCATGATACAGGGATAACCAGGTCATGCCCAAAATAATATCAAAGTCGGCCATATCCAGAATTACTAAGTCTACCCAAGTTTACAACCCCACCAATACAACCGAGCAACTATGATAAACATGAGTGACAATCACCGACTCTCCAACTGGGGTAGAAACATGGATAGGGGAATCAAGGATATCACATATCAAGTCCAGACGCAACGCAAAACTCACAGACACATAAGAATATGCAGAACCTGGGTCAAATAATACTGAAGTTATTTTATCACAGACAAGAATGGTACATGTGATCACCACATCAGATGTCTCAGCCTCGATCCTCCCTGGAAATGCGTAAAAGTGAGCCTGGTCATTAATCTGGGCAACTTCCCTAGCCTGCTGCGCCGCACCCCTGCCCGTGCTGCCATTCCCTCTATCTCCTCGGCCTCTCTGAAAGTTACCTCGCCCACCCTGTGGACGACTTCTAGCATGACCACCTCTACATGCCGGGACCACAGCCTTGGGCTACTACTGAACCTGGTTACCAGTCTGCCTGTGAGGGCACTCCCTCTTAAAGTGGCCCAGATCACCATAATGGAAATAACCACGATCAAGTACAGGCCTGCTAACAGATGAATAAGAAGCTCCCTGGCCCTCAGGAGATGAAAACTGTTGATTAGCTCCCGGACGACCATCGGTAGCAGCTGGCAGAGCTGATTAAATAGGACAGGCTGAGTATACCTGCTGATTCTAGGCCCTGGAGTACGAACCACCACAATTTCCCTTATTCCAGGGCTTCTTGGCTAACACCTTAGCCTGCCCCGCCTGACTGACTCCCTCAAGTTTCTTTATATAATCTGCCACTTCATTGAAGCCTTTCCCGAAGAAGTCATGTGCATAGACAATACTTGAAGCTCAATATTCAAACCGTTGTCAAACAATCGAACCTGCTCCTCCTCGGAACCCAACAACTGTGTAGAAAAACAGACAAGGCATGAAATTTTGCCTCATAAGTAGAGACTAACATGCTACCCTGCTCTAAATTCAAGAATTCATCCTTTTTCCGGTCCCTCAAAGTACGGGGGAACATATTTCTCTAAGAAAAGAGCGTGAAACTGCTCCTAAGTCAGTGGAGGTAAAACAGACGATCGACACTCCACATGAGATCTCCACCACTGCTTGGCATTACCCTGCAGCTGAAATGTGATGAACTCAACCCCATAATGTTGCACAATGCCCAACTTGTGTAACCTCTCATAACAATCCAGTATGAACTCATAAACATCTTCCATGTCCGTACTTTGAAATGTAGAAGGTTTCAGCTTGAGAAACTTAGTCAGCATCTCATGTTCATTTCCTGTCATCACTGGGCCTAGCATTGGCCTGAAGAAATCACTTGTGCCTGAAGTTGCATCCATCCTAGGAGCTATAGGATCTACAGGTTGGGTGCCCAGATCCTGATTTGCAATGCCCGTGAGTATGGCTCCAGCACCAACCAAATCACTCAAGAAGTTCTAAGCCTGCTGAAATGCTTCGGGCGTCAAATAGGGAAGGCCTGCACCTCTAGCCGATGCCGTCTCTGCCTCCGCACGCGCCCCTTCATCCTCTACAACTACTTCCATATCTTTGACCACCTGTTCCTGAGGTAGGGGAGGGGTTGCCTCTCGCGCTCCTGCAACAGCTTGAGCCCCACCTCTGGCGGGTGTGGCTCTACCTCGTCCTCTGTCCCTTCTCCTGTCTCTACCACGGACAGCCGGCCCCGCTGCTGAGACCGCCGGTCTAGCTCCATTGTTCCTTGTGTTAACCATCTGCGGACAGAAGAGTGAAAGTGTCAGATACCAATTTGTATCACCAGATACCAATTGGGATCAAGTTATAGCACGATGGAAGAAAGAAGAGATAGTTTCCTAAAGTCCTATAGCCTCTCAAAGAAAAGTATGGATGTCTCCGCACCATTTCGCAAGACTCTACTAGACCTGTTTTGGTATGACGAGATCAACGAACCTAGGGCTCTGATACCATCTTTGCCACGACCCAGACCGCCGTGAGTGACACTCGCCTAACCCCTGGATGAGCGAACCGGTAGAACTCAAACCTTAGCATAGCCTAACAGCCTAAAACCAGTGCAAAAAGTAAACTAGCAACAATATAAATAAATCAACTCTATTAAATATATCCTGCAAAAAATCCTTCCCTAGAATCTGAAAATTATCGTACCAAAAACATCTACCAAAACTAGAGTACGGGGATGCAACCCTAAATAAAGGAATAGTCTAAGCTCAAAATAAGCGGGCTATAACTCAAATAATAGAAATTAAGACAGCTTGGTCGAACAGCTCACCCTTGATATCTTGAAGTGTCAGGCCTACAAGTGAGGTCGTGCGTCAACCGTTGGAAGATTTTCTGTACTCACAAAAAGATAAGCAAGTGCAGTATCAGTACACAACCACCATGTACTGGTAGGATCATCAGTAAGTTCTAAATAAATAGTGTATGAACAGTACAGAAGTCAAGTAAGAGTACAGACACACCTAAACCAGTTAACAGATAATTCTAGACTACAAGTCTCTCTCTAACTTGTCCCCACATGTAAATAAATTTCACAACCATGATCAACAATTCACAATAACAACAATTATGCCTCATTACATATCCCAGACCCACCCTGGATCCCCTCTAGACAACACCTAAGTGTCAGACAAACAACCCGGTCTACACCAAGACCAAACTTATAAAGCAATGTAATAACCCAGCCTCTCAAGAGCCACAATACACAACCACAATTCATAAACACAATTCGATCCACTCAGTGAACCATTAATAAAGATGCAATAATACAATAAAGTAAACTCGTACCAGGCGTGGTACCTGAGCCAACCGTTAGTGTTTTCCCATACCAGGCGTGGTACCCGAGCCAACCGTAGTATATACCGTACCAGGCGTGGTACTCGAGCCAACCATTAGTATATCCCGTACTAGGCGTGGTACCCGAGCTAATCGAATGTCACATAAATCCACAGTCACAAATAATGAACAATCAACACTTGTAAACCAACAAGCAATAACACCTAGTTCATTTCACAAGACTGAAAACAGGACTTTTGAACATTCCTAAATCATTCCCTAAGCAATGCAAACCATACAAATACTTATACATGAGTACACAAACATACAATGCCTACAGGAATCAATAACCATCACCTACCTCGAATAAGCAAGCTCTACAGTGCTGGAGCTTTCCCTTTTTCAGGATCTCTTGCTTGTTCTTGGTCTAAAAACAAATACACAGTAACCAAAAATCAATACTTATGGCCTATAATTTACCCAGATTATAAAAAATCTCAAACCCCAAGCCAACCATAAACATTCCACCCATTCCTGGGCTTTCCCATCATTAATAATTCACCTGCAGAGCGTGACGGGATTTAATGTAGAAATTTCCCCAAAACTAGTCTATTTTATAACACACTTATTTTCTCGATGTCTCAGAACAACCCCTTCACGTCAACCTCAATTTCGGGAGTTCTACTTACCCGAATTCAATTCCGAAAAGTCCCCCGAACTTCTTTATGTGTTAGCTACAAGGAAAGCTAGATCAAAGCAAGACATCGAACCCAATTCTTACCCAGATTACCCTAGACCATACCTATCTCCAAATCCAGCCGAGACTAGCCTAGCCCAGAATTTCAAACTCCCAAACTCGGAGTTTTTTAACTCTAAAAATTGGCACGAATGGTTTTTCCATAATGACGGACCTGGTCGTTATAGTTACTGAGTTATTTATGGGTGTATAGCCATAGGGGTTGACTAGAACAACAGAGTGATAGTCCAGGTCTGGGCTAAGGTTAAGATGACTTAGGAAGTCTAAGGTTAGTGTGACTCGCGAAGTCCTAGGAGCCAGGGTGCAGAGTCCCGAGTGAGGGAGTTAGCAGTGGAAGAAGTAGGAAGGTTAAGACAGAATCGATATGTAGATGGGTGTTGATATTGGGTCTGGATAAAGGTGAATGTTGGAGGTTGGAACTACAATGGTTAATTTCATGTTTTCCCTGATTTTCTTATATGATGGTATGAATGGATTCGGATCGACCGATGATGCCTATCAGTATGTGTGTTTGTACTGATTCTACTCTTGCTATACCTTTTTGGTATAGTCTAGTTGCAAGGTTGGTGATGTTTCATAGGTACAGGACGACGACAATCTTCACCAGCTTCTACTCTTGTTTCATGGTGGGAGTTGTGTCATCTTACTTTCCTTGTATTATTCCTGTAGTAGCTCTTGTACCTGTTTTAGACTAGGTTCTAGGGAGGGTGATTTAAAGTTGTAAAATTGTTTTATTGTATTCTTCATAAAGGGATTTCTTAAACAAAAGGTTATAAAGGCTTTTGCGTATCAAAAAGGTTATTTCATGGGTTACTTCTTTTTTCGCATTTACATGTTAGACGGGTGGTAAGGGTTCGTCTATCTAGGTGCATAGAGTAGGCGCCCGCACGACCTGATGGGTTGGGTTGTGACATATTGCATGTATATAAAATTTGGAACCATAAATAGAAATCGAATATTTTTTGACTTCTTTATTTTATTTTTTATTTTTATTAAGTTCAACTAATTCATTTCTTCATTTCTACAAAACAACCGATTAGAAATTCTATAGGTATAGATTTTATGAATCAAAAAGAATATGAAATTATGAAATAAAGATACCGGTCACTAGAGAACCTTTTATTTTTTATGATTATGAATATTTATAGAATGGAATAGAAAAATTTGATGGTGAAGAGTAGTGAAGAGATTACATTTAGTTAACATTCATGTAATATATTTCATAACACATTCTGCATAATACTACTTTTTGTGATTATTATCTTTTGTTTAGGGAGCAATTGTAACTGCATCAATGCGTGGAATGCAAAGGGAAAGAGTGGTTCTCACCAAAGTCCCAAAAATAAAATTTGTGATCATAATATCAGGGGCCAAATTTGGAGGGCTAGAATTTGGATGCCCAAATCTTGCTGCTAATGCATTTACATCTCCAGTTGAGTGTTCATCTATGCACTTCATAGGTACTTTTTGTGGCCATTTTAATAATAGGATCTTAATATTTTTAACTAGCCAACTAAAAATAAAATTTATTTGCCAAATCATAATAGCTTGTAGTTGTTGCTGATGCATAAACATTTGTCGAATCTATTTTTTCTTGATGAAAACTCGAATCTATATTAACATGTTTTATCACATGCAATTTTATTGTCACAATATAATTGAATTGAATTTTAATTTAGGTTAGGCAGATAACTCAAATCACGCAAAAAGGGTTTACGCGATAAAGATTCACAGAGTCCAAGCGTCATAGTCCAATTTTAGCTTTATTTTTTTTTATATAGTGTTTTTCATTACAAAGGCTTTATCAAACTTGCCAAAATCTTTTGATGCCAAATTCAAAAAATATAATTTTTCTTACCAAACATTTTCTTTGTTTGAATATCCTTAATACAAAATTCAATCCAAAAATTAACAATACAATAAAGTTTTAATTATTTGACAAACAAATAAAAGATTATAGTTCAAAAATGAGACAATCAAAAGATAATTTAGAAAGATATTTTTTCAATAATTGAAGATTTGTTACCATTAGTAGTAGAAATACTTTTAGGTGTAGAATCTAAGATATGCAATTAGCCTAAATCAATCACATGTCATATGATGTGTGGCACTAAAATTAATTATATATAAATGTATTATAAAAAATAAACACAAAAATATTTAAAGCCTTATTACAAGTGCTTGTAGTTGCTACCAATGTTGAGCCTACAATACCACTTTTTTGACTCATGTTAGCAAAAAAAATTAAATTTTTTTAAAAAATATTTTGGCTCTGATACCATAAAGAAATCAGAAGAAAGAGAAAAAAAATGTGTATATATAATTTAAAAAGATCCTACAAAAAAAAAATGCTTAAAAAGATAAACTTTTGAAAGCACATGTGCAGGCAGTTGCAATATTTTTTTTGTGCATTGAAAAAAAGCTCAAGTATCATTGAATTTATCAAAGTACAAGAGCATAAATTGTAAGAAAGTTAAAAAGGATTGGGGGTTAATTAAATAAAAATAACAATAATGATTGAAATGAGTGAAGGTGAGGCCCACGTTAAAGGTAGGATAAACTATACCTGCAGTACTTTTTGGTCCATAAGAAAAAAGGTACACCCAATGTAATATTTAGTACAACATCATAAAGCATGAAACTCTTAAGTTGAAGACCTTAAATAACAGATATAACCATTATAATAGTGATAATTCCAAGAAGCACACATGTTGAAGAGGTGCTTATTTATTTTCTTTTTTAGATAACAATATATATATATATATATATATATATATATATATATATATATATATATATATATATATATATATATATTTTTTCTTCAAAAGGGCCAATGACCCATATTTATATTAAAAAAATAAAAACAAAGAAGTCCACAAATCAGTTTAGGCCCTAAATAGACCCACATCCATCAGGTAATTACAACACAACAAACAAACAGATTAGAAAAGTTGAAAGGCATCTGATAGTTCCATCCGAGAAAGTGAACTCCTAAACATGAGTTATAAAGATATATTTATATTTAATACGAAAAAGGGTTAAAAATACCCCTCAACTATTGAAAATAGATCAAATATATTCTTTATTTAATTTTAAGCTCAAAAATATCCTTACCGTTAATGTATTGACTCACTTTTACCTGTGAAAACTAACAGATATCATATCACCTTAAAGATCACATAAAAAAAATTATTTTGTTGATTTAAAAATTCAAATTAAAGGTAAAGGAAAGAGGTGAAAGATGACTCATCTCCCTGTACTAATTTTTTTTTGCCTCTTTAATTGTAAACAAAGGAAATTCAAAAGTGTTAAAAAAAGACTACCAAAGTGGATAAAGCAGATAGTCACGGCTATGTCTGTTTCCACTCTCTGAACTGCAATACAGTTTCATGAAAGAGAAAGGAATGTTGAAGAATATAAGAGTAAAAAATGCAATCTTTATGCGATATTAAGCTTTTTTTTGTTGAATCTCTTATAAGCCTATGCATTTCTACTATCTACACCAGTCACAGAAATTTTATAACTGTACACTACGAATTAATTAATCATCAGAGAAGGGTCAAATATACCCTTGTACTATTAGAAACGAATTAGATATACCCCTCATTATATTTTGGGTTCAAATATACCCTTTTCGTTATATTTTGGGTTTAAATATACTTCCGTACTATTAGAAATAGCTTAAATATATTCCTCGTTATATTTTCAGTACATATATACCCCTCTCGATATACTTTGGGTTCAAATATACCCTCCTATTAAACTTTTATGTTGATTTACCCTTATTTTTGGCACTCGCCCATTTAAACCATCTCAATTCCCTCCACTTTAATTTCTTTTCTTGTAGTCTTCAATTTTCTTTTTTTTCTCTTTTTCAATGATCCGCTTCTCATGAATCCAAACTCTTTAAAGTCATTGCTTCACTTATTTTTGAATATTTTTTTGTTGACATTAATGATCCGTTTATTAGATATAAAAAAAAAATCTTGCATTTATATATTGTAATCTTGTTTAGCTGATTATTTCAAGTATAAGTTTTAACATCTGATATTAGACCAAAAGATGATGGCAGAAAGAAAATAATTTTTCCTATATATCGAAACTTCAAAAAATTTATGTAAAGAAGTTTATTCGTTGTGAGGCCAAGGAAAGATTTAGATGACAGGGGTATAAATTATGATATGTTTATTATTTTTATATGAATCGAGGGAGCCAAAAATGGATTAAAGGTGAATTTATAAAGTGAATCACACAAATATTTCCATTTGGTGATAAGTTATTTTTATTTTGAAGCTCATCACGTGTCCGTTTGTAAAAAAAGAAGAAGGGTAAATAGTCTTTACAAAAAAAGGAAAGGGGAGGGAGGGAGGGGGGATTAAATCATTTCTAATAGTACATGGTATAGTTGGTTCTTCTCCAATTTTTAATAATATATGGGTATATTTATCCCTTCTCCAATTGATCAATTATTAAACACTCGGAATAGGAGAAGGCAAAGGATGATGCAACAGAAAATTTAAGGTGTAACGAAGGAGAAAGAGGTGGAAGATGGGTCAGGTGTAAAAAGTTTCAACACTTTTGAATTTTCTTTGTTTTCAACTAAAGAGGTGAAAATTTTTTAGTACACGAAGATGAGTTGTCTTTCACCTCTTTCCTTTACCTTTAATTTGAATTTTCATCTCAGCAAAATAAATTTATTTTATGTGTTTTTTAAGATGACATTGCATCTATTAGTTTTCAGGGATAAAAGTGAGTCAATACATTAACGGTAAAGGTATTCTTTTAGCCCAAAATTAAATAAAGGGTATATTCGATTCATTTTCAATAGTTGAAGGATATTTTTAACCCTTTTTCGTATTTAATATGAATTTTCTAAATAAGATAAAAATTTGAACATAATATTTTCACAAAATTTCGATATATATTTGACATATCAAGTAAAAAGTATCTTCTAATTACATCCATTTTTTCATCCCTTTGTTCCTCAAATAAGCATATCTTTTATTTTGTAAAAAGTTCATTATGAATCTTATTGAAAAATTAGGAGAATCATTTACTTGGTTGAAAAAATAAAATATGATTTGGTGAAATAAGTATTATTAATTTGACAGGGAGTTTTTTTTTTTTTTTTAAAAAAGAAGAACACATTGCAACAATTCATAAAGGGGATTATAACAATCTGAGATATAGGGTGAAAATCGTTTACACCCTCTAACTTTGGTTTAAAAATCAAACACTCCCCTCAATTTTGAACAATAATCATTCTGCCCCCTTTATCCTTTTTCCATTTATATAATATCTTTTTATATTATATATATTTATTTTTCTTAACCTAGGTATTTAGTAAGTATATTTATTTAAATTCATTAATATTATTGATAAAATAATATTTTTAATAAATTAATCACAAAATTTAATGTTATTTTTTATAATTGATGTTTTAATAATATATGCATTAAGTATATATGTATATATGTAATTATGTATATAGATGCATGTTTTAATTCTCTCTTACTCTCTAATGTCTATATAGATAGACGATTTTTGGTTGTCAACAATGAAATATTTTTTAAATTATAATTTAAAATTCATTAACAATTATCATTTAATTTGTTATAAATATACCTCTATTTTTATCAATTATTTTTGTATTACATGCATCAATATATATTTATAATTACCTTTTATTTTTACTTGTATAAATAGATATTAGAATTTTTATTATTATTAATAAAATTATTATTTTTATTTTGCTCATATATTTCATTATAGAATATCGTTAACTTATATACTCAATGAGTATTTCTCACTTTTATTTTTTCACCTAAAAAATAATATATATTTTTTCATAGAAGATATGCTATGTAGATTTAAAAAATAAAAATTGCTATTATAAAGAAGTTCCTTTTAATAAAAAGATATAAAGGTTGATAATACAAGGGTGACATAGGTATTTTAAAAAGTCAACTAGGATAAAGGGGGGAGAATAATTATTGTTCAAAGTTGAGGAAGATATTTAATTTTTAAAGCAAAGTTAGGGGGTGTAAACGGTTTTCGATTGAAATGACTTTATGGAAAGGTTGAATTATGTTGCACAATTATATTAATTTTTTTTTTAAAATGACTCTGCTATATTAATAACAAGAGGGAGTTGCTCGGATGGTAAGCATCCTTCACTTTCAACCTGAAAGTTGTGATCAATTAAAGTCACCAAAAAAGCAAAAGGGATTGGAGCTCTTATGGAGAATTAAAAAAGATGTTATTTAACAAAAAAAAAAGAAGAAGAGAGTTTGCTATATTAATAACATAACTTTCATGAGCATTTAAGTAATTTGAAGTATATACACATTTTTTGTTTCATGTGTTTTGTAGGTGAGAAGGAAACTCAAAAACCAAATGAAGAAGAACTTGTGAAGTGCTTTGTGAATCCTGTTGTGATTCATCACCCAGAAGGCCACAAAGTACCAAATCTAGGTAATTTATTAAATTCCCAGTAGCAAAAAAATAATAATTAACATTGGGATTTTACACTGACCAGCAATTTATGCGAGGTATTAGGGGTGTTAAATGGTCGGGTGGGTTGAATTTGAGTGGGTTAAAATATACTGAGTAAATAAATAGGCAGGTCAATCATGAATGACTCACCCAAATTGGGCTAAAAACCGAGTCATAGCTCAACTTGTCAAATTCTTACTATAAGTTTTAAATTTTTCATTTTTTTTACAATTTGTTTCAATATGTAATAAAACATTTTTTCTTTTTATAGCTATATACAATATTTCAAATAAAAAAATTAAAAAATATTTACATAAAGTTTTTCATGGATCAATTCGGATGTATTTCAGCCAAATTTTTAAATTGACTGAATCAAACGAGACAAATTGAATTGAGTTAATAAAATAAATGAATCATTAAGCAGCCCAAGCTTAAGCGAATTGAATAGGTCATGATTTTATAGATTGATTTTGTCACTTCTACAATCTGTGATTTCTTTATGATTTTAACATATATACACTTAATCTATATCTATCTATATCTATATCTATCTATACTATATTAAAAATGTGAAGGACCTTATAATGTGATTTGAAATTTTTGTCCTTCATTAAAATACTTCGCTCAAAA
Source organism: Jaltomata sinuosa (assembly GCA_003996215.1). NCBI lineage: Eukaryota > Viridiplantae > Streptophyta > Magnoliopsida > Solanales > Solanaceae > Jaltomata > Jaltomata sinuosa. The sequence goes on along the minus strand of QJPP01007186.1, from coordinate 708,728 downwards.
TTGTCTTTTCATTTTGTTTTCTTATATTTGGTAATTTTAAAACAACTAAAACTAAACTTATTAAGAAAGTAAAAGAAAAGAAGAAAAGTAATCTGGGAAGGGGAGAAAAATAACGTGTAAAAAAAAGCTAAAAAAATTATTATTATTTAAAACAAAATTTTAATAGGACTGTTATTCGAATACAAGTTCTACTAATTATTATAGGAAAATATTTAACACTTCTAAATCAATTAAAATTTTACCTTTTATAAAAAAAAATAATCTACAATTTTGTTTAAATAATATTGTGATCAAACTTTACCAAAAACATAGGACCTTTCTTCTACCTTTTTTTTTTATTTTGATTTTGATTCAAGTCGTTTTCTTGCATTCATGATCATCATTTTTTCTCCTTTTCTTTATTACTTTAGTTAATAAATTTAAAGATAATATATGAATTATTCATAGTCAACAATTACAATGGATTCTTCTCTTTTGATAATTTCTTGTGTTCCTTTTTCAGTTGCAAATTTTTGATCAAAAAATTGAGCAAACAAGTATGTTGTCGTTGATTGAAGTAGCCGAAAAAAATCAAAGGTATAACTCTTTTCTTTTTCAACTAATATAAGGTACCCTTATTAGTATTTTTTTTTTAAAAAAACTATAAATACACACAGTATATGCCTCTTTAAGAGACTCGTGACATAGCTGATTTTGTGTTCAAGTGTCATAATTGCCAGCAGGTAAAGTATGAGCACCAGAGACTTGCAGGACTACTTCAGAGGATGCCCATTCCAGAGTGGAAGTGAAAGAAGATAGCCATGGATTTTGTGGTGGGTCTCCCCAAGACTTTGGGGAAGTACGACTCTATTTGGGTCATTGTGGACAGGCTGACCAAGTCAGCTCACTCCATCCCAGTCAGGGTGGATTTAAATTCGCAGCAATTGGCTAAGATCTACGTGAAGGAAATTGTGAGATTGCATGGAGTGCCACTATCCATCATTTCAGACAGGGGTACGCAGTTTACTTCCAAGTTTTGGGGCAAGTTGCATGAGGAGTTGGGCACTCAGCTCACCTTTAGTACATCCTTCCACCCTCAGATTGATGGTCAGTCGGAGAGGACGATTCAGGTATTGGAGGACATGCTGAGAGCATGTGTGATTGACTTCGGCGGTCATTGGGACCAATTTTTATCGTTGTGTGAGTTTTCATACAACAATAGCTACCACTCCAGTATCGACATGACACAGTTCGAGGATCTGTATGGGAGGAGTTGTAGGTCACCGATTGGGTGGTTTGACGAAGGCGATGTAAAGCCTTTGGGCGTAGACTTGGTAAGGAAAACACAAGAAAAGGTAAGAAGCATTCAGACCAAGTTACTAGCTGTCCAAAGCAGGAAGAAGGAATATGCGGATCGCAAGGTCTGATACATAGAATTTCAGGTTGGTGAACAACTATTATTGAAAGTGTCACCAATAAAGGGAGTTATACGTTTTGGTAAGAAGGACAATCTCAGCCCCCGATTCATCAGACCATTCGAAGTTCTTGAGATCGTAGAGCCCGTCGTTTACAGATTGGCGCTGCCACCCAGTCTATCGGGTGTCCATCCGGTGTTTCACGTATCCATGCTAAAGCAATACCATGGGGATGGGGACTACATTATCAAGTGGGATGAGGTGTTACTTGATAAGGATCTTTGCTATGAAGAGGAGCCGATTTTGATTCTTGATCGGGATGTCCAGAAATTAAGGACAAAGGTGATCAATATGGTAAAGGTTCAATGGAAGCATCATCCAGTTGAGGAGGCCACTTGGGGAATCGAGAGGGACATGCAGGACAAGTACCCTCACTTGTTTGAGGTTACAAGTACTACTCTTTTTACTCTTTACTTTCCGTATTTTTGGGTTTGATCATTCGGGGATGAACGATTGGTAAATTGGTATATGTTGTAACGATCGGGTCTATCATTATGGAAAAATCATTCGTGCCAATTTTTAGAGTTAAAAAACTCTAGGTTTGGGAGTTTGAAATTCAAGGCTAGGCTAGTCTCGGCCAGATTTGGAGTGAGGTATGGTCTAGAGCAATCCGGATAAGGATTGGGTTCAATGTCTTGCTTCGAGCTAGTTTTCCTTGTAGCTAACACATAAAGGAGTTCGAGGAACTTTTTGGAATCGAATTCGGGCAAGTAGAACTTCCAAAATTGAGGTTGACGTGAAGGGGTTATTTCAGAACGTCGGAAAAATAAGTGTGTTGTAAAATGTACTAGTTTTGGAGATTTTACGACTTTCTATCCTGTGTTAACCGCTATGGTGATTGACACTCCGCCATGGTGACCTCCGCTGTAGCGGAGAAATTACCGCTACAGTGGAAGTCAACGATGGTCAGCCTCCACCATAGCGGATGACTCCGCTATGGCGGTACCGCTATAGCGGAGCGTGATGGAATTTAATACAGAAATTTTTCCAAAACAGTTCAGTTTTTTTAAAAACATTTTGGTAGAAGAAAGGGGGCGATTTTAGGCGATTTTCATCCGTTTTCCATTATTTTTTGTCCTAAAGGTAAGGATTCTACTCCCCATACTCCGTGATATATTTCCTATGCTATAAATTTGCTAGGGGTAGACTCGGGGAAAGGTTGGGATGACCTAGGAATGGTAGAATCCGGGAAAAAAAGGGATTCTATGGTGTTAGAGTTCTTGGATCTTGATTCATGGTAATGGGTAATGATCACTTAGCCATAATTCTCTAAGAGAATCCGTAAAAATGATGAATATAGGTGAATTAATGGTGGGAGATCCCGGGAATGGGTGGAATGATCATGGTTGGCCTAGGGTTTAGAATTTTTCATAATTCGGGTAAATTGTAGGCCATAAGTATTGATTTTTGGTTACTGTGTATTTATTTCTAGACCAAGAACAAGCTAGGGATCATGAAAAAGGAAAAGCTCTGGCAATGTAGAGATTGATTATTCGAGGTAGGTGATGGTTATTGATTCCTGTATGCATTGTATATTTGTGTACTCATGTCTAAGTATTTGTATGGTTTGCATTGCTTAGGAAATAATTTAGGAATCTCCAAAAGTCCTGTTTTAAGTCTTGTGAAATGAACTAGGTGTTATTGCTTGTTGGTTTACAAGTGTTGATTATTCATTATTTTTAATTATGGATTTATGTGACATTCGATTGGCTCGGGTACCACGCCTGATACGGGATATACTAACGTTTGGCTTGGGTACCATGCCTGGTACGGGATATACTAATGATTAGCTCGGGTACCACGCCTGGTACGGGATAACACTAACGGTTGGCTCGGGTACCACGCCTGGTATGGGTTTACTTTATTGTATTGTTGCATCTTTATTAATAATTCCTTTAGTGGACCGGATTGTATTTATGAATTGTGGTTGTGTATTGATGTGCCGGGATTCTACGACACATTTGACGCCTTTAACTAAGAATACTCGCGAGTTTTCAAGCAACTTTTGTGGTTTTTGATGTTTTATTGTTATATTTGCAAGGAATGGAGCTAAAGATAGAAACGGAAGAAAAAATATTCAAAAACCTCAACTGGTTAAGCCTGACGGCTGGCATGACTGACCGTCACACCCGTGACTGGCCGTCAACCAGGCCGCCAGGACGAGACAACAAGTTCATCGAGCATTGCCTAGGAGTGATGGCCCATCTGACGGCCCGTCACTGGCCTGACGGACCGTCACCCAGGCCACCAAGATAAAACAGAAAACAAATGCACATAAAACGCACTCCTCAAATGTGTTTTACCCTATATACATGTAAGTCGTCGAGCAGGTGACGACTTACCTGAAAATTTGTCATAAAACGCATTTTGGAAATGCGATTTACCCTATAAAGCTGTAAGTCGTCACCTGCTGGACGACTTACCTGAAGATTTGCCTGGGAGCTCACTGTTTAGCTATGACGGCTCAAGTGACGGCCAGTCACATGCATGACGGTCCGTCAGGTGACCCATCAAGGTGAAGCGGGATTCCGAAAATTCTATTTTTGGACTTTATTTCCTGGACTACTATAAATACCCTGTGTTAGGGTTATTTTATTATCTATTATCTAATATTTGTAACGCACTTTTGAGGCGATTTTGAGAGAAAAAAAAGAACGAAGAAAACACGTCTTTGTCTTCTTCCTTGGGAATTTCTGCATTAGTGCTTGAATTCTTCGAAGTTCAAAGTAAAGAAGATTTTTCTATTGTAAGAATTCTTTCTTCCTTTATGAATATCATAATTTCTTTGCTTCGTTTTGACGGCATGAGTGGCTAAACTCCCACAACTAGGGTTGTGGGAGCCATGGCAAAAGTAGCAATATAGATTCCGGGTAGCATTGGGTTCAATCTATATGTTGTCACGTTGTTAATCATTTGTTATTAACGTTTTCTAGTGGTTGTAAACATTAGGACATGCCTAGGTTTAATTTGCTTGAACAAAGAGATTAAAACCGGGAAATTCGATTAACTACGAGGATTCGAGACTACCAACTCTCGTCTTATGGTTAATGTTGTAACTAGATTAATCTACTTGATGTTTAGGATTGAAATAAGAAATTTCACCTTTTCAACGAGAGAATTGAAAAGGAAATTCGTCTATTTGGTTGAAAAACGTTTAGATGATACCATTAATTCAATCACATCGTGATATACATATAGAAAGAACCCGGTTAAGCTTTGAGTCAAAATTGTTACGACGCCATGGTGAACACTTCCCTAGTTCATTCTCGCATTGATTATAAACTCTTGAAAATTTATTGCTTGTTAGTTAACTTGTGTGAATTTGACATTTAAACCCCCCCAAATTATCGGAAACTATCGATTACTAGTCAACTAAATTACTAACGACTTAATTTACACTTTATTCCCTGTGGGATCGACCCCAACCTCGGTTGAGTTCTATATTTGACGACGACCGCTTGCGCTTCTTAATTGAACTGTAATTTGGGCGTATCAAATTTTGGCGCCGTTGCCGGGGAATACGGTTGTTTATTAAGTCCGGTGTGTTTATTTGACTCTTAGTCATATTTTTTACTTTTACTTTTATTTGTTGTTTTTGTGATTGCAGGGTACAGATTTGTGAATGCTTAGTACCCAAAGCTCGGGTGAACCAGTATTACCATACGACTCCGAGCTTGCTAGAACTTTAAGGCAAAATATGAATGCACAAGCAGGCCAACAACACTTTAACGTTGATGATATTGAGGTAGATGTTGCATTGGGTGATGATGTTGCTTGCACCTGTTCCAGAGACTGCACCTCCCTTAGAGACCCCGATGGTCTCCAACATCGTACCACATTCTGAGGCCTAAGGTCTTCACAGGTATTCCTTTCTCTCACAGTTTTAGCTGTCACATGTATGCATTGGAGACAATGCATGAGTCTAAGTTGAGGGTGTTGGGATACCTGTGAGTCCAACACCACCGAGAGTTTTTGTTGCCGTGTTTCTTTTCCCTCGGTGTGCTATCTAGTAGAACCGGCATGTTTAGGTTTGTCGTTTAAATTTTAGTTGTGTTGTGATGTCTATAGCAAGCATGGCTTTTCGCAAGTTGGATTAAAAAGGAGCCCCCTCTAAAAAAAATGTTGAATTTGTACTTGTGTTTGAAATGATTGACTGTTCTGGATCTCTGAATGTCATTGAATGTATGTGATTGTAATAATTGTGCTTAAGCCGAACTGTTGTTTTGATAGTTGGTAGTGGTATGGTTTCTTGGTGCCAAGTGTGTGTGAGCTTATTGTTATAAACTCTTACTCTGTGCATGCATCTAGAACTTGCCCGGTCTATTTTGTTAAGCTTGAAGTTGGTTGCTAGGGAAAGGATCACATGCCCTTTTTGTGTGCAGTCCACTTAGCCTAAAAGACTCTCCAAATGTAAATAACTCCTTTGATCCATGTTTGAGCCAAAATTGACTTTATTCTTGCGATAACCTATTATCCTTCCCTTTTTAACTTTGAGTCTTTATTTTGGCCCTGGTCCCTCCTTGGACATCGTGCACCTCAACTCAGGCAATTAGCCTAAGTTGAGGGTGGCTACTATAGAGGTACATGATAAGAAAAATGGGGTTAAGTTGACTTTGTTCTTCCGATAACCTCTTACCTTTCCCTTTTAACTTTGAGTCTCTATTTTGGCTCTAGTCCTTCCTTGGACATCGTACACCTCAACTCAGGCAATCAACCTAAGTTGAGGGTGGCTACTATAGAGGTAAATGATAAGAAAATGATATTGTGCTTAATTGGTTGTTGTTGGGATCGAAAGTGCAGGTGTGTGCCAAATGAAAAGTCAGAAAAAGAACTAAAAAAGAAAGAAAAAGAGCTATCATGTTAAAAAGGCCACACCTGTAGCAAGAAATAAGAAAATCAAAGGTGATTATGAGTGGATGTAAAAAGGTTGAATGGAAATAATAGGTCAATGATTACAAGGAGGGTTTAGTCACTATTCCCCAAATGTATCCTACCTGCACCCGAAGCCTCATTACAAGCCAAAACAAGTCCTGTAGTGATCCTGAGCGTCTTTCTGAAAAAAAAACTAAAATGGAATAGCAAGGGCAAGCTTATGGCATCGCATGTGCATTGCTTGAAATCGTTTGTGAGTGTGAGCGCCTTACCTAGTCCCAAATCTTGTGTGTGGGACTTCTTTGTGGTGAGGGCACCGAGATTTTTGTATCATCTATTGACTGTTGGGATAGCTGTTGTGTGTGTATGTAGAATATTCTATCATATCAGAATGACATGTTTGGATCCTTGCAAGTTAGTGTTTCATACATTTGTGTGCTACCGGGGGGCTTGATTTAAATTTAATAAACTGTTGAGTGACCATGATTTGCTAGAGATATGTGTTTGTATTCTTAGTTGAGTCGTCATTTTGTTTTTGTTGTCATGTTGCTTGAGGACAAGCGAACGCTTTAAGTTGAGGGTGTTGATGTGCCGGGATTCTACGACACATTTGACCCTTTTAACTAAGAATACTCGCGAGTTTTCAAGCAACTTTTGTGGTTTTTGATGTTTTATTGTTATATTTGCAGGGAATGGAGCTAGAGATAGAAACGGAAGAAAAAATATTCAAAAACCTCAACTGGTTAAGCCTGACGGCTGGCATGACTGACCGTCACACCTGTGACTGGCCGTCAGTCAGGCCGCCAGGACGAGACAACAAGTTCATCGAGCACTGCCTAGGAGTAAAAGCCCATCTGACGGCCCGTCACTGGCCTGACGGACCGTCACCCAGGCCACCAAGATAAAACAGAAAACAAATACACATAAAACGCACTCCTCAAATGTGGTTTACCCTATATACATGTAAGTCGTCGAGCAGGTGACGACTTACCTGAAAATTTGTCATAAAACGCATTTGGGAAATGCGATTTACCCTATAAAGCTGTAAGTCGTCACCTGCTGGACGACTCAACTGAAGATTTGCCTGGGAGCTCACTGTTTAGCTATGACGGCTCAAGTGACGGCCAATCACATGCATGACGGTCCGTCAGGCGACCCGTCAAGGCGAAGCGGGATTCCGAAAATTCTATTTTTGGACTTCATTTCCTGGACTATTATAAATACCCTGTGTTAGAGTTATTTTATTATCTATTATCTAATATTTGTAACGCACTTTTGAGGCGATTTTGAGAGAAAAAAAGAACGAAGAAAACACGTCTTTGTCTTCTTCCTTGGGAATTTCTCCATTAGTGCTTGAATTCTTCGAAGTTCAAAGTAAAGAAGATTTTTCTATTGTAAGAATTCTTTCTTTCTTTATGAATGACATTATTTCTTTGCTTCATTTTGACGGCATGAGTGGCTAAACTCCCACAACTAGGGTTGTGGGAGCCATGGCAAAAGTAGCAATATAGATTCCGGGTAGCATTGGGTTCAATCTATATATTGTCACGTTGTTAATCATTTGTTATTAATGTTTTCTAGTGGTTGCAAACATTAGGACATGCCTAGGTTTAATTTGCTTGAACAAAGAGATTAAAACCGGGAAATTTGATTAACTACGAGGATTCGAGACCACCAACTCTCGTCTTATGATTAGTGCTGTAACTAGATTAATATACTTGATGTTAAGGATTGAAATAAGAAATTTCACCTTTTCAAGTTCGAGAGAATTGAAAAGGAAATTCGTCTATTTGGTTGAAAAATATTTAGATGATACCATTAATTCAATCACATCGTGATATACATATAGAAAGAACCCGGTTAAGCTTTGAGTCGAAATTGTTACGACGCCATGGTGAACACTTCCCTAGTTCATTCTCGCATTGATTATAAACTCTTGAAAATTTGCTGCTTGTTAGTTAACTTGTGTGAATTTGACATGTAAACCCCCCCCAAATTACCGAAAACTATCGATTACTAGTCAACTAAATTACTAACGACTTAATTTACACTTTATTCCCTGTGGGATAGACCCCAACCTCGGTTGGGTTCTATATTTGACGACGACCGCTTGCGCTTCTTAATTGAAGTGTAATTTGGGCGTATCATGTATTGTGGCCCTTGAGAGGTCGGGTTGTTACATTGCTTTATGAGTTTGGTCTTGGTGTAGACCGGGTTGTTTGTCTGACACTTAGGTGTTGTCTAGAGGGGATCAAGGGTGGATCCGGGATATATAACGAGGCATAATTGTTGTTATTGTGAATTGTTGATCATGGTTGTGAAAGTGTTTACATGTGGGGACAAGTTAATGAGAGACTTGTAGTCTAGAATTATATGTTGACTGGTTTACGTATGTCTGTACTTTTACTTGACTTTTGTACTGTTCATACACTATTTATTTGGAACTGGCTTATGATTCTATCAGTACACGGTGGTTGTGTACTGATACTGCACTTGCTTGTCTTTTTGTGAGTACAGAAAATCTTTCGGCGGTTGACGCATGACCTCACCTGTAGGCCTGACACTTCGAGATATCAAGGGTGAGCTGTTCGACCAAGCTGCCTTAATTTCTATCTATTTGAGTTATAGCCCACTTATTTTGGGCTATACTATTCCTTTATTTTGGGGTTGCATCCCCGTACTCTAGTTTTGGTAGATATTTTTGGTACAATGACTTTCAGATTCTAGGGAGGAATTTTTCGCGGATTATAGTTAATATAGTTGATTTATTTATGTTGTTGCTAGTTTACTTTTTGCAGTGATTTTAGGCTGTTAGGCTATGCTAAGGTTTGAGTTCTTCTGGTTCATTCATCTGGGGTTGGGTGTGTGTCACTCACGGTGGTCTGGATCGTGACAGTAACTGCTCATCCAGACCCACTACTCTCATGGTACTACTCACCAGTATTTGGACCTCTCAAGGATCCCTAGACAAATCTCCATATGATAATACCAACTAGTCACACGATGCCAGACTCTCAGTCATTCTCCTAGTTTATCAACCACATGTAATTCACTTTATAACCATGATCAACAATCAAAGACAACAATAAACATTTCCATTTCACATAGCCCGGATGGGATCTCTCTAACAACACCTAAGTGTTAAATATACAATCCCGATTTACCCTAAGACCAAACTCACATTTACATAAAATCATCCGCCCTCTCATAGACCATATGCAGAATTCACAATTTAAGAATACAACCCGGTCGACTCATGAAATCATCGAAAAAATATAATAATGCAATTAAAATAACTCATACCAAGCATGGTACCTGAGCCAACGATTATGAATTCTCATACCAGACGTGGTATCCGAGCCAACCGTTAGTAATTCCCATATCAAGCGTGGTACCCGAGCCAACCGTTAGCATACCCGTACCAAGCGTGGTACTCGAGCCAACCGAATGTCATAACAAGTCCAATCAAATACAACCAATGAACAAACATACTTGTAAAATCAACAAGCAAACAAAAGAAGTTCATTTCACAAGACTGATTACCGGACAACTAGACATTCACAATCTATTTGATAACCATGCAACTCATACACTACTACGAAATAGTGCGTGAACACATAATGCATATTAGAAATCAATAACCATCACCTACCCTTTCCCCAGGCACATAACTCAACCTTGACTCCTGTTCGAAGACCAAAGCCCTCGTTCGTCCCTTTTAACATATAACTAGTAATTTTCTTTATTCTTTATTCCCGAAACTTCTCGTAAGACCAAATTACAATAGGGAAAAACCTCCTCAAACCTTGAAATGTTCAATCATCCTAGTCATTCTATCCTTTTATATCGAATCCTTCTCAGGACTCTCTTTTTACAAAGTAATTCTATTTAGATACCCAAGATTTTGTGATTTCTCCAACCTTCTCGACATTCCAGTCCCTGAATTCTATCATTTTGCCATACCTAAACAACATGCACAACCCGGAAATATAATATCATTCAATAATCCGATTCAACCAAATCCTAGTTCACACATAACTAACACCTCAGTCCACCAGACTCCGTGCCCGAAGGCCTAAGCATAGATTCTCCTTTTTAACTATACAATAAGTATAAAAATGTAGACAGGTCAATCTACTCAATAAGAAAATCTAGCCTAACTGGACGCCAAGCAGCTGCGCATTGCAATTTTTGGCTCCATAAAAGCATTTCCAACTGGATAACGATCCCAAAATTCGTTGTTCTGCGTCCTTTCAGCCCTAATCCCTCCTCCTCATGACTCCCAAGCCTTGGAGTAGCCTAGGAGGATTTTTGGAGTAACCCTCGTACCTTTTCTAACTGAGGGAGAGAAGTATTTTATTAATTTCGCGTCCTGAGGCTACTGCCTCACGTCATTCCACTATGGCGGACGACCATTCATTATAGTGCTACCGCTATAGCGGAATAAATACTTCTATAGCGGAATAAATACTGCTATTACACAATAAAATGCCTCAAAAGGTCTAAAAATAAGACCCGCATTTTTACTTCAGAAAATGAAAAACTTGAATCCCCGTTCAATTCACTGGTCAAACTTGGAGAAAAAATAGGCCTATTTCAAAGAAGATACGTAATTAATCCCTTTTATGTGTTGTAATACCCATACTTTCACTATATTCTCATTGATCTCCCACACGTAGGGTTAATGTCATATCTAATGACACTCTTTGATGTTCCTCTGTGTAGCCCTATAAATATAGATTTCACTACAACAAAATGCATATATAGCTACAGAATACATCGTAGCTAAAAATGAAAAAATTCATGGCAAAACACTTTAGCCAGAATTTTTTTTCCGTAGCATTTGTAGCAAGATGTAGCGTGGCTAAAAGTTAGCTACAGACTTTACATGGTCCGTGGCTAAGGACTAATACTTACAGCTACAAAAAAATTGTGTTGTAGCTGTGATGATAAAAAATTCTTGCTACGAAATATATACTTATAGCAAATAATTTTACTTTTTTGCCACGACAAATAAAATCTATAGCAATTTTATACTATAGCCACAATGCTATTGTGGCAAAAAATTTAATTTTTTTTCTATGAAAATTTAAAATTTGTGGCTATTTTATATTTTAATCTCGTGTTGATAATATTTATATTTAGCTACAAATTAGAAAAATTTATAGCTATAAGCTGAAGTATTTGCCACAAACTTTTTTATACATGGCTAAGAATTTATTTTTTTGCCACAAAATAAATAAGCTATAGCTCATTTTTTGAATATGCTATGGAAAGTGAAAATGTGTAGCCAATTTTTTATAATTATATATCATTTAGCCACAATTACAAAATTTATTGCTACAAATTGAAAAACACTATCATAGGCATTATTAATCACAAAAATTTCAATAATGTAGCTAAAAAAATTCAATATAGATTTCAATAATTCTATTATTACAAATTAAAGAATTTTCCACAAGCTTTTTACTTACAAAAGTTACATATAATTACATTTTACAATTTTAAAAATAGTTACAATATATAATTCTTTTAAGACACAATCTTGTTTGAGTCCAAAGCATTAAAAATTTCCCCTATCTCTCCTTCAACGATTTTCAACTGCACCTTAACTTGATCAACATCCATCTTACTTTGTCATTTATATGCTCTTATTCCACTACTACACCTGTCAATGATGATAAAGTATTTTAGCACCAAAAAAATGAGGACTTTTAACAAATAAAAAAAAATGCAAAGCAACCAAAGAAGTAAAAAAATTTGTATACTTTTTAAGCTTCTTAAAATCTGTAAATATAGATCTCAAATTTCAATATCAATTCTAAAATTCACACGAGCAAAAGATTACATTTATATTAACAAAATATATACAATCCAATACAATATTTATATTGTAAAAACTTATCTCATTTGCTCGAAATATTCTATGATATAAAACCTGTAAAAACAAATTGATTAGTAACATATCACATATAAAAGTTTGAAGGGTGAGGGACGCAGGGGAAGGGAAGGGAAGGGGAGAGATGGAAGAAATGGGGAAAGAGATCTGGATGTTTGTTAAATGGTAAAGGGGAGTAGGTTATTGTTAAATGGAAAAGGGGAGTAGATTATTTGAATGAAATTTAAAATTTTGACTTTGGGGGGAATTTTTCACCTTTTGCAATTTTTAACTTCTTGGGGAAAATTATAAGGTTTGGATTTAAATGAGAAAGGGTGTGGCTGGGAGATTTAGGTTTGAGTGGCCAATTGGCCTTTGTGTTTTTTTATTCTTTTTTTCCTTTCTTCTCTTTTTTCGTAAAATTTGGGTTGCCCTTTTTTTCTCCTTATTTTTTGTTTGGGTAAACTTTATGTTTCTTTTACCTATTATATATTTGTATTTGTTTTCTTTCTTTATACACAAATGCTATTACTAAACTAATGAATATAATAAACAAAAATATCCAATGAAAATTTAATAAAAAATATATGCTCTAGTTTAAGATAATGGCAAAAGTCAATTATTTATATAAAATAAATATTATTTAAAATTATATTTCTTTTCAACTTTTTTGATTCTCTATGATATTGTCATTTTTCTTATATACTCCTCTATTTTAGTAAATTCTTAATTTATAGTGTTTGGTGAAGTTTATGACTATTCTTAGTTTTAAATTATTGTTATTTATTTTGAATTAAAAATATAAAAATTATATAAATTTTTATGATTTATATAAATTAGAATTTCAAGTTTATAAAATTTTAAAATAAAATAAAATTGTGAATATCATAAAATCTATCTAATTTATCTATATATAATTAGAGAAGCAAAATAATATTGTGATGACAAGTGTCAGTTATCATAAAATTGAAGTTTGAAAATCATTTTAAGATAGAAATTTCAAAAAATAAAATAAAATAATCAATTCAATCTTTTTAATATCAACAACGTGATTTTATATTCATATTAAAGTGTCCTGTTTATGGTGGAATCATATTTTCACAACATTCGATTATTCAATTTGAATTTAAAAAAATATAAATTTGAATTACAATTTTTTAGTTTGAACTGACAATATAAAAATTATATGAATTTAAAATAAATTATATAAATTAAAACGTCATATTTAAAATAGAAATTCAGATATAAAATAAAATTGTCAATATAAGAAAATCTATCTAGGCTATCCATATAGAATAGGAGAAGCAAAATAATATTGTGATGCCAAGTCACCATAAAATTTCAAATTTGAAAATTATTTTATGATAGAAGTTTCAAAAAAAAAAGTGTCAATTTAGTTTTTTTATATCAATAACGTGAATTCAAATTAAAATATCCTATTATAGTGGAACCATACTTCCACAACAAATAATTATTTCAATTTAAATTTAGACAGAGATATGAATTATGAATTTTAATTTTTTAGTTTGAATTGAAAATATAAAATTATATGACTTTAAATATCAAGTTTAAAATAAAAAAGAATCAAAAATAAAATAAACCTGTCAATAACAAAAAAGTAAAATAGAAAAAATAAAACATTTTTTTAAGTGTATGTGTGTTAATTATACTCACCAAACAATATACTTATGTATCTTTATTCTAGACTAATTCATATTGCATATTTAAATAAAATATGATATTTTTAATTATAGATAAAATATTAAATTAGAAAACTCATTTAAACATTATGTACGAAAAATAAATTGCAGATAGGTGATAGATAACATAAATATATTGCAATTCAAATTAATTTTTTTTAAAATAAAATAAAGTAAATAAATATAATTGAATATCTTCAAATAAGTCACACAATAGTTTGTAATTATTATAATTTGTTAATAATGTTCGTGCATTCCACGATACAAATACTAGTATACATAATATCTTTGCAGTTATTAATGTTTTTATGAATTCTTTTAAAAAAATAGGTGTTTACGTATAGAAAAAATTAAACACTTATTTTACTATAATAAACTATCAAGCATATACATAAATATCTTACATCTTTCAATAAAAATAATAATTATACATTTAAAAAAAAAAGTATATTAACATCCAAAAATAACATGTTGCAATAAGGTAAAATACGGGCTTGATAAGTTTAAGAAGTTAGTTGATAGGCTTGAGGTTATAAGTAGATATAAATTATCTATGGTTGAAGATTATCTTTTTTTTGTATTTTAATTTTATAATTTGAAATTTAATTAATTTTTATAATATGATTTATTTATATTTGAAACTTACAGTTAGGTCGTATAAAATTGAATCGAGTCGAATGTTGAACGCCTCTAATTACATTGAATTGATATAGATATTGTCTCAATAAATCATATTTGAATCAAATAATAATTTAAAAAATATTTGACCTAGATGAAATTTGAATGAGATTTATTGAACTCTTGCTAAAATTTAACATGATTAGTTACGACAACAATAACATACCCAGTGCTAACATGATTAGTTAATCGAAATAAATATAATTAAATATTTATATAAATTAGATTTAAGACTTACAAGCTATAAAATTGAATCGAATCGAATGATTAATACCTCCAATCACATTAGATCCATGAGCGAATCTAGGGGTTGCTAGAGTGTTCACCTGAACCCCTCGATAAAAATTATATTATATATATAATTTTTATCTTTTATTTTATGTATATTTATAAATTTTGAATCTTGTAAACATAAGACTA
The DNA here is from genome assembly GCA_003996215.1 of Jaltomata sinuosa. Lineage (NCBI taxonomy): Eukaryota > Viridiplantae > Streptophyta > Magnoliopsida > Solanales > Solanaceae > Jaltomata > Jaltomata sinuosa. Next base: position 693,726 of record QJPP01007186.1, on the reverse strand, counting down.
GAAATTGGCTTAGTGGTTTAGGTGGTTCAAAATTCACCTTGAGGTTCCAAGTTCAAACTCCATGTGCTATATTTTTATTTTTTGACCCCCCTTAGTGAAAATTCTGAATCGTGATAAGAAAATAACTATTAGCTCAAAATTAATCACAATAATAAATTTGTAGCTAAATTATTTTGTCATGACAAATAATTATAGCTATTATTAAATCAACTATTGCCATGAGTTTCTAGTACTCAAAGAAAAAATATTTATTTAGCTACAGTAATTTATTAAAATAATATTTTTCATGGCTAAAAGATCACTATTGCTACAACAAGTTTCAATACTTGGCAAGAACTAATAATTAGCTATAAAATTTTATTGTAGCTAAAAATCTGGACTATATCATTTGATTATTGCAATAATTTTGTATAACTTGAAGCAAAAATTATTTATTTAGCCACAATATTTTATTTTAATCAATTTATTGTAGCTAAAAAGTTACTATTACTACAACAAATTTTAACTCGTGGCAAATATTAATAATTAGCTATAAAAAAATTTATAGCAAAAAAGACGTGGCTATATCATTTAACTATTACCACAATTTTATACAACTTAAAGCAAAAATAATTATTTAGCTTCAAAATTTTCTTTCAAATAGTTAATTGTGGCTAAAAGGTTATTATTGTTACAATAACTTTTATTGTGTGGCAAAAAAAATTATGATCAGCTACAAAATTTTATCGTAGCAATAAATTTATAGCTATTTAGGCAACTATTGTCACAATTGTTAGTAATTGTAGCAAAAATGAGAAATTAGCTTTGGCAATTTGATTTTCATAACTAAGAGTTTTTACAAATTTATAAATAGCTACGAAATTTAAATTTTTGTGGCTATTACTAAGTAATAGCTATGATTTTTAAATTCATAACTTAAATTTTGTAGCTATATATACATTGTGTTGTAGTGTTTTGAGAATCATGTAACATGAAGATACTTGAAATAATGAGAAAGTTCTCCGCCTTGTCTTTCTTTAATGTTCTTCTTCGCTACATTTCTTGTCTATTATTGTTATTCTGATCTTGATTTTATAACAAAATGAAAGTTTTAATTAATTTATCTAAGAATTAATCTAAGAATGGAAACAATATATATAACTTACCTGAGAGAAACCTAGAACACCATCAAATGGTCCATACTTCTCCATGTTAGCTTCAACATATTGAACACATTCTTCAAAATTGTAAATTTCTTTGAAGTCCTACGAGATAATGTTGTTACACTTAATGAAAACATACATTCATTTATCATAAAATATATGTCTATTCATAAAAATGTATATTGAAGATTTTAATTTACTATTTATAAATAGTAGTATATAGATTTCTAGCTGAAAGTTTGGTCAAACAAACAATTAATAAGCTATAAATCACTAAGTAGAGAGGGGCATATCCAATAAAAAAAATTATGGGTTCAATGCCTAACCCCCATCGTAGACACGTGATTTTTGACCCTCCTCAATTTTTAATTAAATATTATTTCTATTCTAATCTTTATTTTAACTCTTATATCATTTTTAGTAGGTTTTATTTGAAAAATTGTGAAAAAAGGGCTTCAAAAAATAGAATCACATTTTAGGATAAATTTATTTCAAATAATATAAAAAAATTCAAAATTTTTTTTTCTTTTAATTTTAGGTTTAAATAATAAGCTAATAATTTTATCATCTTTCTTTATTATATATATTTTTAGATTAGCCATTTAAATTTTTTATATTTTATTAATATAAAAATAACTAGTTAGTATTTTATCATTATATTATATTTTATCTTTTAAAACAAAAAAAAAAAAAGAAATATCCTAATTAACCCCTCACCTCACTCCCCATTTTCCCTCACTCCCTCACACCTTCACACTCCCTCACATCACTCCCACAACCCACAAACTAGGCCAGCACACACACCACACACACGATGCAGCACACACAACACAACACACACTACACATATATATAATACACACAACACAAGACAAAAAACACAGACAATCATATGTATGCACAGACACAAAAAGAGTAGAAAGGAGGCAGATTAGAGAAGATCGGGAAAAAAAAGTAGAAATACGAAGCAAAAAGAGAGAGTATTCTTAGAGGTTTGTGGGTTGGAGTTTGAATTTTAGTCTATTCGAATTTTCGGTGTCAACCCTCTTTCTCCTATATTCAACTTAGTTTGTCATACAGGTTTTTACTATCATCCATTCTATTTACTTTTTGTAACTTTATTGTAAATCAAAGCATCATGAACAAAGTTATTTAGTTGACTTTATGTATTATTTAGTATGTAGAGTTTATCATTTATGTGGAGTTTTTGCTTTACATCTTTATTTATAATTTGTTTACTGTATTAAATCAAGTGTTAATTAGATTGGTTTCAAATATTAAGGTGAGATAATTTTAATAGTTGATTAAGTTTGTGTCTCAAGAAAAGGGCTCGTTGGTTCTCATCTTTGTTGTAGTTCAAATGTTGAGTTTGGCCAATATAAAAATTTATTTTTTTGTTTTCTTTATTTCATTTCTGGTGAGTTATTATGTGTATATTGATAGTTTATCTTCCATGAATTAATGATAACGGGAAGATTCATGCACAAAAAAATGATTTTGGTTCATAAATTGGTATTAAGAGCATCTCATCTTTTATATTAGTAAAAATGCAGTAGCTAATTTAAGCGTCTTTAATTTTACATTGAGGTACTATATTCAATTATTCGCTACCATTTTCTTTTTTTACAAAGGACATGTAGGACATCACTTTGAGATTAATTATTTAAAAAAGGAGTGAAAAAAAGGACAAGATAAGTTATCTCGAGTTTACAAAAGATGAACAAATGTCTCTAACGTTAATCGAGCTTTAGACACGGTAAAATTATTAATCATAATAATACAATCTTGTTTCGATTAAGGATGCGGTTACACACCTTTTTCTTGAGACGCTCTAAAAATAAATAAATAATTGATCAAATAGTACAAATAAAATTTCAAAGATGCGATTACGCACTTTGGCCAAATCGTTAACAATTAATTCTCACTAATTTAGACAAGAATGTGGTTACGCATCTAAATTAGGATCAATAAATGTTCAACAACTAAAAACACGAGCGAACGATGGCTTGTAGCACAATTTATTTAAAAATAATTTAAGCTAAGTATAAATCAATAAAAGTGACCGTGCTAAAACTACGGGACTCGAGGGATGCCTCATACCTTCTCCTCGGTCAATAGAATTTCTTATCCGGTCTTTTATTTTTGCAGACCAAAAATAAAGAGCCATTTCTTTTTAATTAGGGATTTAAAAAGGTGACTTGAAACACCATAACTCAATTCCAAGTGACAATTCTGAACAAACAAATAAAATTAATCCCTATTCAAAATCGCCATTTCAATTGAAAAGGGGTGTGACACCCATCATCCTTGATGGTGTTAATTTTCTTTTTTTTTCTTTTTTCTTTTTAATAAAAGAGTGGAATGATTGGTTTTACTTCTTCGAGGTATATCACGTAAAAATATTCAAGTTCTCTTTTTTAAGATTTTTAATTTGAAATCTTCTCTAAGTCTTGAATTGAAGTGTATCATCTTAAGTATATATTTAATTCAATTTGAACTTTATGGGTTTAAATTCATAATTCGATCACCTCCATTAAATTTACTAGGCTTAAAATCAATATTATTTGATTATATTTACTAGATCTTTTAAGCTTATATCTTCATAAATGATGTGTTTTTAGTTTCTTTGAGTCAGGGGTCTTTCAAAAATAGACTCTCTACCTGACAAGGTAGTGATAAGATTTGCGTACACTCTTACTCCCCCTCTCTTCCCAACTTCACTTATGGGACTATACTTGATATGTTATTGTTATTGTTAGTAATACATATACATAGTCTAAGCCGAAATCTATGTATTCAGATGAACCCATAGCTTATTCATTGGATATGCCCCCGTCTTGAACCTACATTTGGATCCGCCATTATCTCACAATACCAAGTAATCTGTCCAAGCATTACTTGAGGGCTAGTTTTGCATATATAAAAGATTGAAGAAAAGAGAGAATAGTTAGCTAGCTCTCTTTTAAAAAAAAATGTATTTGAGGGCAGTTTCTCATCATATTATATAGAAATTTATTACTCCATCCCTTCCATTTGATGTGACTATATTTCTTTTGTTATCCGTTTAAAAAATAATAATAGGAGGTAGGAGTGCAGAGGCGTGAGAGGTTGGTTATAGATGAATTCAGGATAGGTAGAGGAAGATCAAAGAAATATTGGGGAGAGATGATTAGATAGGATATGGTGCAGTTGTAGTTTACTGAGTCCATGACCTTAGATAGGAAGGTCTGGCGGACTCAAATTAGGGTAGAAGGTTAGGAGGTAGGAGTGCGTCCATGCTAGTAGGTAGGAGTCTTGACCTTATTAGTAGTCGTAGTGCTACTCTTGTAGTTTCTTGTTCTTGAAATTTTGTTGATATCTGTTGTTTTGGTTAGATCGATTGTAGTATTATTTGGTGGTAGTATTATTTTGTTGCTATCTATTGTTGTGTTACTCCCTATTGTCTCTTGTACCTCTATTACATCTTTTTCTAGATTGTCTTTTGTCTTGAGTCGGGGGTCTATCGAAAATAACCTGCTCTTTACCTCACCTCTGAGGTAGTGACTGCATACACTCTATCCTCCCCAAACTTCACTTTGTAGGAGTACACTGGATATGTGTTGGGTTCTTGTATGTTTTGATGATTGACAACACAGTGGAACACATACATTAACATGTTCCTATTACCTGTTCCATCACGCAGAGTCCAACTTGCATTAGAATTCTTTGAAATAAAAGAGTCTCAAGTAGAAAAGATCTCAAAGCTTACACAAAGTAAGAATCAGATAAGCGTATACATATGATAAGGAGTATATACATGGGTAGATCAAGAGAGTCCAAAAATCAAGAGAGTCCAAGAAAGAAGAGAGTCCAAGAATCAAGAAAGTCCAAGAAAGAAGAGAGTTCTTGTGGAATTAGAAGTCTACTTACGTAAGAACTCAAAGTCTGCACAAAGCATGAATGAGAGTTAGTGTTTGACTACAACACTCAAGAAGGGAGTCCAAGAAGCATGGGAATCCTTGTGGAGTTAAAATTCTACTTGATTGTGAAGATCAATGATAGTTATAAATACTCAAGGACTTTCAAAACGAAATTCATGCACTCATACTGAGAAAAAAAAAAGGTAGAACACGAGCATATAAGCAAGAACAATATTTGAGAGAATTCTACCTACCTATCCAAGTGCTGCCAGTACGAAGAACCAGATCGAAGAACCAGATTGAAGAACCAGTTCCACAGGACTATGTTTTACAGTTCTTGAATCTAGTTTTGAGTATTGAGTTGTAATCTTCATGTTGTCTTAGTACCAGTGTGTTATAAACTGATTTAGGAGTTTAGTCTTCAAGTTGGGATAACTCGAAGACTTGGAAACATAAGTCTTGGGAGTTTTGTGTGTTTTAGGAATTAGAGTTAGTTCCTAGGATTGCAAGAGTTTTGTAATCTGATTTAGTTCCTAGGGTTGCAAGAGTTTTGTAATCTGATTTTCAAGTCGGAGAAGTTGAAGTGGGATTCAACAGTCTAGGAGATTGTTGAAAAATAGGAATTAGAGTTTATAATTCCTTAGGTTACAGAGTTTGTAATCTTTTGTTGAGAGGCTCATTGTGTTTAGTGAAGTTGAGGTTAAATCATGTAGAGGTACAAGTCGTGATTTTTTGCACCTTTTGTGAGCCGAGTGTTTTCCACGTAAAACTATCGTGTTCATTACTTACTGTCTTTACTGCTTCTGTTGGAACACGTCAGGCAACCCGTTTCACTCATAGGTAACTCGTAAGTAAAATTCACTAAAACATCAGGTCGTGTAGATTATCAGTATATGTTATTATTGTTGTTGTTTTAAAAGAATGATAGCTTTCCAATTTTGAAAATAATTTTACTTAAATTTTTTTATTCTACTGTGTTTGGTTTGAACGGAAAATATTTTCTTGAAACACAAATAATTTTTTAGTTTATTTTTTGATGTGATCAGTAAGTAAACAAGCGAATAAGTATTATCTCAAAAATATTTATATATAATCTAGATAAATATCATAACTAAGGGTGAGGCCAGGTGGTGCGAAAAGTGGGGTTAGGGGTGAGGGTGGGGGTTTTTGGGAGTGGGGAGAAGACAATGAGCTTGAAATACAAGTACTTATGAATTTTTTTTCCTATTTTTCTTTAATTTTTAAAAATTTATTTTTCGAGATAAAATATTTTACATAATATTTTGACCAATCAAACATGAAAAGTAGAAATATTTTTTTTGCATACCAAATGCTCTCTTAATGAAAAACTTTTATAATCATATGAATACTATGAAATACTTAAAATTATAACTTTTAAAAGTCTTTTACCTATCCAGTCCAACTATGCAAACAACAAATTCGAAGAGGGGAGTATACTTAAAAGGTGGTCTTTAGTACTTCTTTCGTTCCTAAATACTTGTTATATTTTTTGTTTGCATGCCTCTCTTTATTTAATATTTTTCTTTTGACATTATATTAATATCTCTTCACATTAAGACTAAGAATTAAGATGAAAACAAACAATTAATTATATCTTAATTTTTTAAAATGACAAATATTATGAAATATCTATTTTTAATAAAAATGACAAATGTTTAGAAACGGAGAAAGTATTCTCTTTGATTTAATTTGTGTTGTCTCGCAGATAACCATTATTTTCCCCACTTTGCATGGTTTTGTGAGTGAGTTTAATGGAGTTGGGTCTTTATCATAATTAAAATCTGTAGACATCCTTCTGACCTGGACCATACCATTATTATGATAAACTATGAAAAAAATGACTTTTTCGAAATGAATTTTTGCTTATGAGAATATATTTATATAATAATAATAACATATTCAGTATAATTCTATAAGTGAAATTTGAAAAAAGAAGAAGATGTACACAGATTTTCCCCCTACATTTTAGTAAGGTAGAAAAAAGAGGTCTTTGACGAAATAAATTTTTACTCCTTTTCAAGATGAGAATGTATGTATATAACAATAATAATATATTAATATATCCAGTATAATCTCACAAATAAAAGCTGAAGAGAATAGAATCTGCACACCTTAAACTCTCACCCTAATACCACCACCTGAGTTTAAATCTTCAAGAAGGAACTACTAACTATGATTTCGTTGTTGACTTTCAGGAAGAGAAGAACACCTCCCCATCTCCTGTAGTGTCTTGCATATCTGGATGAGCTCAGGTACTCTTCTCCCTTTATTAATTGAAGCAAATTGTGTTGTTGTTGCCATGATTTGGAAAAACAGAGCCTAGATATATAAAATCTATATAGAACCCACTTTGTCCTGGCTTTATATCATATGAGACACCTTAAACTCTCACCATGTTCATGATAATGTAACCATAGGAATCTACTTCAGACAAAAGTGAGGGATAATAGCTTGTTTAAATCTCGGACTGTTTTAAAATCATTGATAGACTAGTGATGAAAAGGATGATAGTATTAGGCTTTTCAAGCTTGCCTTGTTCTCAGATGAGGGACACCATTATTGTCAAGGTTAATAATAGTTTTTCCTGCAATTGGCACATCCTGATAATGCACAAATTCAAAGTACCTGTAAAATGAAAAACTAGGTTAGCAAAATAGTCAGCAAGAGTATTTCTCTCCCTTAAGGAGTGTTGTACTCTTGTTGTTACCACCTCCCTCATTCTATTAATGGAGTTGATCTCCAAGCTCACACTCCATGGAATATGCCAGACTTCATTTAGCATTTGCACCAAAGCAAATGAATCAGATTCCAGAATGACTTCTGTAAGACCATGCTCTACACAGAATTGTAAACCTTCTCTCATGGCAATGGCCTCAGCTACTAGGCTAGTAACATCCTGAATTTTCATCCCCTTTGCCCCAAATAGGTCACCTGTAGAGTTCCTAATACAGAAAGCAGCAGCACTTGGACCAGGATTTCCTCTAAAAACCCCATCTGAATTGCATTTCCACCACTCCACATGTGGTGACAACCATTTAACCACCTTGACCTGGATGTCAGATCTATAATCATCCAGTAGGGCTACCATCTGAGGCCAAAAGCTGGGAAAATTGGTGTACTGGAACTTCAGCTTGATGAAGTTTCTGATAGTACAACTAATATCCCAAATTACTTTGTTGACAGAATAGGAACCACCATGTAATAGAGTGTTTCTTTTTCTCCAGAGAAACCAAAGAATTACATTAGGGATTGCTTGATAAACTAACTTCTGTCTAGAGTTTCCTTTTGTAGTCCACCACTTCATTAAGGTTTGTTTCACTTGTATCCAAGGTCCTAGAAGACCAGCAGCCCCAGAGAAATAAGCCCACACAGTACTGTTTGTGCAAATTGTACCTCCACTTATAAAGTCATTTTTCTTATTGATAAGGGTGGCATGACGAAATATATTTTGGCACTATTTCATATGGAATGTTGGAGAAAAACATAGCAAAAAAAATCATTTACAAAATATTTTTTGGTGTTCAGTATTCAAAATTAACTTATTTTTGTGAAAAAAGTGTTTATTCATACCGAAAGCACCCTGAAGACTCTTAGGGTGTGTTTGGTATGGAGGAAAATATTTTTCAAGAAAATATTTTTTAAGAAAATAAGTGATTTTATACTTATTTTCTTGTGTTCGGTATGTAATTAAAAAATATCATCCAAAAAGCATTTATAGATATCTAAGACAAAATTATGAAGCTAGTGGGGGGTAGAGGTGAGGTGTGGGCAGGGTTGAGGATGGGGATGGGTGATTGTGACGGTGGGGAGAAGACAATGCGACTTGTTTTACCTGCTTTTATTATGAAAGCCATTTTTCTTATTTTCAAGGAGCTTATTTCCCTAAAATAAAATATTTTTAAAATTTTTTGATCAACCGAACATGAAAAAATAGGAACATATTTTTCTCTACACCAAACACACCCTTAGTCATATCTCTTTGAAATAATTTCTGCCCTGCAAATATCCATTAACCTTTTATTTTGTTTTTGTCAGTGAGTTAAATGGGCTTAGGTCTTGTGATTATGATATCTGGAAATATGCTTTCAGGACCATTCCATTATTGTATTTATTATTAGGATTTTTTTTTTAAAAAAGGAGTCTTTGTCAAAATGAATTAGTGTCACTAGCTCAATGAACTAAATTTTGCTTTTTAACGGACATAATTTTTTTATATATAGTTAACATATATTGTTTATATATTAACTAACAACTATTATTATTTTATTTGAGGACTTTTCATAAGTAGCTATAGTTTAAATCATAATTATGCATAGTAGCTATTGGTTGCCTACTTACAATCTATAATAACAGTTTTAAAGAGGCGAACGAGATCTCAAGAGAGAGCAGAGAGGCAAGCGAGAGTTTGGAGAGAGAGGAGAGATGCTATAGATACAAGTTATATCTCAAGATTCATCCTGATACAGGCTGTATTTCATATATCTCCTCTCTCCAATTCTCTCACATAGATACAACCTGTTCTTTGTTGCTTTAAGCAGTAACATGTTCTGTTGCAGATGATGCAGTTACGAAGCAGCCGTTCTTTGTTGGAATCTGTCGTACAAGATGTATCTCAAATATAACTTTATACAACTTTCATATTGAGATATAATATATATTTCGTTTGCCTCTCTCCCCTCTCAATCTCGCAGATACAAAAATTAGTTTTGAAGCTGCAACATAGATACACAAAAACACATATACATTAACCATCAACCAAACACAAATATACAGATAACATATGTATCTCCTCAAAGTTGTTCACTCGTCTGTCATTTCAACCCTCTTTCCAATCTCATTTTCAGAGATACATAAATACACATATATATCTCCTCAAAGTCGTCTACTTGTCTGCAAATCAAAGTAATACTGTCCAAAATTTATCACCAAAATCAAAGCTTCATCATCCAAAACAACAATTGTTAAACTGAAAAACAAGCACAAATCAAAAGATTCAAAATTCAACTCAGAATCTGACGAAAACCTCCCAAATCCTTCGAAGAAGAGTCCAATTTTTAAGTTGGAATATACAGAAAATTATAGAGAGGAAGAGGAAGAGAGAGGGGGGGGGGGGGAGAGGAGAGGGGCGAGTGAGAGAGGAAGGGAGAGAAGAGATTTTCTATAAAATCGTAAGTATAGTTATGTTAGGTGATATTTCTAAATTATAACTATGAATAGTAGATATAGTGGCTATGTTTGCTTAGATAGGTAAATTTTTCTTATTTTTGATTGAGTGGCCCAATATGTTCAAAGACCGATTTTAAATAGTATCCACAAATAAAAAACAATTTGTGCAAGAAAAATTAACTCACATAGAAGCTCATATAAGTTTTAAACTCAAATTAGTCATATTTTATTTTGATAACCCTATTTGTCATGCCCCGAGGCTACCCACTAGACATAACACGAGACCCAGGACCACAAGTGCCCCAAGTTAACCCTTGGCTAAAGCATGACTTAAGCAAATATAGATAAACTTAACGGAAGAATCAAACTGAAGAGGTAAATAGACTGAGTCTTCAACAGCTCAAACATAACATAACAGAATCTGAAATTCAAATACAGAATCTTTACTATGTCCGAAAGTCTCTAAACTGAATAATGAGTTTTTGGGACAAGGCCCCAGCTAACTCCAAATACTAAGCATGAACCATAAAGATAGACAACTGATACTAGTCCTCAAAGTATGAGGACTCACCACTCGAAGCTGGGACACCGACTAATCTCTAGCCACGAATTTGAGTACCAAAACATGAATCTGCATCATCAAAAGGATGCAGCGCAAGATATGCGTCAGTACTATAGGATGTACCGAGTATGTAAGATATGCAAAATTCTGAAGTAAACATGCTAGATATGCTATAAAACTGATTTCATGCTATAACTATAAAACTGTATTGTAAATGACTCAATGCAATATCATAAGCTAAACATAATCATAAGTAGTATGTCTGAAATCTAAGCAAGAGTCAAATACATTTTTAAAACATGGAACTGTTTTTATGGGAGGTTCTCTTAACCGACATAGACCATGTGAGCTACATGGAATCCGATGTATCCGGCCCATCGAGAGGACCCAATAAACCTTGCTAGGGTATAAAGGCATAACTATGGCGTGATCACTAATTCTAATGTCCAATAGAGGGGACTTATAAACCTATGGGGGCACATAGTTCTGAGACTAAGGGTACTCTCACCCCGTCTAACTCGGTGCTAAATACTACTCCCCAAAACATACATATAACTCATATAATACTGGGGCATATCTGATGCCAAAACTGATCATGATTGATGACATATCTGATGTCAAATATGCTTGAAAAGCATAAGGGTATATCTAATACCATGCAATTCATATAGCTTAGGTAGACATATCTAGATGCCCAACCTCTTCATAAAACATAGGGACATATCTAATGTCATGCAATTCATGCTTCAAAATCCTTAAAAACTTAGCATAGCCATAATTCAAAACATACTTTTCTTTCTAAATTCATAACTTGAAGAATTAGGCATGCACTTTCATAAATACATAAGTCCATGTTATCTAAACAAGCCAATTTTCACTTGAAATCATGCAATTCAATGGAATCATGCCAGAAATCATCTTTAATGTATTGGGTTTTGAAATCAATTAAGGAACCTCAAATAAATCATAGATAAGTAATGAGAAACCACGAATTGAAGCTTAAAAACTGAACCCATAAGTTTTTCCCAATTTGGGTAAGAACCCTAATTTCATAAATTCATAAATCAAAGTAAAATCATGGGTTTGGGGCATAAGGGTGAAGGGAATACTTTATTGAATACCCACATATCTTATTGAAGCTACCTTGATCTTTAGATGAAAAGAAATGAAGGCTTGATCTTGGAGCTTGAAGGAGTTTTTTCTCCTTTTGGAATAGGATTGCTTAGAATGAGAAGAGTTTAGGCTTTTAGGGAATAAAACCCTACTAAAAATAGTCAAAACGACCTCATTTAAGAGTTAAAAGAGTGGGTAATTATAGAAATACCTCTGAAATTTAATTAGGAAAAAGCTGTAAAAAGTTCAGTTTCAGAAATCACGAGTGCATTCCACGAGCCGTAGAATGAACCACGACTCGTGGTTTCCACTCATAATTCCTGGCCTAAGATTCAAGTTGCAGAAGAGGTTCGACGGGTCAATAGGATGGACCGTAGTTCAAACTACGGTCCGTAGACCAATTCGTGATTCTCAGGGAATTTGTCAGCCCTCTGATCTGATTCCACAAGTGGACAGGACGAACCGTAGAATGAACTACGGTTCGTAGAACCCACTCGTGGTTCTCAGACCAGAGGCTAATCCTGCAGAAGACAAACCATGACTCCATTCCATGGCCCGTGGTTCAAACCACGGTCCGTGGTTTAGACGCGTAATTCCTGAAAAGTTCAAAATTCTTAGATTTTCTAAGTTTGAAAGCTGAATCAAATTTCGGGGTGTTACACTATTATAATAAGCTTTTACACGTTATTTACTTTTATCAGTCAAACTAATAATTTGAGTAATTGTAAAATTTTAATTCTAATCACGTGTTTATAGGAGTAAAGTTAGATACAAATCTTATTTATATTTATATCATTTTAAACAGGTATATATGTCTCTCAAATCAATATTAATTTCATTCCATTTATACATATAAAATACATGTATTATACAATGACCAAACGTATTAATATTATTTATACATATATTATACATACATCATCTTATACACATACATTTACCACGACTATACATATCAACATTATTTATACGTATTAGAATTATGTATACATATATGATACAAGCATTAGTTTACACACATACATTTACAATGATTATACAAATCAACATTATTTATACATCTATTAGACATGATTTATTTTTTAAGTCTATTATTCATCATACACTCCCACTACTTGAAATTTATACGTGTGAATAAATATGTTCACCAATCAAACATATTTATCCATAATATATAAGTGACAAACCTAAAGTCTGATATAACCACACTAGTTTATCATTATTTTTTGTAAACCTATTTTTAGGGCTACCAAAAATTATAAAAACTTTGGGCTTGACTATATACATATTTTTTTTTTGAAAAAAATTACTCGACATAGAAAACTTTCAGATTTAATTACATGGCGTAGCTAAGGTTTGAAATAATTACATTTTATATCTAAGGTTTAAACTAAATAACTAAATATATATTTTTTCTTGTATTTGTATATTTGTACGGACTGCGAACACTCTATCCTCCCCAAATCCACGTTGTGAAAATACACTGGGTATGTTGTTGTTGTTGTTGTATTTGTATATTTGTATATTTGTATATTTTAGGGCTCATATACAAATCTCTAATTTCGGAGGGGGGGGGGGGAGGGGTGGTTCTCTAATTTTGGGGCTCATATACGTTTGTATTTCTACACAAAGCGAGTTTCGGGGCTCATATACAAATCTCTAAAGGTTTGTATTTGTGTACAAAGAGAATTTCGAGGCTTATATACAAATCTCTAAAGAAAATTTGTATTTGTATATACAATCTCTTATTTATATATTTAGCTACTAAACTATAACTGCGTTTTGTAATTAGGCAAACTTTAGTTATGACGCTTCAATTATTGTCTAATGTTAGTTATTTCTAAAATTTTGCCTTTTTTTCCCTTTGTGCAAATGCCTTTATAAAGCCCAATCATGTTCCCAAATGAGTTGATATGGACATGGGCCCAAAATCCCGAAATAGGGGGTGATTTCCCAAGCAATTTTGAATGGGTAATTTACCTAAAACACATCTTTGGGAGCTAATTATTCTTTTTCCCACCTCACTTCGCTCGGATACATCGCCCAAGGCGTGATACATCGCCTCACCTCTGGATAATTACCTTTGATACATCGGGGCGATGTATCACGAGGCGAGGCGATGTATCACGACCTGGAGTGATGTATCAGAGTGTTTACATGTGGTATATTAAGTAATTAAAATAAAGTAGTGAAGAATTAGTAAATATGATAAGGAGGTATGTCTCTTTTGATAGTTTAATCATTTTGAATTTGAGCCAACGAGAAGTTGGGCTGAACTTTTCTCGGGCTTGGTAGGTGGAAGAAACGGGTGGGAGTTAAATTTTAACACCACCCATTTTCATATACAAATTTCTATTTAGATTGCTTAATTATTCTATTCATTATTTTCCTGTATTCCCTTTTTTTATGTTCTTGAGGGTTGTTGAATCAAGGTGTGTTCGATATGAAGGAAAAAATATATGTTTTTCAAATTTTTTTATGTTCGGTTGGATAAAAAAATTTGAGAAATAGTTTCTCCAGAAAAACAAGTTCCTTAAAATAAGGAAAATAACTTTCTTAATGTAAGTACATTCTACATTGATTGTATCTTTTATACTCTCCAACACACCTCTTCTCCACCTCCATCCCCATAGTCCCCATCCCCACCACCCTAACCTCCCATTTCCATCTCTCATAGTATTTGTCTGGATTATATTCAAATGCTTTTAGGATAATATATTTTGCTTATGTACCAAAGACTGTTGAGTGCACCTTGGGCCTAACTCAACCCCAAAATATATTCAAATGCTTTTAGGATAATATTTCGCACCAAAGACTGTTAAATGGATCTTGGGTGTAACTCAACCCCAAAAGCTATCTCAAAGAGAGGAGGATTATATTGCCCAAGCCATATAAGAGTTTGGGTATCTCGTCCCGGTCCGATGTGGGATATTCATCACCCCCCATGTCCAGACGTTTTCCTGACTGGACTATGCACAATCATGGACCAAAAGTATATTCACAAGTACCTGTAACAAACCCAAATTCCTCGCTATATCAATAAGAACATAAATATGATTACAACTTTAGAATTGTAATAGCAACACTCAAACTATCGAATTACAAAGGAAATATCGAAATTACAAGTAACTAAAGGATAGATAAGAATGGGGAAGAAGCTTAGACTCTAAGAAAGGGATGAGAGGACTAGACATTTCTTTCTCAACAATTTGCATGAATCCCCAAAACCGCAGCAACAACCCCTTTTATCGTACTCAACCTGGATCCCAAGCAAATCTATTATTGGGCTGTCTAATTGTTGGACCTCTTCGTGGTTTAGCCCCAGGCCCAATAGCTTGGCCAGCCTCTGGGCTATCCGTGTTCACAACAATACTCCCCTCCTCAAAAAGAACCTTGTCCTCAAGGTTCAAGTAGAGCAGTGGCAACAATAAAAGAGTATCACTCTCGTTAAGTGAAACATACTTTTTCGCGTCAATTCCATGGCTAAGATGCAACCACATATGCTCTGTTTTGTTTTCCATTCCAGAGCATTGATTGAAGATAACTGTTAGTTGTTTCATCTAACTCCTCAAAGAAGGCAGTACCACAAATATGTTGTGCAAAATCACCATGTAACAGATTCTTAAAGTAGTTGAAAGTATTTGATTAGCTAATAGTGTTTCCTCATGGAAAGGGAGAAGAGTAGTGTACCAAGGAATAAATAAAGAACAAGTTCCAGCAGTCCAAAAAGCAATCAAAGGGACAATTATTTTCTCATCCATTGAATGTCTTTTTGGCATATCATGGCCTGCTACAATATTGAAAATGCCCACTCCAATGGTTAACACCACAACAACTTGAATGGAATATGTAGCGCAATTTTGCCCTCCTAAACCCACTGAGAAAATTAGCTGAGTTGAAACAAGGAAAGCCGATCGAGAGACATGAGGTTTGGTAGCTCCAAAAGCCCAGAAGTAATCATCAATGTCAGTGAGTGAACCAGATATGAAGCTGGTTATAAACATTTGAAAAGGAATGAATATGATCTTAGTGTCCAGTCCTTCAGATTTGCAACGACGGAAGTAAGCCAAGATTAGCATAATAGCTAACCGAAAACTATAGAGATATTTGGCAAGAGGGGCAAGGCCAAAATCAACCTTCCAAAGCAGGAGCGTGGCAAGACATGAGAAAGTAGTAACCTTGAGCAAACACGTCTTCCAACGCCTGTCCATGTATCGGGAATTATTTTTGGCATGCCATGCAAACAGAAAAACAAGAATTTTTCTTCTCCAAGTTAATCCAGTCACCTTTGATGTCAATGTTGTCAAGTAGAAGGAAAGACCTCTTTCAACAATATCAAAGTGAGTAAAATTTGAAGAAAGAGCAATTGCTAGTGCTAAATCAGACTGCAAAATAGAGTAATTCGTGATGTGCCGCCATTTTACGGCACTTTCGACTCCTTTTAACTAAGAACAATCGTACGTTTTCAAGCAACCGTCGTCGTTTTTGATGTGTTTATGGTGTATTTTCAGGAAATAGGAACAAACATGAAAACGGAAGGAAATACGAGCAAAAAGACGTTCTGGATAAGAGTGACGGTCCGAGTGACGGACCGTCAAGCGAGTGACGGACCGTCAAGCCCAAGCCGTCAAGATGGGGCAGCACCACTGCCTAGTGGTGACGGCCACCGTGACGGGCCGTCAAGGTGGTGACGGTCCGTCACCCAAACCGTCACGTCAAAGCAGTAGCGCACCAAGGCAGCCCGCGATTAGGATTCCTACCGTGTTTGGGATTTGGTTTCTTGGATTCCTAATGCGTTTGGGATTGGGTTTCTTGGACGCACCAAGGCAGCCCGCGATTAGGATTCCTACCGTGTTTGGGATTTGGTTTCTTGGATTCCTAATGCGTTTGGGATTGTGTTTCTTGGACGCACCAAGGCAGCACGCGATTAGGATTCCTACCGTGTTTGGGATTTGGTTTCTTAGATTCCTAATGCGTTTGGGATTGTGTTTCTTGGACTCCTATAAATACCCTATGTTAGGTTTATTTTATTATTATGCAAATCACGTTTTTACAATAATTTTAGGAGAGATTTGAGCGAAACTTTGAGAGCAAGAAACACGTTTTTCTCTTCTTGAATTCGTGTTCTTGAATTGTTCTTGGGATCTTGGTTTTTCGTGTTCTTGGATTATTGAAGATTGTTCTCATTATATTGTAAGAATCCCTTCTCTTTATTATGAATACAATTCTCTTCTCTTTTCTTTATAGCATGATTAACTAAACTCCCACAACTAGGGTTGTGGGAGCCATGGCAAACGTAGCAAGATAGATTCCGGGTAGCGTCGGGTTCAATATATATGTTGTCACGTTGTTAATCATACATTGTGTAACGTTTTCTAGTGGTTGCAAACATTAGAACATGCCTAGGTTTAATTTGCTTGAGTAAAGAGATTAAAACCGGGAAACTTGATTAACGACGAGGATTCGAGACTACCAACTCTCGTCTTATGATTAATGCTGTAACTAGATTAATCTACTTGATGTTTAGGATTGAAATCTAAAAGCACACCTTTTTGAGATCGAGAGAAGATAAAAGGAAATTCGTCTATTTGGTTGAGAAACGTTTAGACGATACCATTAATTCAATCACATCGTGACACGCATATAAAAAGAACCCGATTAAGCCTAGAATCGACATTGTTACCAACGCCATGGTAAACACTTCCCTAGTTCATTCTCCTACTGATTATTTCTCATACATTATTGCTTGTTTTGTTTACAATTTGATCACACAAAACCCCCCCTTTTTACCGGAAACTATTGACGACTAGTCACTTAATTCACTAAAGACTTAATTCTCACCATATTCTCTGTGGGATTCGACCCCAACCTAGTTGGGTTCTATATTTGACTACGACCGCTTACGCTTCGTTAATTTGAGGTGTAGTTTGGGCGTTATCAAAAAGTGGCGCCGTTGCCGGGGAATACGGTTGTTTATTAAGTCTGGTGTGTTTATTTGACTCTTAGTCATACTTTCCTGCTTTTACTTTTATTTGTTGTTTTTGTTTATTATAGGGTATATAGTTGTGCATACGGTTGTTTATTAAGTCTGGGGTGTCTTGATGAAGTCTGAGTAATCAAGACACCCGCGTCGTGCCGCGACGTTAAATCAGGCGCTGTATGGGAGGCAACCCATAAATTGTTGTTGTATTATAGTCTAATTAATTCGTGGGGAAACCTGTGAGTCACCACCGAGGGTTTTTGTTGCCGTGTTTCTTTTCCCTCCGGTGTGCTATCTAGTAGAACCGGCATGTTTAGGTTGTGATTTTAAATTTTTTAGTGTCTATAGTGATGAGCATGGCATTTTTGTTAACTAAAACGAGGCCCCTTTAAAAAAAAAAATTCTGGTTTTGTACTTATGTTGAAACGATTGACTGTCTGGATCCTTGAATGTCATTGTGTGATTATGATTAGAATGAGTATGCTTAAGCCGAGCGGTTGTTTGATAGTTGGTAGCGATATAGTTTCTTGGTGCCAAGAGTGTGTGAGCTTATTGTTATAAATTCTTACTCTGTGCATGCATCTAGAACTTGCCCGGTCTATTGTGTTAAGTTCGAAGTTTGGTTGCTTAGGAAAAGATCACATGCCCTTTTTGTGTGCAGTCCACTTAACCTATAAGACCGTCCAAATGCAAATAATCCCTTTGATCCCTGTTTGAGCCATAATTGACCTTGTTCTTTCAATAACCTGTCACCATTCCTGTTTAACTTTGAATCCCTATTTTGGCCCTGGTCCTTCCTTGGACATCGTGCACCTCAACTCCGGCAATCAGCCTAAGTTGAGGGTGGCTACTATAGAGGTAAACCCTGTTTTGGCCCTGGTCCTCCCTTGGACATTGTGCACCTCAACGCAGGCAATCAGCCTAAGTTGAGGGTGGCTACTAGAGAGGTGAATGATAAGAAAAAGAGGATAGTGAAGATTGGTTGTGAATAGAATGAAAAGTCGGGTGTGTGCCTAAGAAAAAAAGAAAAAAAAAAAGAGATGAAAAAGATCGAAAAAGAAATAAAAAGAATTGTCAAAATAAAGAGGCCGCACCTGTAGCTAGAAAGAAGGAAATATAAAGGTGAATAAGGATGGACAAAGTAAGTTATGTGGTAATAAGACGTCGGTAGTTCCAAGGAGGGCTTAGTCACTAACCCCTAAATGTATCCTACCTGCACCCGAAGCCTCATTACAAGCCTAAACAAGTCCTGTAGTGATCCTGAGCGGCTTTCTGAAGAACTGAAATAGAATAGTAAGGGCAAGCCTATGGTATCGCATGTGCATTGTTTGAAATCGTTTGTGAGTGTGAGCGCTTACCTAGTCCCAAATCTTGTGTGTGGGATTTCTTTGTGGTGAGGGCACCAAGATGTCTGTATTGTCTATTGATTGTTAGGATAGCTGCGCGTGTGTATGTAGAATGTTCTATCATATCGGAATGACATATTTGGATCCTTGCAAGTTAGTGTTTCATACATTCGTGTGCTACGAGGGAGCTTGATTTAATTGAATAAGTTTTGAATGACCATGAGTTGCTAGAGACATGAGTTTGTGTTCTTAGTTGAGTCGTCTTATTGTTTTTTTTTATGTCATGTTGCTTGAGGACAAGCGAACGTTTTAAGTTGAGGGTGTTGATGTGCCGCCATTTTACGGCATTAACTAAGAACAATCGTACGTTTTCAAGCAACCGTCGTCGTTTTTAATGTGTTTATGGTGTATTTTCAGGAAATAGGAACAAACATGGAAACGGAAGGAAATACGAGCAAAAAGACGTTCTGGATAAGAGTGACGGTCCGAGTGACGGACCGTCAAGCGAGTGACGGACCGTCAAGCCCAAGCCGTCAAGATGGGGCAGCACCACTGCCTAGTGGTGACGGCCACCGTGACGGGCCGTCAAGGTGGTGACGGTCCGTCACCCAAACCGTCACGTCAAAGCAGTAGCGCACCAAGGCAGCCCGCGATTAGGATTCCTACCGTGTTTGA
The DNA here is from genome assembly GCA_003996215.1 of Jaltomata sinuosa. NCBI lineage: Eukaryota > Viridiplantae > Streptophyta > Magnoliopsida > Solanales > Solanaceae > Jaltomata > Jaltomata sinuosa. The sequence continues at coordinate 673,822 of QJPP01007186.1, read as the reverse complement.
GATTTGGTTTCTTGGATTCCTAATGCGTTTGGGATTGGGTTTCTTGGACGCACCAAGGCAGCCCGCGATTAGGATTCCTACCGTGTTTGGGATTTGGTTTCTTGGATTCCTAATGCGTTTGAGATTGTGTTTCTTGGACGCACCAAGGCAGCACGCGATTAGGATTCCTACCGTGTTTGGAATTTGGTTTCTTAGATTCCTAATGCGTTTGGGATTGTGTTTCTTGGACTCCTATAAATACCCTATGTTAGGTTTATTTTATTATTATGCAAATCACGTTTTTACAATAATTTTAGGAGAGATTTGAGCGAAACTTTGAGAGCAAGAAACACGTTTTTCTCTTCTTGAATTCGTGTTCTTGAATTGTTCTTGGGATCTTGGTTTTTCGTGTTCTTGGATTATTGAAGATTGTTCTCATTATATTGTAAGAATCCCTTCTCTTTATTATGAATACAATTCTCTTCTCTTTTCTTTATAGCATGATTAACTAAACTCCCACAACTAGGGTTGTGGGAGCCATGGCAAACGTAGCAAGATAGATTCCGGGTAGCGTCGGGTTCAATATATATGTTGTCACGTTGTTAATCATACATTGTGTAACGTTTTCTAGTGGTTGCAAACATTAGAACATGCCTAGGTTTAATTTGCTTGAGTAAAGAGATTAAAACCGGGAAACTTGATTAACGACGAGGATTCGAGACTACCAACTCTCGTCTTATGATTAATGCTGTAACTAGATTAATCTACTTGATGTTTAGGATTGAAATCTAAAAGCACACCTTTTTGAGATCGAGAGAAGATAAAAGGAAATTCGTCTATTTGGTTGAGAAACGTTTAGACGATACCATTAATTCAATCACATCGTGACACGCATATAAAAAGAACCCGATTAAGCCTAGAATCGACATTGTTACCAACGCCATGGTAAACACTTCCCTAGTTCATTCTCCTACTGATTATTTCTCATACATTATTGCTTGTTTTGTTTACAATTTGATCACACAAAACCCCCCCTTTTTACCGGAAACTATTGACGACTAGTCACTTAATTCACTAAAGACTTAATTCTCACCATATTCTCTGTGGGATTCGACCCCAACCTAGTTGGGTTCTATATTTGACTACGACCGCTTACGCTTCGTTAATTTGAGGTGTAGTTTGGGCGTTATCAATTCGCACACCAAGATTTTCCGGGATCCCACACTCGAGTCATAGAGTTCGAATAAGCAATTAAACAAAACTTGCAGGAACATCTCTGCAATTGTATTGCCCCCACATTAGCTATGTAACCCATAGGAGCCATGAACATGAAACTTATTCTCAAATCCCATACACAAAGATCCTTTGCAGAGAGAAATGGTACAGTAACGAATTTAACACCAGGATCAAAGAGAAATTGACTCAAATTAAGTTGATCACATCCACCAGTAGGTGTTCCATGTTCAGCATTAAGAAGTACTTTAACAGAATGCATTTCACTAGTCAGAATGAAAATCTCATTCTCCGAAATTATTTTATCAAGATATAGAGGTGCAACAATCTTCTTTTCTTGTAAGAATATTGTTAATTCTTTGCCAATCAATTCACCACTATCTACCTCGTCACTCTGCACAACAGATGTAGAGTGTGGCAAACCCCTTAAAGAAACCGTCCTTGGCCCCATTATCCAACCCAACCAAGTGACACCACCAACAGTAAAAGACAGAACATTGCAATTCTTGTAAACACATAAATCAGACAATACGAATCTCGGAAGAATGCGCTCTTGTCCCGTATCCAACCAATTGCATACATCATTTCCTGTATTTCCCTCATCCTCATGTTTAGAATTCAGTTGTGGATTTACTATCAGATTGTAACCAGTTGAAACCTGTAACGACCGGGTCCGTCATTACGGGTAGTCCAATCGTGCCAAGTTTTAGAGTTAGAAAACTTTTGGTTCGGAGTTTGAAATTCTGGGGTAGGCTAGCCTCGGCCGGTTTTGGAGCGAGGTAGAGTCTAGGGAAATCCGGGTAAGGATTGGTCTATGTGTCTTGTGATAAGCTAGTCTTCCGCGTGGCCAAGACATAAAGGAGTCCGGGGAACTTTCCGGAATCGAATTTGGGTAAGTAGAACTCCCAGAATCGCATTTGACGTGAATGGGTTGTTTCGAGTCATCGGGGAAAGAAAGTGTGTTGTAAAATGGCCAAAACTGGGAAATTTCTGGACATTCTGTCCGTGATGAGCGCAACCGTCCGCGGTAACGGCCTCCTCTATAGCGGTGGAAAATACTGCTATAGCGGTGGTCAAGGCGGTCAACACCGCTTAAGACCGCTATAGTGGAAGTCGTCCTCTATAGCGGGACCGCTATAGCGGGCCGACAGAATTTTAATGTAGAAACATTTCCCAAAAATATTCAGTTTCACAACTTCGTTTTGGGAGAAGGGTTAGGCGATTCCAGACGATTTTCCTCCTTTTTCCTTCGAATTTCTTCCCTAAGGTAAGGTTTCTATTCCCCAATCTTTGTACTACGTTTTCTATGTGGTAGAATTGCTAGGAGGGAAATTGGGCAAATGTTGGAATAACCTAAGAATGGTAGAATCCGGGGAAGGAAGGGGATTCCAGGCACGAATGTTCTTGGGCATTGTTAAAAGTATGTTATTATGATCATAGGTTGTTAAATTCTCTATTTTTATCCGTAAAAATGATAGAAGTAGGTGAATTAACGGTGGAAAATCCCGGAAAAAGAGTGGGATGATCATGGGTGGCCTGGGTTTGGGGATTTGGTGTAGGCCTTGTGTGCTAATGGTATGTACTTGTGTGTTATTTTAGACCAAGAACGAGAAAGGAATCTGGAACACGGGAAAGCTCGGGTTGAATAGAGCTTGGATCATTTCGAGGTAGGTGATGACTTACGATTTCTGTGAATGTTGTATATTCTTGTACTCATATCTAAGTGTTTGTATGAATTACATTGCTTAGGGAAGTTGTGTAGAATGTCTAAGGTTCCTGCTTTACAGTCTGTGATTTGAACGGTGTTTACTTGTTGGTTTACAGGTTGTTTGATCATCTATTTGACTGTGAGTTGTTGACATTCGGTTGGCTCGGGTACCACGCCTGGTACGGGTATAACAAATGGTTGTCTTGGGTACCACGCCTGGTACAGAAATACTAACGGTTGGCTCGAGTACCACGCCTGGTACCAGTTTACTTTTGTTGCATCATTGCATTTTTATTGTTGTGTTGCATTGACTGATATTGGTTCTGTGAGTGGACCGGGTTGCTTATTGAAATGTGTTATTGGTTTGGTGGCCCTTGAGCGGCCGGGAATTTCTGTTTAACTATTGTGTTGGTCTTGTTTTAGGCCGGGTGGTTCATTGACATTTTGTGTTGTCTAGAGGGGATCCCAGGGTGGGTCCGGGCTAGACAGAAAGGTATAGTTAATGGTATATGGTTGTGGCTTAGAGTGTAGGTGGTGGATTTCATGCGGGAACAAGCTAAGTAGAGACTTGTAGTCTAGGTGTGTCTGTTGATATTATTGCATGTCTTCCATACCTTTTACTTGATATTGTCGTAATGTTTATACACTGTTTATTTGGAAACTGGCTGATGATCCTACCAGTATACAGTGGTGGACTGGTGGTGTACTGATACTGCACTTGCTTTTCTTTTGGTGAGTACAGGAAATCTTCCAGCGGCTGAGACGCGACCTCATCTATAGCACCGACGATTTCTGACTTCAAGGGTGAGCTGCTTGATCAAGCTACCTTGGATTTATCTCTAAAGTTTCAGCCCACTTGTTTCGGGTTAAAACTACTTATGTATTTCTTTTTGGGGTTGCATCCCCGAACTCTAGATATTGGTAGTAATGTATGGAACTGCGACTTTCAGTTTTTAGGGGAATTTTCCGCAGGATGATATTAATGCTATAGTTCTTTACTTATTTAATTGCTAGTTTACTTCTGTTTGCTGGTTTTAGGCTGTTAGTCTAGGCAAAGGGTTGAACTCTATTGGTTCGCTCATCTGGGGGTTGGGTGGGTGCCACTCACGATGGTCTGGGTCGTGACAAAGATGGTATCAGAGCCCTAGGTTCATTGATCTCGTCGTACCAAACAGGTCTAGTAGAGTTCTATGGAACGGTGCAGAGACGTCCGTACTTTTCATCGAGAGGCTATGGGGCTTTAGGAAAAACTATCTCTTCCTTCTTTCCTTCGTGCTATAACTTGATTCCAATTGGTATCTGGTGATACAAATTGGTATCTAACCTCATTCACTCTTCTATCCGCAGATGATTACTACAAGGAACAAAGGAGCAAGGCCAACGGTCCCAGCAGCGGGCCTGGCAGTTCGTGGCAGAGGTAGGGGAAGGGATATGGGACGAGCTGGAGCCGCACCCGCTAGGGGTAGAGCTCAAGCTGCTGCTGAGGTTCGTGAAGCGACCCCTTCCCCACCTCAGGATCATATGGCAGAAGCGGTGGAAGTGATTGTGGAGGATGAAGGGGCACAAGCGGAGGCGGCACCGGTTGGGGGTGCAGGCCTTCCTGCTATGACACCGGAAGCCTTTCAGCAGGCTTGGAACATTCTGAGTGGGTTGGTTGGTGCTGGAGACATACCCGCAGCTTATGAAAATCAAGCCTTGGATACTCAGCCAACGGTTTTTACAGCGCCTAGGATGGACGCAGCTTCGGGCATAAATGATTTCTTCAGGCCAATGCTAGGCCCAGTGATGACAGGGAATGAGCATGAGATGCTGACCAAGTTTCTTAAGCTGAAACCTCCGACGTTTCAGGGTACAGACAAGGAGGATGCCTATGAGTTCATCCTGGATTGCTAAGAGAGGTTGCACAAGTTGGGTATTGTACGTCAGCATGGGGTTGAGTTTGTCACTTTTCAGCTGCAGGGTGATGCCAAGCAGTGGTGGAGGTCTCATGTTGAGTGTCGGTCTTCTGTTCTACCTCCACTGACTTAATAGCAGTTCCATGCCTTGTTCTTGGAGAAGTATGTACCCCATACTTTGAGGGACCGGAAGAAAGATGAGTTCTTGAACTTAGAACAGGGTGGCATATCGGTTTCGGCTTATGAGGCCAAGTTCCATGCCTTGTCTCGCTTTGCTACACAGATGTTGGGGTCCGAGGAGGAACGGGTCCGGTTGTTTGTCAAGGGTCTGAATACTGAACTGCAGGTACTGTCAGTGCATATGACTTCTTCAGGAAAGGGATCTAATGATGTGGTGGATTATATGAAGAAGTTAGAGGGAGTTAGGCAAGCGGGGCAGGCTAAGGTTTTAGCCAAGAGGCCCCGGAATGAGGGAAACTATGGTGGTTCATACTCCAGGGGCCAGAATCAGCAGGCTTACTCGGCCCGTCCTATTTAGTCAGCTCTACCAACTACCACAGGTGGTCGTCAGGGAGCTCAATCTTCAGCTCCTAGAGGTCAGGGAGCGTCTTATACATCAGCTAACAGGCCTACACTTGACCGTGGTTGCTTCCATTGTGGTGAGCTAGGCCACTTTAAGAGGGAGTGTCCACATAGGCAGGCAAGTAATCAAGATCAGCAACAGACTAGAGCAGTGGTCCCGGCAGGCAGAGGCGGTAATGCTAGGGGTCGTCCACAGGGTGGGCGAGGTAATTTTCAAGGAGGCCAGGGAGACAGGGGGAACGGCGGCGCAGGCAGGGATGCGGCGCAGCCGGCCCGGGAAGTTGCCCGGATTGATGATTGGGCTCATTGCTATGCTTTTCCAAGGAGGACCGAGGAGAAAGCCTCAGATGCGGTGATCACATGTACCATTTTTGTCTGCGATAAAATAGCTTTGGTATTAGTTGACCCAGGTTCTACATATTCTTATGTGTCTGTGAGTTTTGCATTGGGGCTGGATTTGATCTGTGATATCCTTGATTTCCCTATCCATGTTTCTATCCCGGTTGGAGAGTCTGTGATTGTGACTCATGTATATCGTGACTGTTCTGTTATGTTTGTGGGGTTGCATACTTGGGTAGACTTGGTAATTCTGGATATGGATGATTTTTATATTATCTTGTGTATGACCTGGCTATCTCCTTATCATGTTGTGTTGAACTGTAACCCCAAGACTGTGGCTTTAGAGATTCTGGGTAAGGATAGACTAGAGTGGGAGGGTGTGTACAGGCCTAAGCCAGTTAAGATAATATCGTTTGTTCGGGCTAGGAAGTTAGTGGAAAGGGGGTGTCTAGCATTCTTGGCTCATCTCCGGAATGATAGTGTGAAGTCCCCGCCTATTGAGTCAGTTCTAGTGGTTTTGGAATTTTTAGAGGTGTTTCCAGTGGACTTGCCTGGTATGCCTTCGGACAGGGATATAGATTTTTGTATTGATTTTGAGTCAGACACTCGTCCCATTTTCATTCCTCCGTATCGTATGGCTCCGGCAGAGTTAAGGGAACATAAGACTCAGCTGCAGGAACTCCTAGATAAGGAATTTATACGTCCAGTGCTTCGCCCTGGGGTGCTCCGGTTTTATTTGTAAAGAAGAAGGATCAGTATGCGGATGTGCATAGATTATAGGCAGTTGAACAAGGTGACCATCCGGAATAAGTACCCTCTACCCCGTATAGATGATTTGTTTGACCAGCTTCAGGGTGCATCATTATTTTCAAAAATTGACTTGGGGTCGGGGTACCATTTGTTAAGGATTAGGCCTGAGGATATTTCGAAAATTGCTTTTCGGACTCGGTATGGACATTACGAGTTTCTAGTAATGTCGTTTGGTTTGACCAATGCACCGGTAGCATTCATGAGTTTGATTAATGGGGTGTTTAAGTCCTACTTGGATTCCTTCGTTATCGTGTTCATCGATAATATTTTGATCTACTCTAAGAGTAGGGAGGAATATGCTAATCATCTTTGTATTGTGTTGGATATCTTGAGACACCAAAAGCTTTATGCAAAATTCACTAAGTGTGAGTTTTGGCTGAATTCAGTGGCATTCTTGGGGCATAAAGTGTCAAAAAAGGGGGTGATGGTGGATCCCCAGAAAATTGAGGTAGTCAAGAGTTGGGTTCGGCCTAGCTCTATAACAGAGGCGAGGAGTTTTGTTGAGCTCGCGGGGTACTACCGGAGGTTTGTTAAAATTTTTGCTTCTATTGCTACACACCTGACAAGGCTGACACAGAAGGATGTACCATTCGTGTGGTCCGACAAGTGCGAGGAGAGCTTCCAAAAGCTCAAGACACTTTTGACCACAACCCCTATTTTGTCCTTGCCGGTTGAAGGTAAAGATTTTGTTGTTTACTGTGATGCTTCACATTCTGGTTTGGGTGTTGTATTGATGCAGGATAGGAATGTGATAGCCTATGCATCCAGGAAGCTGAAGGTGTATGAGAGGAATTACCCGAGTCACGATTTAGAGTTGGCAACGGTGGTTTTTGCATTGAAAATTTGGAGACACTACCTTTATGGTGTCAAGTGTGAGGTATTCACAGATCATCGCAGTCTGTAGCACGTATTCACTCAGAAGGATTTGAATTTGAGGCAGAGGAGGTGGATAGAGCTATTGAAGGACTATGATGTGACCATTCAGTACCATCCGGGTAAGGCTAATGTGGTGGCAGACGCATTAAGCCAGAAAACTGTTATCATGGGTAGCTTGGCTTGTTTGGGGGTGTCCAAACGACCACTAGCTAAGGAAATTCAGGCTTTGGAGGCCAAGTTCATGCACTTGGGTGTTTCAGATCAAGGTGGGTTGTTGGCCAGCATTGAGGTCAAGGCCACCTTCATAGAGGAAATAAATGCGAAACAGTTTCAGGATCTGAAACTGAGTAAGTTGCGAGGTAAGGCAATATCTGGGGAGTCCAGAGACGTTATCCTAGACTCTGGTGGAGTGTTGCATTTCAAAAAGAGGATTTGTGTTCCTTGGGTAGACGATATGATTCATAAAATCCTAGCAGAAGCTTATAGTTCGCGGTACTCAATTAATCCGGGTGTGACTAAAATGTACAGGAACTTAAGGCAGCATTACTGGTGGACCAGAATAAATAGGGACATAGTTGATTTTGTGTCCAAATGTCAGAACTGCCAGCAGGTAAAGTATGAACATCACAGACATACAGGACTACTTCAGAGAATGCCAATTCTAGAGTGGAAGTGGGAAAGGATAGCCATGGATTTCGTGGTGGGTCTTCCCAAGACATTGGGGAAGTATGACTCAATTTGGGTCATTGTCGACAGGCTGACCAAGTCCACTCATTTTATTCCGGTCAGGGTAGATTACAATTCACAGCAATTGGCTAAGATCTACGTGACGGAGATTGTGAAACTACATAGGGTACCACTGTCCATCATTTCAGACAGGGGTACGCAGTTTACTTCTAAGTTTTGGGGAAAGCTACATGAAAAGTTGGGTACACAACTCACTTTTAGCACAGCTTTCCATCCTCAAACTGATGGTCAGTCGGAGAGGAAAATCCAGGTATTGGAGGACATGCTGAGAGCATGTGTGATGGACTTCGGGGGTCATTGGGACCAGTTTTTACCGTTGTGCGAATTCTCGTACAACAATAGCTACCACTCCAGTATTGACATGACACCATTCGAGGCATTGTATGAGAGGAACTGCAGATCACCGATTGGGTGGTTTGAGGAAGGCGATGTAAAGCCTCTGAGCGTAGACTTAGTGAAGGAAGCGCAGGAAAAGGTAAGGGGCATTCATACCAAGTTACTGGCTGCTCAAAGCTGGCAAAAGTAGTATGCAGATCACAAGGTCTGGGACATAGACTTTCAGGCTGGTGAATAGGTATTGTTTAAGGTGTCACCAATGAAAGAGGTTATGCGGTTTGGTAAGACGGGCAAGCTTAGCCCTCGGTTCATCGGTTCGTTTGAAGTTCTTGAAATTGTGGGGCCAGTAGCTTACAAGTTAGCAATGCCACCTAGTTTGTCGAGCATCTATCCGGTATTCCATGTATCCATGCTTAAGCGATACCATGGGGATAGGGATTACATCATCAAGTGGGATGAGACACTTTTCGATAAGGATCTTCGTTGTGAAGAAGAACTAGTTTTGATTCTTGCTCGGGATGTCCAGAGGGTGAGGACAAAGGTGATTGCTATGGTGAAGGTTCAGTGGAAGCATCATCCGGTTGAGAAAGCCACTTGGGAAACCGAGAAGGACATGCGGGACAAGTACCCTCAACTGTTTGAGGATTCAGGTACTACACTTCCCTCTTTTTATTTTCGTAATTTCGAGTTTGATCGTTCGGGGACGAACGATGGGTAAATTGGTATCTGTTGTAATGACTGGGTCGATCGTTACGGGTAGTCCAATCGTGCCAAGTTTTAGAGTTAGAAAACTCCAGGTTCGGGAGTTTGAAATTCTAGGCTAGGCTAGCCTCGGCCGGTTTTGGAGCAAGGTGGAGTCTAGGAAAGTTCGGATAAGGATTGGTCTATGTGTCTTGTGTTAAGATAGTCTTTCGCGTAGCCAAGACATAAAGGAGTCCAGAGGACTTTTTGGAATCAAATTTGGGTAAGTAGAACTCCCGGAATCGCGTTTGACGTGAAGGGGTTATTTCGAGTCGTTGGGGAAAGCAAGTGTGTTGTAAAATGGTCAAAACTGGGAAATTTCTGGACATTCTGTCTGTGACGAGAACAACCGTCCGCGGTAGTGGTGGAAAATACCGCTATAGCGGTGGTCAAGGCGGTCAACACCGCTTAAGACCGCTATAGCGGAAGTCGTCTGCTATAGCGGGACTGCTATAGCGGAGCCGAAGCCGTCCACTATAGCGGGACTGCTATAGCGAAGCAGAAGCCATCTGCTATAGAGGGACTGCTATAGCGGAGCGGGGATCGCTATAGCAGGCCGACGGGATTTTAATGTAGAAACATTCCCCAAAAATATTCAGTTTCACAACTTCATTTTGGGAGAAGGGCTAGGCGATTCCAGGCGATTTTCCTCTTTTTTCCTTCGAATTTCTTCCCTAAGGTAAGGTTTCTACTTCCCAATCTTTGTACTACGTTTTCTATGCGGTAGAATTGCTAGAAGGGAACTTGGAGAAAGGTTGGAATAACCTAGAAATGGTAGAATCCGGGGAAGGAAAGGGATACCAAGCACGAATGTTCTTGGGCATTGTTAAAAGTATGTTATTATGATCATAGGTTGTTAAATTCCCTATTTTTATCCATAAAAATGATAGACGTAGGTGAATTAACAGTGGAAAAGCCCGGGAAAAGGGTGGGATGATCATGGGTGGCCTGGAGTTTGGGCATTTGGTGTAATCCGGGTACTGTGCAGGCCTTGTGTGTTAATGGTATGTACTTGTGTGTTATTTTAGACCAAGAACGAGAAAGGAATCTGGAACACGGGAAAGTTCAGGTTGAATAGAGTTTGGATCATTTCGAGGTAGGTGATGACTTACGATTTCTGTGAATGTTGTATATTCTTGTACTCATATCTAAGTGTTTGTATGAATTACATTGCTTAGGGAAGTTGTGTAGAATGTCTAAGGTTCCTGCTTTACAGTCTGTGTACCCAATACCTTGGCCAGCCTCTGGGCTATCCGTGTTCACAACAGTACCCCTCCACACGGTCCGGAGGAAGACATCGAACCCAATAGACCTAGCTCTTATACCATGTTAAATGAACTTTGGCCAACTCAAGTCCTAAAGATAGCTCAAAGTGATGATGATTGCCCAAGCCATATAAGGAGTCTCATGATCTCGTCCCGATCAAATGTGAGATCTTCATAAAAAAATTAACTAAGAAACTGACTTAGTTTCCTCAAAATCATCTTCCTAGAGAACATTTTTCTCGGAAAACGTCTTTTTTCATACCGAACACACCCTCAATTTTCTTCTTCTTTAAATTATCGAACCCAAAACACACATCAATTTCTAACGGAGTTCTTATTATATGAGCATTTAGTATAACTACTTATTTTATAAATTCAATGATTATGTGAGCATGAAGACTGGACCCTAAGACACTGATATGGCACATCATGTTTTGTTTCGACTTGTACACTTTTTGCAAAAATGATTTCACATTGATGAAAAGCACACACATCTTGACCACATTGGCATGTCTCTTTTTATTGTCTCTTTTTGTACATCTATAGGAAAATCACTTTGTCCAATTCCCATATGAAACTTCTGTCAATATATTAGGGAGTCTTTTTTTTCCTTCCTATCCTGGACTCATTTCAAATTTTATTCTTTTATGTGACATTATAGTACAAAATTTTGGAGATATTCTTTTTCCTAGTGGTATAGTAGCCCTACATGTTTTTTTTTAATTCTTTGCTTTATTGTCGTGGCAATAAGACGTTCTTTCTAGAAAGGTAAGAACCTATTATGTCTTGCTTTTATCAATTTCGCTCCTAGGATGAGCTAATTCAAAAAAAAAAACACATTCACAATTCGAATTTCAGGTTGCAACTCATTTGTATAAAGCCTAAATCTATCATTAGTAACCGCCAATCAGCCATAGGTTGGTGAATTTCTTCTGGGGTCTTGTACACACCGCCCCTCTCCTTTTCTCTAGGAATACTAAATTATTAGCCAAAGGTCTAGTGGAAGTGCTTAATAGTCTAGGGAAACTCCCCTTTTTTGTCATGTATGGTTTATGTTACATGCACTGTTAGCATAATATTTTTTACACCATCAAATTATTTTTACCTGTTGAAGCAGGTAATTTATCTTATTTTTAAAATTATAAATTATAAATTTTAAGCTAATTTACTTGTAAACATCTTTTGGGAGGACAAATTTTAAGAACTTGTAAGCTAATTTAAGAACTTTATTATGAGGATTTATCACGAATGGACAAATTTTATGTTGACTGATAGTCTACCCAACTATGGGTGGATTCAGGGGACTAACTCCATTCATCAAAAAATTATATTGTATATATAAGGTCTAAACTATTTTGTATATATATAGTAGATATTGATGCTCCATGATTTCTTTGTTTAATTTGTTCATTTATTTATATTTTGAATGTCCTGAGTAAATTTCTGACTCTGCCACCGAGTCCAGGATCCTCCTTTATTCGAATTTAAAAACAGTGAGAATGACTAAGGCAATTGCCAATAGTTTCTATTGAAAGACAGGCTGGCTCTTTAGAAAGAGCGTCCTCCTAATCTCATTTTGAAGGAAGAGGTATTGATAATTATCCCAAGGAGGCTTATTACTCAGCTGATAGATCAGGTTAGCCATCCATGATCACTAAACTCACCAAAGTAGCAGCATATGCAAATTTGAATCATAGCTTTCTATATGCTTAAGGAAAATAGGCTTTGCAAAGGTAGGATACAAAAGTGTATTTATATACAATAGAAAACCCCTATAATTCATGGACGGCCACTAGATGAACAAGATCATATTACGAACAAAGATGATCAATAAAGATCCATACTAACACTATTAGAAACTGAGAGTTTTCACTACTAAAAATTACTATTTTTTATTGAAAAATATTTAGTGGCTATTTTCACAGATATTTTGATTTGATCAGGGGAGAAAGAAAAAAATAGTAATGTTTTCATATGAAAAAATTAGGAAGTTTTCAACTATTTTATGAGAATCTATCTCCCACCATGCATTTTTTCAGTGAGCTATTTCAGTGAGAAATGATTGAAAAATCATATTTTATAGTACAAATTTCTCATTGATTCACGGTGGGACAAACCTTTGTTTCTAGTAGTGTTTGTCACCACGAAGTAATGAAAAAATTGCGTTATAAAATATAATTTTCTCACACATTTTTCACTGAACCAACTCACTGAAAAAACGTATGGTGGAAACAGATTTTCATTGGAACTTTGGAAAGCTTCCTAACTTTTCTGTGTAAAAACACTACTATTTTTTTCTTTTCTCGCTGGTTCAATCAAAATATCTGTAGGAATAACTACTAAATTGTATGGGGTAAAATCGGTATGAAGATACACGACAGTAATCGAGTACATAGTTGGGGCGTATGGACACCACAATGAACGTCGTGACAACAACAGCCCCCATAGAGATAAATAAGTTTCTTTCCACCATCGATGGTGACATAACACTAAACTACAAGCAGGGGATAAATGTGTCAGCAAGCGCGGATGAGCCCCTATAGCCACAGAAAACTATCAGCCAACCTACTAACGAATCAGACAGTTGGCATCCTCCCATTGGCGAAACTCCCCTAAGACGTAGCTGGCTTAATGCCTAAGTCTGTACGCTATAAATAGTGACCCTTACTCACTTGTAAAAAGATCCGCTTTCCTCTCTCATATTCAGTATCAATACAATATTAGTTGCTTGATCTCTAAGCTTCCATTACGGTCTATTACTTTGTTGTTTTGCACAAGACCTGTCAGTGGCACGATTCTGCTCTCGGTAGCTCTCGTATATGGCCTTGGATAGCTTAGTGTTAGGACCAAAATAATAAGGTGTCATGCGGAAGCTAGCAAAGCAAACCTCGAAAGACGCCAAGTAAGAAGACAAACGAGAAATACACCACAAGAGACACAATCATTTAACGTGGTTCGGTCAATCGACCTACATCAACAACAGGAGATGAGCAATCCACTATATAAAAGAGAGTACAACATATCGAGAGAAACAACCTGACAAAATTCACTCAGAATAAAAAGGAGGTCCACACAAGTGACACTGCAATACTTGTGACTCACAAATTCTCCCCCTAAACACAACTCTCAAAGCCCTTAAGACTACATTGTGGATGCTACCAAGTTAGGAGGAATGAGCCTCTATTTATAGAGTCATAAACCTTTTCCTACAAGAAAAAAGACTAGCCAATTATGGAAGATTTGTGCTTTCCTTTTAGAATAAGGAATAACCAATTATGGTTAGGAAACAAGGCAAATACCCAACACTTAGTTCGTTCATTTTACTTACTCTCTATCGTCTTTTTACTGTTATCATTTTTCCTTAATTAATCATTGAATACTCTAATCGCTAATAAATTGATAACTCAAGCGAGCTTAAATCGTAACGTGCTCTTGACTCACCTACAAATTCAACTGTACCAAAACGACAGCAACCATAAATATTTTTTAGTGAAAATTTTCTATGGAAAACAGTGATTTAATTTTTTAGTAGTGAAAGTTTTCAATTTGTTTAGATTGAACATGTATAGTTGTTGTTTTGTTGTTTTGTGAGGCTTTATGCAATTTACTATACATCTATTCATCTAGGTTTATTTTCTCCATCTATTTGTCCAGTTCCCATAAGAATTCTCTCTGAATTTTGTCAATGTATCGTGGAGATTTTCCCCATCCTGGCCACGTTTCAATATTTATTCTTTTCTCTGACATTAATATGGTACAATTTTTTGGAGCTAAGGTAATACTATTTCCTAGTGGTATAGTAGCCCTACATATTTTTTTTTGTTGCTTTGTTGTCGTGGAAATTCAAGAAATAATCTAATAATTGAAGTTATATGACTTGTCAACGCGTAAGAGCTTTTACATTATCAAGTTATTTTTATTTGTTGTTAAGGATAATCTATCTTATTTTCAAGATTACGATATTAATGATATTAATATTTTAAGAAGAGTTGCTTGGTTAGAATTTAATATAATTTAAATATGTATAATTTTTAACTCATAATATATGTATCTCAGCTTATTCTTCTTTTTGGTTAGAAGAACATTATTAGGAGGATTTATCATGGGTTGGAAAATTTATTTTGACTATCAGCCTATCACAATCATGAGTGGATTAAGCTGGTGGGCACCGGCAAGGGATTCATTCAAACCCCTTGTCGAAAAATTATGTATATATAGCAATTATTTTATTTTCTTAGTTTTTTCGTTTGTTTAATTAATTTTTTTATATTTTGGATTACCTCAATGAAGATCTCGATTGGCTCTCCATTGAATTCACAATCCTTCTTTATCCAGGCTTAAAAACAATAAGTGAAAAAGCTCACAAACATAATCAATAAAAATTTATACAATCGACTTTATAAAATCGATCTCAAATGATTTGAAATGGGACATAATTGTTATTTTGTTGTTTTATAAGAACTTTATGCAACTGTAGTAGAAAAGATCCTTGTGTCATCATGTCCAAATACTTGTTCGTCCTGTTACTTTCTGTCTCGTTTGGATTTTTCTTTTCTTTATTTTTTGTAAAAAGCAAATATTAATTAATAATACTCTAAACCAGCCAAGTTAACAATAGTTGCTCTGCCTCATTTACAGTGAAATTGAAAAATGCAATTCAATGAGACCTCAATCACGGACGCGAATTCAGGATCTAAAATTTATGAATTTTCACATTAATTTTAAATTAATTTATAATAATAATTGAATTTATAATTTAATATGCATATAGTTTTAGCGGAAACCTTATGTCGTGAAGTTTCGTTCTTCGTTCCGTCGTTGATCCTATCTATGTTTCTATGATGGCTCAAGAACACGCTCATTCTTCAGCCGTTGAGATCTTAGGATAATATACACAGTCCCTGAAGGAAATTGGATCGGGTCACCCATGTGGGTCAACCCGGATCCATGTCTAGAAAATTATATATATATAATTAAGTATTATATATATTTAAATAATTAGTAACTTTAGGGAAAAGACACAACTATTGGGAAGAGTTGTGTCCCTTTAGGATTATAAAAGGTTTCTCTTAACAGAAACTAACGTACCTTTTTCCATTCTCTGCAAAAGACAAGAAAAGAAAAAAAAACATTTCTTTTCCCTCTCTCTCCAATACTCTCTTCTTCTTGTGTGAAGAACTTTAGTAAGAAGATTCCTGTGAAGATCAAAGTGATCTCCATCAAAACGTTTGGAACAATCTTCTGTAACGGGTACGATTTTAGACTGTGCTTTATATGGTGTAGTTCGTCTTTGTATGTGATTACACTTTCTGACTAGTGAAACAAATTCAATGATCCTGCCAACTCTGTGTTTGAGCATATCCTTCAGTCCCCCTGCAAGGTTACTTTAGATAATGGTATTTTCTGTATAAGATTGACATTCTCATTCTAAGGTTACTTAGTACTTAGGTCGTGAGTTTCGATCTTATTAGTCTTTATTTTCATCTCGCGCTGCTCACAAAGAGCTACAAAACAACCGAAAATATTACTGCTAATAAATGAAAGTGAGCACAGCCAAATCAATATGATATATTGATATTCATAGAGAAATTACAATATATAAAATCATATTAAATGAGCTAAGATTCAACATGAAGACAGTTGATTTTGCTAAAAATGTGAATGGTATGATGATGATATGAAAGATTCTTCACAGATTATTCGGACATGTCCTAAATCTAAACAGATATGAAATAATCATATTTCACAAAATGAGAATATTGATGCCATGAATGCTAAGCCTATGCTTGAATGAATTGATATATAAACTTATAATTATATATATCGCATATCTGAAAAGAAAGAAATAGAAATTTGATTGAGAACATATTTCTACCGATAGAACTTATATGCAACCATATTAGAGATTATGAGAAAATTGGTGAGATATTTCCATGTCAAACTTCTATATGTAGATAAGTTAGATTAATCTCTTCATCTCCTCCTTGTGCAAGAAAACACAAATTGAATACTGATGGCGTGCAGTGTGAAGATACAAATTGGAGATGCTATTTTTGGTAAAACTTCTAGAGATGATCAAGGAAAGTGGATATTGGGATATTCATGTAAGATGAAGCCTACCTCAAACCTCACCATAAAGTTATGGAGCACCAAAGAAGAGCTACAGTTAGCAAAAATAATGGGATATAAAGAATTACAAATGGGAATGAACTGTCTACTTGCTGTCAAGCTTATAAGAGAATTCAATCAAGGAAATGGAGTTTTTGCTCCTAACGGATTTAAGTAGTGTAACTTATAATTAACGAATTCTTTCAGCTATTGAAAATACTACTATAGTCTTTTGAAAATACTACTACAGTCTTCCGACTATTGAAAATACTACTACAATCTTTTCAGTGAATTCTTCTTATCTCGTGAACCAATTGTTAACCTAGCTTGCTATACGAGAATAGGAATAAAAACTAACAATTAACTTACCGTTTTTAATAACTCACATTTTAGTCATTTTACTAGTTTATAAACAAAGGAAAAGGGTCATTCGGGATGGCTCAGTTGGTTTGGAGGGTGGTTATCCACACGAATGACCCGGGATCGATCCCCCCTCAATGCCTTCTGAGTCGAGCCTGTCGCACAAGGCTTGCTTAGTGCGGTTTACAGGCTATTACACAGTGGGAGGTTTACCCAGTGCGCACAAAGTGCTCACCCGAAGGGCAGAAACTGTGACAAAAATTATAGCGGCTACGGGTTATCCCGAGATTCGAAGAAAAAAACAAAGGAAAAGGACAAGGGTCGCTAGATTACGTTATACCCAAATAGAATTTGTAGGTCATGCAAAGAGTTCATCCTGATGTGTTGTAGCATTTAATTAAACTGTGTAAATAACATGTAGTCCCCATGCAAAAGAAAATATAATGAACGCCTCAATCATTAAAAAGTTTAGGAATTTTGGTTGTTATAGCTACTACTCTATATAAAGGAGCTCGTGTTAGTACGGGCTAATATATATTATTTTTTTGTCTTGATTTATGTGATACATATAGAATTTAGATACAAGCCTTGCAACTATTTGTATTATGACTGCAAGTTTGTATATTTTTTGCAAAGTTATATTATCTTCTTGATTTGGGAGTGTCCAATCTTCAGACGTGAATTTATCCAATTTCATACTTCGCTATAACTTTTTGTTTTTGACCCAATTTTTTCTCTCTTTATCACTCAATAAAGACAAAAAAGTTTCAAGATAGAAAACACTCTAAAATTTCTTTTACATTCAAACCCATAGCTGATGATAGAACTAGAATAGATATTTTTTATTTCCTACTTACACGAGCTTATATCCTTGCTTTTCTATCAATTTCTAATTTTATACGTCATTATTTATTCCCCATCCCGAGATGTCTAAGCCTACTAATAAAGACAGTAAAGAACGAATGGATTTTCGATGAAAAGAAGGAATAAGGAAGTTCTGAGTTAAGCGGTAGAAATTGGTCCACAGTGAGAAAGTCAAGCGAAGCAATAGAGAAGATGTCCAGCCGAGAGGAAGTCGTAACTGGAGTTAAATGTTGAATGTCCTAAGAAATTAATTGTTCGTGGGATGGATCAACGTTAAACCTTGGGCTCTAGCTGAGAAGCACCCTCCACCCACTTTCATTTTTCTGTGTGCCCAAAAGCCTGCCCATCTGATTTTTGAGACCCTTTCTGATTCTCTCACCCAATCTCATGAGAAGCAAGCCCAGCATGCCCTGCCTTAACCAAGGACAGAGCATATCCAAAAAAGACACAAGTGATTGCCTTGAAATTTTGCTCTTGACTGCGCAGGAATATGAACAAAACACGTGCATCCAAACACTCACAAATGCTTATTATAGTACTGCCCCAGTAAAAAGTTCGTGAAGTACCGTTATAGCTTGGATTATCATAAAATAAGAGGATTTAGGAAATGTCTTAACTACCCAATCTAATATTATGGTGCCGGTTGATTGAATGAGAGGATGGCACCCTTTAATGGCATAATTTTATCTTTTAAAAAAAAATAGTTATCCCAGTAGAGTTTACATTCCTTTATTGATGTTTGGATAAGTATGCTCTAATAATAGATAGTACTAGATATTTCTTTTCTGATACTAATTTGCAAGCTAACCTTTTCTTAATTAGTATATTACCAAATATCTTTAATTTCTATATGAAATCCATTCCTTAATACTGTTAAGACATAATATAATCAAATAATTAAAAATATAATTTCTTAGATTAATCAAATTAATTAATTTTTAAATAAAATTATGGCACACTTTAATATGATATCAAAATGCGTAAGAAGAATTTTTAAGTGCGAACCTCATGTCATTTATTATATATATAAAAAATTCTTCATCCTATGAAAAGAATCAGACCCCATAAACATTCAATGATACAAATGAATTCTCTGTGTATTTCATTCAAAGAGGACAACCTCTTAAAAGGTCCACATGTGGGGAGATGTCTTAAAATATAATATAATTAAAAATATATTCTCTCTAACACTTTAATTTTTTATAAAATCAGATTGTCACACTTCAAACAGCTAGAATAATGTCCCAAATATTGATATACCATTACAAAATCAGAAAAATACTCCATCGAGGATTATTGCTTCTATTTTTGAAAGATTATGAATATATATACTTTGGAGATATAGAAGCACGGTATGTTATAATAATATTCAAGATAAGACCACGCGGCGCAATAAGGACTAAAATAACTTCACTAACTCACTCTTTTTTTTTTTGATACATTGAAAAATACTAAGTAAATGATTTAAAATCGTTCATAAATTAAATTTCATTTCATTGATCGTATCTGACTCATAGTATCAAATCTTCGATTTTCATTTGCTAGAAATTGTATGCTAGCTCACCGAAGCTTCTAGGTGGCCAAGAAAAGACGTATCCTTTTTTTTTTTGTCCAAATTTTTTTGTCAAGAGTATCATATAATATAGGAGATAAAAAAAATGTTTGGAAAATAATTATTTGAATTTTGGACATTTGCATGATGTACGAAGAGATGATAGAAAAGAAAAACAAGAACAGTTGTAATTCATCACTTGTATTTTTTCCTTTAGCCAAAAAGAAAAGGGTGAGATTAATAATGACCACATTATATTATATAATTTTTAAATTTTATGGGCGTAAGAAGCTTGGATGATCACTCAATTTTGGGTAATGGGTTATTATAGTCACTCAATTTTATTTTGTCATTGAAAAGTCACTCAATTTTGTCAAATTAGCTTCCACGATTATTGTTTCTGAAAATATAATTTTTGTATTTATTTAATAATGTGACGATGGTAAATTTTTAGAAAAAAATATTTTAAAATTAATATTAAGTTCTCATTTAAATCTTTTATTCTTATTTTTTTTGGTTTTTAAATTTGTTTTTGTTTTTCTACCAACAAACAGAAATTCCTTCCAGCTTGCTTAATTGTTTAGTGTACCTATTCCACTTCATTTATTAAAAAAATATTGTTCTAAAAGAAGTATGTTGGTATCTCCAGACTCCATTTAACTATAATATTTAGGTGTAATTATGAATATTTTACGAATGCATAAAAGATATTTGAGATGATAAATCTTCATCTTTTGAGTTCTTTGTTTACAACTCAGTTTCTTCAACTGCTAACTAAAGATTACTAATGAATCCTTGAGAAAATCTCATTACTAAAAGTAAATACCATGCTACAACCTACAAAGTGAAAAATAAAGAGGAGAGCTTAATGGTTCGAACTTTTTTTTTTAAAAAAAAATCCTATATAACAATAATGATATTCTTTCATCTTCCGAGTTGTAATGTGATTTATTTTCCTCTGAAACTTACTTTCATACACTAACTTGGGAAAATTTTCTTCAGCCAAGAAGTATTTTTTTTTAAAAAAAAAAAAGTAAAACTTTTTTATCATCTCAAGCAAAGAAATTATTTGAGTTGTAGAAAAAAAGAGAGCACAACTGCAAACTTAAAAATAAAAAGAGCTAAACGGGGCGGGGCAAGGCGGGGGAGGGCTAAATAGGGCAGGGTGAAAAATAAAAAAAACTATTAAACGAGAGCAAGGCAAGGCGGGTTGAATCTGTAGCAGGGCAAGGCTTCACCTGCCCCGCCCTATTGCCATCTCTAAATATATCTAAAGTTATATTTAAAATAATATCTTATTAATTTTAATTAATAAAAAATAATGCGATAGAAAAATAAAATAAAAATTATGAAATTGCTAAGATAAGATAATACAATCGGTTATAAAAAATGTGAATATGATTATTTGGGTATATCTCGTAATATATCTAAAATATTTATATTTAAGCCAATGTCATATTGAATTCGATTAATGAAGAATAACAAGAAAAATAAAAATAAATTAAAAACAAGAAAATATGAATAAAAAATTGACAATTGTCATATCATTAAGTAGGTACCAAACATTATATTTTGGGGAATAATGACTATAGAAGCTAAGTTGGCAAAGTTGAGTGACTTTGGAGGCTTATTACCTAAAATTGAAAGACTATTGAAAGACAAAACAAAGTTGAGTGACTATGTTGACCAATTACTCAAAATTGAGTGACCATCCAACCTTTTAACTCATTCTATGGTCCATGTTCAACACTTTTCAACTTTTCTTAATGATAGATCATTTATACTAAGGTGTTATTTGTGTATCTTAATCTCCTTTTAAAGAATTATTAATCATCTCATGAAAATCCAATGTTCTTTCAATAGTAATGTTTGATTAGCTTGTGCATACGTACCTCGATTAATTTGTTAGTTAATTTAGAGACGAATTCAAGACTTTTTCAACTTTTCTTAATGATAGATCATTTATACGAGTTTGGAGCCTAAAGGGCAACTTTTTTTCCCAAAAATTCCAAAAGGGCAAGGAAAAATTAGGTATAGACCAAAGGAGCAAAAGCGTACCCCTTTGTGCGCCTTATGAAGGACGGTAACGGCACCGTTAATGGAAGGCGTGGACTGCATAACGCCTTACAAGGTGTGCAGAGCCACACGCCTTCCTAAAGATAATTTCCTGACATGTCCCACTGACTCATGTAAGGCGTGCTTGGATTAACGCCTTACATGCATGCAAGGCGTGTATGGGCAAACGCTTTACATTATTTTATTATTATTTTTAGTACTCAATATTTTTATTTTACATATTTTAAATTATATAAGATCATTAATTAAGTCTCTAATATTCGTAATTATTTTTTAATATAATTTTAAATTTATATTAATTTTATGTTATTTTTAATTTAATTTTCATAAATAATATTTTATTTAAGATATAAGTTAGTTTTATTATAATTTATAGTTGTAAGAAAATATCATCACATAAAAAAATATACGTATAAAATGAGTAATTAATTTATAATTTAATCTAAAACTTATGCAATTGTTAAATTAGAATAGGGGAACATGAAATTGTTAAAAATACAATACATATTTTGTGATGAAACAAGAATCATACCGAAAAGATGTTGAACGTGCATTCGGGATTTTGCAATCACGTTTTGCAATTGTCGCGGGCCATCACATTTTTGGAGAAAAGAAGTGCTCCATGATATAATGACTACATGTATTATATTGCACAAATGATAATCGAGGATGAGCGTGCTCTTAATGCACCAATTCAAGATATTCCGAAAGCTCCAACACCAACGTAATGGTAGAAATGGCAGTAGATGAAAATAATCTATTTGAATAATTTTTAGCCAGACATAAAAAAGTTAAGGACAGAAATGTTCATTTTGAACTTCGTAATGCATTAGTAGAGCATTTATGGGAGCAACGTAATAATGTTGAAAGTTGAATATTTTTTAAGATGTAATTTTTATTTAATTGTATTTCATTAATTTTTTAAGATGTAATTTTTATTTAATCTAAACTTTCGAGCATTTCTTGCAAAAATGTGATGGCCCAGTGACAATTGCAAAACGTGATTGTAAAATCCCGAATGCACGTTCAACATCTTTTTGGTATGATTCTTGTTTCATCGCAAAATATGTATTGTATTTTTAACAATTTCATGTTCCCCTATTCTAATTTAACAATTGCATAAGTTTTAGATTAAATTATAAATTAATTACTCATTTTATACGTACAAAGGGGAAAAGGCGTGCCCTCGGTGTGCCTTACCACAGGCGTTAACAGCGCCATTAGGTAAGGCGTGGCCTGCCACACGCCTTACAAGGCGGGCAGGGCTACACGCCTTACGCTTTGACTGCTGACATGATGATGGTAGGCGTGCAGGGCCCAACGCCTTACAAGGCGTGCTGGGCCACACGCTTTGCCCGTCATACTTACAGTACAAGGTTTAACACCTTGTTTACATACAACACCTAACATGCATGCACAAAAATATTGTCTATATATGTTCACGTTTTTTACACTTTACTCATCTCATTTTTTACACTTTACTCATGTCATCTCCAATTTTAAAATGAATGAAAATAAGGTAAGAGTGAATTTATATTGGGGTGGTGAAGTTGTGCATGAAGGCGGTTCTGTGAGATATAGTCGACTTCCTAAAGTGGTGCAATTTTTTTTATTATCCCTGAAATATGAACGTTTGCAAACTTTGTTTAGAAAAAAAATGGGTGTTAGTAATCCTGAAGATGTAGTGGTTATCTCTGATCGATATCCAGGTTATTTTACATCCAATGGACAGCCAATATTTCATGAAACTTGTATTTGGAATGATGATTCTTTATCTTTATTTCTTCGTACTAGTGAAGTTTTTGCTAATCGCCACATGGATCTACAAACGCTTGATATGTATGCGTTAGTTGAACATTCCCCTAATGTTCAAGAATCCGGCGATAGTGAGTTTGATCTTAGAGAAACTTGTTATTTGCCGGATTTAAATGTTGATTCAAGAGGGCCAGTGCAACAACAAACAATGTTAGATATTGAAAGGCCGTCAAGTCATTTTTGTGATTCGGGTACACAATTTGATGGTGTATGTGAAACACAGTATCAAATTTTTTTTGAATTTGTGAATAATTTTGATACGGTAGGACCTAGCAATGCATCTAGAGATTTTAAAATTTTCAATTCAAGCAGTCCACAATGTCCTCCCGTGGAAACAATTGATAGGTAATAAAAAGATATTTTTATTTAATTAAGCAATATTTATTTTATACTTAATCAGTTGATATTATGAATTTTATAGGTCTAATAATTGTGGAGGTACGCTTATTCAGCTCGGACAAATTGTGGGCCACTGTGATGATTTACTAGTGGAGCCGAACATTGACGAACCTGCACACTATGAATCGACGGAGGATAATCAAACCTCTGATGATGATGAAAATGTTAATAGAGAGACTGCACCTACTGGTGATTATACCAGTAATGATTTCTCTGAAACAATTTTCATATTTGAATCACACTGAAGAAAGCTCGGAAGAGTTTGGGTTCATAGTGAATGATGATTCTTTTCGAACTCCACTTTGGAATAAGAATAATCCAGAAAATATTAAGTCAAGTTAGATTTTTGATATATAAAAATATTCAATTAAATTATTTTAGTGAGTCTAATTATGAATAATGTTATTTTTTTTATCTCCAATCAGGTATGATATTCATAAATAAAAAGCAAATGAAATCTGCTGTGAGAATGTATAGTATGGCCAAAGGAACGGAATACCTTTGTGATCAATCTAAGGGAGACTGTTGGAAGGTTATTTGCAAACAATATAATGCGGGGTGCGAATGGATGATATGCTTTAGATAGATTTCAGGTGGTATGTGGAAAGCAGGAAAGATGATTGAACACAGTTGTACTCCGGATTGGTATAGGGAGGATCATTTCAATCTAAACAGCAATTTTATTGCTACTTCATTGATTCCTTATATTATGGAGGACCCAAATATTAATATCAAGAAGATTCGCGAAATCATCAAAGGATTGCACCATTTTACTCCTAGTTACAGAAAAGTTCAAAAAGGTCGAAGAAAGGCATTTGAAAGGGTGTACGGTATTTTGAAGGTTCTTTCAATGTATTACCTACATATATGAAAGCCTTGCAATATTTTAATCCAGGCACTATTGTTGAGTGGGTGCACGATTCTACAACAATGCAAGGTGAGCAAATATTCAAATGTTTATTTTGGACTTTTAAAGCATGCATTGATGGTTTCAAAAGTTGTAGGTCTGTCATTTCAATAGACGGCACTCATCTTTATGGCCTGTATGATATTAAACTCTTAATCGTTGTTACAATTGATGCAAACGAAAATATTTTTCCACTTGCATATGCTGTAATTGCGATGGATGAAATGGATGATTTTTTATATGTTGCCAGAATTCTGAATCTGCACGGCGTACGGTCAAACATGTGTCTTCTCCCTTTAATTCTCTGGTCCATATTGCTTCTGAACGATGTTTATGTTGTAAACATAACACATCATAATTCATTGGACCGGGATGTACAAAGTGTGAATATTCCATAACTATACACAAATAAAATTAAAATTAGTAACCATAAGATTGTAAATTTAATTTTTATAATTGAATATAATAAGAAAAAACACAAGATATTTAATAATATAATTACCTTTCTTACACAAATTGAATTTTCAAAAATTTGAAAAATTGAAGGTAACAAGATTTATTTTTACATATAATACTTCTGATTGTGTGTGAATTTTTTTACAAATGAACATTCCTACTATTTATAAACATGCATGGCGGTGTGCATGCAGAATGGGTCTGTGGGTGTGCCACCTTGTGAGGCGTGACAGGTTGCACGCCTTGTCAGCCTTCACAAGAGGCTTGTCTTTTTCTTTCACGTGAAGGGAATATATTCCCTTGGCCTTGGCCAACTCGGGAATAAGCAGAGTGGACTGGGTAAGGCGCGTGGTCCTGCCTGCCTTGTAAGTGGTGTGGCAGGCCACGCCTTATATCATGTCGGCTGTCAGAAAGTGTAAGGCGTGCAGCCTTGACCGCCTTGTAAGGCGTGTGGCAGGCTACGTCTTACCTTTGACGGTGCTGTTAACGTCTGTGGTAAGGCACACCAAGGGGCACGCCTTTGCCCCTGTATATAATGAAATTTCAATTGCTGTTTTGGAATTTTCAAAAAAAAAAGTTGTTCTTTTGGCTCTGGACTCCAATTTATACTAAGGTGTTATTTATGTATCTTAATCTCCTTTTAAAGAATTATTAATCATCTCATGAAAATCCAATGTTCTTTCAATAGTAATGTTTGATTAGCTTGTGCATACGTACCTCGATTAATTTGTTAGTTAATTTAGAGACAAAGTCAAGACTTGAAAAGTTTATGAATCATGCAAACGTCAAAATTAATACATAATAATAATTGGATTGACAACTATCTCCGCCTCACAGCATGATCAGTTTATTGCATAATATTTTTGGTTCACTTCGTGTCACTCTCGATTAACAGAAGGGGGAGTACTGTACTCTACACCTGAACCAGCAGCCTTCGTGCCAAACAAAACCACCCTTGTCCCTTTAATTTCTCCATTCCGCCTCAAATATTAATAGATATTAGGAAATTTCTTAATACATGTAGTTATTGAATTCACGTGCACCCCTAGTCTCATCTCTCATGCTAGTTATCATTAGTTACCTTTTAACAAAGGTACCAGATTCCACCAAGATTTAGATAAATAAAGAGAAATAATTACTTAAACTTTTTTTTTTGTCTTTACACGGAAATTTAAACCATTCTCTCTCATAATAATTTTCACCGACTTTATTGACTGCTACACGAAACCAAATCATTTGTCTCGGAATTTTCTCTATATAAGTTGCAATCATCTCCCATACCAAAATAATCCATGAGCCTTTGATTATTAATTTATCATTCATCAACATGTTAACCTCATATCCTACAACCACTACTTCTCCCATAACCTCCGTGGACTGCCAAAACCAAGTGCGTTCATGGAGGTTTCTTCGTTCGCTCATGGAACTTCTGATTCCTCGATGCAATTGCATCTTTGTTGAAGAAGAAAATGACGATAAAAAACACATACCCTACTTCAAACACATCTCGTCATCATCATCATCATCCTCAGCCACAACCATTACAGGCACAATCTTTGGTTCGCGTAAAGGAAAAGTCAACTTTTGCATCCAGTCAAACCCTAATTCCACAAACCCTATTCTCCTTCTTGAACTTGCGGTTTCAACCTCTTCACTTGCTCGCGAAATGCAAAAGGGGATAGTGAGAATCGCGCTCAAGAGTACCACAAATGATTACTCTTCTTCTTCGTCGTCGTCTTCTCTTTTGTCTATGCCAGTATGGAGGATGTATTGTAATGGAAAGAAAGTAGGGTTTGCAGCTAAAAGAAAACCTACAAAAGTTGATTTGCAAGTTTTGAGACAAATGGAGTCAATTATTGTTGGAGCTGGAATTATTCATGGGAAAAAAGGAGTTATAAAAAGAGATGATGATGATGATATAATGTATCTAAGAGGAAAATTTGAAAGGGTTCATGGATCTAATGACTCAGAGTCCTTTCATTTAGTTGATCCTGAAGAAAATATGGGTCAAGAGCTAAGCATTTTCTTTCTACGATCTCTTAATTGATTAGCATCTAATTAGTAGTAGTAATACTCTTTTTTTCTTGTTTTACATTTTGGTTCTAGTAACTTTTTAGTGGTTATGTAAACAGACCCTTAACTATATATTGTAATTGTTGAGAATATAAAAGTGTGTTCTCCCTAATAGCTTAAGCTTTTAGATAAGATGGTCACATACAGGGACGGTTTAATAAGATCGTTGGCCTACAGTCAACTTTCACGGGAGGCCTTATTTTTTTTGTTTTGCTCAATATGTTTTAAAAGAAAAATTAACTTATAAATCTAAAATATGCAAAAAGGAGCCTTCATCCTTCCTAACTAGAGGTTTTGGGTTCAAACCTAATAAAAAATATTTTGTTAGGGAGTGTTTTCTTCTTTAATTGGCCTTGCGTGTCTCAAAAATGAATCAATAGAAAAATTTAATACAAATACCAAATACTTGATGAAAAAAATTTGAGCCCCCAAAATTTGGGGGCCTAAAGCCCTCGCTTTATTAGCTTTGGCCCTCTGAGCGCCCCTGATCACACACTTCAATATGATATTAGAACATGAAAAAATCCTAGAATCGAATTTTACCGCCACCCATTATCAAAAAGAATTTTCACGTGCTTGCCCATGAAAATGAATCTGGTCAAATGGTCACACTAAAATGTGACATATTGGAGTGGAAGTAGAGGTTTACTTCCTTGTCTTTTATAGAATGGACAAAACTTTAACAAAATTATGCTTCTCACTTTCATGTTTTAATTTGTTAGAAATAAAAAAATTGGACCATTTCTTGATTTGGGGATTGTCAGTTTTGCGTTGAAGCTATGCTAATTCTCTCTGTATCGTTTTCAATGTTACCTTCAATTATGCTTCTCATCGATATTGCATTTCATTCGTTCCAAGGAAACTTCTCATAATTACAAAGAGAGATTCAAGATTAAAACTTGTTAAGTGATCTCAACCTTTAAGAATAACAGTATATTATACTTTTGAAATTATAAGTCTAAATTTAATATTTGTTAAAATTTTATCGGATTTTAACATGTATATATCTATTTTCTATGTAAAAAATATTGGGTTCTATTGAACCCACATCGAACATATAGGCTCCATTTGTCTCTATATATGTTGTAAAACCTGGACTTATTTTACTCAATTTAAATATGTTTTTGTTAATTTATTTATATTTTTAACACATAATAAGTTGTAATTAATTAGCTGTATTCATTTGGGAACCAAATTTTGCAGGAGAAAAAGGTGTCTGGTGAGGATCATGTATGTTTATGTTGGGTTAGTGCGCTACTGAAATGATGCTGGCTTTTTGTTCTTGTGAGCTGTTTTTCTGGATTAATAATTTACATGTTGATGTGAGTATTGTAGGTCATAGATAGAATGATTGATATTATATTGTAATCTCTATGACTAAGTATATATAAGACACAATGCTTAATTTTGTTAAATGAGATTTAAAATTCAAGTGATGAGACCCTAATCAAGTACCTATTATGTTGATAAAACAAAAGTACTCTCTCCGTTTATTTTTACTTGTCTTAGTAGACTTTGCACACCCTTTAAGAAATAATATATGAAATGCATATTTTACCATGATGTCCTTATTAATTGATATATAGTCTTAATAGACTTGAGAAATGATTTAACCAACAATGTTTGTGATGGAGTGGTAAGTACTCCTTTATAGAGGTTTTGGGTTCAAGTTCCCTGGGTATGGAGTCGCCTTGGTTAGGGAGCGCTTTATCCCCCGATGGGGGACTTTTCAGCACAAATACGGATTTAGTCAGATTCCAATACAGGCATCGAACACCGGATGAAAAATCAAAAAAAGAAAAAAGAGATAATTTGGAATGAGTAGTTACTAGTTAGTATCAAGGGTAAAATTACATGGGGAAAAATTGTCTTTCTCTTGATATACTATAGTGAACATGTAAAAATGAAAATTTATTTTTAATATAATGAACAAGTAAAAGTGAACAAAAAAAATACCTAATGTGTTAGATTAGGATTCATGGGGATGGGGAAAAAATGTTTTTCTCATATTATAATGGACATGTAAAAGTAAAAATTTATTTTTAACATAATGAACAAGTAAAAGTAAATGAAAAAAATAAGTAATGGGTTAGATTAAAATTCATGGGGATGGTAGTCGCAATGAATTGAAGAGAATTAGATTGGGGCAGGAGGAATAGTGAGAAACTCGGGTGGTGAATTAATTATGACATTTGCTAAGAATGTTGGAAAAGGTACTAGCACCTTGTCGAGACTAAAGACTCTCGTTTGGTCATAGATTTTGAAAGTTAAAATTTAAAAAAATTGAGTTTTTAAAGATGTGTTTAGGCGTGCATTTTACTTGAATTTTTTTAAAATTGATACGTTAAAATGAATTTTTTCTCAAAAACTGGTCCAATTTTTTTTAAAAAATGATCAAATTTTATGACCAAACAGATATTTATGGTCAAACGCTAGCTAAATCTATGGTCAAACGCTAGCTAAAACTGCACTATGGTCAAAAAAAATCAAAATTTAATTCAAAATCTATGGTCAAACCCTAGCTAAAACTGCACTTACTGGGGTGAGTTGGTGTATTTCTAATGGCTTGCATAATTCATCCTTATTTCGAACTTTAATGTTGAAATCCAACACTGCTACCGAGAATCGAATCAGGTTGCAAATGTTATGGCCAAACGTGACAAACTCCTAAAAAATTACTATTTTCCTATTGAAATTTTCCGTTAAAAAATGTTCAGTGGCTATTCACGCAGATATTTGATTGAATTAGTGAGAGAAAAAATAGTAGTGTTTTCAAATGGAAAAAATAGAAAGTTTCTCAATATTTTAATGAGAATTTGTTTATCACCATGTGTTTTCTCAGTGAACTAGTTCAATGTAAATGGATGAAAAATTATATTTTATAACATAATTTTTTCATTGATTCACGATGAAAATAACTTATGTTTCTAAAAGTGGCATCAATATTGGGGGACTCTATTTCGTTTGAACCCAAAGATCTTCCTAAAAGTGCCATAGGCCCGTATATTCTTTGACAAGGCTCAAATGGCCTCTATAAAGCATAACATATAGGCAAATTCCTTTTGAAAAGCTAACACTTTTGATGTATATGATGTCTATAGGACTTGTCAATAGTCCCAATAGGTTACCTTTTTCCTATAGGACTTTAATTTGTGTAACACTCTGCTTCATTTATAAAAAATGTTCGCAACTATATCGAAAGGATACTAATTAAGTCGACCATTAATAACTAGTTAAAATACCATGAGTGGTCTGATCCCTCTATTTGATCAGACCTCTCTAAGAAAAATAAAAAGCAAACTCTCATAGTTCAGAGCCCAGCTCCAACAATTTCTTCATTAGTGAGGTGAGGTACTTCTTTTAATTTGAAAAGGTTTGCGCCACCTTAGACATAAATTATAATAAAAATGTCTTTTTTCTTTCGATATATTAAAAAAAGGAAAAATACTGATAGAGTCTAAATTAGCAACCATGTTATAAGTGTAGATGGCTCACCACTGAACTAAGTCTCTCGATCTAATAGCCACTAAGTTCAACAACTACTCTTCAATACTTACAAATAATACAATGTTTTATGTTTCACATTTCTTAATTTACTATGTCAAAAGTAGTACTTTTATAAACTGATTTTCACTTGTGGGATCCTATCATCTGATATAATGTAACGACCGGACCCGTCGTTACCTTAAGAATCAGAAATTGAATTATTTCGGGAATTAAATTAAAGTACGTTGTTTAAGTAGGGTGACGTAAGGGGGAAATTTCTGTTTTAGCTGAAATGACCCGGGCTGACGTCACTCCGCTATAGCGGTAATTATTATGCTATAGCGGGACCGCTATAGAGGAGGGCTAACCGCCATAGCGGAGTAACGGGAAACAGAAGCTCAGAATCGGGATTTTATTAAAAAGCTTCTCCTCCTCAGTTAGAAAACATACAAGAGTTTCTCCAAAAACCCTCCCATGCTGCTCCAAGGCTAGGGAATCATGAGGAGAAGGGGTCATGGCTGGAGGGACGCGGAACAGCGGATTCCAGGACCATCATTCAGCCGGGAACGCCTTCACGAAGTCAGAAATGTGCGGTTGCAGCTGCTTGGCGTCCAGGTAGGCTAGGTTTTCATGAGTAGTTAGACCCGCTTACATTC
The DNA here is from genome assembly GCA_003996215.1 of Jaltomata sinuosa. Classification (NCBI taxonomy): domain Eukaryota; kingdom Viridiplantae; phylum Streptophyta; class Magnoliopsida; order Solanales; family Solanaceae; genus Jaltomata; species Jaltomata sinuosa. Next base: position 642,559 of record QJPP01007186.1, on the reverse strand, counting down.
TGTACTTGTTGTATAATGGAATGGAGAATTCATGTTGTAGGCCTTCGGACACGGAGTCTGGTAGAGTTGGTATTAGTTATGAGTGAGCTAAGGCTTGGTTGGATTGAACTGTGGATTGATTGTAGTTAATTGGGGCTGTTTATGTTGTCTTGGTATGCTAAAAATGATAGACTCAGGGACTGAGATGTCGGAAAGGTTTGGAAAACTGGGGATTGCAAAGACAACTAGGTGGGTATGAAAATGGAAAACTCCTAGGTGGGAGTTTCGGGAATGCGAAAGGCATGTTAAGGAATCTTTGGTTGCTAAGGGCTAAGAGTGAAAACTCGTATTGTTGTTATCTATGTATGTCTCGGATTAATGGGGTGGTTAAATTATGTTAAAAAGGGGAGACCGTTCATTGTGTGTAAACAAGGGTGAGTGTGTTTAGTCTTCGAACGAAGGTAAAGTTTCAACTATATACCCGGAATAGAGGGTAGGTGATGGCTTACGATTTCTGTGAATATTGTATGTGCTTGTACTCTTATCTAAGTGGTTGTATGAATTGTATTGCTTAGAGGGATTATGTAGAATGTCTAAGGGTCCTGTTTTACAATCTGTGAGTTGAACAGTGTGTACTTGTTGGTTTACAAGTTGTGTGTTCATATATTGACTGTGGATTGTTGACATTCGGTTGGCTCGGGTACCACGCCTGGTACAAGTATAACAAACGGTTGGCACGGGTACCACGCCTGGTACAGGTATAACAAACGGTTGGCACGGGTACCACGCCTGGTATAGGTAAACTAACGGTTGGCACGGGTACCACGCCTGGTACAGGTATAACAAACGGTTGAAACGGGTACGACGCCTGGTACGAATTACTAACGGTTGGCTCGGGTACCACGCCTGGTACGGGTTTACTTTTCTGTATCATTGCATTGTTACTGATTGCATTGCATTGACTGGTATTAGTTCCGTGAGTGGGCCGGGTTACCTTGTTGAATTGTGATATTGGTTGGTGGTCCTTGAGTGATCGGAAATTCTGTTATATTCGTTGAATTGGTCTTGATTTAGGTCGGGTTATCTTTAACACTTAGGTGTTGGTTAGAAGGGATCCCAGGATGGATCTGGACTAGACAAAAAGAAGAATTATGGATTCTGTGATTGTTGTTTAGAGGGGATCCTGGAGTGGATCCGGGCTATACGACAAGGGTTGTGTTGGTTATGTTGTTGATTTGATCATAGTTATAAAAGTGATTTACATGTGGTTGGTAAACTAGGGAATTGACCAAAAGTTTTACATGGTGTGACTAGCGGGTAATATCCTGGGAGGAGTTGTTTAAGGATCCGGGGCGGGTCCGGGTTACTTGTGCGTAGTGGGTCTGGAATGACAGGGTTTGGGTTGTTCCTGGATGCATAGTCATGGGGGTTGACTAGGTAAACAGGGAGGCAGTTAGAGTTGAATTTAACGGTTGGGCTAAGGGTTATGTGACTTGGGAAGTCTAAGGTTAGTCTGACTTGGAAAGTCTAAGGATAGTGTGACTTGGGAAGTCTAGGCTTAGTGATGTTTTGGAGAACCAGAGAAAGAGGGGGTTGGCAGTAGAAGGAATAGAAAAGGTTGAGGTAAGGGGTGCAAGTGGACGATCGGTTGAGATCGGGTCCGGTAAGGGGAAAGGGGCAAAGGATGGGGTTACTTTGTTTATTTTCATGCTTTCCCTATTTTCTTATATGATGGTAGGAATGGATTCGGGTCGACCGATGATGCCTACCAGTACGTGTGGTTGTACTGACTCTAATCTTGCTATACCTTTTTGGTATAGTCTGGTTGCAGAGTTGGTGGTGTTTCATAGGTACATGACGTTGGTGATCTCCAGCAGCTTCTGTCCTTCGATTCCATGACGAAAGTTGTGTCTCTTTTACATGTTCTGTATATCTTGTAGTAGCTCTTGTACCTGTTTAGACTAGGTCTTAGGGAGGGTGATTTATATTCAAAACTGTTTTCTATTTTCAAATGTTGTAATAACAAGGTTTTCATAATAAAAAGAAAGACTATTTTTTTACTAATTCCTATTTTCCGCAAGTTACCTGTTGGACAGGGGGTGAGAATTCGTCTATCTAAGTGGTTAGAGTAGGCGCCCGCACGATCCGGTAGATTGGATCGTGACATATAAATAGACAAAAGAGGCCAAGATTTTCACTGGAAATGACCATAAATTGCCTTATTGTCCTCTTTTCCTAGCACAACATGCAGCTGGGAAAACCAACATATTTAGTGGAGTCAAAAAGTTTCTGCTTACTTGAGCTTTTTGCATTTTATGTTTTATTTTTAATAATTCCGTCTTGGAGAGACGGGGGATTTGACATAGACCCTATCATGTTTATCATAATTCATAAATAAAGTGCAAACAAGAGGGGAACATAAAATCGAACCTCTAATTAAATCCAAAATTAAAGCAAAAAGAGGTCAGATCCAATTTTGGTGATATTCAAAAAGTGAATATCCTAGAATCTGGTTGTAATGATTTGAACCAAAAAAATAATTTAGTGAACTTGATTGAGCCCGTCTGTATTAGCTGATTATGAATTATTAATAAGTTTTAAGTGCTGAAAAATATCTTTAATTGGTTAAATTGAATTTATAAATAAGTAGTTGACTTTTTGTCACGTTCCGAGCGTACACTCTGAAAATAATTGGCACCAAATTTCATTGTTGGCCGGAGCAAACTCATATATAACATGGCATAAACACAAAGCATACATCTAAACATGAGCAGAACACATAATTTAAACAATTATTTGAGAGATACGTTAAACATCAGGCAAAAAGTTTTGTAAATGAAGTACTTTTCGTAAATCATACTCTTTGTCCCATTTTATGTGGCAGTTTTCGCTTCCCGAGAGTCAAACAGTTTAAGTTTGACCGTGAATTTGGACATGCATTCTTTAAGTTTTTTGAAATAAAATTTATATATTTGAAAACTACATAAAAAGTACTACAAGTCTCAATAATAGACAATTCAAAATATTTAAAAGATATATAAAAAAATTATGGTCAAAAATAGACTTGTTTGAATCTCGAAATTCGAAATATGCCACATAAATTGAAACGAATGGAGTAGTTTAAATTCATGAAGCAACACAAAAGTCAAAAATTGAAGTGCATGTCATAAAAGCATACTAACTGACTATTTATGAAACCTCTAACATGACTAAGTATTGTCTATCAGGACAAGGCACCCGGCATACCTTTAAGAAAAATATTAGGAATAGATGAAACAAATGACACGCTCCAAGAACAAGTGGGGCTTACCAATAACTGAGGGAGTGTATGACCTAGTGGACTAACTTAAGTACATATAAAATTGTACTGTATGTGATATGGCAAAATAAAAAGTAGGACATAACTAATAGAGATGGAATGGACATGAAAACACATCAAAGTCATGACATAAGGAGCTAGATAAAAGAAGTAAGAAAATATTAGGTTATAAAATATGATTTCCTCACTCATTTTTCATCGAACCAGCTTATTGGAAAAATGTATGGTGAAAAATAAATTCTCATTGAAATAGTGGGAAGCTTCCTAATTTTTTTCGTGTGGAAACACTACTATTTTTTTCTCACTGATTCAATCAATATAACTGTGAGAATAGCCACTGAACATTTCAACTGGATAAATGGCAACTCCCTACGATTAGAAGAAGATTTGAGAAATGCAACTTTTTTGTTAGTTAATTACTTATGGTACTTATGGAAAGGAACTTATATAGGCTTCTTCCTTTCCTGTAGATTGTTGGATCAATCTTTTTTACTCATAAGAGGCATGCAAGGTCTATGTCCTCCTCTAATCTTCTGTAAGTTTCTCTACTTATATAGTACATGGTAGGGGTCCAGCCAAACCCCCCACATTCTTACGCTCACAACTTAATGGTGATGGCTTATATATATTAAAAAAAAAAAAAAAAAAAAAAAAAAAACATATTTCAGTGAGAAATTTCAATAAAAAAAACATTGAGTTTTTAGTAGTGAAACTTTACATACCTGTACATGCAAATGTTGTCGGCCATTTCCCACGTCCAGTGAGTTTGGAAACAAACCATCCTGTCCCTTCGAGAACATCCGATAAAATTAGAACGATACAGAGAAGATTAGTTGCACAAGAATGACACACAAATTGAGAAATGAAAATAAAATTGAGTAATATTACCTAATTGCCTTCTAAATATTGATCAGAGTATATATATTGTATCAATGTATGTCTCACGATATGTTGTTAAATGAAATCATCTCATTTTCTCTAATTACAATCAATGTTCACTAATAGGGGAATTGGTTATAACACTGAAGACAAATCATATTCAATTTATCGAAGTTAAGATGTTATAAAAGTCATTAGCCTCTGTTGTATAGTCTTTTTCAGATATCACCTGAATGTATGCATGTGATCCATTAATCTTTAAATCAAACATCACGACAGCGTAGTTGGATAAGTGAATTTTAAATACCAAATGGTTAAAAAATTTGATTAGACGAAGGATCAATTGGCACATTCTAGGTTGATCTTGATCATCAGATTGGACCAAATATGCAATATTACCAAAACATAAAGGAGTAATTTTGGGAAATAAAAACTTATTAGGAGCTAAATGGTTCAATTAAGAAATGGAGGAGGAAATTTGTTACTCCTTCCGTTCACTTTTATTTGTTCACTATTTCAAAAATAGTTTTTTTATTTTTACTTGTCACTTTTAACATATCAAGAAATGACAAATATTATTTTTCCGCGAAATACATAAATGGCCCCTTTAACTTGCCAGGCTTTTCCTCATAGGCACCTCAATAAGACCTTGTTCCTATTGAACCCCTGAAGTTATTATAAAGCATGTCAATTAAGCACGCTCGTCTGACCTGACACATAATTTGTGCCTGCGTTTATTGTTTTTTAAAAATGTGTGAAAGCAATCATCTCCTGTCGCACCCTATTTTGAACTGGCCAAAATATGTTTGCAACATCCAGCTCTTCTACCTAGTTTTGGAAAGGGTTTAGAGTCGCCACCTAATCTTTTTAGGAAAAATTAGGAAAAATCATTTTTAATGTAAAACTGTGTTTAATCTGCGAAAATCGGTGAAATTCTGAGTAAGGGTTTTGGTTACTCGAGGGGAACGTATTAAGCATCCCTCAGAAACTATCTAAAGATAATCCTTAAAACTTAGTATTAGAAAAAAAAATTAGGGATATTTGTTTAGCATTACTTGTTAAAGAAAGATATTTTTTAGAAGATGTAATTTTAAGTAAAATATATATAAAAAAAGGAGTAAAATAAATTAAAATCATTTCTTGTGTTGAAAAGAAAGTATGCGGTATATAAAAAGTGAAAGAAATATATATGTATACAGAAGCAATATAAGATATAAATATAATTTAAAAAGTAAAAAATATAATATTTAAATTGCAATACAATATATATGTGTAATATATAATATAAGTAAAAAATACAATATGATATAATATAATGGTAATATATATATGTGTGGTAAAATATATACTAGAATATAATTACAATGAAAAATATGTTTGTAAAAATAATAATATATATATATATATATATATATATATATATCTCATACTTGCGATTTTTGGAGAATATTATGAAATGAGCCAACTGGGGGTCAAAATTCTGCAAACGTTAGTTTTAAACAAAAATTGCTAGTCAATTCATTTCTTTATTCTTAAAAGGGATGACAGATTCTTTTCATTTAATTGTCTAGAAAGTATACTAAATAGATTAGTAAAAAAATGTGACATTTTTTTTTGTATATAAAAAGGATTTTTAAATTTTATGAATAAGAGAAGTGTTACTTGTTTTTATTTTATTTTATTTTTCATGAAAACCAACTATTAGGGAAAAACGTAATCGTTACGATTCTTAAAGGAGAACAACAATTAACACTAAATGTGCAAGGTTGTCTCACTAATAGAGCTGCGAATTTATACAAGATCACACAAAACACATATGAAGGTTAGCAAGTAATAACGTTAATAATAATAATAAAAATGTAAAGGACAGAGAGAACTAAGAAGTGTTGGACTTTTGAGAGCTCAACTCCTAATACTTGACTCCGAATGCACATGTGATCTCCTAATAGCTGCTAACCCAAAAGCTTTTTGGGTCATAAATGAGTTACAAAATGAGAACTCCAGCTCTCCGGTCATGCCACGAAAAACAAATAAAGAGTAAAGGATTAGTCTAATTATGTGATAAAATAATGTAAGATCAGTAACTAATTAAGTGATAAAATGATGTACGATCAGTAACTAATCAAAGGGTAAAATGATGTGAGAATGCAGAGACTACACTAAACAAGATCATTTTAAGCTAAGGTGAGCCGATGGGTTAAGTTAAGCAACTACTCTAATATGAATACAGAAAGGTTCATGATTTTTTTTTTAAAGTTATCTGAGAGTAGTAAAAACGGGTTCAACTATTGCAAAGGAAAACTAATCCATCCAAAGTCTATCTAAGATACTTAAGAATAACAGTAGTTAGCCACTTCATGTGTATTATTTGCCTAATTAAAAGACGTGACTACATGGTGTATCTAGCTAACAACTTAGAGAACCAAGTTCTTCAATTCTTTAACAACTTAGAGAACCAAGTTCTTCAATGCCTAGGACATGTTGAAAATAACTACTGCCATGTACAAATATTCCAACAAAGAGCTACAATGATCCTATAATAGAAGGTTGAACATTCATAAGGTTTCAAACTTACAACAGAGAGAGAAGAGTTAGCTGATTGAATTAGTTTGGGTATTTGGGTCGGGTCAGGGTATTATTTTTGAGTTGGGCTGATAGAAAATTGGTCCAAATGTGGTGAATAAATTAGGGGAATGGACAGAATTGGCCTCTCGATCAAAACAAATCCTATCAAAATAGTCAAAGAATTAAAATTTCACATTTTAGCCAATTCAGCCGTCATTGTTGACCAAAATTTGTTGACTTTGACGGTTCTTCTTTTTTTCGACGGTTGTTGCTTTTTTTTTTTGCTACTTTGATTACTTTTTTAAAAAAAATGCTCTTTATTATTAATTTTATAGTTCTACCAAAAAAAATAACCACATAAATTTTATAGTTTTTTTAATAATTAAATACAAATTTATAATATTGTAATTAGTACTCTCTTTTTTATCAATCAAATACAAAAAGAATGTATTTTTATTTGTTATAAAAAAATAAAAAAAATTATACAAACAATGATACATATATATTTTTTCAACATTGATGATACAATTTCTATACACATTTTATACATATACATATTATATACAATAATGATACAATTTCTATATAATAATTATATATTTTCTATACACATTTATACAATAAGGATACGTACACATATTTTATACAACAATGATAAACTTTTTATACACATCTTATACATATACATATTTTATACAATAATGATACAATTTCTATGCATATCTTATATATATACATATTTTATATAATAATTATACAGTTTCTACACACTTCATATACAACTTTTAGCTCCTTGTAGGGAAAAGGAAAAAAAATCTGAATGGAGGGCCCGAAATGGCTCAAATTCAAAAATTACCATAAGATGAAATTAAAAGGGCCGAATGGTACACAATTGTCCAATAAGCTAAATTTGGGCTATTTGTTTTGAAAAGGGTCAGCCCATGTCCTTTTCCCAATAAATTAGTTCGTAGAAATTTTTTTAATTTTTTTCAATCGTTTTTGCTTAATTAATTTAACGATATTTTTTTGTCCTAATTAATTTTTCAATACGTATACATAAATGACTTAGAATAATTTTAATACTCGTATTCACAATTCATAATTGATAGGGCCATATTTAGGAAACATTACAACAATATGAAAAAATCTATTTAGAGCTTAAAATAAAAGTTAATATACTAATATCTCATTTAAAAAATTATGAAAAGAATGGATCATAAAATATTTTTAGATAATTTATAAGATACGATATTAGTAGTTATTATTATTATCATAATATATTCTTGGGTAATTTATAAGATACGATATTAGTAGTTATTATTATTATAAAAAGTAAAGAAAATATTTTTTAAAAAAAAAATTATTGGTGTCTACTTTATTAAAAATGATATCAAAATAAAAAAAAGTGTTTTTAAAAAGTCCTCGGGACTAAGAAGCATAGAAAAATTAATTATGAAAAAAAGGAGAGTCAAAATTAAGTGTGAACATCTCCTACGTGAGATTGCGATCAATTAAAACTCAACACCCATTTTATTTTTATTTTTATTTTACACATCATCAGGTTAAACAAAAATTCAAAGTTCAAATTTTCTTTTCAATTCTCTAAAAAAAACTCTTCGATCACTTCCTCACTTTTCAATCTTGACAAAGAAAATCCTAGAAAAAATTAGGCGATCTCGTTAATCTCTCTTACAATAAGCGTTGTTTTTATACTTTTGACAAAGAAAATTCTATAATATGCTAGTGTTTTTGACTGATTTGAGAAAAAAATCTCAACAAGACAGTTAAGAATCACAATTTATTGCTCAACTTTCTAAGATAAGTTCATCTTGAGTTTTTATGATTTTTTTTTTATTTTTCCTTCGAATATTGTGACTACACATATGATATTGTAGTGATGATATTTTGTGTAAATATCTTTAAAAAGTTAGAGTTTTTTAGGGTTTTTGTTATCGATAATATGTCAGGAATATTTAAAAAAATTATTTTAAAATTGTGTGGACAATATTATAATAACTCATTTTCGTCAAGGCGGTAAATTTATCAAAGGCAAATCTAATTCAACTTATATAAAAAAAAAGACGTGAAATATATTAGTATTGATAAAGACCACTTCTCAATAATCGAATTACTTTTTTATATAAAAGAATTTATGTATATATAACTGTTGGTGTGTTCTATTTTAAAGTCCCTACATGCATTGATTTCGTCAAAGTTAAATTTAATTTCAATTTACTTAATCGAAAGACCTAAAAGATGGTGAACTTTTAGACTTGTATGTAAAGCATATTGTGGATAACCTGAAAGTGGTGAAAGGTGGGGTCTCCACAAGTTATCTTTGTAGATCAATAATTGATGAAAATAGTAACATAGTTGGTGAAGTTGTTAATGAGGCTGGTGAAAGTATTAATATGAATGAAAGTTAAAATTTACATGATACTAATATAGATAAAAGTTTAAGTCTTACAACAAGGACCTACCCAATCTGAAAATATTAATGTGAAAGTAGGTGATCTCTCAGATAAACAGATCTTGAAAGTAGTGTTGACTCACAAGAGTTAGTTGTTTTAGAATATGATGATTCTAAGGTTGATGAAGAGCTGAGATCTCTTAAAAATGAAAAGAGAAATAAAATGTACAAAAAAAATTCTCTTCTTAAAAAGAAAATAAAACTTGAAACAATCATTATTAATAGAGAATTTGAAAACATTGAAAGAACAGGATTGCGATACATTGAAAGATCAGGGGGAATGAGCGTTATATAGATAACTTAGATCTGAGTAGTGATTATAGTAGAGATGAATTAAATTCTAAAATTGTGAGTAATGTTAATTTACAAGCAAGCAGGAATAGTAAAAAGATAAGATTTAATCCTAATTGTGTAGTCACTATATTTGAGCTTGATATGATATTTGAAAGTGCCAAGCAATTTAAAAAACTGTGACAAAATATATTGTTGAATATAAAGTTAATTGAAATTGAATTCTAATGAGAGACATAGAATCAGAGTCAAATATAAAGCTAAAAAATTCAAATAATTACTATTTGTTAGCATAGACAAACATTCTGATGACTTTATGGTGAAGAATTATTATCACGCTCATATATGCTCTACTTCAGTGAAGAACAATTGTGCATATCTAACTTTATTGCACATAAATTTAAAATAAAATTACATGTCAACCTTATATAAAGTTATGAGAAATTTAAAAGAGTTGATGAGGAAAAAATTACAATTGTATGTTAGAAAAACTGTTTGTTATAGAATAACGAGTAGAGTTATTCAAAATTTCTTGAGAGATTAAAAGATAAAATTTACAAAATTATGTGATTATGCAGACATGATAAAATATACTAGTTCTAGAAGTTCATGTTGGTTGAAGACAATCAAAAAGTCCGATTCAGAAAAAAAAAATTATTTTATTATTTGTTTTGCTGCATTGAAGAGAGATTGAAAGAATGTAAAAAAATTATTGATTTTGATGAATGCTTTTTGAAAGAGGCTTGCAAGGGTGAGTTATTAGATGTTGTTGGTAGAAATGAAAATCAACAAATATTTTTAATTGTCTGAATTCTTGTTAACCAAGAAACAAAATATAGTTGAAGTTTCTTTATTAAGTACTTGATAGAAGATCTGAATTTAAGCACTAGACATAAATTGACTGTGATGTCTGACATGTAAAAATTAGTCTAATTTTATTTTTTAATTTTGATCTCTTATTTTTTATTTTTTTTAAGGATCTTATTCTAACCATAAAAAAATTGCAACCTGATTATGAACAGAAAATATTTGCTAAACACATTTGATCCAATTGGTATCAGACATGAAGAGGGAAAAAAAAGAAGAAAGTGATTTTGAAGACTTGTAAAATCAAGTTTTGAAGTAAATTTTAAGATGAAATGAATAAACTTGGTGAGAATATCCGTGAAGACTTATTGCATTATGAAAAGAGATCATAGTGTAAAAAATATTTTAAGAAGCATGTTAAAAGTGACATTGTTAAAAATTATAAGTATAAAATATTTAATTCATGAATATTAGCTACTAGACATAAAGTTATTATCACTATGTTAGAGGAGATTAGACACAAAATAACAGATAAAAATATTGAGATGAAAAAATTTATTTACACTTGAATATTTGGCATATCTCTCATGGCACTTATGATGCTTGAAGAGAACAAAGATTATGCTAAAAATTATACTATTAAGTTCGATAGTCATATTGAATATGAAACTTTAAAAGTTTAGTATAGGCATATTATTGATATCAGAAAGCAAATATGTACTTATAGAACCCGATAATTAAAGGGCATACCACGTCAACATATTGTCCTAGCACATCAATATGCAAGCAAAAAATTTAAAAATTATGTGGTACATTGATATAAGAAAGATATTTTTTTGAAGGATTATAATTTTTTTTTCTAACTAAATATTCCATTACAAAACTAATAGCATGGTTATAACACAACCTGCTATACTCATTAGCAGCTACAGAATCAAACTTAGGCTATAGAAACAATCATTAACTAGAATACAAAGCTATTAATTTGGTTTCTAAGTCCTGGTGGTGCTCTCAAACATCAATCATAAGCTATCTCCCTGACAATTTGTTCACATTCTTTTCTTCTGTGCTCGAATATTTTGTGGTTCCTTTCTGTCCATATATGGTAGATGAATTTTGTGTAGATCAGCTTGAACAATTGATATTTCTGTGATTTCTCTTTGGTACTATTAATTATCTCCTGTAAATAATGATCCCAAGTATTAATAGCAGTTGCGGGTCGTGAGATTCATCGCATCAATTTCTCCCAAACACTTCTTGATAACACACATGAGACAAACAAATGCTCATTAGACTCATCATGTTGTTGACACAAACTGCACTTAGTGTCAACATCCAAAACCCATTTGCATTACATGTATGTTGTTAGCAATCTACCTTGTAGGTGGAGCCATAAGGTGAATCTTGCTTTTGGTCGAGCACTATTTTGATACATCAGGTGTTTCCAGTTCACTTTCTCCTTTTCTCCTAGCAGCTGAAAATAGAACCGTCTTATGATACTCTTGTTCTTAGTTAGCATTGGTTGGTGGGCTATGAAGTCTCTGGCTACCAGTATTTTCCTAATCATTCATGTAGCTTGTTGGGGTATATTGACCTCATGGAACTGGTTATGTTTAATATAATAAGCATGTATCCACTTAATTCACATTGCGTCCTTCTTAGTTGCTACATCCCATCAAAGCTTTCCAATGACTGCCTTGTTCCAAATGTGTAGATTAATAATATTTAGGCCACCCACACTTTTAGGAGAACAAATATTTTCCCATGACACTAAAGCTTTCTTGGTAATCTCATTTGTGGCGGACCATAAGTAACTCCTACAATAAGATTCAATGATCTAACAGACTTTGACAGGTATGATGAACACTTGAGCCCAATATGCTTGAATTCCAAAAAGCACTGATTGAATGAGTTGTAATCTTTCTGCATAGGACAATTTCTTTGCTATCCAAGATGAGATTTTTGCCACAATCTTCTCTATTAGTGGAGTCCATTGTATAAGAATCATCTTCTTTGTTGACAAAGGAATCCCTAAATACTTGAAAGGTAATTCACCACAAGAATAATCAAGGTACTGCAATATAGTTCTCTGTTGTACTTGACTAACCCCACCAAAATATATGGCACTTTTGCCTAAATTTGCCTGAAGCCCTGAGGAATTAGAAAAGTCTTGGAAAGCATGATTTAAGACAGTGATAGAGGGTAAATTGCCTCTTGCAAACATTAGGAGATCATCAGCGAAACACAAATGTGTGATTCCTAGCTTTGCACATCTTGGGTGGTAGTTAAAGTTTTGAACCTCCTGTAGACAATGTAGTTTCCTGCTCAAGTATTTCATAACTATAGCAAAAAAAAGGGTGATAATGGGTCTCCTTGTCTGAGTCCTTTAGCTGCTGAAAATGGTACACTAGGTTCACCATTAATAAGGATGCTATAAGCAACAGTTTGCACACAGGCCATGACCCAATCTATGAACCTATTAGGAAATCCCAATTCTAACATGACTTGGTGAATATACACCCATTCAACAGAATTATAGGCTTTTTGGAGATCCACTTTGATCATGCATTGTAACGACCGGGTCTGTCATTATATAAATTTTTTGATTTCGTAAATTTAGAGAAAATAATTAAAAATATATTGAAGTAAGTAGGGTGACGTCATGGAAAATTTCTGATTTTCGGAAATAATTCGGGATGACGTCACTCCGCTATAGCGGTAATATTCTGCTATCCGCGGTAGCGGAGGGTTAGACCACTATAGCGGAACGACGCCTCAGAACGGGATTTTATTAAAAAGCTTCTCCTCCTTAGTTAGAAAACATACGAGGGTTTCTCCAAAAACTCTCCTATGTTGCTCTAAGGCTAGGGAATCATGAGGAGGAGGGGTCATGGCTGGAGGGACACGGAACGGCAGATTTTAGGGCCATTGTTCAGACGGGAACGCCTTCACAGAGCCAGAAACGCACTGTTACAGCTGCTTGGCGCCCAAGTAGGCTAGGTTTTCATGAGTAGTTAGACCTTTTTACATTCTGTATTCATTGTATAGTGGAATGGAGATTTCATGTTTTAGGCCTCCGGGCATGGAGTCTGGCGGATTGGATGCTGGTTATTATGGGATTTGGGTTGCGTAAAGTAAATGGCTGGTCTGGTGATATGTATAATGTGGTTGTATTGTTTGTATTGGGTAAAATGATAGGCTCAGGGACTGGTATGTCGGAAAGGTTTGGGGAACTTGGGAACTATGAGTAATAGGAATGGGAAACTCCTAGGTGGGGTTCGGGGATGTAAATGGTTTGAGGTGCAGTGGCGGTCTTACTAAAGGCTAAAAAGGGAAATCATTTAGCTGCTTCTATATTTAAAAAGGGAAATCGCTCATTGCATGTTTAAAAAGGGGTGAATCGGGTTAGTCTTCGTACGGGATTTGACGGTTCATTTTGTATCCAGAATGGGGTAGGTGATGGCTTACGATTCCTGTGAATGTTTTATATTTTTGTACTCTTATCTAAGTGTTTGTATGAATTACATTGCGTAGAGGAATTGTTTAGAATGTCTAAGGGTCCTGTTTTACAGTCTGTGGATTAAACGGTGTGTTGCTTGTTGGTTTTACAGGTTATTTGTTCATTATTTGACTGTGGATTAATTGATATTCGGTTGGCTCGGGTACCACGCCTGGTACGGGAATACTAACGATTGGCTCGGGTACCATGCCTGGTACAAGAATACTAACTGTTGGCTCGGGTACCACGCCTGGTATGGGTATAACAAATGGTTGGCTCGGGTACCACACCTGGTATGAAATACTAACGGTTGGCTCGGGTACCATGCCTAGTACGGGTTTATTTTACTGCATTATTTGCATTGATATCGTTGTATTGCATTAACTGTTATTGGTTTCGTGAGTGAAACGGGCTATTTTTATTGAAATGTGATATTTATTGGTGGTCCTTGAGTGACTGAGAATCCTGTTATATCTATTGAGAGGTCTTGAATTAGGCCGGGTTATCTGTTTAACACTTGGTGTTGTTTAGAGGGGATTCTGGGGTGGGTCTGGACTATGTAAAAAGGGAGGTTAATTATATATATTATCGCTATTGAGTGTGTCATTGGCGGTCGGGGATTACTTATGGTAAATAAGCTAAGGGTTGGTCTTGGTGTAGACCGGGGTAGCCTGTTGAACACTTAGGTGTGGTTGGAGGGATCCTTGGGGGTCCGGGTTATGTGATTAAAAAGGGATTTAGATGTAACTCTGTTATTTTCATTGAATGTGTCGATGGTTGCTAGGTGAGTTTCATGTGATTGGAAAATTGGGAGGAAGACTGAGAGTCTGGGGTTGTAGTTTTCTGGTTGTTATAAACAGGTTTGGGGGTGGTCCTAGAGGTCTGTGAAGGGTCTAGACACTGGTAAGTGATGCTACGGGTATAAGTGGTTGAGTCGGGCAGTTAGTCGAGTTAAGTCTGAATGTCTAGTCAAAGTAGTTGACCTGGTAAGGGAAGGGCAGTCCAGGTGCAGGCATGGATATTGGTAAAAGATAAGTGAGGTTCGAGGAGTCTAAGGATAAGTGCGGCTTGAGAAGTCTAAGAGTAGGTGACTTAGGAGTCTAAGGTTAGTGTGACTCGAAAGTTCTGAGAATGAGGGGGTTGGTAGCGGAAAAATATGGGGGAATGGAAGTTATTGTATTACGTTCATGTTTTTCCCTGTTTTCTTATATGATAGTAGGAGTGGATTCGGGTCGACCGATGATGCCTACCAGTACGTGTGTTTGTACTAATTCTACTCTTGCTATACCCTCTTTGGGTATAGTTTGGTTGCAGGGTTGGTGATGTTTCATAGGTTGGCGGCGATGAAGATCTCCAACAGCTTCTGTCCTTTGATCCCATGGCGAAAGTTGTGTCTTTTCTTCCTTTTGCATCATCTTGTAGTAGCTCTTGTACCTATTTAAACTAGATCCTAGAGAGGGGTGTTTTCAACTGTAAGATTGTTTTCTATTTTTTGGTGTTGTAATAAAAAGGTTTTATAAGTAAAGGTAAAGGTCATTTTGCTACTTTCTACTTTTCCGCATGTTACCTGTTGGACGGGTAGTGAGGGTTCGTCTATCTAGGTGGTGAGAGTAGGCGCCCGCATGGCTCGGTGGGTTGGGACGTGACATGCATCTAGGAGAAACATGCTTCCTAGTGTAGCCTTTAATTAATTCATGATCCATAATGATACTATCTCCAATTTTTCTCCCCGGAATAAAACCTGATTGGGCATCATTTATGAGATTAGGCAGTATTATTTGTAGTCTACCAGCTAACACTTTGGCAATCAACTTGTACAATACAGAACAACAAGTTATAGGCCTATATTCTTTCACTGTCACAGGGGCTGCTGTTTTAGGAACTAAAGTAAGAACTGTACAATTAATTGGTTTATACATCATACATGTCTCAAAGAATTGTCACACAGCTTGTAGAACTTCCACCTTGATTATGCTCCATGATTTCTTGAAAAAAACTACATTGTATCCATCTCCACCAGGATCCTTGTCATCACTAATTGCTATCAAGTTGGCCATAATTTCCTCATCAGTAATGTCAGCACATAATTGGATCCTTTGTTGCTGGGACAGACAGGGTCCTTTCTTCATTGCTTCTTTATCAATTGCAGGTAGGGAATGAGCAGTTGTCCCCATCAAACTCTTATAGAAGCTTACAATTTCTCCTTAATTTCCAAGGGATCAGTGAGTTTAGCACCACATAGACTTGTTAGTTCGGTAATTTGTTTCCTATGTGTCCTCTCCTTTACCATAGCTGAAAAATACTTAGTATTTTCATCCCTAGTTTGATCCATTGCACTCGGGATTTCTGTCTCATAATACTCTCCTCCACTCGTGACCATTTCTCCAGTGATTGCAATGTTGTTTTCTCTTGATCTTGCAGAAAAGGAGATTGATTGTGCTTCATCTGTTCCTGAATTGTTATTAGCTCTATTCTTGCTTGAGTGATTTTCTGATGTTTGGCCCTGAATGCTTCATTATTGTTTTCCAAGTCACAATTCCATACTGCCTGAACAATATCTAAGAAAGATTCATGGTCTGCCCATATGTTGAAAAACTAAATGGGACTTTAATATTGCAGGACACAGTGTGAAGTTTCGAAAACATGGTAGCATGGTCAGACACATAAGGAATGTCATATTCCAGTACTACGTGCCCCCATTTTTGCATCCCTTCACTAATACCCAGTGCTCTATCAATCCTGCTCGAGATCCTAGCATCACTGATTTGCATGTTTGTCCATGTGTTGTAGTCACCCTTCCAAGTTAATTCAGTCAATGTTAAATCATGAAGACAGTCACGAAATTCCTTAATTTCATTATTGTTAACAGGATTACCACCAAGCCGATCTTATGGGTATAATAAGGCATTGAAATCACCACATATGATCCAAATGATGATGATCCCTTGGGCTACTGCCGTCAATTCCTTCCATAAATTTTTCCTTAGTTCTCCAGTGTTATAACTATAAATCACCGTTAGGAAACATTCCTCCCGATCAGTTATGTTGGTCACTTTGCAATGTAATAATTGAGCTTCCTCTTTAATATGAGCAATATAGAAAATATGAGTATCCTATAGGAGCCAAATTCTCCCGTTGATTGTTGTTTGGTAATTGTTTAGAAACCCCCATCCAGGTGCAATATTTGCACTTATTTTAGCAGCCTTGTGTAGTTTAATTCTAGTCTCAACCAAACCAGCTAGGTTGATCCCTTTATTCTTCAGTAAATTCCCCACCTCCTTCTGTTTATATTGCTTATTCACACCTCTAGCGTTCCAAAATAACCAAGTCATATAGTTTGGAAAAATCTCCCTCTATCATGAGGGGTGTAATTAGTTACTCCAGTATCTCCTTACACACTTTCAAATCTATTTCTAGTTGGTACAACACTTAATGTTGGAAAATTAACTTGATTCCACTCTGGGCTTGTGCTTTCTCTTCTTCGTTGGGGCACTGTTTGATAGGAACAACCTACTCCAGTCTCTGGAGGGGCCTTCTCTTCAGTTATCTGAGGGCTAAAGTTAACATGTGTTGGTATAGAACTCTCCTGGACATTTGGCCCATCAATCGTTTTCCCTTTGTATTGTCTCTGTTCAATTTCTTTGTGTTGCCATACTTGAATCATCTGCTTAGGCTTCTCCTTCCTTGGCCATTTATTTGTTGCTTCGTAGTTTCAGGTTGGCAAATATGACCTATGGTTTGACATTTCTCACAAAATATAGGTTTCCAGTCATAGGCTACTGGTTGGTGAAAGATTTTACTATTTGGGTCTAGCACAATGACTTTATCGAGCAATTTTTGAGTGATGTTGACCTCAATCAAGATCCTAGCAAAGGATACTCGTGATTGTTTGGTCGTGCACTCGTTTGCGTACATTGGAGTTCCAACAGAGCTCGTAATTCGACTAAGGGAATCTCAACTCCAGTAATTCATCGGCAATTTTGGAAATTTCACCCAAAGAGGCACTTCCGTAGGAAACTCTGCATTGTAGTCAAAATTTGCAGTCCATGGCTTGAGGATCATTGGCTGGTTGTTAATCGTGTAAGGTCCCAAGCATAAAATTTCTTGCATATCAGTAAACGACTGGAATTTAATGATAAAATATCTCTCTTCATGCATGAACACATCAGGTTCTGGAAATTTCTAGTTTTGTGCAATGTATCGACCCATGGCGTTATATCCAGGGCAGGTTCCTATCACATAGACTATTAAAACACCTCTTCATTTTTGATTTTCCTTCTCCACCTCCTCCTTATCCAACTGTATCATTGTCTGCCCATCTATGATCTGTGGAGGTATGTAGGAAAGGGGCATACCATTTTCAGCTGATCTATTCTTGGTGAATAGGTTAACCCATGGATTTGTTGGCAATTTCCCATCATCAATTTGTTTCTCTGCTACATCTGGCACTGTTACATTTTCTTTCGTTGACAAAAACCTTGTTACTGTTCCATTGGATCTTGGAGATTTAGGGGTTTTAGAGAGCTGTCTCGTGGTGTCTCCATTTTCCTTGGTACCACTTATAATTGGGGGAGTGTTACTCAAATGAAAATTTTTGATTGATTGATTTCCTCCGGTGGATATATCCCCAGAACTAGGCATCTTTATTCCAATTGCTTGTGGTGGGGTTATCATCCCTGTTTCCAAGTCTGTGCATACTCGTGTAGCTACTGAGCTTCCATAGGTCATGATGGTGGTCGTCCTCAGTCGTCCTCTTCCCCGTCCTCATCCCCGTCCCTTCCCTTTAGCCATGGATATCCGACCTCGACGCACGTTAGCTAACGTACGCTGAGAGCATAGCTAGAGAGAGCCATTATTCCAACTCAATTTCAAAAGGCTTATAATTACTTTCTCTAGTCAATACTTAACATGAAAATGTGAGCCTACACCAGTAGAATAGTAATTCAACCTCATGAACATAAAGTAAATGCCTGACAGATCACCAAGGTGCAGAAAAAAAGGGAAAAGATGAGCCTAAGAGAAAGTATGAAAAATTATTCAAGAAAATATTACTTAATCTAATTGTCACCAAATAGGTCACAACAGATTAGTCTGTAATACAATAATAAAATATTATTCTTTTCTAATTCATCAATTGAATTACATTTACTTTATAATAACCTTATATTTACTATCATGATAAGTTGAAATGGAATAACCTAAAATACTAGCCAATCTAGAAGCTCTAGCCAGACACCAAGCTTTAGCCAAGCACCAAACTCTAGTCATGCACCAAGCTATTGCCAGCCACCAAGTTCTAGCCAGGCTACAAGTTTTACCCAGCCATCAAAATATAGCTAACAATCAACTTTAATATATGATGATACTTTGACTGGTCTGAGAGTTTAGTAATATGAAAGAGGCAGAGACAGTGATATGGGAAGAAATAAAGGTATTGAAAGAAGAGAGAAATTCAGTCAACCTGAAAATAAAAAGGTCAGTGAAGCATCAACATCAACAAGAGGACAAAAAATACCTAGGATGATAGAATTTGACGTCTACACTGATGCTACAAACCTAAAATGTAATTGTCTAGACTATTTCATGTATTCATTATTTTACTTTAATAAAAAAAATTATTTTAATTCATTGCATGCAACCTGATACTGTAGGTAAATGAGTTATCATTTCACTAGTGTATAAGAATGCAGCTCTAACAAATATTGACATTGATGATAAATCTCGAGGACTATAGTGAAAGAGTCAAAATACTGTCATAATTTCACAATCACAACGTATGAGTCAGTCCAAGAGAAATCAACCTGCATCATCTAGTGTACCGGAAGATATCTGAACTTCTTGAAGAAAATTGCTACCTACTTATTTATTTTTGGCTTTATAACTTCAGTAGAAAAATTTTTCTAATTGACTGCTTAAAATTTATTTTTGATATCTCTTAAGTGGTCTATGAATTTAACTCACGAAGTAATAGTGTCTATTTTTATTTTTTAGTGGATGGAGCTCATTAAAGCAATTAAAGGTACTTAATTTTGTGTCCAATGATCAGCTATTCTTGTACCTTTCATATACCATTTATTTATTTTGTCTGTGAAGTTATTCTTTTTTTGCTTATTTGTTGTGCAATCTAGTATTGTTCTTTGAAGCTCAATAAGAGAAATTTTTGTGAATCATTTAAAACAAAAATCAAGTAGAGAAAGACTAATACACAATCTACTGTCATTGTTTCATGCATAATCAGTAAAATAAAAGCATAAATCTGAAGAACCTTATCAAACAAGTTTTGATAATGAGGCAAAACTTATTTTTGGTAAAAAGATATTTATGGAAACCAACTATAAAGGTAGCATCCTAGTCAAAGAAAGAGAGAGCAAAACGTGCAAAGAAAGAAGAAAGAAGTCGCGTTCAAGTCCAACAAGGAGTGGACTATCCTAGGCGGCGACCAACTCCTACAAGGAAAGTATTGTCTTTTCCTTTCAAGAAGAGGAGAGCTTGAGACTTCTATAAAAGCATTGGAGCTAAGAAGAAATCAATCACCTATTGCACAAAGCTGAGAAGGAGTATTCTCAAGCAATAGAGATCTCAAGCAAGCTTTTCAAATAAAGACACAAAGAGAGAGTTATTTCTAGTTCAATCCTATGTAATTGTTAGGACAAAGAGTGTATGTTGTGAGGCTTGTAACAAGAAGTGGGTTTGGCTTCTTGAAAGAGTTTGTGAGCTGTGTAACAAGAAGTGGGTTTGGCTTCTTGGAGAGAGAGTGAGTTTGAGTGAGTTGAAACAATAAGAGTTTATTGTTTGAGTTAGGTACCAGAGTTAGTTTCTTTGATTATTGAGTTGTAATCATAAAACTTGAAGAGTTAGTGAAAGTGAGTTCGTAGTTTTTTTTCCTAGAGTTAGGGAGTTTTACACGTAAAAATTGTGTGTTAATTTACTACTGCTTCAAGTGGAACTACGTTGAGGACCTGGTCCCTAAGATAAGTAGTGGGCACCAACTTTCTTCAATTGGTATCAGAGCAGGTCTTTTCATCAAAAGCTAACACCTGAAAAGGATCCAATGGCTGCCCCTCTAACTACTCAGGAAGGCTCTTCTCAAACTAGGTCACCACTGTTCAATGGGAAGTACTATGGCTGGTGGAAGAATAGAATGATAGATCATCTCATGGGTGAAAGTGCTGATTTATTGAATATTATTTTGGATGGCCCCACTATCCCTATGAAGACAGCTGAGGAAGGAAAGGAACTTGTTCCCAAGGATAGGAATGAGTGAAATGCTGCTGATAAGATAGTCATTCAAAACAATGTTAAAGCTAGAAAAATCTTGATCTGTGGTATTGGACCTGATGAGTATAACAGGATCTCCTCCTATCAAGATGCAAAGAAAATTTGGGACACACTGCAGACTGCACATGAAGGTACCACGGTTTTCAAAAAGGCAAAAATAGAGAATCTGAACAAGCAATATGAATTATTCAGGATGAAGGAAGGAAAAACCATTCAAGACATGCACACAAGGTTCACTGCTATTCTCACTGAAATTTTTTCCCTAGGAGAAGATATTCCTACTGGAAAGGCTGTTAGAAATCTCCTAAGTGTACTGCCTGAATTTTGAGAAAGCAAAGTTGAAGCTATTACTGAAGCTAGAGACTTAGATACCCTGCCCATGGATAAACAGATTGGAAATGTAATCACATATGAACTAAAGAAGAGTCAAGGAAAGGAAATTGGAACTAATAAAAAGGACAAGACTATTTTTCTCAAGACCACTGAGATAAATGACTATGAGGAGGAGAATCTTGCATTAGTGACTAGAAGGTTCCAAAGAATCTTCAAAAAGGGACAAAGCCTTCCAAGGAATCTTCCCAAAACTCAGGAAAGGGATGCTCAATTATATCATAAGTGTGGCAGCCCAGATCACTTTATCAAATTCTGTCTTTTGTGGGCTATAGAACATAAGAAGGCTATCATGGAAAACCCCAGATATCCAGGTCAAGAGTTCACCCTTCCATCCCATAGAAAGATGACCTCTCAAGAAGCTGACTTAGCAGTTTAAAAGGCCCTAGATGCTATGAAAAAACATGGTGATGAGTCTGATGAGGAGGATTCTCATAATCAGTCACTACTTGCTATGATTGAAGCAAAGAAAGAGGACACCCTGGCCCTCTTAGCTATGAGTATCACTGATGGTGATTCAGAAGGGGAAGAGTCAGCTGAAGCAATCCTGGCCCCCATGGCATGTTCTGAACCAGACATTGACACTATTCAGGATGAAACCAAAGTATGCTTCTCTGATCTCAGATCCAATATTCATACCTGCTCCAAAAAGAAGCTTGAGACTCTCTCAGCAGTTCTCATAGATGCATACTATTCAGTATGTGCTGAGAAAGAAAACTTGTTAAATGAGTATGCTTCTCTAAGGAGGGAGAATGAGAGTCTTGAGAAAAAAAAATGCCTCCTTGAAGAATACCCTCAAAGAGTTCTCTGACAAAGAAAAAATCAGACCACTGCTCTTCAACAAGCCTTGGAAGAAGACATAAAAATTCTCAAGACAAAGCTTTTAGAAGTATGTGAAAGAAATCTCACTCTAACAAGTGATTTGAGTAAAGTCAAACTTGAGTTAGAACACAATCAAAAGTGAATAAAATCTTCAACTATTCTCTCTCATATTCAGAATAGTCAGACCATCTTCAAGCATGGGCTGGGATTTATACTTGAGGGTTGTAAGGCAAACTACTCTATGAATATGGTGTGCATTGCATGTGGGAAGGAAGGACATCTCAGGAGTCAATGTCCAAGTCATCTGGAAGCTGATTAAAGGAACATGAGCTTTATCAACAAAATCAAAAGGCAACATCCAACTCATCTGAAGGCTAAGCAAAGAAACTTGAGCCATGTCAACAAACTCAAGTCCAAGGAATTAAAAAGAATGCCTACCATCAAAAGGGAGCTTCCCTACTGGACCAAGAGAGACTTGATCCATTCCTTCACTCATAAAAGAGGACCCAAGTTAGTCTGGGTACCCAAGATGAGGCACTGACTGTTCTGCAGGAAAGGAAGAGAGGTATAAGCAAGCTTTGGTACCTCGACAATGCTTGCTTTAGACACATAACTGGAAACAAAGATAATTTCCTCTCTCCTGCAAAACTTCAAGGGAAAGTTTGGACTTTGAACTGAAATTTCGAAGACATAACTGGTATAGGAAGAGTGTGAAGAGGTGCAGGTCTCAGGGGAACCTCCGTACATCAACAGAGGCACATGTCAAAGAATTTCTAAAAGGGATGTGAAGAGGTTCCTAAGATATCTCAAAAGGTTGAAAGCACTCAAGGATGCACATCCTTTACAAAATTGTCAAATTACATAGCATAAATTAAGTATTGTCTTTGTCATGAGAACCTGATCGTCAGAAGGCTTCCGCTTGTCTAAATAAGACAAACTCCTAAGCGGAAAAATCAAATATTGTGCTTTTAATGATTAATTCCCTCTCCAAAACTAACAACCATCATTTTGAACCCCTCCCACACTTCAAACACTCCTTCACAAGAAATCGCTCATTTCCTTTATACTCACTCTCACAAATTCATCAAAACTTCTCCTCCAAACCTCCAGAAATCACTATAATGGCTTCCTCTTCGTCAAAACCCAGTGCTTCCCCTTTCCATTCTCTCATCGACTACTATGATGATGAGGATTTCTCCTCATCTACTGTTGCTCCCACTCAGGGGGAACATCGATCAAGATCTCATTCTCCCTCACTTCCTTTTGCTCCACCAAGATCACCTCCTCCAAAGTCATCCTCAAAACCCCCATCTCCACAACCCCAAAAATCCGACTCTCTAAATATTTCATGGAGTTCAGATGGAAACTCCCCTTCTCCTTCTTCCGCAGTACTAAAATCATCCTCCTCTGAAGAAGAGGAGATAGATAGTGATGGGGATACGATCATTGCCTCAAAAACTTCAAAGGGTGAGTTTATTGCCATACCAGGGTACAAGAAAAGGGGTGATGTAAAGCCCCCTAGGAAACCATTGTCAAAACCCCTCTCTAATTTCACTCCATCACCCTCTCTTTCCACAAGAAAACCTTTTACCAGAAAAAGGGCTATTGATTCCCAGGAAGAAGTTGAGAAGAAGAGAGCCAGGGTGACTCGAGGGAAGAAGAAGATTGGTGATGATGATGAACCAATCATTGTGGAAGACGAGGATGTTGAAGTAAAAGAAGAAGTTGTCTTCCCTCAAGCTGTGAAGAACAAGAACTATGAGAAGCTTTTGAAGCTGGGACCTCTTGGCTACTATGCCACACTACCCCTCCTGAAAGGGAGAATTATCGACAGAGAGGTATGGTCCAACCCCTTCATTAAAAGGTTGTTAGATAGACTTGGGTTTCAGGGATGGGATCATTTATTTAAAACTACAGATGTTGTGCTGCATAAGGAAGAGGTGGTGGAATTCTATGCTAATTTAAACTTGTTAATTGTATGGGTGGGTGGTCAGTTCTAGTGTTAAAGGGGTAGAGATTGTCTTTGATCCTGAAAAATTGGGAGAGATACTGATTATTCCCTCTGAAGGTCTGGAGGAATATGTGTGAAAGTCTGATGAGGGCTGTCTTTTGACCAAAAAGTTCACTCAAGGAAAGGAGAAGAGGGTGGCCAGAAAAGTGCTTAAAGGAGAAAAAATATTATTGTTACATTTTTCACATCAGCAAAATTTTAGCGTTTAACGCGTTCAACATACGTGAAAGTCACGATATATGCCAGGTCAGACGAGTGTGCTTAATTGGCACACTTTATGATAACTTCAGGGGTTCAATAGGATCAAGGCCTTATTGAAGTGCCTATAAGAAAAAACTTGACAAATTAAAGGGGTTGTTTATGTATTTCGCCTTTTTTTTCATATTTCACCCTTGACATTAATTACTTATTTCTCAAATCATTTTCCAAAATCTAATATTAAATATCAATTAGTATGGATATCATAATAAAATACTCATATTGATGATTGTTTCTGAAAAGCTGCGTAAAATTCAAAGTAGATAAGTAAAAAATGAACGGGAGAGTATTCTTTAGAGTTGGAAATTGTTTGAGTATTCCTTTTAAATGAAAATGTATTTATAATTATGTAGTGTCACCATCTTTTAATTTTAAAAAAACATATCGTGTCTATTACTTGAATGAATAGATTTTATTGGGGAAAGAGAAGGGGGATCGTGAATCATGTTCTCTAGCTATTGAATAGAAAATAAATAAAGAATAAGTCAACATAAAATTAAAATTGGCTACTTCAATTTTAGAATTTCTAGGAAATACCTATATAATTTCTAAGTGTGAAATTATTTTTGTGTGATTTACGGGTTATTAGTATTGGGTTTGAATTATAGAAACAATTAGTAATATTTGCATTAAAATAAAGGGTAACTTACATAAAATACACATCTTTGGGAGTTAATTACTCTCTTTCCCACCTCAATTTCACTCAGATATATCGCTCAGGTCGTGATACATCGCCTCACCTCGTGATATACATCACCTCACCTGTAGATAATACATTGGTTTTACCTTTGATACATCGGGTGGGATATATCCGAGATGAGGAGATGTATCACGAGGTGAGACGATGTATCACGACCTGGGGTAATGTATTCGAGTGGTACATGTGGTATATTAAGTAATTAAAATCAAGTAGTGGAAGAGTTAGTAAATATGGTAAGAAGGTATGTCTAGTTTAACCTAAAATAAATTATAAGTTCTTAAATAGTCTCTTTCCTAAGTTCTACAAATACAAAATATTTTGTGCACGAGATTACTTTTTTTATCAATTGATTTAAGATTGAGATCTGTTATCAGAAGTTAAATAAAGAAGGAGCATATAGGTTTTCTCCAAATTATTATTATTCAATTATCTGATATTTAAAATTTATTGGCTCAATTATGCGTAGGTTATACCGCTATAATGACCATTTTAAAAGGAAAATACTTCCTAGTAAAATAATTTTATTTTTATAATTCAAACCCTTCAATATTTTGTTAAAATCTCATTCATCTCGTTATATTCCTTGATGATGACCAACAAATTACGTGAACCTAATGACTTTTATCTTTACTTTGTATATGTGTAAAGAATTTCACATTAAATATTTATAAATATTTAATTATAAACTCAATTATTTTTATAATATTAACTTAAAGGTTATTATGAAAACTTATAAATTTCAAATTATGTACCCACTTTTGATTGCATTTAATTTCGATACGACAGTAGACAATATGAGATCCAAAAAATCCTCCAAGTTGTAGACTTTAATTTTTAATTTTTGTATTCCATCCTGGAATCTAAATTTTAATTATTTCCTCATGCACATCACTTTCATTCAACATGATTATTTTAATACTGATGATAATAAGCATGGCCTATTTTTATAGTTACTCATTACATATGATTACAATCCACTATATATTAAAATTAATACTCATCTTTCTTCTTCTTCTTCTTCTGGTAAGTCCATCAACAAAAGAAAATAATTTCATTTTGATCTAAGTTTTAGAATCAATCCAAAATGTCCACTAAAATTACTTATGCAGATCCATTTTACAATCAAATAATTCTTTCTCAAAAATCCAAACCTTCATATCCAAGAAAATCATATGTTCATTTAAAGAAGATCAACAAGCCTCTCAATTTTCTCAATTCCAATTCAAAAATTGGAATATTATTCATGTAAGTTTTAATTTTTCTTTAATCTTTTTTGGTTTTACTAATTTTCCAAAATTTTATTAATTAATTATGTGTACATATTATTTTTCCTTTTAGTGTTAGATGCAACTCAGCCAACGGCACTGGATCAGAAGCTTCACCTCCTGGAAACTCTCCATCTTTTGGATGGTAATAATATCTTATTTTCTTTATAGCCGGCGGACGTATGATATATGTTTAGACCATGTATAATATGTGTATAACAGTGTATTATCTATTGTATATATACTGGTTAAGAAAAATAAATAGTGAATCTGATCGACTATTTGTATAAAGTTCCAAAAAAAAAAACTACAAAAGTTTATGTACATGAGATAATTGATCTTGTGAGGTATCATGTTTTGAAGTTGTTCTTATATGCAGGAAAAAATGGTTGTTAGGATTTCTTCTACCTTTACTACTACCTGCATTCAAGAACAAAGTCAGCCCCTTACAACTACTCAAAAGTAAGTAAAAATTAACTTTTCTTTGAAGTATATAATATATGATGGAACCCTACATGTATGTGTATATATATATATATATATATATATATATATATAGTACTATTAGGTCATCAAAAGATATTTACAGGTAAATCTTCTTAAAATATGAGATTTCAAATCTTCTTAAAATATGAGATTTCTAAATTTGAAAATAAAACAAGTTACCTGCTATAATCAGGGGCGGAGCCAAGTGGGTGCAAGGGGGTTCATTCGAACTCCTTCGACAAAAAATTATATTGTATATACAAGATTAAAATTATTTTTTATGTATATATAATAGATTTTGAATTTCCTTGACTTCTTCATGTGTTTACTTCGTTATATTTATAGGAAGAGTTAAGTTATATACTGTATCAATGTAAAAAAAATTACACTATCAAGTCTCGAAAGATATTTACAGGTAACTCTTCTTAAAATATGAAATTTATGATCTGGAAAATAAAATAACTTACTTGCTACAACAGACCAGGAGCGGATCTAGGGTGGTGGGAGCGGGTTCTCGGGAACCCAGTAACTTTCTAGCAAGATCCTATATTTATATTGAGAAATCTATAAAATATCTAAGAAATATTTGTTGTGAACTTAGTAACAAAGTAATCTCCTCGTCCAGCGGTAGAAATGGAACTTGCTTAAGCTTTGCCCCTCCTTGATGAGGGTTCGCACGGTTCCTCTTGAACACATATAATAAAGTTTTTTAATAAATTTTAATCGTTGGAAATCATAAACTTCAAACCGTGAATTTTCCAACAGATAAAGAAATCACTTGATGGTATATCAGTAGGGGTGAACAAAATCGAACCGCAAACCGAATCAAACCGTAAATCAAACTGAACCGCAAAAAAAAATGACTAGTGGTTTGGTTTGACTTGGTTTGGTGTTGGAAAAAAAATCTGAGTATAATTGGTTTGGTTTGGTTTTAGCTAAAAAAAGTCAAACCGAACCGAACCAACCCGATATTACATATATATACTATTTTTAAAAATATTTTATACATAAAAATATTTATTGTGATGTAATTTATAAATATTTCTTAATTTTTTCATAGTTTTTATCATTCAACATATTATTTCAAGTTTAAAGTTAAAATTTTAAATGGTCCAATAAATTTTTATAAGGGATAATTTCAAAAAAGTATACTTAGTAATATACATTGCAATTTCGTGGCCAAAAAAGTACATTACATTTTATAGTCAAATTTGAATTTGGCCATAAGTTTAAAGTAACTTTTTTGTATTACAATGTATATATTTATATATTATTGTATATACAATACAGTTTTTTATTTTGGTGATTTGCTTCTTTCTCACCAATTTATACAAACTTATACAATGTAAATACGTTGTATAATTATGTATATATAATGTTTAAACAATGTATCTACATTGTATAAGTGTGTATAGTATGGAGAGGAAGAAGAAAATCACTGAAATAAAAAAAAATTGTACTGTATATACAACAATATACAATACAGTATACAAATATATACAACAAAACGTACTTCATCTTCTTCCTCGAATTTAAGCACCAAATTCATCCAAAAACACCTAAAAACTACACCAAATCATCCAAAATTTTACATTTATGCTCCTCAATTCATAACCAATCTTTTGCAATCATACCCACTCGAAGCAAAACTTATTTACGAAAATTTAATTTTTAAATTTTGAAGCTTGGAGCTTCAATAATGGCTGAACATCCAAAATATTCATGTTATAGCTGTGAAATTGTAATGTAAATTTGTTATATGCTTGGTCTACGAATTTTATAGACCCATATTTCCTTAAATGTTCATTAGTTGTAGCAATATGAACAATTATGAAGATTGGATTGTGTGTGTGAGAGAGAGAGTAAAATTTGGCTAAGGATGTAAAATAACTTTCTTTTTCTATAGACATTAGGCCACTTTTTGTAAGAGCTTAAAAAGTTGGTCATATTTTGGAATGTAAGGTTGTCACATGCACTTTTATGTAATTTTTTCTTTTATAACCCATAGATATTAGTAACTCAAATAAAGCAAAAATCAATACTAATACTAACAAAAAATTATTCAATTCAACACTAGGAATGACAATCATGCTAGATATTTATTCTTTAATTTTACATAAATGCATAAACTAATTTTATTTTTTGTTTAATATTTAGTCATATAGTTAATACTTATTAGACTAATTTTAGTATGACTTGATACTTTTAAATTATGATTATTTTTATAATGACTTATTAATATGCAATATTTATTCTATGCGATTTCATTATTTTTTTGATTGAATGTTTTATTAATCTCATCACTCATTTATATATTGTGTTATTTTTTGTAAAAGAAATACCTTAGATAGTTGTATCTTGCTAGAACTAAAGAAATATTTAAAGCACAAGTTAATTATATATTTATATGAAGACTTTATCGGAAAAAAACCCAAAAAACCCGAGAAAATCGAAATAACCCGAAAAAACCCGAAGTTGAAAAACCTGATTTTTATTGGTTTGATTTGGTTTGGTTTATAAATTTAATAACCCGGCACTAATGGTTTGGTTTGGTTTTTATAAAAACCGAATCAACCCGATCCATATACACCCCTAGGTATATGTACAAATTTATTGAACTGACAATGTATATAACTTAAGCTCACAAAATCTTTTATTTTTATTTTGAAAGGTAATGTGGATAAAGCAGTAGAAACAGTGGAAACAATGACAGAAATAGTGGAAGAGGTAGCTGAGGAAGTAGAAAAGATAGCTGAAGAAGTTGAAAAGAAACTTCCTGGGGATTCAAAGCTAAAAGAAAGTCTTGATTCAATTGAAAATTTAGCTCAAGGGGCTGTCAAATATGCCAACCAAGTTCAACATATCATTCACAAGGTCAGTATGTTATATTTTTTTCATGATTTTATTATTCCTTCCAACATTTTTTAGTTCCAAATCTCAATAGAGACAAATTCAGATGCTACTAAAAAATTATTATCTTTTTATTGAAATTTTTCACCAAAAAATGTTCAGTAGTTATTCTCATAGATATTTTGATTGAATTGGTGAAAAAGGGAAAAATAGTAAAGTAATGTTTTCCTACTGAAAAATTATAGGAAGTTTTCCACTATTTCAGTGAGAATCTATTTCCCACCATACATTTTTTCAGCACAAATTTTCTAACTGATTCGCAATGGAAAAAACCTTTATTTTTAATAGTAAGACCTTGAAGTTTACGAATTTTTTAACAATCTCAATTAATAATTATTAAGTTCACACAAATATTTATAATAATAATTTAATGTGTTTCTCAGTATATATAGAGCGTCTGGATAAAAGTTAATGGATTTCCATGAAACCATACATTTCTCTATAGATCCGCTACTGAGACGAATTTAAATGGAGCGACGTGAATAATGAGAGCTCGCCTTTTTATGATCGAAAAATTTGTTTGGGGTCAATTCTTAGGGTATATATCAACTTTCGTAATTCGAGAATAATAATGGATCCATCTCGCCACATTTATCCACTTAAATATCAGGCTTAATTCTCATCAATATCCTAAGTCACAAATTCTTCATACTTTGCCACTTGAATTAGACCTTGGGCCGGATAGTGAAAATTCACGTAGGTCAGTATTATATTTATGATTTTATTCCTTGCAACATGTTTCAGTTCCAATAAAGACAGATTTAAAATTTGTAGTTTATAAATTTTTATAACAATCTCAATTAATATTTACTATTTTTACACAAATAGTTATAATTATTTATGAGTTAATTTCTCAGTAAATATATATGAAGCATCTCAATAAAAGTTATTGGATTTTCATGAAATCATACATTGTTCTCTAGAATCCGCCACTAAAATAAATTTAAATAGAGCGACATGGATAATGAGAGCTCACTTTTTAATGATCGAGAAATTTGTTTGGGGTCAATTCTTAGGATTAATAGCAACTTTTGTAATTTTGAGGATAATAATGGATCTGTCTCGACACACACTTATCCACTTAAATATCAGGCTTAGTTCACATTAGCAATTCTTCAAACTTTGCCACTTGAATTAGACCTTGAAAATTTATATAGCTGAGACTTGTTTGAAACTGAGGCATAATAATTATTAGCATTATATATAGTTGTCTTCAACGTCCATTATCAACATGAAGAGAAACAATTAATATTTGTACTTTGAACTCAAAATCTATAATTAACGTTAATTGATAATTTGGTGAAAATGATAATTAAACTGTTATTAATTAAAGGTAATCAACATTGATTAATTTTATCACTTCTAAAAAAATCACTATTTTTTCACTGATCAAAAAATGTTAAATGGCTATTCATATTGATATTTTGATTGAACCGATGGAAAAAGGGAAAATAGTAATGTTTTCATATGAAAAAATTAGGAAGTTTTTCACTATTTCGGTGAGAATCTGTTCTCTATCATGTAATTTTTCAGTGAGCTGGTTCGGTGAAAAATGAGTAAAAAAATCATGCTATAACACAATTTTTTCAATAATTCGAGATGACAAAAATCTTTATTTGTAGTAGTGATTCTACAGAGATAATATAAATTTTTTTTGGGATATTTACAGATTGAGGATGTAGAGAAAGAGATGGAGGACACAGTGATACAAACTAACACTACAAATCAAGTTGAAAAGGTCAGCCAAGAGTTGAACTCCACCAAGAATAAAAGTTAGCCTAAAAATTAGTGGTAATTATATTATTATCTACTTCAAATTTTATTATTTAAGTACATTTTATCTATGTATTTTACATACTCTGTCATTTTTATTTTCCTTTGGAGCTTTTAATTAGGCATTGTATTAAGCATTAATTGTAGTTTATTAGCATCAATTATGTTTATGCAATCTATCAACATAAATTCAATAAACCAACATATATAGAAACTAAGAAAAGCATGTACTATGGCAATAGATAAAATTTACTCCCCTCCGTTCACTTTTACTCGTCCAGTATTCCAAAAATATATTTTCACATCTACTTGTCACTTTTAACATATCAAGAAACGACAATTATTTTAATCCAAGGCTATGAGTTTTCTTGCTAGTTCACACAACGCCAATAATATTGAATATGATTTATAATGAGAGAAACAAGTATATATTTTCCAATACCTTTTTATTCTTTTCCTTAGTTTTGGGAGGAAATTATGTTGTTAAGTTCTTGTTTGTTTGTTTTTTAAGCATGAAAAAAAAGGGGTAAGAATATTGGCTAGTTTCTCAAGCTTCAAGCTCAATCAAAAAAGCCCTCTCTTTAAAAAAAAATTACTACTACTTCTTAACATGATGTACATATACACAATCTATCTGAATATTATCGAGAGTTGTGATGGGATGGATAAGATTCTTCTATTCTTACAGAGGTTTTAGGTTCAAGTCCTGAAAATGAAAAAAAAATCTTGATAGAAAACGCCTTTCTCCTTTAATCGGTCTTACACAATGAAAATTTAAATTAATTAGAGCTCCAAAACAGATAATGAATATGGGGAGGAAACCCTAAAAGAAATACACTCAAGGTGTACATTTTGTTAAAGAAAAACATAACAGAAGGATCTTTAATAATTTTACGTTCATGGTTATGTCCACAATCCACATTAGGACAAACTTCATAATAATATACAAGTATTGCACTTTAATCATAATGTATATGTTTATTAAATAAGTGCATGTATATCAAATTAAATATTCCAACAAGCATCAAATCACCCTTGTATGATGCACATGAATTACAACCAGTAATATGTTGGCTTTTTGGATTATGACCTTTTGATTAAATCAAAATAAATACAATCAAATATTTTTATAATAGCATGGTTTTGACATTATTTAGTTATTTAAAACATATACTAATATAACAACTTAACATAAAAGATCAATTTCATAGAAAACATAATAATCATAATAAAATATTATTATAAAAAATGATTGTTTTATAAAACCAAATTATTTCTGTTTGATCATGAATATTATTCACTTTATTCCGGAATATTTATTCACTTTATTCCGAAATTCTTGTTTGTCCATAAAAATACTTTTGGAAAACACCTAAAGAGATGTTTTCACTTTATTTGGATTCACTTTTTAATTATATTTTTTGCTATAAAATAACCCCATTTAAATTATATTGCATGTTCAATTTTTATTATTATTTTTAAAAAAAATATATTTGAATTCTATATATAACTCCAAAAATACTATGGCCAAACACCACTCGAACTTTAAAATTTTCAAATAAAGTAAATATATTTTTTATTTTCATGATCAAACGCCTACTTATTGTATCGATCTCGATCTTTGATATTTGTCTCACATGGTGACATAACTGTCAAAAAGAATATGAGAATATCAAAAGTAGACATGTCAATGTAAGATCCCACGTTTCTTCACGTGAACAAATGCCAAATCAAATTCAATTTTAGCAAAATATGTTTTTGGTTTCATTATTATACATTGACAATGCAAATATTTTTAAATAATTGTACTATTTAAAAGTAGTTTAAGGTAATAATCATAATTGGTGAAATAATAATTTGAAAAATAAGACAAATAACCTTATTGCAAATTAATTGTACTGATGGTATAAAAATTCATTTAGGCTATTGATACATATTTTTTGCAGCCCTCTTTGACATATATTACATTCATAGACGGAGTACAAGTATACTATTTTTTCTTTAGTCAAGGTGGATTGAACTGAAAAAGAAAAAATAGTTTTCGAGCAGTAGAATGTTGAGAGTCCCTCTGTGAGACGTCTAGTAATTTTTGACTTGATTTTCAAATTGTAAATCTCGGCTCATTTCCGAATTGTCGCCTCGCTCTCAAATTGGCTTTTCCATTTGATCAAGTAGTATTCCACTCGTGTAGTGAATATATGGACTAGCTATGATATACTCAATTTCTTCTTTAATAGATCTATCTACAATCCAAATCACATATTCAATGTGCTATTTATTTTGCTTTTTACCTAGTATCTAGTATTCATATTAAATCTGATTAAATTTGAATTCGGACATTGTGAGACCTATTTCTGAGGGTAGCACTTTTAACGAATTTTTTTCATTTCCACATACTTGAACCCGAATCATCCCACCAACCCATGTTGATCAACGTGCCATTTATTAGTTTCCTCTAACTACACCAATCAGATACCATATGCTCTTATTGGATGGTCACTAGGGCCAATCCTATAAATAACCACTCTTTGGTTGGATGTTGAAATATGGGGGTTTTACAAAAATGTACCATTGTCAAAAAAAATTATAAAAAAATAGTTGTATGTATACTACATGTATATGCAATATATATGCATGTATACTGTCAAAAAAGTTTCAAAAAAAATAAATAGGCGTATGTATATTGTATGTATGCCGCATGTATACAAATGGCCATTTCGGGTAACTTTGGCCGAATGGTCATTTTAGATAGTAAATTATATCTTTTGTATAAGAAATTTTGACACAATGGCCATTTTGTGTAATATTTCCTTGAAATATTGTCGATGTTGGAGAATCTTAGTAGCTCAATTGGTTAGCTATCTGAACTCTCACCTTATTGGTGAAGGTTCATTTTCTCTCCTTGTAATCTACTCTCCATTTTTCCTTTCACTACCCCCAATTTTATAAATAAAAAGAAAATAGCCAAAATTTGTACAGTAATTGAAAAATAATCACTATTGAACCTGCAATATCTTTTTCAAATATTGAATATTTATAAGTGAAATTCCAGTACAGTTTAGTGGGGCAAGTGCACAGATGACTGATTCATCATACTTGAACATGACTGTGTCCAAGAGCTACATAATTCGAAGGGGTTGAAAGAAATATTTTTAACTCTAAATTTCTTTGACATAAGAAAAAACTTCTAATGTAGTGACAAAAATGGAGACTCAAATTTTTTTTAGCTTGCAAGCTGTTTGAATTCTAGATATGTACTTATCATTTTGCGAGAGTTGGAATTTTAATTGATAGAATTGAAAATATAAATAAGTAAACATATACGAAGAAGCTAAAGGATTCAACGCCTGCTATATATACATAAAAATATATATAGTGTAATTTTGTGGGAAAGGGGAATGTGACGCCCTTGGCTCCACCCATGCTATCTTGTATCCTAATTTATGTGGCTTATGATTCACCAAAAAGAAAGCACTCCTTACTAGAAGTTTCTTTATTTTCAGAAGTCGAATATGAGACATTTAGATAAAGTAGAGGCATCACATCCTTCTCTTCATCATGCCGCTTAGATTCTTTAAAATTGTTATATGGGTGTATGCCAGATTTTTCAAATATAGTATATTTTAGAAGATTTGATATGAATATGATAATATTTTTGAAAAGTTCGAGCATAGGTTGTGTGTGGCCCATTACCCTTCTTGATGTCCTAGTTAATTGTTTCATGAATGTGTAGATAATTTTCCTTCCCAAAATTGGTATAAATAAGAGCAAAGCATTTCTTAGACTTGTACCCCGTTAGCATCACATTGTGCTATTTTCAACTAGGAAAAACACCTGTCTTTTAGTAATAGAAAGAAGTGACAAGAAATCCCTCATCAATAGAGATGACCCTTTTTGAAGAGGAGAAAAAAAAAGGAACAGTTACCAGTAGCGAATGTCTGATATGTTACTATCAAGGTTCACTGTTTATGTGGCCAGATTTATGAAATTATCAATGATGATGATGTATTTTATTGTAATATATAAATGATATTAGGCACTGTTCTTTCTCGTGATACATCAAGTGATATATTCTGGCTGAAAATTTATACAGAAATCTATTTCTTGCTTCTCATGTTTGTAAGGGAGTCTTAAAAAAAATTAGTGGCCTAAAGCAAGCTTTTAATAAAAAACTTTATATATATATATATACATATATATATATATATATATATATATATATATATATATATATATATATACACACAAATACATACAAGAAAATAATAATTTAGAATTATCTTTTTTATTTTCATATACTTGTTATTTTTAATGCAAATGAAATAAAGTCTTTAGTTATCCGCATAACAATATAAAACTAAAGATTAATTCTACTTAATAAGATGTTAGTAATGTGTTAGAAGTACATTACCTGATGTTATTATAAAAAAATTATTTATTAATATGAAGATTTGAGTTATTTAATTCAAAGTTCTAAAATACTTTTGGGAAAAGATAGAT
Source organism: Jaltomata sinuosa (assembly GCA_003996215.1). Lineage (NCBI taxonomy): Eukaryota > Viridiplantae > Streptophyta > Magnoliopsida > Solanales > Solanaceae > Jaltomata > Jaltomata sinuosa. The sequence continues at coordinate 606,357 of QJPP01007186.1, read as the reverse complement.
GGTTCTTTTTTCTTTTTTTATTATAAAAATTGAACCTTTTTTTTAGAATTTTAAATATTGTTTTAACTGAAAATAAATCATAAAATTTATCATTAGAATATTTTCGGGACCTCAATATTTGAGGGGCCTAAAACACATATTTTACTAGTTTCACCTTTGAGCCACCTCTGCCTACTTGTACACGGATTAGCTTATTAGCTTATAGTAGGAAATTTTGTACAAGCTTTTTGTGAATGACATTCTCATCAACCTAATATAGATGAAAGCTATCTAGTGTCAAAGTGAAAAAGAAAAAAAAATCGAACCATCCCACCAACCCGTGTTGATCAACGTGCCATTTATTAGTTTCGTCTAATTACACCAATCAGATACCATATGCTCTTATTGGTAGTGGCAGAGCTAAATTTTTTATCAAAGGGGCTCAAAATATAAAAAGTACATACACATAGAGGTTAAAGAGGATTCAACATCTATTATATATGCGTAAAAAATAATTTTAATCATATCTTAATGGTGTAATTTCCTCCGAGAGGGTTCGGATGAACCCCTAGACCCTTGCTAGCTCTGCCCCTGCTTATTGGGATCCTACACACTCCCGATTTCCCACATCTCATTTACCTCTAACATTTTTATTTTTTTTTTAATTTAGGATAAATTACCTAAAGAGTTAAACATCCCTACCATATTTATTAATTCTCTCACTACTTTCTTTTAATTACTTAATATACCACATGTTAACAAAAAAACCTTCGGATACATCTCAATCCCATCGGATACATCCCAATCCAGTCAGATACATCCCCACCCCATCGGATACATCCCAACCCTCGGATACATGTTGTAACCCCTCAGATACATGCGGATACATGTTGTAACCACTCAGATACATGCGAATACATGTTGTAATCCCTCCGATACATGCGGATGTAATGAATCTGAGACTAAAATCATGTATCCGGACAGCGAGATGCGAATGTATCTGAGATAAAACCAAAGATGTCGATGTATCCGAGAAAAATTCACGTATCTAGATGCCGTATGTAATGTATTTGAGTGGTATATTTGAAAGTAGTGGGAAAAAAAGTAATTAGCTCCTAAAAATGTGTTTAGGGGTGTACATGGACCGGATTGGTTCGGATTTTTTAAATACTAAACCAAACCATTAGTGTCGGATTTTTAAATTTATAAACCAAACCAAAATCAATAAAAGTCGGGTTTTCCAACCTCGAGTTTTTTCGGATTTTTTCGATTTTCTCGAGTTTTTTGGGTTTTTTCGGGGGTTTTCGATAAAGTCTTCATACAAACATATAATTAACTTGTGCTTTAAATATTTATTTAGTCCGAGCAAAGTACAACTATCTAAGGTATTTTTTTAAAAAAAAAAACACAAAATATATTCACTTTATTTGAATTTATGAATTGAGTGATGACAATAAAATATTCAACCAAAAAGATAATGAAATCGCATAGGATAAATATTGCATATTAATAAGTCATAATAAAAATAATCATAAATTAAAAGTATTAAGTCATGCTAAAATAAGTCTAATAAGTATTAACTACATGACTAAATATTAAATAAAAAATAAATTAGTTTATGTAAAATTAAAGAATAAATATCTAACATGATTGTCATTCCTAGTGTTGGATTGAATAATCTTTTGTTAACATTCGTATTGATTTGGGCTTTATTTGAATTACTAATATTTATGGGTTGTAAAAAGACTTATTAGACCATTAAAAATTCTAAGTTTAAACTTGAAATAATATAGAAAGATAAAAACTATGAAAAAGTTGAAGAAATATTTATAAATTACATCACAATAAATATTTTTATATATAAAATATTTTTAAAAATAGTATACATGTAATATCGGGTTGGTTCGGTTCGGTTCAGTTTATTTTTTTTTAGTTAAAACCAAACCAAATAAATTATAGTCGGATTTTTTTTCAATACCAAATCAAGTCAAACCAAATCATTAGTCGAGTTATTTTTCGCAGTTTGGTTCGATTTGCAATTTAATTTGGTTTGCGATTCGGTTTTGTACATCCCTAGATGTGTGTTTTATGTAAGTTCCCCTTTAATTTAGGTCTTTTTACATAGATAATGTATTATAAAGCCTTATTTATGAATTATAGTATAATTTTTACTCTTACAGATTATAGCCTTACTTTTTTTTTTACAAAAAATAGCAAAATCAGCTAAATACATATATAATACATTTTTAACACAATTTTAATATACTAACACATATACTAATTTGAATAGTATTTGATTGTTTGAAATTTAAGTATAATACGATTTTAACATCATTAATAAGAGGAAAAAATAAATAATAATTATAATATATTTTAAATTCGATATATTATACATATTGTAGGCATTTCAATGCACGTGGTGAATAAATAACTAAAATATTTTTAATACAAATGTATTATAAGTATTATATGTGAATTTCAAATATTTTATACTACTTAAATTAGTTTATATTGTTAGAAATGCATTATATTTGTTATGAAATAACAACTATTGAATTCATAACAATGTAAAATATTATATTCGAATTGTATTACAACTAGCATTTTATATTTAATAAAATTTTAATACATATTTAATATAATTTTTAAAAATTTCACCTCTTCTTAATCACCACCATCAAACCCCATTTTATCCCCTCCATCCAAACAGTCCCCTTATCCGACGAAACTCACAAACCATCCGCATTCGATGAATAACTTTAACACTCCAGTGAATTCCGGAGTGTTAATTTGTTATAGATCTGAAGATTATTATTTTTTAACGGAATTCGCTGCTAACTATGAAAATCCAAACAGCCACGAGTTAGCTATATCTACTGCTTGTTTGCTAGTGAAAATAATTAATTAATTAATCGTTGCGTCAATTTCTTCCTTATTTCCTTTGCTTTCTTATGTATATTAGTTAGGTGCATGAATAGAATTAATGTGTATGCATCTCTTAGTAATTTCCTTTTTCTTGATGATGGTATGGTACATAATATTAGGGGTGTACAAAAATCGATTTAACCAATAAACTGAATCGATAAAAATATTATTGGTTTATCGATATCGGGTTATTGGGTTAATAATTTTTAAACGATTTTGTAATTTTTTTTATTGGGCTATCGATTCGGTTTCGATTTTAAGATTTTGGTTAATGGTTAAACCGATAACCCAATAAGATTATATTAAAATTATATTTGTATTCCTAGTTACATAATAGTGGCTTTAGATTTAAACTATATACCTTATTATTTTTTACATTTTATAGTTGTTGTCTTAGTGATGTTGTTTTCTTTCTAAAATTGTTGGCTTGTTGCGGGTTCTATCCATCAGTGTAAATTATGAATTGACCTAATTTTTCTTTTTGAGAGATGGCTACCGTTGCTATTACATTCAAGTTTGTTACTTACCAAAAAAGAAAATAAGTTTATTTTAGTAATAATGTATTTGAATTTGCTTATGCTTGTAATTTATGTGTATTTTTATGCATAAAGTTAGTGTACGTATATATGAACAAATGAAAATAAGAGAACGTAAAAAAAAATATAGGAGCATTTTCTTATTGGTTAAATCGAAAATCGAACCGTTAAGGATCAAAACCGATAAACCGAAAATCGATAACGAATATCTTATTGGTTTGGTTATCGATTTTGCATGTTTACAAATCAAAAACTGATAAACCTAATCAATAATAGTCAAAACCAAATCAAACCGACCGATGCACACCCCTACATAATATGTATCTATTTTTATCTTCAGATGATGATAATTAATGTCCAATCGATCAATTTGATGATGGGGAAGAACAGAAAATATACTTTATTTAAGTAATCAGTTATTAAATGTAATAATAAGCTATATATCATAATAAATTTAAAGCATCCTTAAAAAGCGTAATAAAGCTTTCATAAGAAATTATCTACCTAAAAATTCCTTTCATTTACCTCTAACCTTAGGCTCTTGGCCATGTTAGTTATAATATGGGCTTATCTTATTAGGCCTGCTCCAAATCAGGATTCAGTGTACAAGTTGTCTGGGATACTATTTGATCCAGTTCTATTTGGATCTACATGATGCTATTAGGAGTTAGTTTTTGGCCCATGTGCAAACCATGGTTTGGGCCTACATATTTTGGGCTGTGAATTGGATAGTCACTAGGGCCAATCCTATAAACAACCACTCTTTCGTTGTATGTTGAAATATAGCCGAAGTTGAAGAGTCTTAGTAGCTTAATTGGTTGATTATCTGAACACTCACCGTATTGATGAAGGTTCATTTCCCTATCTTATAATCCACTCTTCATTTTTCCTTTCACTACCCCCAATTTTTTTTAAAAGAAAAAAAATAACCGAAATTTGAAAAGTAATTGAAAAATAATCACAATTCAACCTGCGATACTTTTTTCGAAATTTGAATATTTATAAGTGAAATTCTAGCACAGTTTAGTGGGGCAAGTGCACAGGAGCTGCATAGTTTGAAGGGGTTCAAACCTTTTCTTTTAAACTGTAAATTTCTCTGACATAAGAAAAACTTCTAATGTAGTGATAAAAATGGAGACTCAATTTTTCTTAACCTTGCAAGCTATTTGAATTCTAGATATGTACTTATTTCGTTGGAGTCAGAATTTTCATTAAGAGAATTTAAAATATAAATAAGTAAATATACGAAGAAGTAAAATGAGTTAACATCTATTATATATATAATAATAATAATTAATTTCATCTATATATTGGAGAAGGGGCTTCGTGACGTTCTCGGTCGCCCATGCTATCTTGTATCCTAATTTATGTTGCTTAGGATTCACTAAAAAGGAAAGCACTTTTTACTAGAAGTTTCTTTATTCCCATAACTCGAATTCTAGACATTTAGATAAAGTAAAAGCATCACATCCTTTTCATCATCATGTTGTTCAGACTTTTCAAAATTGTCATGAGTATGTGGTCAGATCCTTCAATATAAGTATATTTTAGAAGATTTGATACGGATACATATAATAATATTTTTGAAAAGTCCGAGCATCGACCATCACACTTCTTGATGTCCTAGTTATTTATTTCATGAATATGTAGATGGTTTTCCTTCTTCTTTTTTTTTTTAAGAATTGGACCTCCATTAGCATCTCATTGCCCTCTTTTCCACTAGAAAAAACACCTGTCTCATAGTAATAGAAAGAAGTAAAAAGGAAAGGCCCTCACCAAATATACTACTTTAATTTTTCCTTTACTTTTTTCCAGTTTTTTTGCTTTTAGACAGCACTCACAAAATAGAAAATGAAGCTGAGTAAGAAATTAAAAAGCTTCAAGCCATTAAGTGTCAACACCATAAAAAAAGCCTACTTATACTCAATTAAATCTTATCCCTATTTGTTTTTTTTTTTCTATTTTATATGAATTTTCATTCATGTCTTGATTCTTCTCCCACCTAATTATAGGTCATAGGGTATACACAAACAAAAAGATCACTCTCTTTATCATTATCCTAAGTGGTGGAAAAATTGTTTCAATCACCTTTGAAAAATAACCTCAAAACTTTCCTATTCGTCATCTTCTGGAAACTTATATATAGTGAGATATTTCTATTGGGGAGGGGAGTTTTGGAGCAACGATAAAGTGATTATCTACATGTTATTTATAACTCACGTGTTCGAGTCGTGGAAACAACCATTAATGCTTGTATTAGGATAGACTGTCTACATCACACCCCTTGAGATGCAGTCTGTCCCCAGACCTTGCTAACACGAAATGCTTTATGCATCGAACTGTCCTTTTTTTTATATTCCTATGTTGATCATGTGATCCATGTTCATTTAACACATCAAAGTTAATTTGATCAGTACATTAGTCACTATCATGGGCGGATTCACCGTGATAGTTATGAGTTCGGTAGAATTCAATAGCTTTAGTTCAAACATTTTACTTATTTGTATTATTAAAAGTTCATTCAACATGCATAAATAATATATCCAGAATTCAATAAGCAAAAAAGATTATGATCTAAACTTATAAACTAAAAATTTTAAATTCGCCTTTGCATATAAAACCTTGAAAAAAATATATTAATATGACAAAAAAAATTCACCGAAAGTTGTTGTGGTAAATTACCACCGGTCTACATCATATTTTAGGTCTACTAAGTTGTGAAAAAAAAAACTCTCACAATAAAAAAATCTCACAATATATGTCAATTTTATTTTTCTTGAACCACAGTATTTTCATTTGGGGATTTGGTCAAGGGAAAATCACTTGAACTTTTTCGCCTTTGCTCCTTCTTTTTGGAGCGCACTAACGGAAAACCTGAGATAATTTTTAGCTGCTGTGAAAGTTAGTGTCTTAAAGAAAGTAAGTGCTTGCTGCTCCTGCTCTTGCCGAAGATGACCCCTCGCCGTGGTCTCCAAATAAGTTTTTATAATAGTAAAAACTGAAAACCACGAATAAGTAGGAGATGAGGGTGATGAGTTGAGATCCTTTAAGGCGGGGGCACGGGGTTATGGTCTTGTTACTTGGGGGGATTCAACACCTTCATGACATAAAAAAGAATATGAATACGTCTTCTTTGTGGACCTTCACTTTTAGAAGGAAGTAATTAAGTAGAAGCTGACCCTCCAACATATATTACAAGAAAGGACACCACTCAATAGGATTCGTACTCAAATGAAGTATTCTAATTAATTATCATAGAAAAGGAACCAACGAATTTCGTAGAATTCTCAAGAAATTCTTCAATCCTTTTTAGGAAAAAAAAACTAATCATTTGCTTATTACACTCAATGAATAGCTGGAGTTTTCTTTAATACATATAACTTGAAGACATAATGAAATAGTTTAGGTTTTACTCTTTCAAATAGCTTAAGCTGGTAAGATGATCATATAATTCGATGTAATATCAAAGCGCATATATATATATATATATATGATGAATTAATTAGTTCTCTCTAGCATGTTAGTTTTTCTAAATCAACATGATAAATGATGTTACTTGTTATAAATGTTAAGTCACAAATGGACACCTAAACTTATTTGTCTTGTATGTGAGATATTTACATTTGCCTATCAAGATTCAAAGCCAGCATTTAATGTATCACTTCATCATTCACTAATGTCAAAGCATTTATTTACCTGCTCTGACTTGACTATGTGTCCCAACTTTGTAATTAGACTTTTATGGGTAGGTATAATCAATAAACTTAGGATTTAATTTTACATACTGACAGACTTAAAAAAAAATACTAATAAACTACCTAAAGAATAATTATAAATGATAAAGGAGATTAATAACTTAAATTATAAAGTAGATAAGTTAATATAACAAGTTATAATATAATAATTACACAAAAATCATTATATATAAATTAAATTCATTAGATTATGATCCTTGGGAGATGATTTACAAAATCTCAAGGAGGGTTTTGGAAGGATAATCCCACTTGAAAAAGGTGCCATAGGAAGTAAAAATGGAAGTGTTTAAGTTTATATCGTCAGTATATATAAGTAATGCTTATATTATCATGTCATGTTTATTTGTTGTAGCAGACAATCCGTTTATTTTAAAGAATTCTAATCTTATATTTAAATGACTTATAGTATTAGAAAAAATTATAACTAATGATATATATAATTTAAATTTAAAATTAAATGGGAGATATTTTATTGTTTTTTTAATGTTTTATACCTGTCTAAAAGCAAGATATATGAGTAGATATTTGGCTGATTGTGAAGAAAATTGACAAGTGCAATTCACTATTTCACTTTTGAGACTTTCTGGAACTGTTCTATCTTTGAAATTATTTTTAGTTAAAGCTGTTTCCTACTTATTAGGATCCTACCTACTATTTTTTCTTTTAAAATAATATCTAAATGTGGAAAGTAATATAATTATTTAACATGTTTTTAATATTAAAAAAAATCATGGCAATCCAACTGTTCCTTTTGCGGATTCTCAATTATCAAAGATTTTCTTGTTTTTTTTGGTTTTCTATCGGTGTTCGATGTTCGTATTGGAGCCCTGATTAATTTGGATCGTGCACTGCAGGGCCCATTTTGGGGGTGACACTCCCAACAAGATTTTCTCCATATTAGGGCTCGAACCCGAGATTTTTGATTAAGGGTGAAACAATTCCACCACTGCACCACAACCATGTCGATAATTATCAAGGAATTACTAAGTCATAGAGTTGGTAGAAATCTTGCATTTTCAAAATTTTAATATTTATACAACTCTATAAGTATATGACCCTCAATTTGTAGGCTTAAAGTTGATTATGTGAAGCTAAATGGAATCTTAATATTTTTAGTCAACGATTAAAAAGAATTTATCTGGCTATATATCTATAACTGTTTGTATCGATGTATACTCAGTGAATAATAAGCTTATAATAAGTGTATAATGTGTACACATTGGTGTGTCTGACTTTATACATCAAGAATTTGTCAAATCTGCAAAGATATGACAATTATACTAATATTAGAAAAATATAGATACCTTGTTTTTTGGAGAATCAATCATTTTCTTGTTTGTTCCTTCAATGGATTTTGTAATCTCCCAAATCAAGAAGTTGGATGTTTTTTCAAAGTTTGTTTGAAGACATACTACTCTATGTCACAATTTATGTATCCTATTTCTTAAAATTTGACCTAAAAAAATGGCAATACTTTTTTTTAAGAAATAATTTAATCCCGTTTTATCACGGTTATGGAATTAGGAGTTAGCCAGGACTTCTTTCTCAAGTCTTGTCATGCGATCAAAATTCTAACACTTCGCATTTTATTAGAAAGGATCTGACCGTGAGAATGAATCTTCTTAAATTTTTTATTTGTTACCTTTAATGAAATGATTATAACCAAACAAATGTCTATGACTTATTTCAGATTATAATTTTTTTAAAGAAAAATTAAAACCTTGAAAATAATTTTAACCATGTATAAATAGTGTAAGTTTTCGCTGAGCCCCAGTTGACGCCGCCCCTATTGAAGACTTACATGTACTCTCTGTCTCAATTTATGTGTCGCATTTCTTAAAATTTGACCTAAAAAACATGTCATACTTTTTTCAAGAAATAAGTTAAGCCCCTCTCATCGTGGTTGCGGGAACGGAGTTAGCCGGGACTTTTACTTCGAGTCTTGTCATGATCGCACACTCGACGAAAGAGCTTTATAAGCGATATTGCACGTAAAAGCTGTCAGAATTCGAACGCGTCACATTTTATTGGGAATAGGATCCAACCATGAGAACGAATCTTCTTAAATATCCTATTTGTTATCTTTAATGAAATGATTTACAACCAAACATATATCTATATATATGACTTATTTCAGATTATAATTTATTTAGTTTAAAAAAAATTAAACTCTGAATCGAGTCAACCACCACCATATAAATTGAGACGGAGAAGTATATAACTATATAATAGGAAAAATTATTAAAATACACGATGTCCAAAAAGTTATGGGGAATTTTCCTTCCCCAAAAAATAAAAATACAAGTATAGGAATTAGAAGAACAAGAAAAATGTTATGGTGGATGTGTATATTGTGCTGGTCAGGGACACTAATCAATTAATCAATTGGATCCCATACTTTGATATCTTATCAACCAGACTATCCTCCTCTTCCCATACTTTTTTCAGAAAAAGAAAAGACTTTCAATTCAAATATACAGCTAACAAATATGAATACAATATTTTTTATATGGACTTTCAGCCATTATATCTGAAAATAAAATTATATGATTAAGTACTATTTTTTTATTTGATATTGTTATATATCATCATAATAAAAAGAAAGTCTTATTATTGAAGTGTGTAATCTACTTATCTAAACGTTTGATCTTGTTCATTGTGCAAATAAAACCATATTTAGCTGACAAGATTGAAAAACTACGTATAAAGTGTAGAGATATTTTAATGATCGGTGTGAGACCTTTAGACAAAATTCATATAAATTTGATCCAAAATGAACAATAACATATCATGTTAAGATTATCTCTGGACTAATTTAGTCCAACAAATCAGTTAGAGAAACATACTTTTATATATTTAATTAATTATATCTTTAACACGCCGCTTGCATATTCTGCTGCTATGTTATGTTTAAGTGTGTGGCCAATTTACTCACCTAAACCAATGGTGAATTTATTTGTAAGAAAAGGATTACGTGAATTTGTGGTCATTTGACTAAATTTGATATATTATTTGTATAATTTTTAAAATGTTGTTTACCCTGGATTTGGTACAATTGAATTTGTAGGTGAGTCAAGAGCATGGATTATAATTTAATCTCGCTCATGTTATTAATTTATTAGCAGTTAGTGTGTTCGATAAATAAGAAAAAACGATAATAAAGGAAAGACAATAGACAAAAACAAATAGAGCAAGTAAAGCGCACACACTAGGCTATCCGAGAACGTTCTCGAGAGCAGTCAAGAACATAATCGAGCCTCCTACAGGTATTAAAGAACAACTAAGTATTGAACAGTAAAGAACAATAATAAAGCTTAAGGAAAAAGCAACTAGTATTGTATTAATATTGAGCAAAGAGTGATGATTCAGATAATTTTACAAGTGAGAGAGGGTGTCCTATTTATAGCTATACATCGTTGGGCCTTGGTCATTATGGGCTTTTCTGATTAGGCCCTAAAGGTCTTTGGCCTATGTGGTTAGGCCATGCGTTTTCCCTAGCTAGGGGTCATGCCATCTCGCAGTCTGACGTTCTTGCTACTGTGTTCGTTCGCAACCCTGCAAAGTCTGGCAGGCCTTGTCCTTTCCTGGAAGCGTCGATCACCAGACGAGTGCTTCATCTATCTTCCTTAGCCAGGAATGTTTTCCTTCTTAATTTGTCCCGAAAAGATCCCTCAAGCTGTGCTCCCAACGCAAACTTCTCGGAAGGTGCCACATGTCCTTGATTCAATTTTCTCCTATACAAATATATTTTGTATTGTTTGAAAACACCTATAATCAAAAAAAAAATGAGTAGTATACTGGTTGAGAGTTGGTCTTAAATCCTTCTTGAACAGCAGGCAAAACACATCAACTGATGATATTTTTTGTAATATAATTAATTATTTTTTACTTTCCAAGTTATTATCATTTTATAAAATTTTATATCTTATCTTAAAAACCAATAATACACCTATCGTCTTGGAATCCTAGATTCGCCTCTATATATAACATATTTTTATTTATTTAATTCTATCTTTTTAACATATATATGGTGAGTAGCTAGTATACGTCGACAACCAAAATTCCACTTAGATTTCACAACTAGAAAATGCCAATACACCACTTATATTCATCAAAAAAAAAATATTTTTGGAAATAGGATTTTAAATGGCTTGTCCAAAGAGACATTTCCCTTTATATACCATGTCTTTTACATATATTTATTGTCAAGATAAGAGACGGAAAAGGCTATGTCGAAAGTTCATTATTTAAAAATATAGTACTTGGAAACAACTTATATATGTGTGGAGAAAACTCTTGAATCAATAAATGTGTTTCCAAAAAAAATAAAATGACATAGACAAGGCATATATTTCTTTTAGTTAAATGTGTGATGGACCCTAGATTTAAGCTAGCATTTAATTGGGTACTCATCTTTCCATATCTTTATAGTTGTGAGTGCAACTATAAATTAGATATACCGTCACGATTCAATTGGTCGTGAGTGACACCCACACTAGTTCTCCGATGAGAGAATCATCTAACTCGAATTGTAACCCAATAATTTACCAATTTTAAGTAATGTAATAAATAAAACCAACTCTATTAAAGTAATTGACTGAACTATAATCAAATTATCTAAGTGCGAAAAAAATTACTATCCATTACTTTTTTATTCAAGACCCGAAAGTCATCGTACAAGAACTCTAAACAAAATTAAATATATCCAAGATGTCCAAAACTAATCAAAATAAAGAGAGTTGCATCATTCGAAAGAAGGACAATGACCCAAGTAAAGATCCATGACAACCTGAAGATGTAGTGCTCATCCTTGGATCGAAATCAGTTAAGTTACCAGGCTAGAGGTGAGGTCGCGTCTGAGCTTCTGAAACACGGTCTACACTCAACAAAAGAAGAGTACACGATAATATCAGTACAAATCACTATTTATTGGCATGCACCATAAGTCGATCCAATTTAGAACAAGTATACAGTTAAATCAAATAACAAGTCGAATGGTACTTCACACTTAGCAAGTAATTCAGTCAACAAATAATCACCTCAAATCAACTAAACAAGGTCTACAACAAATCATATAAGACACCGAATGTTATCACAACAATTCAAGTACTCACGCTCATAATAGCTATATCTCACGGGGATCTAATTCCTCCTCACTTTCACAAATATAACTCTGTATTCTTAGTTTCAGCTCATTATGCCCTTTCAATCTCACAATATCAACACAACGTAAAAGTAACTGTAAATGTGTATACACGTGCTAAAGAGACTTGTTTCTGCCCAATTAGCCATGACCTGCAGGGGACGCACCAAGGTCTATGTTCCGTACCGGCTCGTAGTACCCTATCGATAATAAATAAGTCAGTATCAGTATCTATATCGATTCGTGATACATGCTCCACAATGATAAAGTCAGTATCAAATTCGTACTGGCGTGATTCCCGATCCCTTAATCAGTATGAACTTATGGCTCCAAGTCTTTATTTCTCGGGATATAACACAATGTAATAATCACAAGTACACTTATACTTACAAGTTCATTAATCATTTTCAAGGTACATGGCTTATTCATTCAAGCATTACCTGATCATAATCATCAACTCAAATATGTTCAAAAACCAATTACAAATTATTCAGTTCTAAAACATACAAGCACTAAATCAAGTTTCAACTTCAATTTTAATCGTAATCTACTTCAATTGAAGAATTCTAAACCACAAGCTACCTTGCAATAGACTTGCTCTTCCTCAATGGTTCAGAGCTTTCAAAGTCTAGACAGACAAATAATAGAGAGTAATTAATCATTTATTCTTTCATTTCAGGCCTTGAAAATTTAACCCACTAACTCTATCCTTATTCGAGGTCTGTAGCATTTTTCAAGGGTTAATTAAACATCAACAAGTCCCATATTATTCATGTGATCACTATCCATGGAGGTTCTACTCCAATTCTCCTTTCTTAAGTCATTTTTATGCTAAAGGTCACACCTTTATGGAACTCAAGGTTCTCAATTTTTCTAATCATATTTAGAATTACTACATTTATACTAGGAAGTATTAAATAACAACCTACGATAAAGTCTAGGTGAATTTACACCAACTCATTGGATTTTCTCCATTTTTCATGCATTTAGAGCTCTAACTCAAGAATTTCAACATTAATCCATAATCTAATAATTCTACAAGGATTAATTATTGTTAAACAAAGAGGTTTATGGAAGAACTTACTTCGAACGAAGAAAAATATCCTAGCCTTGGGAAAATCGCCTTCTTGGAGCTCTAGAACGAGTTTTGGGAGTTTGTGAAATAAAATTCAGAAACTGACTTAAGTCAGGTAATCTGACTTCGTCTCTCGCTGCAGCAGTCGCTTTCTCGCTACGGCAAGATCGTTGTCGCGAGACTTGGCTTGCTACGACGAGCTTTGACAATTTGCCAGGCTCGCTGTGGCGAAAGATATACCACTACGATGGACTCGTTGCAGCGGTCCCAAAAATAGAAACTCGAGAACTCGCTCAAAACTCTCCATTTCAAAACACAACCTTGATTTCTAGACATCACGAATCGATCCCAACGCTACAACCTTCATAACTGGAGTTCTATGAACCAGTTTATCATCCCAAAATTTTTAATGGAACTCCACACCACTCGACTATCCATAAATGGATGTCACGCTATCAAATGCTATGTATACCACGAGACATAATTCATCTCTAAGGCACGCAACACAATATTTTTGTCAAAACTCACTCTAACTTCAGATTTTACCAACTCTTATCCTAGGGATAACTCTAGTCGGGAACTTACAACACAAACCACACTATAACGACGGGATGGGTCATTATATATACTCCATCCGTTTCTTTTTATTTGTCATATTTTGCTTTTTGAGAGTTAAATTGCATGAATTTTGACCAACATTTTAAGCATCATATTAATATGAGAAGAATTACAATTTATAGTAGGCGTTTGGCCATAAATGTTATTCACAATATTTCGAAATACGTTTTTTACTTTATTTCAGAATACTTGTTTGGCCATGAAAATCAAAAACATATTCTAGAATATGTTTTCACAATTTTTGGTTTTTTGAAAAATACCTCTTGAGGTGTATTCACTATTTTTGGATTCAATTTTTCCTTTCACTTTATTTTTAAATACTACACCAACTCAATAGTCTAAAATATTTTTGAAAATACTATGGTCAAACACAACTTCAACTCTATTTTCAACTTTAAAGTGAATACCAAATAAAGTGAATACATTTTTGATTTTTATGGCTAAACGGGTCCATATTTTTGATATAGTTTTCGAACATCTAAATTTTAAATTTAAAATATTAAATTATTCTAATTCAATTCAACTCCAAAAATTAGTTAAATTGACTCTAGTAAAATCAACTGTGATAAGTAAAAAAGAACGAAGGGAGTACATGGGTCTATCTAGATTTCAAAGTTATTGTTACCGGGAGTTTTAGAAGCACGTGTTTAAATCAGTGGATATATATTCATAGAAGTAAAAAATTACTCAAGGAGGTCCCATTAATGCCTAACATGCTTTACTAAAATTTACCTTTGTTATGAAATTTTTTGGACTTTGAGGAGGAGATGATTTTGATAATGTAGTCGTAAGGTTGTCTCCATAGACTTATAGGTCACGGGCTTACAATAGAATTGATTGTCTACATTAAATAAACCCTTTTTCCGAATTTTAAATGAACATGAAATATTTCGTACATTAAATTATCTTTTATTAAAAATATCATTCAAATATTCTACGGACTTCGTGAGAAGGTTTTGGTCCATAACATATATAGGGGGACATTTATTTGGTTCAAGAACTTGATCATCTTTATTGTTTTAAGAATGAAAGGCGGGGCTAGGTTTTTTTTGTGTATAGGCTTTTTTTACTTATTGGATCTTAGATTATTTATATATACAAAAAAAAATTAATAAAAATATAAATTTGAACTTAAGTAACTGAGTTTTATCGAATTCGTAACTATAATGCTTGTTGGTTGTTCGGAAGAGCAATTAATTAATTCGATCAGAATAGTGAAATAGAAGGCAGTAAAAGAATTAAATACTCCTTTCTTTTCCAATTGCTTCGCGAAGACAGACACCGAAATGATTCTCGAGATTTTCAATCGCTCTTTTTAGTGAGGAGGAATAGTGTGGGAAGGGCGCAAAACCAAGCCGAGCCACTATAGAGTAAGCCCTTCCCACGTGTCAAGTTGAATATGAATAAATCAATGTAGCCTCAATCAAAGATCAGATCAACGTGCGCCTTTGAGTTGAGGCCAATGACAATGCAGAACGAACTAATCCGCCACCAATTAATTTTTCAAAAGCGAATTGAATGAAATTGTTACTTTCCAAAAACTTTGCTTCAAACTCTTGATGGATGGAATATCCTTCATTTTTGAGTGCCAATATGTGGATCTTAGAGCTTGATATGCACTATAATTTCAATAAAGATTATATTTTGGTTCATATTATCAAAAATATAATGAATTCAATTATAAAACTTAAAAAAATGAACTGATTTTCAAGAAATACAATAAAAATCTAACTTATCTAAATATCTCCTGCAATTTTTCTTGGCTTATTTGATTCAGTTCAGTTGAGATGCACATGGGTTGCCTTTCTTTTTCTGTTTTTTTTTTCTTATCCAAATATTTTTGTCATTTTATTCTCTCAAAGAGCTTCGAGTTATTCTAATTCATCTCTGAATTAATCGCACCGACCACGCCGAGGAGATAAATTGGACTCCACCGATTTCTTCAATTAATCGGCTTCGTCCAAGCCTAACAAGCCGAGCCGTTCCCTTCTCATTCCACTTATCAAGAAAACCAAAAAATTACAGCTTATAACCTTATTCGATCATTTCTTTCACTTTTCATAGCCTTATTTTTTGTTCCTAATTACGAAACATAGCGATTTTGCTTAGTTACGAAATATAGTAATACTTAATACGTAGCAAAATATGTTGTATTTATACACATAATAATAGTGAAATGTATTATATTCGCGCGCATAACAATAATAAAATACATTATATCACGCGCTTAATAAATGTATATGTGCATATAAAATATTTCTGCACAACTATATGCGCGTATATCTGTTATAAACTATCGCTATATTCTGTAATTATCTTAAACTATCGCAATTTCAAACAAAATATAGGATCTTAATTTATGGTATTAGATAATTTTTCCATCTCTTTTTTTTGGGGTACATTTTTTTTTTGGTCTGAGGGTACATACAACTTATTATAACCTTACCCTTCTACTTAAAACTATCTTGTTTAAAGAGAATATATGAACAAATATATTCGCAATACATGCACAAGTAATTAAAGACAAAAAAACTCTTCAAATAAGCATTCTTACATAATAATCTCTAAATTATTATTCGTTATTTTATAATCTTTACATTATCATTCGATGATATTATAAAGTTGGACTATAATTCCGAATTACACAATATGTATGTAGTAGCAGAATCAGGACTTTCACTAAGGGAGTTCAAAATATGAAGAAATAAATATACGGACTAGTTAAAAGATAGTTCAATATCTACTATATATACAAGAAAAATAATTTTAATCATGTATAAATAGTATAATTTTTCTTCAAAAAAGATTTGAATGAACCCCCTGACCCCGAGCTGGCTTTGCCCCATAACGTATGATTTACTTTGTTATTGCATTAAAACTAAAAAGATCTATAGAAGATTAAGAAGCCGGATAAAATTTGATTTATAATTTAATTATATTATATTCTTGAGTTAAGAGTAAAAAATATACCTAAATTATTTTAGTTTTTATTTTATTTTCATTCAAAAACACACCTAAATTATTTTAGTTTTTTTATTTATTTTCATATTGTACTATTGAGAGTCTGAGTTACCTATCTGAACTGTCTCCCCATAATTAGCGAAACACATCTAGATGTTGATTAGACCAAATGTTGCCTACAAACGCTTCTAGGTGCGTTTGGCCATAAAATCTTCGTCCATATGACATATATTCTTTTTAATTGATTTTTTAAATCCTAAACTCTCTCCTTCCAAGCCGGAGATATCAATGCCACGACTGAGACACGACCATAACTAGGAAGGTGGAGAAGAAAATGTTGAATGTCGCGGTAGAGAATAAATTAACTTATGCAGTGATGATTTTTAACTTTTAACCTAAGCATTAATTTATTTAGCTTTGCCATGGTGAAATTATTTTTTCACGTGGCAGAACTTTTTAACAAAAGAGAAAAGTGTAATACACACAACATAAAAAATCAGCCGAGATATGCTTTACTATCCATTGGGTGATAGTTCAAGTAGAAAATTCACAATTTCAATAATTCAAGTATACAACTTAAAAAACTAAAATAGTTTAAATGTGTTTTTAACTCTTAACTCTAATTTGTTTGACAAAAGTAATATAAAAGAGGTTTAGGAGAAGGTAATTTTGCTTATGTACAAGTGTTATCCAGATATAATTATTCTTAATTTTTTATCCCATATTAAATATTATATATATTATACCGAATTCCAGTACATAATATACCAAAATTGAAAATAACGCAAACTATAAAAAAGAATAAAATAATACAAAATCTTATATCAGAATTGTTTATTTATTCCCGATAATCAAACAACAACAACAATAATAATTAACATCATTCTTATAAGTGGATTTGGGGAGGATAGAGCGTACACAAAGTCGCAAATCTTATCCCTAACTTTATAAAATAGATAAATTATTTTCGATAGACGAGCTCTCTCCCGATAACCAAACGAACCCTAAAATGTAAAATATCTCCTAGGGAAAAGTCAAGTTTTTTTTGCAAATCAAGTTGCATTTGCACTGAATTTGAAGTTCATTTCATTTCCCCACCCCACCCCCACCCCAATGCAAGTGTACCTAACCCCAGTCAGATTCTAACCCTACATCTGACCCCAGATTTTGGTTTTATTTAAAGAGAGAAAAAAATTAGGTTGGCCACCTGTGTTGTGAACTGATTTCTTCTATTTTCCTCTCTCAATTTTCTTCTTCCTTTCAACATTTCTCTTTCTAAATATGTACACACCATTTTCTTCTACACTTTTATGGGCATCACAAAATTGTTAGTGAAATAATGAAAATTGTGTATTTAACCCCTTTTACTTCCTTTTCTTGATTTTGTGGCTATTTTGTTTTTTTACTATGGGTTTAGAAGTGGAGGAATTAATTGAAAAGGAGAAATATGGAGTTTTACTCAATAGACAATTTTCTTACTTGATCCCAAAATAATAATAATTGAACTTTCATTCTTCAAGAAAGAAACTTGCAATCATCCATCATGAAGAGAGTTCGTAGTACTGATTCTTTGGGTGCACCATTGATGTCCATGTGTCAAAATACTACAGGTGCTTAATTAATTACTTAAAATTCCCTTGAAATTTTCACTTCTTTTTTTTATTTAATTTATGTTTATGTTTTTCATGAAATTCTGTTCTATTCTTGATAACATGTCCAATTTCTAATCCCCCTGTAACTTGAAAGATTAAAAACTAATAATAACATGGGGAATATGTTGGTTTTGGTGAATCAAGAACAGTTTTTTAAGTTACTATATGCACTTATTTTGAGGTTCAGAGCTAAAATTTGAAATTTATGAGTTCGAAAGTTTACTCCCGAGTTATGGTAAATGAATTTCTTAAGAAAAATACATAAGTTTGAATTAAAATTATTGAGTTATACCAAATCCACTTCCTATAGTACTCTAGTTCCGCCCCTGCTTACGGTGTATATAATTTGACACAATCAAAGCATTTTAATTGATTAAAGCAACTTTTTAAGTTGAACTTTGATGTTACTAAAATAATGTTCTACTATGATAGTGTAAATAATTTTTACACTATCAAATTTAACCATTATAGCATGTTCTCACCGTACTTTTCATACGAAGAATTACATATTGTTATAGGTCAAGTTTCAATATATAACACATAAATTCACAAATTACCTTCAATCTACTATCCATCTTTTTATGTGTTTCTGATATTATTTTTGTGCTTGTATATAGATGAACACAACAATTGGAACAATGTTTGTTCAAGGGATTTTCAATCCATGTTAGAAGGCTTAGATGATGAAGGTGCCTGTAACATGGAAGAATCCGGCATCGGATCGGAGAAAAAAAGGCGATTAAAGGTGGATCAAGTTAAGGCATTGGAGAAAAATTTTGAAGTTGATAACAAACTTGAACCTGAGAGGAAAGTGAAATTAGCTCAAGAACTAGGTCTTCAACCGCGACAAGTGGCGATTTGGTTTCAAAATCGCCGCGCGCGGTGGAAGACGAAGCAATTGGAGAGAGATTACAATGTTCTTAAAGCTAATTTTGATTCACTCAAACATAACTATGAGTCTCTACAACATGACAATGAAGTTCTCTTGAAAGAGGTACATTTTTTAACATCATAATAAAGTTCAACTCCTGACCTGACTCCGATTACTGAAAGTGAATAAGTTTTCAATTATATCCTAAGCCGACCTATCATTCATTGGTTAGGGTTATGGAAAAAATAAAATAAAATTGTATGGTCTTGTGGGTGAACTGAGCAGAGAGAAGTAGCTGGTTGGATTCACTGTTTATTTTTTTTTAGTCGATATACATAGGTTATACACGGTTATACATGAATGATATATATATATATTATATATCTGTTGACTACTTTTAGTTTAAAGCGATTGAATGAGCGGTTATTTAGGTTAATTCTCCAAAAGGAAAAGTATTAGGTGATCTTTTACTTCTTGCTAAAACTTCTTATCCGTTCTAGTCGGTCGCGGAATCAAAATTTTCAATAAGGAGACGAAGTCAAAGAAACTTAACATTTACTCTTTCTTATATTAATCTTATATATGCAAATGTTATTTTCTAGCAAAGAGAATTCAAATGAACCCCTCGTGCCCTTAGATCCCGTCTTTGGTTATAGTCACAATGTACTGATTTTTTATTTTTTTTGACATTGTAGATTAGTGAGCTCAAATCAAAGCTACATGGAGGAAACAATGAAAGCAAAGTTGCTGTGAAAGAAGAGGCTTTAGAAACAAATGACAGAGAAACTGAACAGAGCAATCCAAACAACAATTCTACTACAGAGCTCAACTTTGAGAGCTGCTTCTTTAATGGTGTAAACGGAATTGCACTCGAGTCACTATCAGATAGTGACTCGAGTGCAATCTTGAACGAAGATAATTACAGCCCAAATGCCGCGGCGATTTCATCTTCCGGAGCTTTCTTGATTAAATCATCATCATCCCCGGATTCTAATAATTCTAATTCGTTGAATTGCTTTCAATTCTTGGATTCAAATCCTAAATCGATTATTGCAGATGATGATGTCGATGTCCACCAAAAGTTTGTGAAATTAGAGGAGTACAATTTTTTCAGTGGCGAAGAATCTTGCAGTACTCTGTTCACAGATGAACAAGCGCCTACGCTTCATTGGTATAGCCCGGGTGATATGTCAATTGAGGAAGAGATTTTTGTATAGTGGAGGTAACACGGTATTGTTTGTAAGTGGTGGCAGAGTGGCCTTGCTGTCATGATTCATTGAGATTCGGGCTCTAGGCCCAAAAAAATAAAAATGAGTATTGTACCGGTGGCTGGGGGGTGGGGTCATGTGGGGTACTGTAGACAGGTTGGGTGGTTGGGGGACTGAGGGAAGCGTGTGAGTTTGGGTTAAAAGTTGGCATTTTGCAGGGGTGATTTAGGTAGTACCTTGAAATCTCACACAATTCTGTGTTTTTTACTGTTGAAAAAGGGGGGGGGGGGGGGGGCAAGAGAATCTATGATGATGATGATGAAGAAAAGTTGCGTTGTAATGGTAAATAAAGGTGTCTATAGCTAAAAGTGTTTCATGGATCCCATTTTTTGAATGATTTTACAGCTTTTTAATTCATGAAAATCATAATTGAGGACAATATATATGTTAAAGTAGACAGAAAGATATATTGCTGGATGGTAAAAGAAACTTTAGACGAATAAGAAAACATGAAAAGAAAATCAAAAGTTATACAAAAAGTACTGCCTAATTGAATATTTTATTAAGAGTTAGAGATGTTCAAGTGAAATAATGCTTAGTTCAAGCGTTTAAATTGAATATCTTGACAAATTTTAAGGGAATGATTATGTATTAACCTAAAAAAAACACCTAGTCAAATCACAACGACAACTAGGAAGGAACCTACTTAGCAAAATTAGCAATATAGTCATAGACATCATTGAGAGCTTTATCTCTTGACGTGAGACTTTCGAGCACGAATTTAAATTTAGTTGAATCTCAATATGAATATCAAAGATTCATAAGTACACAACTGAGACCAGAATCTGTTGTAAAGTTCATCATGACACACTTTTATTAGCATACAAAACAAAATACAAGTTCTTGAGAGTATAATTGATCCTAATATTCTCTGTAAACAGCGTGAATTATTGACTCAAATAGATGCTCATCATGAGTTTATTTAACCCCTCTTCATATTTAGTAGTAATTGATTAGAAACTTCCAACGCAATGTCATACAAATGGAAAAATTTAAGCTACTATAAGCTCGATTTAAGTGGCTTATCATTTCCGTCTTTCTAGACCTCACAATAATATTTCTTTTCTTTTCCAATTTCTTCATTTTGTCCTACTTAGATGCAGCCAGAGACGGAATTAGCTAAAGGGCGAAAGGAGTTCATTTGAATCACCTTTGTCTAAAAATTACATTGCATAGACATAGTGTATAATAGTGTTGAAACTTGCCAAAAAGTGAGATTACCCATCTGCTTTCTTCTCCTATATTAAGGCATACTTGTTGAGGTTTTTAGAGGTGGTACTGGTCCTCCCCCACCCCTACCCCCCACCCCCACCCCCACCCCCCACCCCCACCCCCACGCCCAAACCCTACCCCACACACAAACATGGTGGTAGGGGCCATGTGGTGTGGGGTCCAACTCTATTAAATTGAATGGAATTGATTTTTTGAAAAGGATAGGTATATGTGTAGAGTCTCTTGTTTACACACTTTGATTGGTGACAGCTAAACTACTACATTTGCAGTATGCATATTATATCACCTACTACAAAAAAAAAATCAAATAATAATAATAATAATAATAATAATAATTAAAATACTACAAAAAAAAGGGGAAGATTAATAAAATAATTGGACACTTCTTATCACTTTGGATTTAGTTCAAAATTTTAAACCTTCAAAATGCACTCTTTCGTTTCAATCTAGATGACACAATTATTATCTTGAAATACACAACTAAAAATCACTACTATTTCCTATTGAGATTTTTTATTAAAAAATATTTAGCGCTATTTACACGATTATTTTGATTGAATCGGTGGAATAAGTAAAAATAATAGTAATGTTTTTATAGAAAAATGATAAAGTTTCTCACTATTTCAGTGAGAATTCATTTTCCACCATACTTTTTTGCAATGAGTTGGTTCGATGAAAAATGAATGAGAAAATCATGTTCGCTAACACAAGTTTGCCACTGATTCAGAGGAGAAAAAAAATCTTTATTTCTAATAATGGCATTAACGTTTGACATTATTTCATTAATAACACTTTATATCATTTTAAGTTTTAAACTTTGACAAAATATTCTTCCTATCATATTAAACTTTATTGTTATCGTAATATTTCAACTACTACGCTGATAACTGATAAGTCAAATAGACATCTTATTTTTTTTAGGGAAAATAATGTTTTTAGTCCATGAGTTATCGCGTTATTCCAGTTTTGATCCTTGTGATATTCAACTAAGTACTTTTAATCTTCAGTTAAACAATGCGTGTTATTTTAATTCGATAACTAACACATCTAATCAAATTAAATGAAATGATAATTGTTGATAAGGGCATTTTGAATATTTAAGAAACTATGTCTTTTGCAATATACAATTGTCAGGAAAAACACTACTTGTGCATACCCTAATTCTGCACATATTTAGGTGTCCCACAGAAGTGCTCGATAATCCTTGTCAATTATAGCGATAGAATTGCGTTCTAAAAGTTAATTACATTTCACCATATTATAGAATTGCATTCTAATAGTGGATTATACTTCACCCTATTGCGTTTAAAGTTATCATTCCATTTAATTTGATTAGATCTGTTAATTATTGAATCAAAATAGCACGCATTGTTAAATTGAAGGTTAAAAGTGCTTAGTCGAATATGACAACGACCAAAACTGAGATAACGCAATAATTCAGAAACTAAAAACATCATTTTCCCTATTTTTTTCATCCCATCAAATATGAAATGAAATAAAAAAGAATATTCAATCAACAATTCTATAAGGTTGGCAGAAATCTATGTGGTGTTTGTTTGAACTTTTCAAAAACTGAGGCTTGCAAATTCAAAACTTCAAACAAATAGCCCATGGACAATTTGATTGATCTCCAATAATATTGTCTAATAAGCATGTGAGAATTAGAATTTTTTTTCTAAGGATGTTTAATTGACCACATTTTAGTTTATGGGGTTACACTATTAGAAATAAAACAAATTTCATTGTGAATTAATGAATAATTTATACTATGGAATATGATTTTTTCATTCATTTTTCACCGAATCAGTTCACTGGGAAAATAAAATAGTAAATTTTTTTCTAATTTTTTCATATAAAAATATTACTATTTTTTCTTTTCCCACTGATTCAATAAAAATATCTCCGAAATTGCTACTGAACATTTCTCAGTGAAAAATATCAGTGAAAAAATAGTGAACTTTTAGTAGTGTTATGTCATTGTGTGAGATGCGATCTCTTCACTTTTAGCTTAAAATCTCGAATTTGAGTCCTGAAAATGATGAAAATCTTGATAAGAAGTATTTTCTCACTTTAATGAATCATATACAACGTAAATTTGAATTAATCGAATCAATAATTATGAGAAATTTAAACCAAAAAGAATATATATATATGTCTCCACTTCATAAAGAGAATATCATTGTTTCTTCCTACTTCTTAGGTAATGTGCTTCACATAGGCTTGCTTTAATAGGATTTGGCTCCTCTCCATTTCCTTTCTCTCCATTTTCTTCAAGTTCTTGCTTGGATGAAGGACACATATCATAGTTTATTATCAATGGATGAGATTAAATTAACTAAAATAAATCTCTAACCATAATTTAGATAATAAATATATTATATATTAAATTATTAATTAGTTTTAAAAAATATTATAATCCCATAATTTTAGCAACATATTATTTTGTTCACAAATATAGAAAAGAAAATATCTCTTCCTACTTTATTTTTTCCTAAGCATCTACATTTCAATTTCTTTTTAAATTAATCTTTTTGTTGCATTTTTTTTTTGGAACTTTCTCTTTCATATTTATTGCATTCTAAATACATTATAATCAATTTAAAGAAGTCCGATTAAAGAAATCCCATTATTCTTTTAAAAATATTTTTTTTTTTGCATTTTTTATGAACTTTCTTTTTAACATTAGCTATTGCAGAGATGATGTCAGTTCATATTTTTATAATTAGATTTCTTTTTTTAAAACAAAAGATACAAGCGTGAATCGTTAACGATTTTAACGAAGTTCGATTATTCTTTTTAAATTAATCTATTTATTGCATTTTGTTGGAACTTTATTTTTAACACTAGTTATTGCAGAGGTGATGATGGTTTAATTTTTTTATAATTAAGTGCCTTTTAAACAAAAATACAAGCGTGAATTATTAAAAATTGTAAGGAAAAAAATGTAATAAAAAAATTAATTTAATTTTTTTTTGAAATGTAGATAGTGCGTAGGGAAAAATAAAGTAGAAAAAGAGATTGCCTTTCCTATATTTGTGAACAAGATAATATGTTGCTAAAATTATGGGATTATAATAATTTTTAAAATTAATTAATATATAATGTATTTATTATCTAAATCATAGTTAAAGATTTATTTTAGTTAATTAGATCTCATCCATTGATAATAAACTATGATATGTGTCATCCATCCAAGTAAGAACTTAGGAAAAATGGAGAGAAAGAAAATGGAGTGGAGCCAAATCCACTTTAATATAGTATGGTCTCTACCTCCACTTAATTAAAAGGTACAATTAGTTTAAGAAATTAATCCACCACTTTAATCACCTTTTTAATATGAATATCTTTAATTTATCTTTAATTGCTTAGATTCATGAATACTAGCTAACACCTAAGGTGGCATGCTCCCACTTTGTTCCCTCCATATATGCTTAATACTATGTTGGAATTTTTATAACATAAGAAAGAAAATGCACATACTGAGTCATTTGCTTTGAGTTTCATCACTTTTTCTTTAATTAATGTTGCATGTACTTCTTTAATCTGTACCATTAATTCTGCATGTCAACAAGATATTCCTATCAACAGAATTCAAGAGTTATATACAACAGAATTAAAGAATAACTTTTTCAAATTCCATTTGTTAAAATTTTCAAAAACTAAAAGAGCTGACTAATATTCTTAGGGGTCGTTCAGTTGTTGATTAGAATTACACAGATATTAGTCATGTAAAAATTAATTAGGCTGGTATTAGTCAGGTATAAGCTTTTTCTAGAAGGAAAAATGTTTAAATTTTGTATTTGAACGATACGAAATGATTCAAATTTTGTAAAGGTCAAAACTAAATTTGATTTGTATCGTTATAATGCTAAGGCAGTTATAGCTTGTTTGACCAAGTTTTTTGAAGGTCAAAAATATTTTTTTCTTAAAAAAGAGAGGTATTTAACTAAACTTTTGGGAGAAAATAAGTGTTTCCGGGGCAGAAGTTATTTTTCAGAAACTTAAAAAAATTAGCTTTTCTCCAAAAATACTTTTTCAAAAAATACCTTTGATAAAAATACACTTAAAAATACTTTTAAAAAACTTAATCAAATACTAATTCATGTTCAAAAATATTTTTTAAATTTATCGACTAATATCACAAATTATTTCTCAAGAATACTTTAAAAAAAAATAGAATTCAAAATAAGCTAATTTTGCTGGTAGGAGATTTGCGTTAGGGAAGAGACAAAAAAATATATATACCAAAAGACAAATATCCTTTACTAAAATATACCAAACAAATTTATTAGGGGATTTGCTTTAGCTAATTATTAAAATATACCAAACAAATTAATTAGGGGATTTGCTTTAGGGAAAAGACAAAATTTAGGATCAAATAGCTTAGGGAAGAATCAAATAATTAGGCTTTTGCTTCATAAAGCTAGTGAGGTTTGGCCTTTCTTGGTTTTTATAGGGATTGCCTTCTATATCATATTTGATTTTAGCACCATCAAAGAATATGGTGCAGTGAATATGACTGTTTTTTAATTTTTTTTGCAAAAGTCTTGAGTTCAAATTCTGAGTATAATTTTTTTTTAGAGGTAGCACTTCTCCTGAATGAGCACTATGCGGTACTAATTGAATTAATTAAATTTCACTATAGATACTGAACACCGAAAAACAAAAAGAAATACTCGTATTTGATTTTAGCACTTTGTCAAGCTCCAAGCACGAGAGAACGGCGTTCTGTATAACCTAAAGTTTTCTTTTTGTAATTTTAAATTGTTTAAAATATTAAAGATCAAGTTGAAAAAATGCTATTGGAAAATCAAAAGAATCCAGCTTTTAAGGATATAGTAGCACCTATATTTAAACTATATTAAAGTTGTGCTATAATCAATATTTTTTTTAAAATATGCTCAAGAAATATGACTTTAACGTATACGATTACTTGTTTGTTTGTGGTTGTCAAAGGGTTAGTATAGTGTGTGCGGCGCACCTTGAGTATGTCAGTCCAATGATGATACAAAAGAATAATGTTTGAAGATATATATAATGTATAAGAAACCTTAAAAGGGTTTGTTAGGAACAAGTTATCCCAGGATAATTAATCTCGAAATTAGTTATCTCAAAATTAGTTATTTTATCATGTATATGAGATAATTTATTTTATTACTATGATATAAATAATAGAATAAATAATTTCAGGACTAACTAATACCTTCAACCAAATACAAGATAAAATAATTCTATATTTTATCCGGAGACTATTATACATTTACCTCATCCCAAACAACCCCTAAAAGAATAAAAGTTAAGCTTACACATAACATTGAAGGAAAAATCAAATAATAGTTTGATTATACATTGTAATAGGTGTTGATCCTCGTTTTAGGCCTCGACTAATTGAAATTCACATTGTTTAAGGTCCACTAAAAGGGGAAACTTTCTCTGCTAAAATATTTTCCACTCAAAGGTTCAAATCCAACATTTTTTTCCTCTTTTTTTTTGTTAAAGATGAATGAATCTTATTCGTCCCACGATAATTCTTGATGGTTAATAAGGTTAATGACACACTGGCCTTTTCATTTGGTGTCGAACTTTTGCCAAAAAAATAATAATAATCAAATAATTGTTTGGTTATACATTGTAATCATTGTCGATATTCACTTTAGGCCTCGACTAATTCAAATTTGCATCGCCTAAAACTTATTAAGGAGGAAGATCCCTACCCAAATTTTTTTTGTTCACATGAATCATACTTGAGACATCTGGTTAAGAACGAAGAAATTATATACATCAACCAACAACCTAGATGGTTGGTAACACAAAAATGTACAACAACAATAGAGGATTGAAGCTTAAATATGAATTCCAAAGTTTTTCTACCTAATCAAATTGAGAACATAAATTTACAAGTACTTGTTTTCTTGGACAAGGACTTATGCATGGACTAAGTTGGTTAAATAATATATCTTGATTTTTTATTTATTTTTTGGTTTCCCATCGGTGTTCGGTACTCGCATTGGAGCCTCGATTAATTCGGATCGCGCGTTGTAGAGCCTATTCTGGGGGTAGCGCTCCCAACAAGATTTTCTCCATACCAAGAGCTCGAACTCGAGACCTCTGGTTAAGGATGGAGCAGTCCCACCACTGCACCACAACCCATGTTGGTATATCTTGAAACTTATCTACGAAAGTAACGTATCACCAAATTCACTTAAATTCAAGATATAGAACTTATATAAATTTGGTGGTTATTATTATTATTATTGTAAATTCAAATCATTTGGAGTATAAATGACTTGATACCTGCCCTTGTAACTAAGATCTCCATAGTTTGGAAATGGACATTTTGAGTATAAAATCACTCTAAAAAAGTTTACAATCATTGATATTTTGTACAATGGCAAAGTTCTAGTGGTATAAATCAACAACAACAATAACATACCTAGTGAAATTCAATAAGTGAAGTCTGGAAAGGATATGTTCGTAGCTTTGGCTACTACCTCGTGGAGATAGAGAAACTATTTTTGAAAGGCGCTTGGCTCAAGTCTAATAAATCCAAGTAAAAGAAGAAGAGAACAATGAAGAAAACATAACAATTATCAAGGAAAGCAATGTAGAGCCTACAAGTAACAATAACAACAATAAAATAATGTGATAATCAAAACACAATAAACAACATATGACTAGCGATAATAAATCATGGTTGAAATTTCAATTTCCCATTAATCCCTATATGGTGTATTACATTTTTATTAAACCCCCAGAAAAATCCACAACTGCTATTCTTTCAATGTGCACTGGATAGACCCGTTTCCTTTAATAATTCGCAAACTACACAAAAAATGTAAATCTCACTAGATAAATCCGGTGCGACAAGTTTGATTGAGAAAGTATTGGTAAGAAGAATCAATCCCTGACCTCCTTTACAGGATATCACATTTTATACCAACTCAATCACCCTTACTTGAAAAATCTGCAGATTTGTAATAGACAATACTATTGCAAGTCAATCAAGTTAGCCAAATTCAAATTTTACATTAAAGTATTGACAAGTTGCAAATGAACTCAAAAATGAATATTTAGTCATCTTGTTCCTACGATCCTGGACACCAATGGAATACGATTAATTAATCAGTTGAAGAAGGTTTTTTTAATTTATTATTTATATAGTAAAATAGTGTTTAAAGCATGGTACTTTATCAAAAGATAAATTAAATTTGCAAGAATAAAATAAATTTACCCTCCTTTTAAATTTGGTCCAAATGTACTCTTATCATTAAAGAACTTGTGCAAATTTACCCATCAAATTTAACGAACCTTCAATATATTATTGTTACCCATTCAAAATATATTTTATTATTGAAATGGAGTGCAACCTTAAGAAAAACAATAATCTTAACCCCAAAATTTTCTTGTAAAAAATTTACTCAAAGAACTTATATAGACCCAAGATGGTTAAAAGAGTTGGATTACATCTAATTTCTCATCATATTTTTTTGTTTTTCCTCCATTAATTTATTCTCTTAAAGTGTACCAACAATTAAATAGACACAAAATTTAGAAAATCAAATATTTTCCATGAAAAAAATAAATAATCTTCAAGAACACACTATAAAATTCTTAAATATGTGACAACTAATTGAAAGTAAATGACGAAATTGAAAAGAGTTATAATATACACTTGACAAAAAAAAATTGATCTTACAGAATTTTTTTATAGTTATCGTCATACTCAAAGAAAAAAATCAATAAAATATTAAATTTATTTTAATTGAACTAAATTTATTTATATGATCACAATTATATAGATAAAAAACTAAAAAGTATTGATCCTTTTCCTGAGCATTAAAAATTACTAGTATTATTTTTCTAATAGTTAAAAAGGGTATTTTGGTCTTTTCCCAAAATATTAAAACGTAGAAGCATGATTCTCGTGAGCGGTCGAAGTCAACACGTAAACGTATAAAACCAAACAAAAACGGTCATTATACGACGCCGGATAGCGACAGTGATTGTTTACAAATGGAAGAAATCTTGAATATCACCGCCAACGAATGTGGTGTAGTGGATGAGATTGTTTATTACTTAATTAGAGGTTTTGAATTTGAGTCTTGAGTATAGAAAAATCTTTGGTAGAGAGCACTATCCTCGAATAGGCCCTATGCGGTGCGAAATCTGAATATAATCGAACTTAAATGTGAGTGTCGAAAAGGTGAGAACCAGAAAAAAAGAAAATCTTGAATCAAAAGTAGATGCAGTTGTTCATCCCTTAAATATAGATCTCAAATTTGAGTTCTGAGTATGAATTTTCTTTTAGTATGGAGTGCTTTTCCTGAATAGGTCCTATGCAACACAAATTCAAATAGAGTCGAGCTCCAATACGAATATGAATGAGAAACCAAAAAAAAAAATCCTTGAATACGACGTCGCCGTGCCAGACAAAATCCATAAAGGCATAAATAAATGTAGTGTTCTTTTATGAGTGGAATTGTCAAACAAAAACACCCATCACTTTTTTGACACAACCTTTTCTTGTGGGACCAAATTAAACATTTTGACGTTGATTAAATTGACACGTAGCTTCCTCTTTCTTGTTTTTATTTTTTTATAAAAAAAAAAAGAGAGAATGGGTTCTCCCTTTCTTGAAAGAGAAAGAAGATTTAAAATAACTCATTTGTATTTATTTTATATTTATTGATTTATTTTTACATGATTTGTATTGTCTTTCGTCCATATTTGATTCTTTTGTTTCTTATACAAGATACCGTTACTCTTGCTATGTACGGGCCAACATGAAATTCTACATATCAAATTCATGTTTTAGAACTCAATCCCTTTAAAGTCAATAATTTTGATATGATTTAGTTCCATTGGTGTACACAGGATTTTTCGTAAGTGGTATTGACATTCAAAAAGGAGAACATATCAAATAAATTAAAGAGAATCATGAACGATTTTTTAACATTATGGTCTTAAATTTAGCTCGACTAAATTATTTAATGTATAACTATCCAAAAAAGGAACTTGATTGATTTGTTTGGTTTGATCCTTTTGGGGCAGAGTATGAGGGTTCGAATCTAGCTAGGAGTTCTTTTGCAGCAAATAAATGCTTAACATTCAAAAAAAAATCAAACAAATCCGCTGTTAAAGAGGTTCAAACTCAGGGCAGAAGCGACAAAGGTTATCAGTTAACCAGCGAGCCATGAAACACTTTATGTTAACCACTGTCATTTTATTTTATATGTATACATATTCTAGATTTTCAGATTATATACATATAAATATATAGCCTAAATTTTTGACAAAGCCGTGTCGAGTAACACCCCTTGCCATAACCTAATTGTTATAGTGAGCATCAAAATATATGTTACAGCTTCTGTGAATACAATATCACAAAACATGAAAAGTGAACAACCTTCACTAGTAGAAACATAAAATTAAGGAAGAGTAATTAATGTGAATAAGTTGCAGACCTAGTGATATGTTCAAATTACACATTTGAAAAATAAAGCAATCATTATTCAAATATAGAATTAAAATGAGGTTGGGATCGAATCTCACAAAGAACAAGACGAGAAATTTATTAATAGTGAAATTCAAGCAGGTAATTGTTAAAGAAAGGAAAAAAATCCCACATTAGTGGTTGATGAGATGTGTGGTCTCCTTATAAGGCTTAGACAATCCTCCCCCCTTTGAGCTAGCTTTTGGGGTGTGAGTTAGGCCCAAGATCTAATTTTACATGGTATCAGAGCAGGATCCATCTCACCCAATGTTGGACCCCTAAAATTACCCATGCACCAGATCTCTGGGCGTGAAGTGGGGTGTTAAAGAAAGGAAAAAAATCCCACATTGATGATTAATGAGATGGGTGGTCTCCTTATAAGGCTTGGACAATCCTCCTCCCATTAATGTTTCTACAAGGGGAATTTGACATAAAAGTATAAAAAGAATGTATTTAGTTGTAATAATATCAAGTTGTTAAGCTACACTATGAAAGTTTGGGAGAGGGTGGTGAAGATGAGGGTGAGGAGGGGTGTATCCATTTTTGAGAATAAGTTTGAATTTATGCCGCGACGATCTACTACGGAAGCCATCCATCTTGTGAAGAGACTGATGGAGAAATACTGAGAAAGAAAGAGGGACTTGCATATGGTGTTCATTAACCTCAAAAGGCCTACGACAAAGTTCTGAGAAAGGTCCTATGGAGATGCCCGGAGGCTAGAGGTGTACCAGTGGCTTACATTAGGGCGATAAAGGATATGTATGATGGAGCCAAAACGCGGGTTAGAACGATATGAGGAGACTCAAAGTACTTTCCAGTGAAAATAGGGTTACACCAGGGATCAGCTCTTAGTCCGTTCTTCTTTGCCTTGGTAATGGATGAATTGACGCGGTACATTCAAGATGAGGTGCCTTGGTGTATGTAATTTGCGGATGACATAGTACTAATTGATGAGACGCATAACATAGTCAATGCTAGGTTGGAGGTGTGGAGACAAACTCTCGAGGCTAAAGGGTTTACAGAACCAAAATTGAGTATTTACAGTGCAAATTTAGTGAGGGATTGCATAAGACTGGCGTCGAAGTGAGGCTTGACACATATGCTATCCCCAATAGAGATAGTTTCAAGTATCTTGGGTCATAATTCTTGACCCACTTCATTGACCATTAGGCCACACCCTTAAATGCACATACTATAAATATTTGTATGACTATGATAACTAGCTTTTTATTAGGAATAAAATAAAAATTTATATTAGATATTTTCAAATATACAAATATAAGAATTTATAAGAAAATAATGTTACATAAACTGAAACTAGAGAGTAACGTTGATTGATACCTAAACTAAATTAAGTAACATGCTATAACAACTTAAATTACATTATTCTGGGAACATCTATATTCCTAGTGTGAGCGGATGCTTTTATTCAATTATTTTCACTTGCATTGCTCCTTTTTTCCAAAGCAAATTTTAATTTCTTAAAATAATTAGTCTTAGTAGTAGTTGAAGATTTAAAATGGCTCATTTTCTTTGGACCATGTGTAGCTCCTAATTTGCAGAATTGTATAAATATTTTGTCTCATACATAAATAATAATATAACTGGCTTGTATGCATGCTACAGTAATGTTAGTGACAAAGTTTGTGGTAGAGTAGTAAATATTTTCTTCATCCTTAATCAGAGGTTTCGGGTTCGAGTCCCTCTGGGTACGGAGTTGTCTTTGTTAGGGAGCATTTGCCTCTCAATGTGGGACTTCTCAACGTGAATCCTGATTTAGTCGGACTCCAATACAAGTACTGAACATCGAGCGGGAAACCAAATAAATAAATAAATAAATGAATCTTTGTACTAAAATCAAAACCCAAAAAATAAATAAAAATGAATGGACTATACAGACATCTAATTAATTACTTAATATCGCTGTTACGTACCAGTATAATTTACTTTCGTTTGTTTACTTTCTTGGAAACTTTGAAGTGATTAGTGGAAATAATTAAAGTAAGCTTTATAATATATGGTATTAATCAACACCTTGCCTGATCATTTATCCCCATAAATATTCTATTTGGCTACCTTTTAAAGTTTACTATGCTAGATTGCTTTATGATATCATTAGAATCAAAGCTTACACTTTATTCTTCATTTTGTATCATTAAATTGTGATTTTTTTTAGTTCTAAATTAGCTTTGGATAAGAACAATTGAGTAGATTCATGCAAAGCAATCACGACGGAGCTAAGTGGGTGCAAGGGGTCGGATTTGAATGAAAAATTATAGTCCTGTATATGCAACGCTAAATTTTTTTTTTTTTTATATATAGTAGATGTTGAATATATATCTTACTTTGTTCGTATATTTATTTCTTTATATTTCGAATTCCTTTACTGAAAATTCTAGCTCCGTCACTGACAGGAGATCCTAAGTTTGCGATGAAAGATTAAAGACATTTTCCAAGTTAATTAATAATTATTGAACAACTTGTTAATATTTCTAAACTAATTCAAGTTAAGGAGTCCTATTAGGTTCTCATCTTTCTTAAGTAATCATTAATGACTTTCAAATTGGACAAGAGGTCATTAAGAATTTTCCAAGTTGATTAAAAAGCATGATAATTATTGGATAAGAGGAATTAAGATGTTCCAAGTTGTTTGAAGGAATCAAATTAAAATAGTATATGCTTAATGAGGTCGCAAACACTAAACAATTGTCATTTTCTTAAGTGCGTTTTGTAAGGAGGAGAATATTTTTCACTGAGGGTGTATTCGTTGCGAAGGAAAATTCTAACCTTTTCATGTTCGATTGATCAAATAGTTTGAAAAATATATTCTCTAGGAAAACAAACTTCTTAAAATGAGGAAAATGAGCTATCTACGGAAAGTAGGAAAAATAAGCTCTACTAGTGATATTCCACATTGATTGTATCATAAGCGCCCTCCAACACACATCATTTTCACCCCCACCCCCCATAGCCCTTATCCCCAACATCCCACGCCCCTACCTCCCCACCTCCACCTCCAATAGTATTTGTTTAAATTATATAAATACTTTTAGGATAATATTTTTTGTTTATCAATGGAACACAAAAAAATAAGTAGAAACCCCTTATTTTCTAAAAAACACGTTTTCAAGAAAATGTGTTGCAGTTTAAGAAAATCATTTTCTGGTTCAATTTCCATAATTTAACTAGTCATAAATTCAGTAATGTATAGTCATGATATATTGTGAGATCGTCAATATTGTATCGAGAGAGTTTCTCGAGTATAAATTATGATTATCCTTTTCAACAACACAATTGGTGATACTTTTACGTATAAAAGGTTGACCACACTAATATTAGTTGAAGAAAGTAATACAAATTTAATTAAGTTATTTGTGAAAATGACTTCCACCAATAAGTGACGTTAATCATTTTTTCTTCTTTTAATGAAAAATATTATTCTTGCAGGAAGCAACCTATTTTCACAATTTAATTAAGTAAACTACACACTGATAATATTTGTTCCGTCTCATATTTACTGTGGTTTTAGTTCATTTCACATTCACTAAGAAAATAATAAATACAAGTTATAATTTGTTAAGTTATATCCTTATTCAATGAAAGTAGATTGATCATTTCATCTTAAGTATCGTGCATTTTTCTTTAATATTAAAGGTTTAATTAAAAATAATGGCCAACTTTAATCTTGAATTTCTAAAGTGACAATTATTTTAAAATAATTTTTTCCAGCTAAAGTGACAGCTATTAAAATGAGACGGGATGAGTAATTTCATTAATTGAAAAAGTTTGTGTGGGAAAAAATATTTCTAAAACTAAAATTATATTTTTGTTTCAATATTCTCAGACAATACAGATATTTAGTGTGTTTTTTTCATTAATATATTAGCAGCTGATCCTAGGATTATTCTCCGAAATTTGCTTAACACATGAAACCATGTGAAATCCGAATATAAAAATATAAGTTTAGTACAATCTGTGATCATTTCAAGATTTTATGGAATAAATAAAAACAAATATTCATTACAATATGAATATTTGGTTTACTGTCTGCTCCTTTCTTATATACTAGTATTTAAAAAAAAAAATTATAATTGTGTTCAGAAGTAGGAGACAACTAGACTATTTCATCGTAGAAGATTTGTGTTTTTTATTTTTATTTTTTTATTGAGTCAAAAGGTAATTATAAATTCCTGGTTTCAATTTTTCTTCGATATTTCATTAAATTATGAAAGTTTACATCATATATCACTTAACAAAATTATCAATTTGAAAAAAGGAAAAATATCAAATTGAGATAATTAAATTGAGAGGAGGTGAGCAAAGAAAAGCTACAAAATTTCAAATTTTAAATATTTCTCTTTGCTTAGTTTTTTTTATTTTAAAAAAAGAATATATCTTTATTTAGTTAGACTACTGATGGACTTCTTAAAGAATGTTTAGAAGGTAGAGAAAAATAAATTATTAACCTTTTTTTTTTGTTAAAAACGTTGTCTTTTAAAAAATACCTTTAGTCATTGCAATTGACCTATTTTACTTTCTTCATCCTTTTTATCTGTCACTTTAATTCAAAAGTATCATTTCAAAAAATTAAGAAAATATTGCCCTTTTTATAATTCCCCTTTTTTATATTTTTATTCATAAGAAAGAGAATAAAATAGTTTAATCAAATGCTTCTTATAATTGTTAATTAATATTAATAAATGGCTTTTTTTTAGTGAGTGCATCAAAACATTGAATGATAGACATTTTCTTTTGGTTTTTATCTAATGTCTGATGTTTCTAATGGATTCAATTAAATTCGAATTCACATCTCGAAGTCCAATATTAGTAATAAAGTGCTCCATAATAACGCTACTTCAGACGCCAAACTCAAATTTAAGACTTTGAATTAAGAACGAAGAATTATTTAATAATTCACCATAACCCTCGTTAGTTAAAAACAAAAAGAATCGAAGATAGTACATCACTTACTAAGGTCCTCCACTCTTCTACTCTCTTTTTTCGGCTGTATAAGTAATATCATGTTCGGTAATTGATTAAGGCTATGTATAAAATTAATGCAGTATTTGATTTGCAATTCAGAAATCCGCACAACTAATACATGTATAAGTTATGAGGGTATCTACGTATAATTTTATGCAGGATCGAAGATGGAATAAGTAATACATAAATAACTAAACCCTGCATAACTAAGTCATGCATAAAATAAGACATAGATTTCCTCATAACTAATTCATATATTACTAATACCTGCACAAGTTTAACCAGCTACCAAACGATTCTGAAGGGTCCCCTATACGCCCTAATAAGAGAAAAAAGTAGAGAATTCATTTCATTTTTTCAATTTTGTTAATTTTTATTATTATTATTTAAATATTTTATTCAATTATGTTAACTTAAAAGAAAGCTTTAAAAGAAAAGGAGAAAAGGGAAGAATGCATTGAAATATAGGAACATGGGAAAACAGGAAGTGAAAGGACCCAAAGGCTACAAGATTCTCTGGGCTGGGCTCATCAACTCATGCAGAGGAAAAGGAGCTTTAAGTGGGCCTTATCCATCAAGATTCTTTTCCATTTGTGGGGTCCATGGGCCCACTACACATGTCTAAATGTCTAATGGGCCAGAACAAAATGGGCCCTATGAAAGAGACGTGTAATGGGGGCTATTGATAGCCCAAGAGAAATTTAACACAAATGCCTCAATATTACGGTGGTGTTTTAAAAGAGTAAACAACAAAAAATTCACTAGTATAAGAGTTAATTACTCTCTCGAACATTAGTTTTAAAATTATATTTTATATCACTAATATTGATTCATCCGAGACATATGTATGTATCTATGTATTTGAGTTTCATAATTTCATGTATATGTGTGTATCTGAATTTCATAATGTCATATATCCGTTTATCTAAGTTTCATAATTTCATTTATTTGTAAGGCATATATCCAATATCAATTTTGCCAACGTTCCAAAAATCAATTTCATCAAATGTAACCTTATATGTGTGTCCGGTATCAACATTATAGTATATCTGTGCACGGTGTATCCTGCGTATCTGTTTGTCATATCCATACTTAAAAGAAGAAGAAGATACAGATACACAGATACATATACTCGAATTTGAGCGACTCGAAGATGGATCAAATATTGTCGCAAGCGAGTTCCCCACACTTCTCTGAAAAGGAACCATTTCGGTACTTCGTTGGTGACCTCTGTGGAATTTCAGTGATGTCATATTAATAAGTTTCTTCAAAATGTAATTTTTATGATATTTTTCTTTCATAGTATTTGAAAATTTCGAAATGGGTGAGAATTTTTTGAGACTATTTTTTATTTTTATATATTGAAAGTGTCAAAGAGAACTTCTTTCACTCTTTCACTGTTTCGGAGAGATTTGAGGAAGGAAAAGAGAGAAAAGGGAGGAGAGAGATCAGAGAATAGGAAAATTTTGAGAGATCAGAGAACAGAGGGGAGGGAGAGAGGAAAGAGAAAAAGATTTTTTTAAATTTTTTATCAGATACACCAAATTTGATAGAAAATATTAAGAAGTGAGATATTTATGTAATTAATTTAAAGTAAAGAGAGAATTAGTAGTTATGGTAATAATGTCTGGTTATTTAGGTAATTTTTCCTAATTTTTGCTCTTCAAATTTGAGGTTTTTAATTTTGCTCTTTAATACTTTAAGTAACAAAAAAGTGACTGTAAGTACGCCTAACATCGAAATAACAAATAATTATTCGCGGGGCATAAGTTCATATTTTCATATCATAACACAAGTTATGCCTCTTAATTTCCCACAGAATTTATGTCAAGCTAGACAAATATTTTTTAAAATTATGCCTATCAAAATTAGGTAATATATAAGGGTGCTTTGATTCATAAATTTTCATTAAATGAGCAGTTCGAGCAAAATAAAAAATCGTCATATTTGAGGCAAAAATTAATTAAAAACCATCTCAAAATAGAGTCAATCCGTGAAAAAAAACTTTGAAAAACTACATTCACGTTCTCATATTTTGAGTAAATTACTTTCCATGAGGTTAAGGTTTTCTTCTCCTACCATCAAAGGATATAATGCAACATATGAGGCTACTTCCCTCTTAACCAGAGGTCTTGGTTACGACTCCTAAGTATAAGAAAATCCTTAGTAGAGAGTGTTTCTCCTAAATGAATGTTCGTACGTGGAGAAAATTAAATTAGTCGAACTCTTATGTGGATATTAAACACTGAATGAAAAACAAACAAAAAAGACTTTCTTCTTGTTTATGTATTTGTTTTCATTTTCCAACCTAATTAAATATTGTAAATATGCGTTCAACACATTTCTTTACTTAATAATAACCTAAAGTCTCTCTATAAGTAAATTATTTAGTTGTAAAATTTTGTTTTAAATAACTTATTGTGTCTAAAAGATTATTATTGCTATAGTAAGTTTCAATTTGTGACAAAAACTAATATTGATTAGCTATGAAAATTCTATTATAGCAATAAGTCCAAGCCTATATCATCTAATTATTACCACAAGTTTTATAACTTGTAGCAAAAGTATTTATTTAGTTATAATATTTTATTTTAAATAATGTATGGTGATTAAAATGCATTATTGCTACATTAACTATTCTCGTGCGGCTAAAACTTATAATTAATTATGAAATTTTACTGTAGCAAATATATAGTTATTTAGGTAATTATTCCCGTAATTTTTAATAATTATAACAAAAATGAGGAATCAGTTTTGTCAATTTATTTTTTGTGAGTAAGAAATTTTATTAATTTATAAATAATCACATAATTTGAATATTTGTGGTTGTTGTTAGGTATTAGCCATAATTTTTATAATCACAGCTAAGAATTTGCATAATATTGTAGTGGCAACCAACTTATATAGATTAAATATGAAAATATATCAATCAGTCGGATCATAAATCTGAAGCTAAGCGCGACGATGACGATAGAAGAGAGTCTTCTCAACTCAGCAGAGCGATGATGATTACAGAAGAGAGTCTTCTCAATTTTTTAAGAGCTAGAAAAAATATTTTTATATATAAACACAAAAGTCTCCGTCTCCCTATTCAACAAGGGATAAATAAATTTTGTTAGTCAGAAACTCAACTTCTTGGTGTTTGATGTGTATTTTATTTTTTAAGACGATGTCATCTTAGTGTATATTTATAATCTTTTAAAAAAAAAATATTCATGAGTTCAAACTATGTATATACATGCAACTTGCTTGATGATAGGTCTTTCAGTCAAGCTTCCTTCTTCCTTTACACTCGAAAGCTAATCTTCATTTGGCGTGAAAAAATCTTTGTAGGCTTCCGTTACCTTTTAGAATGTTAGAGGTTAACATCATAAATTAAATATGGGGAAGCTTACGTGTTTCTTCAAGCTACATATAATGGAAAGATTTTTTGTCTATGAAACAGATGGCAAATTGTAGTTGATTAAGTAGTTGGATATTATTGAAGATGAAAGCTCCATTTCAAGAAACACAATGGGCTTGGAACTCATGAACGGTGCCATCGTGGGGATATTACACAAAATTACATGGAGTGTCCTCGAGTGATCTTCAATTTTTGTTTCCCATAAAAAAAAATTTTAAAAAATACTTTTTCTTCCTTTTTATGTATAGAACAAATACATTTTTGCTCATCTACACCACAACTCTCCATGTTCATTTGTCTCTCAACTTTTAATTTTCATTTTTCTTTTTTCCTTTATCTTTTTAATTTTTTTTCTCAATTTTTTTTAATTCTCGTTTTCATTTTTCTCAACTTTTTTTTTGTTCTTTTTTTTCTCAACCTTTATTTTTTTTTATTCTCTTTTTTCTTTTGAGAAAAAAAGGAAAAAACGAAGAAAAAAAGACAAAACAAAAAATAAACGAAAAAATAAAGGTTGAGAAAAATAAAAATAAAAAAAAATAAAATTTAAAGAAAAAATGAAAAGGAGAAAAAATAGAATTGAGAGGAGAAAAGGAAAAAAATAAAGATTGAGAAAAAAGGAAAAAAAAAGATAAAAGAAAAAGTAAAAAAATAAAAAGAAAAAATAAAAAAAATAAAAAGAGAAAAAAGAAATAAATATAAAAGTTGAGAGACAAATGAGCATGGAGAGTTGTTTAAAAATATTTGAGTTATAGAGGGGCAAAAAGATAATTGTTCTATACATAAAATGAAGATTATTTTTGTAAGACCTTTATTATGGGGGGCAAAAATACAAAGTCACTCCCTTTGAGGGGCATTTGTGTAGCTGGTGATAAAAATTAAAGAGTTTCATGTACTCTAAAGTAATATGGTTGGCTACCTTATACTCTGTTCATTTCTAAATAAGTGGTGTTTTAGCATATTTAATTTTATTTCTAAATAAGTGGTGTCTTAGATAATTAAGAAAACATTAATGATGTGCTTTCAATTTATCCTTCTTTAAGTGAAGAGAGTTTTATATAACCAAGAAACTATTAAAGAGTTACTCCCTCTAGACAACTTTACTTGTCGTCCTTACTAAAAATAGATAGTCCAAAATAGTTGTCATTTTAAGAAATCAAAGTATAATTAATTAGTTGTTTACTTCACTTTTACCTTTAGTCATACATATAGATATAGAGATATATTAATGTGATATCAAAGAGAGAAGTATTGAATATTGAGGAGTAAAAAATAAGGATAATTAAGTCAAATTATACTCTAGTTAACGTTTTTCTTAAGGGACGTGTAAACTATAAATGTGACAAATAAAGTAGTCTGGAGGGAGTACATATTTTTCAATGTATTTATTAAGAATAAGTTAGTAAACACACTCTTTATTTTCTAAGTGTGCTTAAGCTAAAAATACTACTTATTTAGGAACGGATGCAGTATTATATATTTTTATTATTTTCTCTCTAAAAAATAATTGTGATTATGTGACAATTAATTTGGGATTAAGGCTTGGTTCATGAATGTATGCTACCCAATTACATTCTTTGATAAAACGAATGCTAGCAATAAATTCAAGTTAGAAAGTAATGAGCGTTACATCAACCATATATCGACAACTTTATATAGGTAAGTCACTACTAAAAACAAATGAAAATTGAGGGTCAAAATCGACGAATGCTTGTTAATAAAAACATGTGCCCACAAGTACAATCTCTGAAGAATATGCTTGATAAGATATCTAACAGATCAGTCCAATAAGATGTACAATATTGAAAGGGTAGACATGCAATAGATATGTTCTTTCCTTTTTGTTTTCTTATTAATTTGGTATTCAATACTCACTTTAGAATTTGATTAATTTAAATTCCACCAAAAAGTCTCATTTTGAGAGTAAAAAGCTTCCTACAACCGCTTTAGTTCTAAAACTTAAACTCAAACTCGAAATCTCTAGTTACAGATAGAGAATACTTGTCACCCTACAACACCCTTCGATGGATTGCTTCAACCTTTCCACAGAAATAGTTTAATTATAATTTAAATAATCTTTTACAATATACTTGTCCAGAATTTCTATGGACATTATTAACACGATTAAAATTTTATCATGGTGAAATAAAACTACAATTATATTATGATGAAAAAGGATTAAAATTTTATCATAACATGATCGAACAAAAGGTTAAATTTAAACAAGTTAAGTAACTAATTAAAATTAAACTAACGGTAAACATCATCAATTTTCTTTCCTTTTTTTTTCAAATGAAAAACTGACCAGCTAGGATGAAGTTAGATTGAAAAAGGCCATGGGCTGGCTGGTCAAAATTTGGGCTGTCCAATTGAGCAAGTTGGGTGAAAGGGTTTTTACGAAAAGTGTACCATTTAAAAGCTTTTGTCAAAAAAAAAGGGAAAAAGACATCCCATGATGACACGGCCAAACAATTTTCAGTCAAAATGACCTTTTGAAACTTGGGTCATTATTTGACCACTCGACTGAAATTATTCTATCCCATGACCATTTTCAGTTTTGGCCATTTCGGTCCATTTTCTAAAGGTTGTTCTTTTTCTTTTTTTTTGGTTTTGCTACAATTTTTTGGCTAATTTTTTTTTTTTTTTTTTTTAAAATAATCTAAATACAAATATATAAAAACTGTATAATTGTTGTATAGAATATGTATCTATTTACGATATATGTATAGAAACTATATAGAATGTGTATAGAAACTGTATAGTTATTTTATAAAATATGTATAAAATATATATAAAAACTGTATAATTATTGTATATAATATCTATTTTACTTATGTATAAATATGTATTTGTATAAG
Organism: Jaltomata sinuosa; assembly: GCA_003996215.1. Lineage (NCBI taxonomy): Eukaryota > Viridiplantae > Streptophyta > Magnoliopsida > Solanales > Solanaceae > Jaltomata > Jaltomata sinuosa. The sequence continues at coordinate 563,607 of QJPP01007186.1, read as the reverse complement.
ATGTGTATAGAAACTATATCATTAATGTATAAAATATGTATATGTATCAATGTTGTATAAAATATGCTATTTTTATACAACAAATAAAAATACATTCCTTTTGTATTTAATTGATTAAAAAAGAATAGTAATTACAATATTACAAATTTATATTTGTAACGACCGGGTTCGTCGTTACGGGTAAATCATTCGTGCCAAGTTTCGGGTTAGAAAAATTCTGGGTTTGGAAATTGAAAATTCTGGGCTAGGCTAGTCTAGTCTCGGCCGATTTTGGAGCGAGGTATGGTCTAGGACAATCCGGGTAAGGATTGGGTTAAATGTCTTGTTTTGAGCTAGTTTTCCTTGTAGCTAAGACATAGAGGAGTCCGGGGGACTTTTCGGATTCGAATTCGGAGAAGTAGAACTCCTGGAATCGAGGTTGACGTGAAGGAGTTATTTCGGAACGCCGAAAAAATAAGTGTGTCGTAAAATGGCCAAAACTGGGAGATTTCTGGACATTCTGTCCATGACGAGCGCAACCGTCCGCGATAGCGGTGGAAAATATCACTATAACGGTGGTCAAGACGGTCAACACCGCTTAAGACCGCTATAGCGGGAGTTGTCCGCTATAGCGGGAGTTGTCCGCTATAGCGGGAGTTGTCCGCTATAGCGGGACCGCTATAGCGGAGCGACGAGACTAGAAAACCAAGAAAATGGGCTTTTAATTTCATTCTCTCCCATTCAGCCCCCAAAAATAGACTAGGGTTACTCCAAGAACCCTGCTAGGCTGCTTCAAGGCTTGGGAGCCATGGAGAGGAGGAATTCCGGTAAAAGGGACGCAAAACCATAGATTCGGGCCTGCAGAATCGTTAGGGAACGCTTTCAAGGAGCCAGAAAGGGCATGGAACAGCTGCTCGGCATCCACGTAGGCTAGGTTTCTTCCAAGAGTAGATTGACCGCTTTCATTTTCGTATTATTGTATAGAATGAAAGAGAGAATCCATGGTTAGGCCTTCGGGCACGGAGTCTGGAGGATGTTGTTGAATTGTTGAATTTCTTTGGAAATGATAAAATGGGAATAGGGTGTGGTGATATTCTAGGCATTTCTTAAATTGTGTGTTTTTGCTAATAAAATGAGAAAACTAGAATATCGGAAGGTTCGAGAAACCTGAAAAGGGTTAGTAATTAACAAATGTGTAAGGAATGGAAGTTTCGGACTAATTGGTATAATTTAGATAATTGTTTGGTTGTGTTCTAAGGCTGGGAAGGGTTTTCCCAGGTTGTGTTTGGTCCTAGGAAGAGGGTCAAGAATAAATGTAATTAACTGCATGTTTAAAAAGGGCGAATCGGAGTTAGTCTTTGGACGGGATTTGATGGTTTATAGTGTACCCAGAATGAGGTAGGTGATGGCTCACGACTCCTGTGAATGTTGTATGTTTTGTACTCCTATCTAAGTATCTGTGTGAATTGCATTGCTTAGATGAAATTGTGTAGAATGTCTAAGGGTCCTGTCTTACGGTCTGTGAGTTGAACGGTTTGGTACTTGTTGGTTTACAAGTTGTGTGTTCATTATTTGATTGTGAACTGTTGACATTCGGTTGGCTCGGGTACCACGCCTGGTACAGGTATACTAACGGTTGGTACGGGTACCACGCTTGGTACAGGTATATTAAATGGTTGGCTTGGGTATCACGCCTGTTACGAAATATACTAATGGTTGGCTCAGGTACGACGTCTGATACGGGATATACTAACGGTTAGCTCGGGTACCACACCTGGTACAGTTTACTTTTGTTGCATCATTGCATTTTATCGTTGTGTTGCATTAACTGTTATTGATTCCGTGAGTAGATCGAGTTGTTATATTATATTGTGAGTTTGGTTTTGGTGTAGGTCGGGTTATTGTATTGTGAGTTTGGTTTTGGTGTAGGTCGGGTTATTGTATTGTGAGTTTGGTCTTGGTATATGCCGGGTTGTTATATTATATTATGGGTTTGGTCTTGGTGTAGGCCGGGTAGTTATATTATGTTATCGGTTGGTCTTGGTGTAGGCCAGGTTATTATGTTAATTATTAGTTGGTCTTGGTGTAGACCGGGTTTTCCATGTTAACACCTAGATGTGTTAGGGGGATTCGGGTGGGTCTGGGCTATGTAAAAGAGGTTATAAGTTCACAAACTGTTTTCATTAAGTGTACTAATGGCGGTCAGAAATTATTTGTGGTTAACAAGCTAAGGATGGGTCTTGGCGTAGACCGGGTAGCTTGTTAAACACTTAGGTGTGGTTAGAGGATCCTTGGAGGGTCCAGATTTCGGTATTAGAGAGGGATTTAGATATGACTCTGTTGTTGTTATTGAATGTGTCAATGGTTGCTATGTGAATTTCATGTGATTGGTAAATTGGGAGTAACACTGAAAGTCTGGGGTCGTAGTTGTTGGTTTTTGTAACCAGGATGGAAAGTGGTCCTAGAGGTTCGCAAAGGGTCCGGACACTGGTAACTATACTACGGGTATAAGTGGTTTGGTTGGAAAGTTAGCCGGGTTAAGTCTGAATATTTAGTCAAGGAAGTGACTTGGGAAGTCTAGGTGTCAAGATGACTTGGGAAGTCTAAGTGGCAAGGTGACTTGGTAAATCTAAAGGTTAAGATGGTCGGTTTTGAAAGGGGGGATTGATAAAAGTGATGTTGGAAGGGGTGAAGCATTTACCTTGTGCATTTTATCTTGATTTTTATATGATGGTAGGAGTGAATTCGGGTCAGCCGATGATGCCTACCAGTACATGTGTTTGTACTGATTCTACTCTTGCTATACCTTTTTGGGTATAGTCTGGTTGCAGGATTGGTGATGTTTCACAGGTTCAGGATTGCGGTGATCTTTCAGCAGCTCCTACTTCCCTTTTATAGTGGGAGTTGTGTCATCTTATGTCATATACTCATCTTGTAGAAGCTCTTGTACCGGCTTAGACTAGGTTCTGGGGAGGTTGTTTCATATTGTACATATTTTCCGCAAATTCTTTAAGTCGTTTATTTTTCTAAACTATTTGTAAAAAGGATTTCTCGTGTATTTAAGGGACTTATTTAATGGTTTATTTTCTTTTCCACATTGCCTGTTGGTTCGGGTGGTAAGAGTTCTCCTATCTAGGTGGATTAGAGTAGGTGCCCGTACGACCCGATAGTTGGATCGTGACAGTATTTAATTGTTAAAAAAATTACAAAATTTATGTTATTGTTTTTTCTAGTAGAATAAAAAAATAATAGGAGAATATTTTTTTTTAAAAAAGGTAGCAACTGCCAAAAAAAAGAGTCAGCCATCAGAATTTTTTTTGAAAAAAAGATATCAGTTGCCAACAAAACAAAAACAAAAACAAAAAGTTAGCTAAAAAGGGAAGAAAGTAGCGAAAAGAGGAGCAAAATGACTAAACAATGAGTTTAAAATTCTTGGGTCATCCGTTGTCAATACTTTTGACCGAATGACTATTTGTGTCCTTATCCCAAAAAATAGCCACATGTATACCATATGTGTGTGTATATATATATATATATATATATAATCGCATGTATATGGCATGGATATCGCATGTATACCGATGACCATTTCGGGTAAAAACTTTGGCCGAATAGTCATTTTAGATAATAAATCATAAGTGGGCTATTTTTTGTATAAAAATTTTAATATAATGACCATTTTATCTAATTTTCCCTCAGGTAAATTTGGACAAATAAAAACATGTCATAACTTAACCACAATTAAGGAAAATCAATCACTTTATTAAATCTGTTTCTATAAAACTTAGTTGCTATAAAAGCTACCATCTTGCTATAATTATTTTTTTAAAAAAAAACTACATTAATGTGGCATAATACATAAATATTCTACGTGGCAATTCGCATGAGATATCATGTAGGACACCACGCAGGACACGTTTATCTACTTGTTCAACTTTCAATAAAATTTAAGTGTTTACTTGTGGACACCCAAAATTGGAGGGCATAGATATCAGCTGAGACCAAGTTAAAAGGCACATTTACGTATTATGCCATAAAAATAGATGTACTTAACTTCTACGTAAACCGCAGTAGGACTCACTACTAATTACTCTAGCTTTGGTTGTATGTATATTCCCCATCAATGTATCAACTTGTAAATAGTGAGTTTTAATATCGAAAATACAAAGAATTGTCTTGTTTCGATTGCTAATTTTTTTCACATTCGTGGTACTAAAATAACACAATGTGAATATAACTTGGAAGTAGGAAATATATCCCTAGAAATCTTTCTAGGAAATGGTACTAATTTGAACCTCTCTCCAATGCATTCATGGAACTTGCAACCTCAATTTACCAAAAGGCAAAGTGGCATGAACTAGACCATCTTGGATTGGGTGTAGAATACTTAGAAAAGTTCACACAAAGGAATAACTTATAATCTATTACCAGTGACGAAGAGCTCATGTTGTGCACGAGCCCAATATTTGTTCACAAAATTATTTTTTTAAGTAGTGTTGATTAAATGATTTTAAATTTTTGATCAAAAATATGTTATATGTATATATTTGTGTTGATCAACTAATTTTAAATTTCAAAGAAACTTTTCTTTTTTTTGAAAATAGCCTTGTTGAAACAAACACGTCGATGGAGTGCTGCGTGCTTCAGCCGCACAACTTTCTCTTATATATAATATATAGTAAGAGAATATATCTTCAATTTCTATTATTTACAATTTTTTCCCATCTTCTTTTGCCCTTTTTTCCTCTCAAAAGAAATTTACGTAACACTTGATACGAACAACTTCTATTTTTTCTATCGGGTTACATTAATATTAATCTTAACATGAGACCGCGCTACAAACATGAGTAGATAGTCAATTAGAGGGAGTGTAGATCGGTTGTGCTTGCTTTTTCCATGAATCTTCGATCACTCAGTATTACTATTGGTGCGAGTTATGTGGAATCTTGGTCTCTAGTCAAGTTGAGGGATCATTTTATTCTCGTTATTGAAATGAGTGCACTACAAAATCAGTTTACTTCCTCACTTAATTAGCCACCTTGCGATGATATGTCTTTTAAGTTAATGTCATTTATTTGATCATAATAATTAAAATAATGAATTACTCACATATCTATAAGAGTGGTGGTGGTGGTGGTGGTGGTGGGGTAGTAGGAAGAAGAGAAGTCTGAAAATATTTCAAAGTCCTAAAGACAACAACGTAACCCCATATGATTCATGCATGTAAATTGTAATGAACTAATTATGATTATTAAAGAAAAATAATAATCATTTGAATGAAAAAACATAAAATAACTAAGGGTGTGTTCGGTATATCGGGTGTTTTCTAATTTTCTCCGTATTCAATAGGTCAAAATTTAGAAAATTAAGTTCCTTAAAAATAAAAAAATGAGAAAAATGATTTCCCTAATGAAAGTGCAGTAGGGAAAATGAGTTCCACGCGAGTATATTCCGTATTGATTGTGTCCTCGATCTCCACCGTCCAACACACCTTATCTTCACCTTTATCACATAGCCCCCGTCCCTAATTAAGAACCTCGCACACCCCTACCCCCACCCCCACCCCCACCTCCGCCTCCTATTTATTTAGATTATATACAAATGCTTTTAAAATAATAACTATGAGCTTCAATTAATTAATCCTAATTCCTATTGTGTTAAGTCAATTAAAATGTGAAACATTTTATATTATATCGGGATCTTTTCTATAACCAATTAAGTTGATCGCCTTTAATTTAGGATTTTCTTAAGTTTAAACACTTTTTAGTTTGATTGTGATTCTTTTACTATTTTATCCCTAATATCTTTTATAGTTCTTGCTTCTTAGTACCCTTCCCAAAACCAAATCCTTAGTTCTCTCTTTGTTCCATTTCCTCTATTCACTATTAAAAAAAAATTAGTGATAGACAATTTATATCGTTACATGACAAATATATGTTGTAATTTTATTTAATAATAGATTAATAGTAGTGATGAATTGTAAAAAGAAAAATTTCTAGCTCTGTGGACTACCATTTAAGGAACATATTAGCAATGAATTTCATAACTAATTTCTTTTTTTTCCTTTTTTTTTATAATGCTTGTAAAGATACTTTTCCGTTCATACTTTTTTGGAAATATATAGCCTTAATCGTTTTAATAAAAGGTACTTATCAACACATCAACTACTTATATATTATCATTTCAATACTCATATCCAAATACATAATTACTTGACTTTCCTTTCTGAAGTGTCTTAATCTCAAACCTAAAATATGTATAAGATAAGATCTCAATTAAGTAACGCAATAGAACTTTAAATAATTAAAAAAGGAGGTCCACGTGCATGTGAAACTGTTGAATGCATCACACAAAATTTCTCTTTAATTATTCTCAATCTGTATCGCAACAACATCATTAAATAAATACCTTTTGACCAAATTTTAGAAAAGAAAAATGGACCACTGAACTATTTCATTCGTCTTAAATTATCGATTGTCATTTTTAAAAATAATCATCTCAAATTATTTATCATTTTAAAATTTTAAGATAAAATTAATAAATTTATGCAAAGGCGACAGTTGGATGGATCATAAAAAGGGAAGCAAAGTCGGTCGTGACCTATATGACTTGTCTTCCAATTTCACACTCCCCACTCTCACCTATACGACTCATCTATCAAACACCTTCAATTTTGACCTAATTTATTGCGGATTCAGAATTTAAAATTATTATATTTGAAATTAATATAAAATAATAATTAACTTAGATTTTAAATCTAACTTACACTCAATAAAGATTTTCATTCTTTATTTGAGGTTCTACTGTCTGATTCGGTGCGTAACATTCATGGATTGGGGGTATTTCTAACTTTACAATTGTCAAGTTTCCGAGAGGCCCACATCGGGTCCCGTCCAGGATTTCATTCTTTACTTGGGGTTCCTCTGCCCAATTCGATACGTGACATTCATGGATCAGGGGTATTTCCACTGCCACAATTGTTCGATTTTCTAAGGGCCCACATCGGGTCTAACTTTGATTTCATGTTAAAGTAGGTATTGTACCTAACTCACACCCTAAAAATTATAGCTTAAAGAGAGGAGAATTGCTTAAATTTTATAAAGGGCTCAGAATTCTATTCATTCACCGATGTGAGATATTTCATTCATCAATAATATATTTGTAGTTAAATATTTTAATACTTCTACAAAATTTAGATATATCTTTTTATAGTAAAAGCTACTGAATTCACGTGAACTCATATATTATTCATCCCGTTCCCCACCCCCTAACATCCGCAACATCTGTATGTCACTATATATAGTACGTACTACATGTCTTATCTTTTATACATTCCCCTCACATGCAATTTGGTCATTAGTCATTTCATTACTCATTACATGAGAAGAACTATAAGCTAGCTAGCTAATCCAACACAATATCTTAACCACTCAAAAATGATTTTTTTTGAACCAGATATAATATGCAAGAAGCATCCAGATCACAAGCAGCAGCCTGGAGTTTGTTCATGTTGTCTTAGAGAAAGACTCATTAATCTTTCTACTAATTCAACAACAACAACAATATCAACTATTTCTTCTTCTTCATGTACACATTCTTCTTTTTCTTCTTCCACTTGTGATTCTCCCCGTGGCGGTGTCGGTCATCGACGTATCAATTCCGATGTTGTGGGCCCCTTCTCTTTCATCAGCATCATCAGTTTGAAGAAGAGTAGATCAATAGCTTTTGTTGCAGCAAGAGAAAAGAAGAAGAAGAATGAAGGGTTTTGGTCAAAGTTGATAAGGTCAACGGGTAACAAGGCCAAAAGGGTTCTTGTACATTGATGATAATCTTTTATTAAATAAAAGAATTTAACTCGTATACATTGATTGATAGTATAAATAAAATTTTATATTGTCAGTCAATCTTTTATCGATCTGCTACATGTATTGGATGTGGTTTTTTATTTGGGATGATGTGAGCCCAATCGGCCTGATGGATGTAGCTTTTTTAATCGGTCTTAAACTTGAATTAGATAAACCAAGTCGTTCTTCCCATTTGATATACCTTTTTGCAGACTCCACTTTTTCAAATCCTCCCAATAATAATTTTGACCGAACAAGAAACTGAAAGTCTAATGTTGTTAATATGATCTTTCCTTTGGTGTGAACAAGAAAAAGAAACGTCGTCGATGATAACTTTAATCATGTTTTGCAGATTACCAAGTTGTACTTACTACAAAGTTACTCTACTTTACTGTTGACTTTTAAATAATTAATCTAATAATATGAATCATTTATAATATGATGATGTAATAGTTAAACTCTTCAAGAAAAGATTAGGCAATGAATTAGATACTAATAGCCTGTTTGACTAAGCTTCTAAAATCAGTTTATTTTGAAAAGTATTTTTTTTATAAACGTTTTTCAAAAAAGTATTTTTTGGTGAGAAGCAGTTTGTGATTGACCAATAAATTTAAAAAGCACTTTTGAGCAGCAATTAGTATTTGACCAAGCTTTTTAAAAGTGTTTTTAAGTGTATTTTTCTCAAAAGTACTTTTCAAAAAAGTGCTTTTAGGTAGAAGCTACTTTTTTTAGCTTCTGAAAAATTGTTTCTGCTACTCCCCAGAATCACTTATTTTCTCCCAAAAACTTGGCCAAACACCTCGTTTTTTAAAATAAACACTTTTAGAGAAAAATAAGCTTGGCCAAACAGGCTATAATTCTCCCTAATTCACTTGCCTCTTTTTTTTTTGTGTGTGTGTGTCTGTTTTATTTGTTTAGCCTTATACAAGAATTGAAATACCTAAAATACCCATGTTCGTCCCACCCCATTCACAGCACAAAGTACAACTTTTATAAGCTGTATATTCATCCCACCTTTCCCCATTAATATATACTCCCTCAGTTCCATATTGATTGACCACCTTATTAAAAAATAATTGTTCCATATTAATTGTTCACCTTATTAAATCAAGAAAACATTAATTGATTTTTCTCATATTACACTTGCAACTAATTTTTTTGAAAGTGTTCACACTTGTTTGTAAAGTTCCACATAAGTTTCTTAAGAGGTGAATTAGTAAAAATATCTTCTTATTTATAATTTTGTAACATGCGTATAAAAAGAAAAGTGACCAATTAATATGGAACGAATGTCATAATAGAAATAAAAATCTCAATGATGGAGATGCAAGAAATTGCAAAGAAAATATGGGTACGTACGTAGTATTTGGCAGCTAGGAATATTGATCAGCTGTTGAGTTTGTGTTCTTTAAAGAATGAGTTTTAAAGATAAGGTGTGAATTGGAAAATGTGGGTGTAATGTGAATTGGGAAATATGGAAGAACCAAGTGAAGGAAAAAATTAAAGGAAAGTCATTTCTCCCTCATTGGTAGAATAGAAGAAATTTTTTGTTCTTATATTAAGAAACACTTCATTTAGCTCTTAAAGGGTTAAGAAGATAGTGCCCCGTTGCGCCGTCGTCGCTCGCTCGGCTCGGCTTGGGCTTGGGCAATTGATTGATTTTTGGATTTCACAAATAATTTCCCTTTTATATTTCCAACAGAAATTCGGAAAGGAATTGTTCCTTCCGAACAGACACCAAACCTGTTTCGAACAGGTGTTTCTTCCGAATGTGTCTTCCGAACAGGCACCATACCTGTTCAGAAAAGATGTTTTTCAACCCAGGCTTTTGGCTATAAATATAGAGGATTACCTCATTTTTTAAATAAACAAAAATCTGCATCCTACATATATTTTCTTACAAGTAAAAATCGAGTCTAAGTGTGATAGAAGACTGACTTTTTGAGTTCGCTGAAGGTATTGAGGTTTGAGGTACCGCTACGTCAATACCAGGTATATCCATTTTATCATGGAAGAAAATAATCCACAACCTCGGGTACAGTGAGGGGGCTAAATTCCTTAAGGACAAACAGTGAATTCTGTGATCTCGGATATTATTTCTACTTTTCTGTTTTTCCAGTCTAAATTATTTTCTGGTATACTTGTTGAACACAGATACCAACAAGCTTAAGGAATTTAATTTTTTTTTGTTTCTGTGTTCATCTATTTTCTGGATTTGGAGACTAAAAACCTTTCTGGTTTTTCTACTTCATTTTAATATTCGATTCGAAGAATATAACAACTTCATCGAATATTAAATCTGTTTCTGGAAAAAAAAATTATTTGGTTTGAAGAAATAAAATCTTCACCAACTAATTTTTTTTTTGTGTGTGTTGTTATCGGTAACAAAATGACAGGAACAGAACCTACCCCAATGGTTGGCACTGCTAGTAACGCAGCTTCCTCCAATCGTTCTGCACCAGCACCGGCTCTGGCAGAAAAGCCCAAAAAGTTCTCTGGAATTGACTTTAAGCGCTGGCAACAGAAAATGTTCTTTTGCCTGACTACTCTGAATCTGCAAAGGTTCATTAAGGAAGATGTTCCAGTTATGTCGGAGTCAACTCCGGATAATGAACGCTTCTTTGTGACTGAGGCTTGGACGCACTCAAATTTTTTGTGCAAAAACTATATACTAAGCGGGCTGGAGGATGATATGTACAGTATGTACAACAACATCAAGACTTCAAGAGAACTGTGGGATGCTTTAGAGAAAAAGTACAAAATAGAAGATGTCAGGTTGAAGAAGTTTATAGTTACTAAGTTTCTGGACTTCAAGATGGTGGATAGCAAATCTGTTGTTACCCAAGTTCAGGAATTGCAAGTGATTATTCACGATCTCCTTGCTGAAGGTATAAACTTCATTATTACTTCTGCCATAAGTATTAAGTATATTGTGAATACTCACATAACTTTTTATGTAGGTTTGTTTGTAAATGATGCGTTTCAAGTGGCAGCAATGATTGAGAAGTTGCCTCCCTTATGGAAGGACTTCAAAAATTATTTGAAATATAAACGCAAGGATATGACACTCGAAGATCTCATTGTTCGATTGAGGATCGAGGAAGATAACAAGGTTGTCGAAAAAAAGGCTAGAGGAAACTCAATAATTATGGGAGAAAACATTGTTGAGACTGGTCTAACTAATCAAAAAAAGAGGAAGAAGCCATCTGGATCAAAAAATTATCCTAGAAAGAAAAGATTTAAGGGAGACTGCCACAACTGTGAAAAAGCTGGACAAAAGGCTGTGGATGTCGTGCTCCAAAGAAAGACAAGAAGAAGGGTCAAGCCAATATGGTTGAAACAAATGTGGACGTTGATGACTTATCTGCTATGTTGTCTGAATGCAACTTAGTAGGAAGTCCCAAGGAGTGGTGGATTGATTCTAGAGCCACCCGACATGTCTGTGTTGTTCGAGAAGCGTTTGCAACATATGCTCCTGTTGTACCCAATGAGACCATTTTCATGGGAAATTCTGCAACAGCCAAGATTAAAGGTTATGAAAAAGTATTTCTGAAGATGACCTCTGGCAAGGTGGTGACTCCGAACAATGTTTGTCATATTCATGAAATTAGGAAGAACTTAGTTTCTACTAGTATTCTAGTCAAAAATTGATTTAAGTACGTTTTTATTTCTGACAAAGTTATAATAAGTAAGAACGAGATGTATGTAGGAAAAGGTTACCTTACTAAGGGCCTTTCAAACTGAATGTAATGGTTGTTGATAATAATAAAGTTTCAGCTTCTTCTTACTTGCTTGAGTCAAATAATTTATGGCATTTACGTTTAGAACATGTCAATTATAAAACCTTGCGCAAAATGATCAACTTGAATATATTGCCTAAGTTTGAATGCAATCAATCCAAATATCAAATATATGTTGAATCTAAGTATGATAAGCATCCTTATAAGTCAGTTGAAAGGAATTCAAATCCCTTAGACTTAATTCACACAGATATTTGTGACATGAAGTCAATATCATCTCGCGGTGAAAAAAGGTATTTCATAACCTCCATTGACGATAGGATGCGATACTGTTATGTCTATTTACTTAATAGTAAAGATAAGACAATTGAAGCATTCAAACAATACAAAAGTGAAGTTGAAACACAACTTAACAAAAAGATCAAAATGATAAGGAGTGATAGAGGCTGCAAATATGAATCTTCTTTTGAAGAAATATGTTTGGAATATAGCATTATTCATCAAACAACTGCTCCTTACTCGCCACAATCAAATGAAATTGCGGAAAGAAAAAATAGAATACTTAAGAAGATGATGAATGCCTTGTTAATAAGTTCTGGTTTACCTCAGAACTTGTGGAGGGAAGATATCCTTACGGCTAGTCGAATACTTAATAGAGTTCCCCATAGTAAAACACATTCTATTCTATATGAAAAATGGAAAGGAAGAAAGCTTAACCTTGAATACTTGAAAGTGTGGGGGTGTTTGGCTAAGGTGCAAGTTCCTAAACCTAAAAGGGTAAAAATAAGATAAAAAATAATTGATTGTGTTTTCATAGGATATGCTACAAATAGTAAAGCATATCGATTTCTGGTTCATAAATCAGAAAATCCCAATATTCATGTGAATACGATAATTGAATCAGATAATGCTGAATTTTTTGAAACCATATATCCGTATAAAAGGGAATGTCAGTCGTCTAACGAAGGATCTAAATGACCTTGGGAAGAAACAACAGAAAATGATCTTGATGAGGAAAATCCAAGACGTAGAAAACGTCAAAGGTCCTCTACTTCCTATGAACCAGAATTTCTGACATTTTTGTTAGAAAATGAGCCTCGAACTTTTAAAGAAGCAACGACTTCTTCGGAAGAACATTATATAGAAAGAGGCAGTCAATAGTGAGATTGAATCCATAATGAACAATCATACGTGGGAATTGATTGATCTTCCTCAAGGAAATAAACCATTAGGTTCCAAATGAATTTTCAAAAGGAAAATGAAAGATGATGGCACTGTTGACAAATATAAGGCAAGACTTGTCGTCAAAGGATTTAGATAATATGAGGGTCTTGATTACTTTGATACGTACTCATCGGTAACAAAAATTACTTTGATTCGAGTGTTAATAGCATTAGCTGTTGTGTACGGTCTTCAAATCCATCAAATGGATGTGAAAATAACCTTCTTAAATGGATATTTAGAGGAAGAAATCTACATGGAACAACCCAAAGGGTTCGTGGTTCCTGAAAATGAAAAGAAAGTGTGTCGGCTTGTTAATCCTTGTATTGACTAAAACAAGCACCCAAACAATGGCATACAAAATTTGACCATACAATGTTGTCAAATGACTTCAAAATTAACGAGTGTGACAAATACGTTTATATTAAGAACACTCCAAATCAAGTAGTCATTGTTTGTCTGTATGTGGATGATATGTTGATAATGAGTAACGCCATAGCTAACATAAATGCTACGAAGCATATGCTTGCTAGAAAATTTGATATGAAAGACTTAGGAGTTGCCGATTTGATCTTGGGAATTATGATTCACAAAACTCCTCAAGGTCTAGCATTATCTCAATCTCATTAAATCCAAATGGTACTTGAAAAATTCAAGTATTTGGACTTCAAATTTTGAACCCAATTTTGACATGTACAAACAACCCGGGATGAAACACATCACCCCGATATTATCAATCCTTAATCAGTAAACCAGCCAAACCATACAATGTTCCTCCAGACTCCGTACCCGAAGGCCTAAACATGATTTCTCCTTTCCTTCTATATCAATAATATGAAATAGAAATAGGTCTAAGTCTACTCAAAGAAAGAACCTAGCCTACCTGGATGTCGAGCAGCTGCACAATGCACTTTCTGGATCCGTGAAGGCGTTTCTTGACGATTTCCAAGCCCAAAATCCATGGTTTTGCGTCCTTTCAGCCGAAATTCCTCCTCCTCATGGCTCCCAAGCTTTGAAGCAGCCTAGGAGGGTTTTTGGAGCAACCCTCGTCTATTTTTGACTAAAGAAGAAAGAATGGCATTATCAAACCTGTTTCTGATCTTTCTGGCTCCGTCGTTCCACTATAGCGGACTGCCAACCGCTATGGCGGTACCGCTATAGCGACCTAAATCCCGCTACAGCGAACTCAATTTTTCAGCACAGACAGTCTTCAGTAAAATAGTCATAACTTTTTACTCGGGAAGCGAATTGACAAACGGTTGGTGGAGTTGGAAAGAGGACTCAGAGATCTTTAATTTGGTGGGTATTGAGACTCATAACTCCTTAGATTCTAGGAGGAATGCACGTTTGAAGTTGACCCTAGTTTGAACTTAGCCCGAAACTAAATCGGTAAGAAAACTTTCAACTTAACTTTGTGCTAGGAATATTATACGACCTTAGTACATACCAAAAGTACTCTCATACTAAAGAATTGATCCTAACTCTTATTATGAATGAGAGACATCTACATTAACCGCAGATATTTTCAGTAACGACGGAATAGGTCGTTACATTTTGTCTTCAGTCACACGGTTGGTTTAGGTGAAAAAAATGTTAACAATTGTTAACAAATTATTATAATTTACGAACTCATTTGGACACCAAACAACACAGCTAAAGGCTGGCTCTTGATACCACATGTTGAATTTTAACACATATCACAAAGTCAAACGTAGCGAATATTAAACAGGAACGTATTTTCAGTCATTATTGTTCAAGTGTTGTGGATAATCGTGTTTGCCTTGCCAAGAACTTTAAAAACTTTAAATAAGAAGAAAGAACTCTAAGAATTTTTTTTCACTATACATATTTTACTCCGTATTTCTTATGTAATAAGCGGTAAGAACGTGTCTGTTTATAATCTAGAATATTTTTGAACAACAGTAACGTGCCTTGCCTTGCGAAGAAAAATGAATAAAGAGATTTGTTTGGTGGGTCCACCACCTTTAAGAAGAGACAAAGTTCCACAGGAGTAAATTTACAACATTTTTGTGGTTTAATTCTTTTCATCATATAGTCAATATACGGGATCGTTTAATACGTGACATAAGTATCATTATAATATCGAGTTTAATTTTAATTCATATAGGTATTAATTCATCTTATTTGTGGTATCTGTTTGAATATTTCTTTTTATGCTTTCTTCGTTTTAATTTGTTTATATATGCTAGTATCTTTAATCTAATATATATTTGAAAATTATATAAAAAGTAGTATAAATCATAAATAATTAACAACTTAAAATATTTAAAAGATATAAAAATTTAGTTGAGTACTTTCGAAATTTTGTCAGCTAATTAATAACTTAAAATTTGATTGACTATCAAAATTCCATATGCATCATATAAATTGAGATAATATATATATTGAACTCATACTAACATAAACTCTCTAGTAATATACTAGTATAAAAGAATAATGTATAGAATTAAGTAGACATAGTACAAATGTCTCGTACTAGTGTGCTTTCTAAAACGCGACTAATTGTAGCCGATCGATAACAATCAATAAGAAATTCGATTAAATGATTTTCAATAAACAACACATTATTATACCGGACCACTTAATTGATATTCTGACTTGAAAAAGAAGAAGAAAAAACTCCGGAAAAATTAAATAACGAGAAATATGAAACTTGTTCCCAAAAAATTAATCGGACAAAGCAACATTCATCAACTAAAACTAACCGATCTAGAACAATAACAAAGAACAGAGAGAATATTCATGAACCAAAATACAGAAACAAAAAGCAAAAAAGAATATTGTTAGGGTTTGCCCTGAATTTCTTACCTTATTTGGATTCTACACAATTGTGTTCTGTTTCAAAAAGGTTTTCTTGACGGAAAAAAGTTTTCTTAGTGAACAAGAACTCTACAATATCTATCCTTTTTCTTGGAAGAGAAATCTTGTAATTCTATAATAGAAGACATATTCTTCTCAAACAGAACACAATAGCATCCACAATGTAGTCATCAAAAGAGTCTTGTTTAGGCGGAGATTTTTCTCTCATAGATTTTATGTTTTTTAATTTAGTTTTTAATATGTAGGCCAATTGGCCAAATCATATAATAATGTTGTGTTTTTAGTATGTTTTTCTTTGTCATCTGATTTATCCCCTTGATAATTTGCAATTAATAGTTTCTGTATGACGCCCTCTCGATTTCGAGCCCAACAAGTGGTATCAGAGCCAACGATCCAGTAGGTTTAATGAGCCAATAGTTCAACGATTCAATGAGTCAATGATCTGATGGTTTAGATTAAGGACATGTTAAGATCAAAGTTGCAACCAACTTGGCGATAGTGAAGATTTTTTGTCAAAAAAAGAGAGTCGAAAATACTACATGTGGAGATAAAATTTCAATCAGATTTTCAACAATCATGCTGCTTCATCTTTAAAAATCAAAATCAATTTTCAACCCATGTTTACTTTAACGCATGGGTTTCAACTTTCAACTCATGCTAATTTTTAACGCTTGGGCTCCTTTCAACTCATGCATATATACTTTTAACGCATGAGCTCCACTTTTAACTTGTGCTTACTTTTAATGCACAAGGCTGTAATTTTCAACCCTGCTCACTTTTAACACAGGGCTTCAATATTATTAACCCTTGCTTACTTTAATGCACAGGGCTCCATTTTTAACCCATATCAAATTTTAATTATGGTAAGCAGCAGTGATATATGAAGATTGTGTGAAGAAGGAAGATCAAGATTATTTTACCAGAAAATTCAGGTCAAGGGGAGATTTGTTAGCGTTTGCCCTGAATTTACTACCTTATTTGGATTCTACACAATTGTGTTCTAATTCAAAAAGGTTTTCTTGACGGAAAAAGGTTTTCTTGGTGAACAAGAACTCTACAATATCTATCTTTTTTCTTGGAAGAGAAATCTTGTAATTCTATAAATAGAAGACATGTTTTTCTCAAACAGAATACAATAGCATCCACAATGTAGTCATCAAAAGAGTCTTGTTTAGGCGAAGATTTTTCTCTCATAGATTTTATGTTTTTTAATTTAGTTTTTAATATGTAGGCCAATTGACCAATTCATATAATAATATTGTGTTTTTAGTATGTTTTTCTTTGTCATCTGATTTATCGTCTTGATGGTTTGCAATTAATAGCTTCCGCATGACGCCCTCTCGATTTCGAGCCCAACAAGTGGTATCAGAGCCAACGATCCAGCAGGTTTAATGAGCTAATAGTTCAACAATTCAATGAGTCAATGATATGATGGTTTAGATTAAGGACATGTTAAGATCAAAGTTGCAACCAACTTGGCGATAGTGAAGATTTTTTGTCAAAAAAAGAGTCTGAAATACTACATGTGGAGATAAAATTTCAATCAGATTTTCAACAATCATGCTGCTCCATCTTTAAAAATCAAAATCAATTTTCAACCCATGCTTACTTTAACGCATGGGCTTCAACTTTCAACTCATGCTAATTTTTAACGCTTGGGCTCCTTTCAACTCATGCATATATACTTTTAACGCATGAGCTCCACTTTTAACCTGTGCTTACTTTTAATGCACAAGGCTTCAATTTTCAAGCCTGCTCACTTTTAACACAGGGCTTCAATATTATTAACTCGTGCTTACTTTAATGCACATAGCTCCATTTTTAACCTATATGAAATTTTAATTATGGTAAGCAGCAGTGATATATGAAGATTGCGTGAAGAAGGAAGATCAAGATTATTTTACCAGAAAATTCAGGTCAAGGGGAGATTTGTTCGGGTTTGCCCTGAATTTCCTACCTTATTTGGATTCTACACAATTGTGTTCTAATTCAAAAAGGTTTTCTTGACGGAAAAAAGTTTTCTTGGTGAACAAGAACTCTACAATATCTATCTTTTTTCTTGGAAGAGAAGTCTTGTAATTCTATAAATAGAAGACATGTTCTTCTCAAACAGAACACAATAGCATCCACAATGTAGTCATCAAAAGAGTATTGTTTAGGCGGAGATTTTTCTCTCATAGATTTTATGTTTTTTAATTTAGTTTTTAATATGTAGGCCAATTGGTCAAATCATATAATAATATTGTGTTTTTAGTATGTTTTTCTTTGTCATCTGATTTATCGCCTTGATGGTTTACAATTAATAGCTTTCACATGACGCCCACTCGATTTCGATCCCAACAAATATTCCTCAAAAATTACATGAACAAAATTCCCCAAAAAGTGAATATTCAACCACGATATAGAGAAATCCTCTCATCCGGATACAAAAAACGAATTCCATGCGAAACTCAAAAGCAACAAAGAGAAATCCTCTCGTCCGGATACAGCAGCAATAACGAGAAACCACTTTAGGATAGGAATACAAAAACGATAGAAAATATTAGGAATCTAGAGTAGGTAAAAGCTAGTTATTGTCACACCCCTTTTTTGCACAAACGGGCTAACGAGTGAAAGGGTTTTTCCAATTGAAGTGACGGTATTGAATAAAGATTATTTTATTTATAGAGTCGCCACTTGGAATTGACTTATGGTGTTCCAAGTCACCTTTTTGAATCCTTAATCAAAAGAAAATGACTCTTAATTTGTTCTGCGAAAATAAAAGACCGGGTAAGAAATTCTGTTGACCGAAGGGAAGGTATGAGGCACCCCCCGAGTCCCGTGATTCTAGTACGGTCGCTTTTATTGACTTATTTATGGCTTGAATTAACTCTTCGATAAGCGGTGCTTGATTAATTGCTTAATATACCTAAATAATAATGTCTAAAATGGTGACTTATGTTTTTTGGCTTAAGAACGTAACCGCACACAAAGCCTGAGTTAACCAAGGAGCGTAACCGCACACATGATCGTACTCAAATATTTTATTATTATTATCGCGCCTAAAGCTCGTCTAACCTTTAGAGGCATTTGTTCGTCTCTTGTAAACTCGAGATAATTTATTCTTTCTTTTCACCTTTCACTCTTTCTTTTAATCTTTTTCTTAATAAGTTTTGGATCAATCTGCAACTCAACTTTCTCCCTCACAATGATTAATTTCGGGCTTTAAATATTTATTTATGCCCAAAAAAGTTAACAAATATACTAACATGATACTTGCTACAATTTTCATATACACGCAGAACCTTAAACTAAATATTTTAACAAAAGATTTTATACTCAGAAAAAACATCACATAAGAAAGCTAATAAAAATTCAAAGTTCTAGAGTACATGAATAAGGAACAGCCAAAACCAATGCAAATGGAAATGGATAGGACTTACTATTAGAAAAACTAACTTGGTTAACTTTTATTAATCTTCCTTTTTTCAAGAGAACAAACTAATTTAAATCCATGACAAGTATTTTGACCACCTATTATGTGATTAGCAAATTTATTTTAAACAACCCATGTTGCTTCTTCTTAACTCCATACTCATATCAAAACTTTACAACATACATTTCATATTAAATAAAGCTAACAAAGTTTTAACAAACTTCGGCAAAAAAAATTACTTCACATAAATAACCAACTCTACATACCAAATAATACATGAAAGAATTTACCTAATTTTATTCATGCTTTGGATCACAATAAAGTTACTAAAATAAAGAGAAAGAAACTGAATAAGAACCTGTGTAGTGAAATAACTAAAAATTGAAGCAAGAGCTTTATCATCGGAAACTCGAAACAATCACCAAAACTCTAACTCTAACTCATAAATCTCGAAGAATACTCTCCATTTTTTTTTCTTTTGCTCGCTATTTTTTTTTTTTTTTTCTCTATCTGTTTCTCCTCTCCTCCTCTCTTTCCGTCTTCTCTTTTCTATTCTCTTGTTGTTGCTTTCTTTTTTTTTCTCTTTCCCTCTAATCTTTTTCTTTTCCTCCTAATCTCTATCTAATTGTTATGTGTGTTGTGTGTATATATAGTGAGTGTGTGTGCAGTAGATTAGGGGGACGTGAGGGAGTGTTGTGTGTGTCGTGTGTGTGTTATAGGGATAATGGGGAATGGGGGGTGTACAGGTGAGGGGGAGGTCTTTTAGGTTAGGGTAGTTAAGAAAATATTAAAATTACTAGATTATTTATTAAATTAAAAGAAGACATATTTTTTGAAAATTTTCTTTTCTTTTGAAAAGTAAAATAAAACTTATCCTAAAATGTGACTCTATTTTTTAAAACATTTTTCATCATTTTAAAAAAAACCTATTAAAAATTAAAATAAAGATTAGACTCAAAAATAAATATTTAAAGTTAAAATTGAGTTAAAACTCGGGAAGGGTCAAAAATCACGTGTCTATAGTTTGCCCCTCTTTGACTGAAAAAATGAAGAGATTTCAGACAAAGAAGTAGACAACGAGACTAGTTTTGACCCGACCGTTATTTGAAAGGAAGAAGAAATGGAGAAAGGTGTGACCGAGTCGTGATTTTGGACAGCCTACATATCCCGGGTTACAAGGGAATCAGGTCACGTGTAGTTCAAGGAGATGGTGTGACGAGTTTGAGGTAGAGTGAGGTCCTGTCGAGTTTTCAGTTCGTGGCTCATGTTCTTACATCAAGAAATGAAAAAATAGACTAAAAAGAGAAAGGAAAATACAAGATCCTATCTATTCTGCATGTCTTGAGTCTTCCTTTAAATCTTCGCTTTGGATCTTCAGTTATCGCCTTACCCAATTCTGGTGGGTACCTTGATCTCAAAGTTTGATCTTAAAGTTAAGATTTGAGACTTGAAACTTGAAACTTAGACGGAGTCATTGACGCTCTTCCAAATGATAGCTTGTAGAGTATTCTTGGATGCTTGTTTCTTGATCAGCAGTTGGAAAGGAATGGATCTCACGATGCGTGACTGTTACATGCATTTGAACAACTGACTCCGGCTATCATTGAGATTGAATGTTCTGAAACAAGTTGAAACTTTGTCCTTGAATATAATGGTCATGTTTTGTTACAGAAAACCTGCGAGCCATCATAAACTAAAGAAACAAACAAAAAAACACGTGTCCGATTGGGATCCATGTTGTTTTCCACCCACTAGGACCATGTTGATAATACCCTTCTATAAGCTATTGTCCTCTCAATCTCATCATATTCTGTCGATCATCCTTCATCAAATGATCCTCGTCTATATGAAAAAAATGAATTAGAAACATAAACTAATGTTAAATACTGCATATATGAAAATGAAGTTGGCTAATTCTTTTTACTTGATTCGTAAAGAATGATTCTTTTAAAATCATACGAATTTTCTAAAAATTTGTTTACTTTAAAGATGGAGGAGATATAAAAAATATATTATGCTTGATTCATAAGATTCTATAATTAATAACACCATTATAAGTACTATTTTACTTAGCCTACCTCTCCCATGACTTTTCGAACCAATCAACCCAGATTTGCCTTCGCAAGTCTCTATGCATATTCTCGCGATTTCAATTTAAATGTCTTACTTTCTTTTAAAAAAAGTATCACTTTCTATATTTAGTATTTTCTCTGTCCCGATAAATATTTCATCCGTTCCTTTTTAGATATCATAATTTTTCTTGTAAGAGTTAAACGATATAAATCTTTGACCAATATTTTAAAATATTATTTTTTTAATCATATTGATATGAAAAAAATTATAAGTTATAGTACTTTCATATTATTTTTGAATATCTAAATTTTAATTTTAAAATATCGAATTAATCTATTTTAGTTTAGCTTTAAAAATTAGTCAAATTAACTCTCAAAAAGTGAAACGTGACAACTAAAAAGGAACAGAGAAAGTATTTGTGTGACTATAAATTATCTCAAAAGGTAAAATAAAAAGTTTGAAGTTAAAGTGTTATTAAATAAAAAATTGTATCATTCTTTTTGGGACGGGCTAAAAAACAAATGTCATATAAATTGAAACGAAAGGAATAACTCTTTAATTTCAATATCAACATGAAAATGTTTAAGACCACAAGTCCACAATATTCAAACGCATTTTGGCGGCGGGAAAGCTAGAGTGAAGGAAGCCGGTTTGATATAGAACCTATTAATTTTGGTTCAAACCCTATATTTGCTTTAAGAAATTTCTTAATATGTACAACTTGCTAATCTAGAACTCAATAACTCAAAATGACTAAAATTTCAAAATCGAAAACTTCAAATCCCAACTTCATGCTGCATTTTAGTACATTATACACATTTTTATTTTAGATTACCAAATTAAAAAAACTTCTTACTTTCTCAAATTTTGTGTTCAATTAAATTAAGACACATGAAATAAAACATTGAAAGTAGTAAATATATTTTGGAGAAGTTTACTTACAGAACTTTCATGGTGTAAACATTATGAAGTTACATCTTCAGTCTTGAAACATCTTTAAGTAAATTTAGGATTTCTAGAATATAGACACACTATTAAAAAAAAAAAAAAAAGAAATGTAAGGTGAGGCTGCGTACAATAGACCCTTGTGGTCCGGCCCTTCCCCGGACCCCGCGCATAGCGGGAGCTTTAGTGCACCGGGCTGCCCTTTTAGACACACTATTAAAAAAAGAAGAAAAATATATTAGGTAAGAATTGTTTCTTAATCCTCTAAATAAATAACTCAACATTCAATCAAATGCACCACTTAACCTTCTTGTAGCATAGGTTCCAACGGATTATATTAATTTTAAAAAATATCTGTATAAAATATTTAATTTTATGAAAAGATCGCAAACTCACGTGTCCCATATTACCAAACGTACAATACAATCATTTTTTTTGTGTGAGATTATAGCATTTCAGCCATTTTTTGCACCTACATAATTACATATCTTTAATTAATCACGCTTTGCATAGTCACAAAGCATATTTCATTTTGCACATATAAAAACAAAGAAATTAAAAATACGACTCAGGATGTAGCATTATTGCATGCTTTTCATACATTAAGGATATATTTCCAAGTGAAAGATGAATTAGCTTTAGGTGATATATTAAGAGTACAATATTTTGAGATAAGAACATTAAATCATGAAGTTTCAGAATTTTTGAAAAGCGTTCATGCAAAGTTGACATACATAGCACTATTCTTTACTTCTGCTTTATGCAGGGTAAATCTTTCTTCTTCTTTAGGTTTTGTAATGGTATTTCAATTCACAAAATGATTTTTTTTTTTTATATTTGTGGTATCCCAAATAACGTTCCCTTGAAGCCTATTGATTTTTTGATAATTTTACTTGAAAGACTAATATATTGCATTATATGATTCGATATGCTACTTAGAGAAGCTTTAGCAAAAGTAATGCGATCAACTATATTTAAAAATTTAATTTTTCAATCAATTAATTTAGAGTTTAAATTATATAAAATGAATTGAAAATCACCGCGAGTAGATCTTTTGTGAAAGATGAAAAAGTCAAGTTAATTTTTAAACTTATCACTTGATTGGACCGTTAAGATGGATGAAAGCTTGAAGATAATATATGACTTATACAATAGTAAACTTCGCCTCTAAAATGACTGTATCAAATAATATTATTTTATGCTATTTATTGTATCGAAAGAAATAGTCTAGTAGTCTATTAGATTACTTTTTCTGTATTAAGTCCATGTCCATTAGACTAATATTTTTTTTTTCGATACATCAAATTAAAGTATTGAACATTAATTTGGATAGATATAACTCTTAATTTTCTTTTATTGGGATAGATCTAAATCGTTGAGTGAAATTTAATTATAATTTATAAAAAATTTAATCAGTGTGTTATTTCAAGAAAATACCTTTTAAATATGGAGTAATTAATCACGACTCTGATATCAATATAAGATTTAAATAATATATGGTACAAGATTTATGTACCTTTCTTGTTGCAGCAGAATGAAATTCACGAACCGGATAAAATTGCTCCAAGTTCTACTTTGAATCACTAGAAAACAAAGTCAATATTTCACAAACTAAATGTCACCTTTGATTGTAAATGTTAATGTGGGAAGAAGAAGAGTTTTTCTTCTATTCTTCTATTTTTCTGGCTTTTATTCTTTTTCTTACGTTTTAACTGAGAAGGATAAAAAGGATGAGATTTTAGCAGTTTTACCAGTTACATGATAACTATTCGCTTTTCTTTTTAAATTGTGATAACTTTAATCTTATCCCTTTATTATTAGAAAATGTATTGAATCGGGTCGGATCAAATCGAATCGATCCGTATAAATAACCCGTCACCTAAAAAAACTTACAAGTATTAGCTCCTAAAATAGTTAAAGTATATTGATAGTACAATATTCTTTATATTATCACTTTAGATAACTTAAAAGTCATCCAAAAAGGAGTTTTAACTCTTATTTGCAACTTATATAAAATAGTTTTAATTTTATGCTATTTATTTATGGTACCTAAATAATGATTACATATGGTTATTTAGTTTCAGAGATGATAAACTTAGTTCATAAAAATATAATTTGTTCAATTTGTTTAAATTCAGAGTGTTTATTGATTCTTCTATTTATTAGTTCATTCTATTTCAGCTCAATCTATTTCAGATCATCAAAAATTTACGCTGATATGTAATTCAAACTGATCAATGAGAAATTTTGTTAAAATATTTTTAAAAAATAATTTTTTATTTAATATATTGTGATAGTCATAATAAAATAAATAAATTTAAGTGCTATAAATGGGTTTTTGTGCGAAAAAAAAATGAGAGAAATAAAATTGTGAGATACAAGGCACGCCTTATTGTACCAGGATTCTCTCAAAGATTCAGTATCGACTATGAAGAGACATATTCACCAGTTATGAATGCCATAACATTTTGATATCTCATCAATTTAGCTGTGCATGAAAATCTTGAAATATATCTAATGGATGTGATTACAGCTTATCTTTATGGTTCACTTGACAGTAACATTTACATGAAAATTCCAGAAGGATTTAAAATGTCTGAAGCATGTAGTTCAAATTCTCGAAAAATATATTCAATCAGATTATAAAAATTGTTATACGATCTAAAACAATCAAGGCGAATATGGTATAATCGCCTTAGTGAGTACTTCATAAATGAAGGCTATATAAATGATGTCATTTGTCCATGTATTTTTTTAAGAAAATAATATCAGAGTTTGTTATACTTGTTGTTTATGTTGATGACACAAATTTTATTGAAACTCCAGAAGAGATCCAAAAGGCGATTGAATATCTAAAGAAAGAATTTGAGATGAAAGATCTTGGAAAAATAAAACTGTCTTGGTCTGCAAATTGAACATTTGATGGATGGATCTTCATCCATCAATCTGTTTATACTGAAAAGATTTTGAAACGATTTTACATGGACAAAGCGCATCCATTAAGTACTCCAATGATTGTTCGATCATTTGAAGTGAATAAAGATCCGTTCCGACCTCAAGAAGAGAATGAAGAACTTTTTTGTCCTGAAGTACCATATCTTAGTGCAGTTGATGCACTTATGTATCTTGCTAATGCTACTAGGCCTGACATAGCATTTTCTGTTAATTTGCTTGCAAGGTATAGTTCTTCTCCTACACGTAGATATTGAAATGGAGTTAAACCTATATTATGAGATCTAAAGGGGACCATTGACATGGGCTTGTTTAATACTAATAAAAATAGTGCAGATCTTGTTGGTCATGGAGATGCGGGTTATTTATCTGATACGCATAAAACTCGATCTCAAACATGCTATTTGTTCACATATGGAGATACTGTTGTATCATGGCGATCTACAAAGCAGTCCATTGTTGCTACTTCTTTGAATCATGCTGAGATAATAGCGATTCACGAAGCAAGTAGAGAATGTATATGATTGAGATCAGTGATAGATTTTATCAAAGGGAGATGTGGCCTGAAGTATGATACTAAAGTACCCACAGTCTTATACGAAGATAATGATGCATGCATAGACCAATTGAAGGGAGGCTTCATAAAAGGAGACATAACGAAGCACATTTCACCAAAAATATTCTTCACGTATGATCTTCAGAAGAATGGTGATGTTGATGTCCAACAAATTCGTTCAAGTGATAATCCAACAGATTTATTCACCAAATCCTTACCAACTTCAACTCATGAGAAGATGGTATACAAGATAGGAATGCGAAAACTTGAGCAACTGAAACGTGATCTCCATTAGGGGGAGTAAAAATATGCGTTGTACTCTTTTTTCTTAACTAAGATTTTTTTCATTGAATTTTCCTGGTAAGGTTTTTAATGAGGCAACTAGCAAATGTGTATTACTAGATAGGTGTACTCTTTTTCCTTCACTAGAACTTTTTCTCATTGATTTTTTTTTCTTAGTGAGATTTTAATGAGGCACATTATTTATTAATGAATATTCAGGGGGAGTTTTATGAATACACTTAATTGTAGATGTTCATTTATTACTCCTACAAGCAGCTCACAAGCAGCTTTATAAACAGGTTCCTATAAGCAGCTCACAAGCAGTTTTGTAAGCAGGTTCCTTTAAAAAGCTCACAAGTAACTTTGTAAGCAGGTTCCTATAAGCAGCTTGCTGCTTCTGTTTTTCTATATATAAAAAATTCTTTCAGTTTATTTATACATCAATTTGAAGTTGAATAACATATAAGTTTCTCTCTATACTTTTCTCTGATATAATTACTTTAAAAGTCTTTATTTTACCATAGATAATGCAATATTCGTTTACTCCATCACTTTAAATAACTTAAAAATCATCCAAAAAGGAGTTTTAACTCCTATTTGCAGCCGATATAAAATAGTTTTATTATGCTATTTATTTATGGTACCTAAATAATAATTATATATGGTTATTTAGTTTCAGATATGGTAAACTTAGTTCACAAAAATATAATTTGTCCAATTTATTTAGACTTGGATTAGTTATTGATTCGTCTATTTATTAGTTCATTTTATTTCAGCTCAATCTATTTCAGATCATCAAAAGTTTAGACTAATATATAATTTAAACTGATCAATGAGAAATCTTGTTAAAATATTTTTAAAAATAATAATTTTTTTATTTAATATGTTGTGATAGTCATAATAAAGAAAATAAATTTAGGTGCTAAAAAATTATAAAAGTACAAATAAAGTAAATAAAAGTGTATAACTTAGACGAGTAAATTATAACACGCATTTTAATCTAATTTAGTCAAACTCATTACAATTTAAATAACTTTTCACCAAGCTAATAATTTACCTATCTATTAACTCAATTTATTTTAACACATTTAAATTTAACTCAATCCATTCATTTTACATCGTCGATAAGAGTGAGATTGTATATATAAGTGAAATACAAAAAGAATGAGAAGAAAAGTCGGTAACGTCTTGCCCCACACTGTCCCATACAATTAATTCACCTAAAACAAGTCACAAATTCCAGTTTTCACATTGCCCAATACAACTCATCCCTGACACACGTTCTCCTTGACTTTCATGTGCGGAACTAGTGACGCAGAGGGTTCATTAAAATTTTCTATATCGAAAAATTACACTATACGATAACTCATCCTTGACACTAGGGTTGAATTTTAGTTTAGACTCTATATTTATGTAAAGAAATTCACTCAATATGGATAAATAATATATCTCGAATCAGTAAGCAAAAAGGACTGTAAATTTCATAATTCATAAGCTTAAAATTCTAAATTCGACTCTACTTAACACACATTCTTCTTGATTATTAAATGTTGTTGATATATCCCCATTTTCTCGGTTCCTTCTTTCATAACCAGAGCTATAGCCCCCCAACCCCACCCAATATAACATCCACTCCATTTGTATATATATAGGTCATATCTTTATTATTCCCCCTTACATGCAATTGGTCATTAGTCATTTCATTATAAGCTATAGTCCAAGACCATATCTTACAAACCAATTATCAAAAATGGTTTTTGTTGAACCACAAGTTATTATATGCAAGAAGCATCCAGATCACAAACAGCAGCCTGGAGTATGTTCATGTTGTCTTAGAGAAAGACTCATTAATCTTTCTACTAATTCAACACCAACAATATCAACAATTTCTTCATCATTTACCTACTCTTCTTTGTCTTCCTCTACATATTCTTCTACTTGTAATTCTCCCCGCGGTGGCCATCTTGGCCACCGCAGGATCACCTCCGACGTTGTGGGCCCCTTTTCTTTCATCGGCCCCGGCGCGAGCGCCGGAGGAGGTTTGAAGAAGAGTAGATCAATAGCTTTTGTTGCAAGAGAAAAGAAGAATAAAGAAGGGTTTTGGTCAAAGTTGATGAGGTCAACGGGTAAAAGATCCAAAAGGGTCAATCTTGTACATTGATCATAATTTTCTATTTTAGAAAGATTTAACCTCTATACGTTGATGATGTAAAATATTTTTATATTAGTACTGGTAAATTTGAAACCAGAATACGACAAGTAATATTATCGATCTTGACAAGCTATCTATCTATATGTATTTGTTAATACTCTCACCGTCCATTTTTACTTGTCATATTTCGCTTTACGAAAGTCAATTTGACTAAATTTCAAAGCTAAACTGAAGTAGATTAATTTAATATTTAAAATTTAAAATTTAGAAGGTCGAAAACTATACAAAAAATGTTATAAGTTGCAATCTTTATCATATTAATATGATGAAAAAATATATCTTAAAATACTGGTCAAAGTTTATACAATTTGACCTCGAAAACGAAACAGTGATAAGTAAAAATGAACGAAGAGAGTATAAAAAATTATATATTGGTGAATTTTTATAAGTGATTTGATAGTGTAAAATTCGTGGAGAACTCTTCAAGAAAAGGTTAGAAATTGAGTTAGGTTCGGAATTTAGGGTTATTATATGCACGTGCACTATAAGGAGATTAATCCAAAATTAGCAAAGATTAGTTGCAGGATTTGTCTTTTCATTGCAATATGGCATGATATTCAGACAACCCCAAAGTTGAAAATAAGAACAAAATGAAGGGCAAAGAAGGAAAAGGCATTACTAGAAAAAGAAAACAATGAATTAGCAACATACGAATTTTATTGCTAAAACAAAATCTATCGATCAAGCAACGGATTATCAGAAAATTTTGATTGGTGCAAGCTATTTAACGATGGATTCGCGATGAACTCCGTAGCTAAATCCAATTTTTTTTCAAGTGAAGAGTACTCCTTAGACCATAGGAGTAAATGTACAACTATACGAACTGTTGAAATGTGGAAAATTCACTTGCCTAACTTTCTTGTTTTATGTTTGTGTCTATTCTACTTTGTTTACTTTTTTATAAATATCAATGATGGTCAATGCACGAAATTGCCAAGAAAAATCGAGTAATAGTTGGGAGGAATTAATGATCATCCGCTTGGACATTAACTTGAAAGTTGAGTACGTTGTTTGGTATGATGGAAAATGTTTTTTTTTTATGAACGTATTTTTCTTAGAAATATATTTTTTATGAAAAATAAGTGTTTTTTTTACTTGTTTTTCTATGTTTGATACGTAAGCAAAAATATTATTTTAAAAATATTTATAGACAAATACTAACGAGGTGGCCGTGTGGGGAGGAAATAATTAGTGTGGAATGCCAATTGTGGACTTGTTTTTCTACCTAGTTCAACTAGAGGACTCATTTTCTTCATTTTAAAGATATTTATTTTTTCGAGAGAATATTTTTCCAAACATTTTGACAAATCAAATATGAAAAATTAAAAAATATTTTCCTCCCTACGAGACACACCCTAAGTATATTTTTGGTAACATAAAATAAGATTAGCTTAGATAGTCTTCTCCCAATATTGGATTAATCGAAAACAACCGCTCTATCTCTAAGGTAAAGGCCAGATCTACGTACACTCTACCCTCCTTAGACCTATTTTGTGGGACTAAACTGGGTATGTTATTTTTGTAGTCTTCTCCCAATATTCTTCCTTATTTCACTACACAACTTGCTCACTATCACCATTCTTTGAGTGAAATAAAAATGAGAAAAGGATAGGAAAGAATTTGAACAATCGATTTCACAAGAAATTGTACCATTGTCATGCTTGATTTTATTTTGACTCTTCCTCAAAGAAAGACTCGTGTTTTGGCGGATCGGATCATCCATATAATATACAAAAAAAAAAAACTTCAAATATTACAAAGATCTTTTCTTTTTTAAAGGAAGGTATAATAAACATGTGGTCAAAACAAGGTTAAGAAACCTTACGTGGAGAAGTTATATTCTCGTATGAACAATCAAAATTAAATGATATGCCTATGTCACATTCATATAGTATTAAATTAAAGAAGGGTTCCTTTTAGAATGACTTTTAGCACCCTTTCTAAAAGAGGACTTTGGGAGGATAGTGGAGGAATTGGGTTGGCAAATATAGGTGTAGTTGTAAAATTGCTAAATCTGTTAATACTCATGTTATTAGAAGGATTATACTTTCTCCGGACCACTTTACTTGTTGTGTTTTTCTTTTCCACACCCCTTACAAAAATCATTAAGTAGAGGATAATTTGACTAAATTAAGTAGACTACATTATCCTTATTTATTACTCCTCTCTATTTAATACTCCTTCTGTCCAGCAATACTTGTCCACTATTAACTTTGCACACTTCTTAAGAAATTATAAATAGAAAGGTAATTTTACCATATCATTCTTTGAATATAATAAATATAATGTCTTGAAAAATGTAATAGGGAAATGACTATTATCAATGATAAGGGTAAATTAGGAACTAAGTGTAAAATTATCTCTTGATTTCATAAATTGAATAAGTATTGTTGGACATCTATTTTTAGTATAGTGGACAAGTAAAAATGAACGGAGGGAGTACTACTACTTTTTTTTTTGCACCACATTAATATTTCTCCATATTTATGATTAAGGGTAAATGTGAAAATAAACAACTAATTATATCTTGATTTTCTAAAATGATAAGTATTATGGGCTGTCTATTTTCAGTAACGATGACAAGTAAAGTGATCCGGAGGAAGTATTGGTTTTGGTAGAGATTTAAGTAAAAAAAAATCAATTGAGAAATAGAGGGGTAAAACAAGATTGATGTTTGGGAATTATTTTTGTCAACATTATATATGTAGGAACATTATATTGTAGGTCTTACTTGTTGTATACTAATTCTTATTAGATGTTTGGTCAAAGGAAGCAATATTTACTTGTATGAGTTATTACAAGTTACAACTCTAAGATAGGGTATTGAGTGTAATGGCCCATTCATATCCTCCAATCTTGACTATTCAAAGCATCTAATACCCATGGAATTAAGGCTGTTTTTTTTGTTATTACTGACTTGATGTTCGTATACGTATCGGAGTCCTGATTAACCCGAATCTCACACAGTGAAAGGCCCACTAGACAGAGAAGCGTCATCAGGATCTAATGTTCAGAGCGCTAACCCAAAAAAGACGAAGGAATTCTATTCATTTCACCACAACCCCTGATGGAATGAAATTAAAATTGAGTATAAAGTAACATATATGCTCCCATGAAAATATCTAAAAAAAAGTTATTTCACTTCTTTTTGGCGGGGCGGGCGGGTTTGGGGGGGGAGGAGGGGGGGGCCTATACGAGTAAGGGTGGTTGTGACAGCAGCGGAAGAGTTGATTAATCCATTACAAATATTATTTTTAGGTACTATATGATTTTTTCACACGCAATCAATAAAAGTTAAGTGATCTACAAAAAATACGTAAAATCTTTATCTGATTATTTTCTTCTATTCAAATTGAGAACGATCATATGAGATCATTTCCTCTTGCTTAGGTACTTAGGTATGTCATATTCACTTCCTCACTATCTTTGTTGAAACATCTTTGAAAAGTCTGATTTCTGTCAAATCAATGTAAATTGGTCTTAAAGGATCCATCCAACTGTTACAAGAATCAATGCAATGCATAATTTTGGATGCAACCCAAAATTTTGTATGGATTTCATCCAATAAATTCAATAATCCACATGTTATTGAACATTTTTTCTCATAATATAATTTCTCATGGGATATGTTCTATCAAAAGAAAAAACAATTACAAAACCAAATAAAGCTGTGACTACAATTTAAACCTTTTACTAGTCTATCTAAATTAACAGATATTTTCATGCTTAAGGAAGTATCCAGAGATTTTATATCTAACCTTTTCTGTCAATAATAAATGTGAGAAACCAAAATTTTATATAATCATACTGATGGATTATGTAATTGACACCCTGCCCCTAAAGACACAAGCCCTCAAAATTCAGCAGTACATGAATTATACAAGAATCAACTTATACAAACTGAATTCACTGACCTACAGGATTTCTCTCTTCATCAATGTGGATTGAATTTGTATTTCAGCTTTCCTATGATCTACACTTCTGCATGAGCCGTTGCGCGATCTTGGGATCAATTCCTGACCAGTTGCTTGGCTTCTATCTTTTCATACACAGCCCTTCAACTACATCGAAGGTCAGCTGTAAAGAATGAGTAAGCAAGCTGATAGTTTTCTCAGAGACCTGTACACGTCGTTGGCTCTTTTCTTCCTGATTTCTACAGTTATCGACAAGTATATTCCATCTAATAGAAAGCAATTTACAGTATCACCTCCTGGGCCTTCTCTCATCATCATCATCATCACTGTGATTTCCACTCTCCGTAGCAGGCCGTTTTAATTTCTGGAATATCTCATCAAGAGAGTCGGATGAGGAGGCACGAGAGACGTTTGTATCCTGAGCTTGACGTAAAGGAATAAATTCACCAACTTGACGTAGTGGAATTAACCTTTTTGCTTCGATGTTTGTCTTGAAGTTCTGGAAACCTGATTTCATTGATGCCCATCTTCCAGCCAAACCTGATGGAGCTGCTACTGTGCCGCCAGAGTGAGAGCTGGCAGAATCAAGTAAAGAGACCTTAGTAGAGCCTATATCCTCCATTGGCTTCATATGAGATGGTAGCTTGCCCTGTTCCCTCAAGGCAGCATATTTGCTGCTAATTGCTTCCTTGCTCCCTGAATACCTACGGGCCTCATCTTTCAATGGTTTTGAAGAACTCCCTCGGTCCTTGCTTGATTCTACGGATGCCTTTGATTCAAAATCACTTGTATCCTGAAAATTTTAAGTGTGTAACTAGGGTGAAACATGAAAATTGCTGAGATATGACTAGATAACTTGACAGGACATGGTGACATACATTGATGATCAGAATAAATTTTACATGCAAAGAAAATAAAATTTACATGCAATTTTCCTCATGAGACGCACCGATTTATAAAAAACAGAACAAACTAGCATACCTAAAGGATGTAGTGATGAACCAAAGGCGGATCCACGATTTGAACTTTATGAGTTCGAGCTTTCAAAATTCTATCACAATCTATTTGATTTACTGGGTTGGAAATATATTGTTTATACTTATTTAGTGGATTTTTTAACATATACAAGGTTTGAGCCTGAGCCAAAGCCATGAAGTGTAACTTCTACACTAATTCCGCCCCCACTTGAGGAAAAGACACCACCAAGAGGTATCATTTGGTTGACACGAAAAGGATAAGGAAGTGATACAATGATAATATTGTTGCCTTTTTTCTGCATTTGGGAAGCAGGAAATATATGGGGGGGAAAGCAATTAAAGGGTTTCCCTTCAGAGAGAATTTCTTCAAATTAAGTTCCTGCTGAAGTTAATAAACTTCTTAAGGAAAGTTGAAAACAGACGGTGTCTTCTTTTCAAAACACCTTCATTTTCCATTCAATTATGCATGCAAGGAAATATCACCTCTCTTCCTTTCCCTTATGAAAATTTCTAAATGCATATTTTTGAGCTACTCGATATCCAAATATTGCTTAAAGGTAAATCACATACCATGGCATTGCCATCAGACTCCAGATCCACTGACATATTGTTGAAATTCCTTGCCAATGGCAAAACATGTTCACCAAGTTTGCGTCCTTGTTCAAGCCAGCTCCGTTCTGCAAAGATTAAAGATAGGTGCATCAAAATTGGAAACATACTCAGTTCACTGTTGAAACAACTGCTGCAAGTCAATAGCAAAACAGGTGTTACTTCCATATCAACACTAATACTCCAATATCCAGATGATTAAATCATTAAAGTGATTATCCGGCCCAGTTTCAGCTGCTCAGTGGACCACAAGCTTGCTTTCCAATTAAAAGACTAAAGAAAAGCAACAGACAAAAAATATTTCAGTGACCTGCTTACCTTTCTGCAAGATCAATAGCCCTGATGGATCAAAACCATCCATATCATCTGTCTCTGACTGGAATCTAAATATCTTCCAGTTCCCGAAAAAACTGATTATCCGGTCAAAGAAATTGCTTGCAACTAGCAACGTATATACAACCATAATAAGTGGATAAATTTTGTTGAATCCTTGACCAAAGAAAGGAACAGCCTTGTCAACAGTTCCCATTCGCTGCATTCATAAACAAAGCATGAAGTGTAAAGGGAATGATTTATTAAAGGAGATCACGTGTCACAGAATTCCCTAAGAATAGACTCGGATGTTTATGGACAAACTAAACCCCATACAGATACTTGACGAAAGAATACCATATGGAGCGAATACTCCCCACCATTTTGTCTCGTGGAAAGGACAAAATCTTTTACCTTGCCAGAATGAAGTCCCTTCACTTAGTTTAAGACTTTAAGTTAGAAAATACAAAAGCATCATTCCTAGTTTAAAAATACAGAGTTCCCTTTGGCAGTAAATAAGTGGTATTTTACAACTTCATACTCCAATCGCCAGGGGGATAGGTCCAATTAAATTACCCAAATCAATATAGCAAAGGATGATTTGAAACTCAATTTGACTTTCTCTTCTATACCTTTTCTTTGGCATTATTGTTAATAGGTGAGATTCAGGAGGTTTGCGCGATAACATCTTGATGAAACTCAAAGGAGAAGCCTATGCGATTGTGGTAAAGTAGAGATGGTTTTTTCGATATCATATTCACATTGTTACAACCCACACTTGTGGGACTCCCCACATGTGGGACTCCCCACATGTGGGACTACATTGGGTATGTTGTTGAATGCATGCCGACTCATATTGTTAAAAGACGCACCGAAGACTGCAGTTTTCTTCTTCAAGAATTGTTCACCATCAGTTTTCATGGATAATAAAACTGAGGTTGACCATAAACTCACCTTCTCAAAAATGGTTTTCTTGTTTTCGCCTAGACTGATAAGGTTAAGAAAATTGTACGAAATTGGAGGTGCATAACGAGCAATCATCCTGGCAGAAACATGGAGGAAACACTAAATTAATACAGGAAACCAAATGCTTTTACTGTAAAAAGATTACTAGGAATAACTTACGAGCAAATCATTAACAAGCTCACTGAACTTGTTTGTCTTGGTGTCAATGAGTAAAACATATACATTCCAGCTTTGAACAATGAATAGTACGTGCACACACACATATACATAAGTGGCAGAAAAGCAAACGCCTGCAAAATAAGGACGGATTGGCTTGAAAGCTGAAGATTGTATTTAACATTCAGCATGCATAAAAAAGACATACACAGGTACAAAAGCATAGAACATTGACAAAATTCACTCAAAAATCGAAGAATTAAGACACTGTCCCTGTTAGCTGTCTTAACGCAGGACATAGAGCTTATCTCGAAACGAATAGTTCTGGATACAACTAAAAGAGAGGACCATCAATATGTGAGAGAAAATAGAAGAAACTAGATCAAAAATAGTTTAACGGGAAAAGGGAGGACACACATTCTACGGATCACAAACAGTTTGTAACTGAAATGGTTTCAAGCAATCCTCTGAGGTTCTATGTTATTATCAACCAGGTACTCCAAATTTTAAGTGTCAAATACAAACTTCAAGAATTAGAGATGGCATTTTGGTCATCTGAGGAGGTCAAAACTAAAACCCAATTTCACTTATTTGACCAAAGCACAATCATGACGAAAGAAAAGGTGATATCCAAGTCACGTGAAACAAATTTAGTATTAAGCAAAGGAATGACAAAAGAAACATGCATCTATATTTAGTTCCAAAGCACTTCCTCAGTGGGTATAAGTATAACCATGACACAAAACTGTTAATGATACAAACGCATTAACAGGATACAGCTTAACTTAGTTTCACATTAGCAACAAAAACTAACAATTTGATTTTCTTTTTTTAACAAGGAGTCAAACCTACAATCCTACATTCTGGGTCTGCTTCTATATAGTTTGTGTTATGAGCCTTCCAACAATTCTCTCCTTTTTTCTTTTCAGAGATAAGGCAATCCATTTCCAGCCTTACAACTCCTATGAACAAGACTTGCTTTTACTTTAATGGGTGGGGTTATAAAAGGAATTGGCAGGTTGAAAAAGAGAAAAGGACAGAATTGCCACCACCACCTAAGAAAATCAAGAACTGTCTGAACTCATGTGCGTGTAGTTTTAAAGTCTTCAAGTAACAAGATTTCAAGATAGGCGCGCGAGCAAGCAAAACTATTATGCATCCACTGTGCATCCTTATGTCCATGAACTGTACAACTAATTAAAAACGCGTACAAAATAATCACTACGAAAAACGATCGGTGCTCTTTTTGTTATATATAAAAAGGAGCACCTAGAGGCTAGAACGTGAGCAATCAAATATGACTTTATTATCAAGTTCTTACAACCTCCTAAACAAGCAAACTCCTCCTCTAAAAAATAGTAGAATCTCATTAAAATAACAATACAAGTATAGCTATCCCAAAAGCAATCAGCCTGTATCAATAAACTGTAAAGAAACATGACTTTTAAAGCAGTTAACCCCAAACCAAAATTTTCAAGGTACCATGATTAGCATGTCATGGCCCCCTGATTATCCAATAAAAGATGCTAGAAACACTAGAAACATCCCTGACCAAGTGAGAACTTCCATATAAGAACAAAATCATCTGAAAATACCTGAACAAGAACCTCTTGATCTCCAACAGACTTTATAAGAATAGAAAATAGAGACAAATCAACTCCTCTTGGCAATAGAGTTGCTTCTGCTAATAGAATAGCAGCAGACATACAACCAAGAATTATAGCTGAGACTTTCTCCAATTGCTTCCGCAGGACACATCGCCAGATTAATTCTGGAAAAGAATGTGAACTTTTATTCCAAAAGTGGAGAAACCAAATACAAGCAGATCTCATATGACAAATCTAATACATCAAAAAATAAAATACTTGAGTACATATTAGCCAGCTATGACCCAGAGAATAAACAACCGACAAAGACGCCAAGCAAATTATTAGTTGGATAACCAACACCTTGGGATTCAGGCGCAGTAGTTGTTGTTTATTATTGACACACTTCGCAAGGCATATATCTGGATCCTTCTTTTCATGTGAGTTAGATGTATCCAAAGCTAAGGACGTCATTAATCATATAGTCCTGAATCCTGATAACTTTGACAGAAGACTGACCAATGATAAATAAAAACTAAAGCATGAACCATCACTCCTATTGCCTAATTAGTACTCTATTAACTGGAGTATAATTGCATATTTAGTTAACATGGAGAAACACACTGGAATAGCTTCCTAGTGCTTTTATAGCATACTTGTGACCACTTTACTCTGTTTGGGATAATGCATCCCATCAACTTTGTAAGACCAGTTCTTGGTAAAAGTTCAAGGTATTTATCTTGATTAACAATGCAATCTTGTTGCCCCCAAGATTTCGGTCGAGTGGTAAGAGCGCAACATGTTGTATGTCACAGTCGAACCCTGCCGCTGACAACAATCTGGTATTTTCTTTCTTCTTTTGATAACCTTTATTCACAAAAACCTGGTACTTAAGTGAAGGGAAGAGGGACAGGTTCATTATCCACTGAGTTTCAAACCGTCCACCAGTGCCCTCGGGGATTTCTCGGTTATTTAAGAAAACAATGCAACAATGGAAATCTGCCCCTCTATGTGTTGTTGGACTAAGGAGTCCTGAATTGAATCTCTAGCTTACTGGAACAGATTGCAAGTTCTGAATCATGAAAGACGGTACATATAACATTCAAACCTATTCCTTTGTGGCTGGCTCAATGCTTGAGTCTATAACCTCTATAACCAACGTTTCTTTTCAAGGTCTATTATTTTCTGACCGGCAAAAGGGACTAAGATGCCTTCTCCTCTCCTACTCCACCGGTTCTCTTGGTATAAGATTATCTACTTCATCCGGAGAAACCCAACCAGAAAAGAAAATCCAATTATAGTATATGATGCCATCATCAAAAAATTCAATTAAAGTTATGTAGCGGTGATGTGGACTACTATAAGTGATTCTGCTCCTCCTTTGAATCCATCTGCGTCAGATATATAAACTAGAGAATATGACCCTTGAAAAATACCTGTTGTGTCAAAGAAGGAACCCAACGTTCCAGCCCTTTCAGATCTCAAGGTTGAAATAAATTTCCTGCATAAATTATAACACTGAAGTAAAAATCTAGCAGCAAAGGGACTTTATTTAGATCAAATTACTGCATATACTTGAGAGTTTCAAACACTTGTGCAAAAATGTCAAGGACTCAAAAGCAAAAGGCAACTAAAGCAGAAGAATAGGGAAAAGAAAAGAGAATAAAAGGCAAAATATAAAAAAGGCTAAAAAAATGTCAAAAGAATTTCATTTCACAACAATAGACTTTCCCCTTACCAAACAAGTCCCTCTTTTTTAAAACCTATCTTTAAAAAGCCAATACAGTTTGTCAAAATTGATATCAGTGTCTTAAGAAGTGAAAAGTGAAAGAAAAACCGAAAGACTCCTAAAGCTTTAAGCGATAAGTGAAGTTCAGAATTTACAAATAACACAAAACTAATATATAAGAACTTATAGTATCATAGTTTAATTTAACATTTCATTTCTTATATTATTGGGCTAATACATAAATACCCCCATGAGGTATGAGGTTCAATTCCCAGCGAGGCAAAAACACTAAGTAGTTTCTTGCTATCTGTCCAAACCCAGTACTGTTGTTTGATTACAGGTAGGTAACCCGTGGAATTAATCGAGGTGCGCGCAAGCTGGCCCGAACACCATGGATATATATACATATATATACCCCAAAGTAGTTCTCTTTTTTCATTTATGACCTTAAACTAGTGGTATTAAAAGTCACTTCTCGGGCCTCAGCCAACCCTAGTTTTAGAAAAAAAGGTACCAATTTTGTGGTGCCACGTAATTTTTCTTTTTAAAATGTTTACTTAAGCCCCCCCTGCCCTGGTTCCTTCATCATCCTTTTATGAGACAATCCCCACTCCCATATATCTTTTTGGAGAATGGTAAGATTTTATAAGAGAGGCACAAAGTTTGTGCCAAATACACGCAAATCAGTTCATTTACATCACTGCAGGAAGCTGAGAAAGTCTAACATCCTATATGCTGTATTAACATCTTCTAGTCTACAACCAAAAGCCAAAAAAGATATACATCTATATTTCAATTCAATATATGTATATTTTCATATTTGCTTTCAAAACAACATTGATTCCTTCTTTACAATCACCCCCAATTATTTCACTTTTCATTCCATCCATCCCCCCCCCCCCCAACCCACACACCCAAAAAACAATTCTTTCATCTTCTTATTACCTTTTTACAGCTTCTTCCTTGTTTGGTTTTAATGGTTGAGTTGTGGCGGTGGCGGATTGGTGGTGTGAATGGGAAAGAAGGACGAAGGTCAGTGGTGATGGCTACGGTGGTTACAGAAATGGCGGTGGTGCAGAAAGTGAAAACCAGAATAAGAAAGGAAGAAAAGAAAACAAATATGAAAATAGATAAATTCAAAAAATATTTTAAATGGCAGAAATGCCACGCAGTATAGGGGTATAAAACACACTCTCCATGCCAGTTGGGCTCTTAATACCCACTTCAAAGTTCAAACGAGTTCTGGGGGTACTAGGACCCCCCGCATAGTTTAAGGTCGTAACTGAAAAAAGTATTTTGGGGGGTATTTATGTATTATCCCTAATTGCTTTAGCGATTGCACCCTTCCCTATATTTTATGCATTCCTCGAATTGAACTTTTGTAACTAAACCGTGCTATATAACTAGATTTAAATGCATCATTTTTTTATTCCAGACAATCTTCCTATCAATCAAATTTTGGAGAATCAAAACAGAGTAAGAGAGAAGAGAAGTAGAAATAGCAAAAGAATAGGACTTGCATGTCAACAACACCACAAAGCTGCCTCAATTGAAAGCTAGCAGAAAAGGACGACTTGCTCAGCAGAAGAAGAGAACTCATTGTGAAATGAAATAAAGCAAATCGAGAGAAGCAGATAATAGTAAAAGAAGAGCAGTTGTAAATCAGAGAAGAAGAACAAGGGTTGCAGAACAGAGACACTCCTCGTTCTCAGATAGCTACCCACCCTACTTATTCTCTTCTTTTTTTCTTTTTTTCCAATCTCTGCTTTGGACTAATTTTTTTCCCTTAAGCCGAGGGTATATCGGGAACAGCCTCTCCGCCTCTGAGGTAGGGGTAAGGTCTCCGTACACTCTACCCTCCCCAGACCCCACTTTTTGGGATTATACTGGGTATGTTGTTGTAGTTCATTTCAAAAAAAGTGATCGCTCCCTGCTGCTTTACACCTCATTATCCGAAGTTTGTGCTTCTTTCAAGTCGCAGCGTTTTACCCATGAGAAACAATAACCCATTGCTCCATACCGCCTTTCATAACATTATTGAAAATTATGTATGCTATAGTTTCTAAATGCATCTTCTTTGTACTTCAGACATACAGAAGAGATATTTAGGTTCCAGCCTGAATATTTTCCTGGTTTCTATTGGGGATCAGAGGAAAAGCAGGTGGTTAAAACAAAAGTGGCAGATCAATATAGAACAACTACCAGAATTCAGTAGAATAATAGCACATACCAACCAGTTGCATCGCGCTGCTCATAATTCTTTATAGTATCTTCCAGTTCAAGAGCCTCTGTTACACATGTCAAATACTCACTGCATGTTAGAAGATAAAGTTATCAGTTGGCCCCTGGAGAAAGCATATGTTTCTACAGCCAGAAGATAATGAGACCTTCACCACTATGATGCAGAAACATACTGAGAAAAAAATGTGGATATAAAAGAAAGTTCTAGCAAGAGTTGTTAGGATGAAGAGTTTTTTATAATGGATATAACAAAGGAAAAATAGGAGCTAGTGAAGGGCATAAATAACCAGGCCAAAGTGGTTAGTCACGAGCATCAAAAGTATAATTCTAGCTTCATTCACGAGCTTAAAGAACAGTATCCATCTTTAGGCCATGATGTTGAAGGGAAAGATCTGTAAACAAACAGTACCAAAGGTGAAAGCCAGGACGAAAGGACAGCTTTCCCAAACATCTGTATTAATGGGCAGGAATTGTGAACTCCAAAAATCTATAAGAAACAAAAGACCATTTAAAGTCTAGTAATAGATTTCATTACGGAGGTAACAGACGCTTGTTATGAGTAGGAACTAGTAGATATCATCGAAAAGGGTCCTGGGCTCTTCGACATTCTACGTGACCTGGTAGATTTATTTTTAAGGACACGTGACCTGGTTGATTGGCATACTACAAATCTTTAAGGAATAAGGAGACCTGGGTCTGACGCTTACTCTTGAAATAGTGGATGATAAATTTCACTGTATGAAGATCTTTTTCCTCATGAATAAAAAGTATAGAAGAATAGGTTCACATGGACAACTAGTGCAAGAAGGCACATTAAAGTTGGTGTATCGGAAGTAGCAACTTGACATGCAGCATTGACTTTACCTTTTGTATCTATAGTACTCCTCTCGAGCTATACGAAGATTACGCCTAAGTTTTGCCATTGATTTATCATCTGTATCGTAATCCATGTCATCTTCCCCTAATTGACCCCCTTGCGGTTTGAAAGATGGATCCTCTCTGAACTGTAAATGAAGTGAAATATCACGCATGTATTTAGAAAAGAAAGAGAAGTAGTATAGCTGTGTAGGTCAGAGGGAATGGAAAAGGAGCAGTACCATTTGAACTAGCATATTATCAATAACATCCATATAACGCCTCAAAGGATCACGCTTGGACATCTGCTTCGATGTAGCCTGGGCAACCTGATTAAGTTCACCATGCCCAGTAACTCATAAGTGCAGGAGAAGAGAACCAGTTAAACTGATGTAATTTATTTCCTACTCCTATCAAATATTCAACGAGCAAAACATAACTTACTGCACATAAGAGTAACAAACAAAATCTTTTACAATACAATTTGCAAATTCTTTGGCGTTCTGTGAACATTATTCAAAGAGGGGCAATCCCAATTACATGTCAAAATGCAGGCTGTACCCGAGTACAGAAATGAGCCCAAAGCCACAGAACAAGGTAGCAAGTATATTCTGAACAAAATTGCAAAATCCAAGCAAGACTTACCACAATAGCATTTGATAATTCTTGATGGGCATCATCAAGCTTCACAGCCATTTTCGCAATTTTATGAGAAAGCACTTTCTGACGAGTAGTCCAATCTGCATTTTTCCACATGCTCTTTGGAATTTCACTCATACCAAAACCAAGAAGAAAAGCACCAGTCACAAGTCCAAAAGTATTTGAGCATGCCATGGCAAAACCCAGTGCATTACCATCCCTGTCATTAAAAAATATGGACACAGGAAATTATCTACTAAAATAATCATAAAACAGAAGATACAGTGGTTGAGTTGCTTCTGCAACATGCTGACAAGATTTAGTCTCTAATCCTTCAAAAAAAATAAGCAACAGTCTATACAATTTGGAATATATCTGTTCAAAAATGGATGTGAGGAGATGATAAAGGCAATGAAAGACAAAGCTATGATAAATCCATGAAGGACAAAGCCATTATGTCTAGTTTGGAGAGACCAAATTAGGATCTGGATAAACGGGCCCTTCCAATTTCCCCTCCTGTCACCCTCCTTTCCCGTGTCCCCCTAGACACATCACCCTTAGTTGTTCCTCCTCTATTCCCTTAACATTCATTCCCTTCATTACAACATTCAAATGAAGCCTCAATAAAGAAAACAATGGACATAAACCAATGTACTACTTCAGTCAGGACAACAACTTCGTTCAAGAATTGGTAAAGCGGTGAAGAACAGAAAACTTCAATTTGGGTTAGAAGAAAATGGATTAGAGTGAGAAAAGTGTTGGGAGTAAAATGCGCTGGCTTCAAGTAACAAATCCTAGACCTCTTGTTGAGAATGGAAAAGAAAAGGGCAGATCTAATTCCACTATCAAACAGACTAGAAACTCAAAAGGGAGGAAATAATTGAAGATTTGGAGTTCTTTTTTCCTTCTTTTTTTTTGAATGGTAACAAGATTTGGAGTTCCACATCAACTACAAAAGTAGGACAGGCAGCAAAGAAGATAGGAAACAGAGTTGTAAAATTTCGCGACAAAGATGAAAATGTTAAGTTGGAACAAAAGACGACGTTTAAAAGACTTCTCCAAACCTAGGATTGTTAAATTCTTGATGGTTTTTTTTTTTTTGAAATGGTAACAAGATTTGGAGTTCCACATCAACTACAAAAGTAGGACAGGCAGCAAAGAAGATAGGAAAGAGTTGTAAAATTTTGTGACAAAAATGAAAATGTTAAGTTAGAACATAAGACGTTTAAAAGACTTTTCCAAACCTAGGACTGGTAAATTCTTGATGGAAAAATGGAAGGCTGATTTGTTTGTTGTACAAGAAACTAAGAAGGCTAGATGGCAGGATAGAGAGGTGAGACAAATCCATGCAAGTAGATGAGTGGAGTACGAGGCTTTAGACGCGTTCTGTATTAGACGTGGAATAATAGTCTAATGGGATAAAAGGAATTGGGAAAGGGTGGATTGTCTTGAGGGACAATATTCTGTTCCATGCTAGTTTGACAAAAAACACATACAAGATACAATTGGCAACTAACAGGAATTCATGCACCAGATAACAAGAAAGGGAGGAAGAAGGTATGGATGAACTAGCAGAAATAATAGAAACAGGAAAGGGCCTCGGGTTATATGTGGTAAGAAGCAACAA
This sequence comes from Jaltomata sinuosa, assembly GCA_003996215.1. Classification (NCBI taxonomy): domain Eukaryota; kingdom Viridiplantae; phylum Streptophyta; class Magnoliopsida; order Solanales; family Solanaceae; genus Jaltomata; species Jaltomata sinuosa. The sequence continues at coordinate 519,936 of QJPP01007186.1, read as the reverse complement.
TTGGAGATTGTCAAGGAGTATGGGAGATTTTCTTCATTCAAGGTTTGGAATTGGTTGACCCTCCTCAAACTGGGGGAGAATTTATGTGGTCACGAGGCAAGTCACACATAGCATCAAGAATAGATGAGTTCTTATTCTCGACGAATGTGACGAAAATTTCAAATAAATAAACAATCTTCGCTTCCAAAAGTAGTGTCGGACCATAGCCCTATAATGTTGTATTGTGGGCATTAGGAGAGTAGAAGGACTTACTTTAAATTCGAAAATATGTGGTTGGAACATGAAGGTTTATTTTATTTATTTTATTTTATTTTTTATGACGTGGTGTCCGGGCCAGCTTTCGCACACCTCGACTAATTCCATGGGATACCTGCCACCTCCCACTACCCGTTGCTACTCTGTCCACCAAGGCTAGAACATGAAGGTATTATAAACGTGGTAAGAAGTTGATGGAATGATTTTGAAGTAACAAGGAGAACGGATTTCAAACTGACCAGCAAAATCAAAATGTTAAAAGCTGATTGAATGGAACACACACTATCTGGCAACATGGAGAGGAAGAATCAGAAGCACTGGAAAAACATCTTGGAATGGAAAGCATGAGAGGATTCCTCGGAGACAGAACCAGAGTTGGTGCAAAAAGCATACTTGATTACGGATATCGAAGAGATAACTAAGTATGAGGAAATTTCTTGGAGACAGAAATCCAAGTGCCTTTGGTTTGGTTACAACTTACAACATGGTGACAAGAACTAATTAAGATTTAAGACTATGTCATATGTTAAGGAAAATAAATTTTTAATTTGGCAACCTGAAACAAGTCTTACAGTTGTGTTCTATAATTTTCCAAGTGAATTATACATTCTCAACAGCTAATTAAGACTATGTCATATGTTAAGCACTAACTAGATAAGCTAAATATGGATCCCTTTCCATCGGAATAGAACTTTTGAAAACAACGATGATACTCGCCACCCCAAAAATAGAGTGTTCATGCAGCTGGAACCGCAGCCAATTGCTAGATCAATCCAATCTAAGTTTGGTCAAAGAATGAGAGACCAAGCTCTTTCATCCAATCCAAATATATAAACCGAGCACAGCTCAAAAGAAAACTGTAGTAAAGGAACCCACGTTTATGATTACAACATACCCAGTGTAATCCCACGAGTGGGGTCTGGGGAGGATGGTGTGTACGCAGCCTTACCCCTACATTGTGAAGGTAAAGAGGTTGTTTCCGATAGACTCTTGGCTCAAATAAAGCATATCCAAAAATCAAGTAAAATAAATACAGTAGCGAAGAAGCCATGGTGAAATGTTTGTGATTAACTATTAAAATGTTTAGAGAAAAATAACGCACCAACTTTTCCGCATGGTAATGAGGAGAATAAGTCCAAGAAGACCGACAACCCCCAAGATGGCGTAGAAGACCAAGTTGGCATGTATGCTAGTCTTCAATCGCTCTACAAGTGTAAAGTCTCCAGCATCTTCAAAACCTTGAATGAGGGGAACTACGAGCCTACTCGACAAAAAAAAAATGTGTGTTAGGACCACACGTCATAGAAATGTGAAACCGGAGATCACTCCCAAGAGAAACTGGCAAATATAATATTTGAGTAGGAACCAGCCAGCTAATAGCGAAAGAGAATGTTGCCTACCTAAGACACAATTATTAACACACAGCACTCTGTGACAAACAACAATGCAAAAGGTTAAGTGAGGCGATCCAGGTTCTATGTAATTCAATTTTATTTTAGACAAGCTACCCAATTCACATTTTTGGGGAAGATTACAGTATGTGATACCAACTAGTCAATCAATCAACACATTAGCTAGGGATGGCTATATTGCAATAACTGGTAGTGTAGATAATTAACCGTCCACGCAGACTGAAATGAAGAGCATATGTAAACATATATGAAATGGTAAAAAAGTTTAAGCATTTTCTAGCTCAGCAGATCTCCATCCAGAAGCAAACAGATTACCATGTGAGTAGGAATGTACTCCAATATGACCAGCTCCAAAAGAATGATATGCCTCCATTACCATGCCCAACTATTGTCTGAATAAAAAAAATAAAAAATCAGCATAAGTAGACATCATATACATTTTTTGAAACTTAGTAAACATCATATACTTTTGTATGAGCAACAACAACAACAACATACCCCGTGTATTCCCACAACGTGGGGTCTGGGGAGGGTACGCAGTGCGTACCTCTACCTCAGAGGTGAGGTAGAGAGGCTGTTTCCGATAGACCCCCGGCTCAAGACAAAAACAGTCTAAAAACAGTCTAGAAAAAGGCGTAATAAAAATACAAGAGACAATAGGTAGTGATAAACAACAGATAGAAACAGAGCAACACTACCGCAAAATAATACTACGAGAAATCCAAGAATAAGAAACTACAAGCGTAGCACTACGACTACCAGTCGGGACAACAAGGCAAAAAACACTCCTACCTACTAGCATAGACGCACTCCTACCTAAAGAGATCAGTTTTTAATATGAAAATTTAGCTTCATTGATATAGCATGCACAAAAAGTAAGTATCTTAAGAAGACTAAGTAGGCATTTGGCCATGAAAACCAAAAAAAATTCACTTTTTTGGAATTTTTGGAGTTGGAATTGGAGTTGTGTTTGACCATACCTCTTTGGAAAGACTTTTTAGAATTTAAGTGTTTAAAAATAACTAAAAGGTGAAAAAGTGAAACGAAAATGAGTGAAAACAAGTATTGAGCTGTTTTCACTTTTCCAAATACAACTTGAAGTTGTATTTGGAATTTTTATTGCCAAACAACAATTTTTCAATAAAGACAGCATATTTACCAATCACTAAACTTCGTAATATTCCTGACACTGTTAGATACAGAGAGAAAATCCATACACTAGAAGGTGGCCAAATATGTTCTTTCAAACCTCAGCTAACCCAGAAAATCAGACAACCAAGATCCATTAGACATGCACTAGTTTCAAGAACAAACTTGTTCGTCACCATCAACATACAGAAATATAAAAAAGATGTCTTCTAAAATGAACCACAATGAGTCAAGGTTATTCATTGAATTACTGACTAAAGATTAGAATTAAAACTGTACGCAAAACATTTGATGAGAAAGACCATTCATCATAACCCTCAGTAGAACTACCTCAGTGACTTGAAAGTGCTACCTGTTCCACACACACAATCCCTCCCCCCGGTGAACAAGCTTCATTCCCATACTCCAAATTCATCTTTTAAGACAAAATGAGAGATGCTCTACAGTGTGCCAACAACGATTAGGCATTAATCCCAACTAATCCTTGTCGCCCATATACTTCCTTAGCTCTAAAAAGGGGTCGTTTGGTACTCGGGATAAGATGGCATATCTCAGGACTGAGTTTCAACGGAACACAGTATAAATCTAATCCCAAGGATATCCCACCTTAACCCATCCCCTCCCAGGTGGGATAAATTAGTCCACCAGGACTATAATCCTGGAATAATTTAGTCCGTGTACCAAACAACATTGTATTCTAATTACTTAGCTAATTCCACATGAATTCCGAGATACTACTCACCAACTCCAAAAACAAAATCAAAATGAAGAAATGTAATAACTCAGGTCAGCAAAAAAATTATAAATTTGAACTAAAAATGGCTTATTAAAGAAGAATGATTAGAAATGTACCGTCCAAATATCGGCAGGCACAAGGATAATAATGGAGATAGAACAAAACCAGGTATAACCAACTGTGAAGAACACGTAACGAGGAACTTCTGGTCCAGAAAAGTACTTTAGAGTCCAAATCACCATGCCTAGGGTTAAAGGCAACGACATCAGATAAAACACCCACATTTTTTCGTTTTTTTTAAAAACAAATTCTAATATATGTAATCGGTAAGCTGATCGGGAAACTGGTCGGAAAACCGATCGGAGACGAACAGAAGGAAGTGATCGGTGACCGGCGAGCGCGAGTTTCGATGTTTCTTCTCCTTCTGATCGTCGGCGATTTTCCAATTTGGTTGAAGAAGTAAAGCGGTACTATCTAACGTGCGCTAATTGACTTTTCTTTACGTTTGGTCTAAGTTTTTCTAACGTGAGCGCGGTGCGACGTGCGCGTTTTTCTTGAACAAGACTTTTGGCAGATGTTGGATTTGGTTTTTAGTGTTTTGTGATTATGTGAATGTACAAAGCACAATTTGAGAGTATCCTATTGTATTGTATTGTAATAAAAGAAGTTGCTTATTTAGTAGGCATTTTGGCATGAGAATTTTTTGCTGTTTGTCAAAATTTTATTTTATTTTTGGAAATTGATGTTAGGCCATAAAAATTTTAAATATAATTTGAAGTTGTACGATATTTTTACTTTTTTTCATCTCACTTTTTTCACTTTTAAAATTTTTTTTAAAAAAAATCTTAAATTTTTTATTTTCATAAAATAACCTCATTTAAATTTATTTCATTTTAAAATTATATTTTATATTTTTTTAAAAAATATATTTAAAATCTAGATAATTATTGCAAAATTATGTCCAAACGCAATTCCAACTTTGAAAATTTCAAAAAAGTGAAAAAAAAATTGATTCTCATGGCCAAACTGGGGATTAATAAAATATAAATGGGCATATCAAATTGGAATTGTCTTTATATAATACCGAGCGATTGCACAAATAGTTGTATTAAATAAGAATTTTCTTTACATAATGTCGAACAAAATCATAAATGAAATATATTGTTGTGAATCAAGTTAACTATGTAAGGGTATATGAAATTATTAGGTTGAGTAAAATGTTGGAGAGTTATATTTGGGATTCAGGCCCAATTAGCAAGTAGCTAAAAGGGAGGAAGGATTTGAAAGAAAGGATTATGTGTATTACGATGTTAACCGTTCTCCCACGGCTCTTCTCTGTATCTCTGAGGTACCATCCAATTCTGTGTTTGTCTATTTCTCATCCTCTTTTTTTCTTGTTACTTTGTAATTTCAGTTTGTTATTTTATGTAAAACAGTTAATTCTGTTAAATGAGAGTTGCTTATTTTCGATTTGTTACATTGGTGTTTTCATCCATAGGTCTTCAATGAAGGACCAAATCTCTCGAATAATTAAGACTCAATTAAGATCGTGAAAGATTTGACTGAAATTCATTCAATGTTACATGAGTTAGTTAGAAACCTTCAACGAACAAACCTACTTCGGTGGAATTTCAACGATTTTGTGGCAAGAATTCAAGGTTATGAAGATTTGCTTGTATAAACAACATCTCGAATCATTGGAAAGTCACTTGGATAATTTTCGACAAATACCCTTCGTGACTAAGTATCCAAGTTGTTTTGAGATTGTTTCGATAGATTTCAGTGAGCCAGATGTACTTTTGTCATGTCCTGCACATGTTCATCCACAATGGAGCAGTAAAATCAAATCGTCTTTACCTAAAAAAATTAATGCGCAATTTGAATGCAAAAGCAAAATGAATATACACAAACTGTTTGATGAAATGTTAAATGATGCAGCCTCAAGGTATTCACCGTAGCACAATCAGATGCTCCAATTAAAATAGTTGTGACAAAGAGGTATGCTACTGTAACTTCTCTGGAATGTGATTCTTGTGAACCTAAATTTGAATTTGCGACTTCTGAAAGCATGTATTTTACTAAATTTTTGTCAAAGTCTAAGACTATTGAGAATTTATATTTTGACAATTTCTTTATGGAGAACGAGGATAACATTCCGATAAATTAGTTGTCTTTGGATGAAATAATATTCAATGTTGATCACGAAAAATATAATAGGGGCGTAAAAAATGATGAAAGTATTGCAATAATGATAAACTTTTGAAAGAGAGTCTCGACGTGGCGGTGTACACCTAGCTCCATAGCTAGACTAGTCACTGACTAGAGAGTCTAGTAGTTCCAGCTCCGTATCTAGGTCTACCATAGATTGCTTCTTCGCTGAAACTTTACCGTCCTTGGAAGGATTGTTCAATTGTAATTATGGAGACTTTAAGAAAATTGACTTGTCCTATTGATAACACTTTCATTGATAAATATCTTTTTTTTTATCAATGTCCAGTTAATTATAGTGTAAATCTCTTTGTTATCTATATTTGTGGAATTGCATAGGATCTTTATGTATGAAATTCAAGAGTAAACTCCAAGTTCATGACCTCAACAGGTTATATAGTGAACGTGGTGTTATTACTTTTGTTTGAATATATTGACACATTTTGCTTCATTATGTATGCTAACTTTATGACTTAATGTAAGATCCCAGATGATGATGATGTACAATTTTTTTTATTTTGCTATCTAATCTTTCATTTACAATTGCTATTTCTTTATAATTTAATTATTATTACTCTCACTTGAAAATGAACACTCAAAATAAGGATCGGGAATCAAGGGGGGTGTCTGTTTTCTTTTCTCAATACATGAGTTTGACACTTAACGTAATTTTGTAACACATAAAAATGACATATCATGTAATAAGTCTTGCTAATTTTGGACAGTCATTATGATCATTGATTGATTCTTCTGCTTCTTTCGCTGAAGGCGATTTCTCACCTATTTTATATAATTACTTGTTATTTTATGAAGTCATCAACTAATTTTTTGGTTGATATATTAGTCATTGCTTCATATCATGACGTTGGTTTAGATATTGATAAAATTTACAAAAAAGAAATTACACAAATTCACCTTGGTATAATAGCTAGGCAAATTGAAAAAAAATTAAAAGGTCAAATTACTTTTGAAATGGTTATAATTTTTTTTCACTCCAAAAGAGGTACCTTTGATGTATAAATTCTTGAAGACATAAATGGTGTCCTTGAGAATTTTTTTAAAGCAATAACTAATCTATTTATACGTAATGTGGTACTCTTTGTTGACAACTGTGATCTCGTCAATTGACATTAACAGTGCTTATTAATTTTATAGCAATCTCATTGCAATTTTATTTTTTACGTGACTAACCCTTTTGATGAATAAAATAGAAAAATGTTCAACACAATTGCATTAGCAAAGAATTTAAAGTGTTGCGTGAAGGGGAGGAGACTAATACTAGCACTTTAGCAGTAGCTTTCAAAACATAATGCTCACGATGCTATTTATCAAAAAATCATCCTGTTTGCAATTTTAAAAGATATGTATGCCTATGTTCACGCAAAATGGCTAAATGCGATTGTTATTGCTTTAACTAATAAGAAAGTGTTTACTAGTAAGAATAAAAGGTATTTAATCTTGGTTGGTGGACACTATGTTGCTTATAAGACTAACACTATTACAATGCTTAAGCATTATTTTGCTTATTTTGGTGGTCTTAGAGCTCGTTTGAATTGGCTTATTTTAAGTGTTTTTTAAGTTAGAATAGTTTTTAAGTTATTTATAGTATTTGGGTAAGGCAAAAAAATGTTTCTGCACACTTAATTGTAAGTCAAAATAGCAAAAAAAGCTATAAGCTAAAAATTAAAATTTTCAACTTAAAAAAAACAGCTTAAAATAAGCTTATCCAAACAGGCTCTTAAAAGCATCGAAGAGCAATCTGTGGAACATCAAAACTTGGACATTGATGTGATTTATGATATTCATCTTGGAAATTTAAAATCTGCAAAAGGCACTGAATTTGATTTTGTCGGTACTTAGAGCCGGCAACTCTTGATTTTCCCCTCAAACTAAAGTAGCAGCTTTCGACACACCTTCAAGCCTGGATAAAATTACCATTGTTATTTCACTTTTTTTTCACTTGAACCTTGAGAACAAGGTTCTTTTTATCACGCTCCTGAATTTAAGATTTTGAATAGATATTGAATAGTGCTTTAGTTTTAGGGTTTACCATAGACATTTTACATATTTAGTTGTACAAATATAAATATAATTTGCTTTCGCATCGACAAATCACTAACTATTAAAATTAATTCACTTATCAATCGTTAATTCGATAACCCAATATCAAAAAGCCAGTAAATCAATAAGTCAATTTTGTAATTGAGTTATCAATTATTGTCCAATATAGAACGACCCTAACCAACTTTATTATGTGTTTAATTGCTTAAATAGGACATGTTATAGTATACTCGTATGAAACTCAGGGAGTAATTTTATTTCACTTTACTTGACCTACGTTGACTTGAGGTAAGGATAAAATCTGTGTATACTTTATTTTCTAATTTTCTTCATACTTCACTTGTAAGATTATGCTGGGTATATTATATGTTGATTTGACACTCTCCTTGAGAAAATATTTATTAGTGATTTATTTTACTAAATTAATTTTATTAATTATATTTTAAAAATTTAATTCAACTATTGGACTATAAGTTCTTTATGTACTCTCTTTTTTTGGATTTATATGACACAGTTGAATTTTGAGATTCAAACTTTTAAATCTAAACCGTGAATTCGAAAGTAGAAGCTTTAAGGATGTTTGACCATGAAAATTATGAGTACTTTTAAAAAGTAGTTTTTTTTTTCAAAGTGAAAAATGATTTGAAAATTGAAGTTGTGATTGACCATGAATACAAATTGAAGTTATTTTAAAAAAAATTGTGAGTAATTTAGAGTGAAAAAAGTAAAAATAACTTTTTAATTTTTTTCAAATTCTTGAAAATTTTAAAATCTATCTTCAAGTTGAAGTCAATTTTATGGCCAAACATGTTCCGTGAAAAAATTTGATGGCCAAATACAATTTTTTAATAGAAATTTCACTTAAAGAAAATTCGGATGGACCCCTCAAAATTCCAACTATATACTAATAATTATTTAATGTTTAAAGTTGTATGGAAAAAATGATAAATTTCTCTTGATTTACTTAAATAAATAAGTTAAAAAATAACATATTTTTAATATAAGAATCAATTAAAATGAAATGGAGGAAGTAGTTACCTTAATAATTGCAACAAAGTGAAGATAAATCTTACTCCCTTCGTTTTTTTTTAGTTGTCATGATAAGATTATGCATATCCCTTAGGCCATCCTCAACCACATTCTATTTTACTCTCTACTCTCTATAAATAGAGAGTAAAAATAGAGAGTGACTTCTCCAACCACTCTCTATTTTACTCTCTACTCTCCATAAATAGAGAGGACGAATAGTAGCTCTCTAAATATAGAGAGTTACTATTCATCCTCTCTATTTCACTATTTATTATTTTATTATTATTTTTAGTACTCAATATTTTTATTTTACATGTTTTAAATTACATAAGACCATTAATTAAGTCCCTAAAATTCGTAATTATTTTTAATATAATTTTAAATTTATATTAATTTATGTTATTTTTAATTTAATTTTCATAAATAATATTTTTATTTAAGATATAAAAATCATACCGAAAAGATGTTGAACGTGCACTCGAGGTTTTGCAATCACGTTTTGCAATTGTCGCTAGGCCATCACGTTTTTGGAGAAAAGAAACGCTCCATGATATAACGACTATATGTATTATATTTCACAACATGATAATCGAGGATGAGCGTGTTCTTAAGCGCACCAATTCAAGATATTTCAAAAGCTCCAACACCAACGGTAGAAATGGCCGTAGATGAAAATAATCTATTTGAACAATTTTTAGCCAAACATAAAAAGGTTAAGGACAAAAATGCTCATTTTGAACTTCGTAATGCATTAGTAGAGCATTTATGAGATCAACGTAATAATCTTGAAAGTTGAATAATTTTTTTAAGATGTAATATTTATTTAATTGTATTTCATTTATGATTTTACTTTTATTTGAATTGTCCATTAATATGTAATTTATATATTATTTGCTTAAAACTTATTTTATTTAAAAATTTAAGGTAAAAAATAATTTTATATTACATGAAGATTTTGAAAAAAATTATGAATAATATGTGGTGATTATGTAAATATAGAAGAAAAAGAAAATAGAGGATAAAATAGAGAGTAAAATAGAATGTGGTTGGAGGATGCCCTTAAGAAAAAGTTAATAAGGGTGCAATTTGACTAATATAACCCTAACCATATGGGACTGTATGCTGGAAAACCTACAGAAGATGCAAATCTTCATGTGAAGAATTTCACTCAGATTTGCAAGGCATATAGTCTACCAGGAGTGGGGCAAGATGCTATCAGACTGAGGCTGTTCCCATTCTCACTAACCACATAGGCGATTGCGTGGCTCTCAAAACTGTCTGATAATTTCATATACACATGGCATGAGCTGAAGACTCAGTTTTCGGAGCGATTCTTTCCTCCATCAAGGATGCTGCAGCTGAAGCAAGAGATCTACAATTTCAAGCAGCTACCTGCAGAAGTATTATAGTCTTTGTCTATTTATGTGTTTTTTAGTTCTACAATAATTAATGCTAATGGTAAAATTGAAAAAATATAATTAATTATTTCTTGATTCTTTAAATGGATAAGTATTTTGAAACAATTATTTTTAATATATATTACAATTAAAAAGTAAGGGAGGGAGTATTAATTAAAATACCAAAACAAAATTATTACAAGCGTCTAATCAAACTGAACTCAATAATTTCAGCCAATGAGAACCAAGTATTGTGGCTTCTCAATCCGGCACCCTTTTCAAAGTCAAATAACAACCGTCCGATTACTTTCAGAAAACACAGTTAACACATGTATTAACCGTAGATAATGGATTAGAAAAGCACACGGATAATCATTATGAACCGTCAGATACAACTATATACACGATCCCCAACAGCCCTTATATATAAATCTTTAACCTGCAACTTCTTCAGAACTTTCTCATTCGGCAAAATTAAAACAAAGAGAGAAGAAGAAGAAGAAGAAGGAACAGGTTCTTTTAAGAGGTGAGTTAATTTTTTTGAATTTAGAATTTGTATTGTGTTTTGATATATGAAGATCTTGATCGATTATGTTTTTTTTTTGAAATTTTATGTCTAGGGTTTTTGATTGTATGTTGAATTAGTCATCCTTGATCCCCCTATGGCGAAAATTTACACTGTTTATACATGTATAAAATTATTTTTTAGCTTTTGGCTTCCATGTGTGTTTACTTCTTCATATTTTGAAAAGCCTTAGTGAAAATTCTGACTCCGCGATTGGTCCTTAGGGTTCTTTCTTCGATTATGTCTAATTTTGTTTTGAAATTTTATGACTAGGGTTTTTGATTATCTCTTGAACTAGTCATTGGGGTTCTTTTGTGGTAGTGGAATTCTTTCCTATTGGAATCTTAGCTATTTTGAAAATTTTATCTCCATGAAATTTGATCATATTTTGAAAAAAATAATATTCAACTATTTTTCAAGTTCCCGAAAATTGGTGGCGATTTTTGGGTTTTTGGGACTTCCACTCGTAAATCTTCAAATTTTTTCAAGTAAAATACTTGTTCAAAAGTAACTTCAAATTAAAAAAACACACAAATTTTCAAGTTTCAATTTCAAAATCTATGTCCAACCGGAGCTTAAATGTATGCGGCAGAAAGCTAGGGTTTTTTTGCGGAATGTTTGAGCTGTTGAATATTTAGGGATTTAACTGCTCTTGTATTTTGATTCCTTTAATAGTTAGGTGTGTGTTGTGCTATTTAGGGTTTCAGGAAAAAAATCATTCCTTTTTGCCGTAAATAGAATAGAATGTTAGTGTCATGGATTTCTTGTTGTTTGAACATATTTGTAAAAAAAATAATTGTCAAAGAAAAATTATATATATCTCATCTAATAGCTATTTTGTGATGAAGCAATCTTAGGTTCTTCAAATTTGTATCCCTGGTTAATGATCAAGCTTTAAAAGGTTGTGCATTTGCTTCCCCTCCTTGTATTTAGCGCAAAGTTGAATTCTTTCATTAGGCTTTCGTCTTAATTTTGTGAAATTGTAGGTATGCTTCTTGTATAGTTGCAAAATTGACTTCTTTTTTTGGCGGTTTTCAGCTCAAAATTGAGTCTATATCATGTTATATTTCTTTATTTGTTAAAAAATTGTGGGATGTGGTTTTCAGATGGCTCGTACCAAGCAAACTGCTCGTAAGTCTACAGGAGGAAAGGCTCCCAGGAAGCAACTTGCCACAAAGGTCTCTTTGCTTTTAGTTTTGTTCTTGGTCTCCATTAAAATGCCTTCGTGTGTATTAGTTTTTAACTCTGTCTAGTATTGTTCATTAGGCTGCACGTAAGTCTGCCCCCACCACTGGTGGTGTAAAGAAGCCACACAGATACCGCCCTGGTACTGTTGCTCTTCGGTAAGTAAATATGACGTCTGGTTATTCAATATGCATTGCATATGTTATCATTAGTCTTTAAATTACATCATGCTTTGAGCATGTTATTGAATGGGATTTTGCATTGTGCAGTGAAATCCGTAAGTACCAAAAGAGTACTGAGCTCTTGATCAGGAAGCTTCCATTCCAGAGGCTGGTTCGTGAAATTGCCCAGGACTTCAAGGTAAATTTCGTGTATTCTTCATTTCTATTTGGTTCTGAATTAGTACTGTTATGTTGACGACGATGGTAGTGATCTGATTGGTTCTTCTTTGTGCTTTGTTTTCAGACTGATTTGCGTTTCCAGAGTCACGCGGTGCTTGCTCTGCAAGAGGCAGCTGAGGCCTACTTGGTGGGTCTCTTTGAGGACACTAACCTTTGTGCCATTCACGCCAAGCGTGTGACAATCATGCCCAAGGACATTCAGCTTGCCAGGCGAATCAGGGGCGAGCGTGCTTAGTTTGATTACTGAAGTAGCAGCTTTGTTAGTCGTATTGTTTACTCTTTTCTTGTTAGACATAAGACAATTAATGAAGTTAGTAGTAGTAGGGCACTGTGCTTCTAAGTTTGTTTGGTAGCTGGAAGTGTGCATTTGTTGGTGTTTTGTTTTGGGTAGGGGAAAAACATGGTATATTTTGTTTGGATCTCTATAATGTTTTGTTCTCACACCACTGGTGTTGAAGTGTTTTCATCTAATGCCTAGTCCAAGTTATTGTAGATATTATTGATGATGTTATACTCTTTTCAGAATTAGGATGAAGTGTGTTGTCCCAGTTGAGTGGGGATGGCTTGTAGTTTGGTATCGAAAGTGTGGACTAAGGTTTCTGATGCATCTTTTGGGGGGGACGCCATTCTGAGATATTTGCATCTATTCTACAGTGAAAAATGAGTCTAATTTTAGAATCTGGTTAGAAGCTAGGATGCAGGAAAGAGAACTGTTTCCTGCATTTAAAATCTGTTCAGGTCTTTAATTATGTCTTCTCTACTTTTTGTTTCTCTACCTTAACCACTTACCAAAATTAGAGACTCTAGTACTCGTTTTCTTCTGATACAATTACTGCTGTTGATATTGAAAACTCCTGTCTTTTAGAAGGGAAAAAAAACAACTTGCAGCAATTGTATCTTCGAAGTCTAGATTTGGTTTTGTAGTCTGCGCCATTTTCTCCTTCAAAGTTAGAGAATATTAGTACTTGCATATCAAACAAACAAATGAAGCATTAACTATATATGAAGGACTTTTAGGGGTCGTTTGGTTGTGAACAAGTTATCTCGGAATAATTAATCTCGGGATTAGTTATCCCACCATGTATATGGGATAACTTATCTCATCACTATGGTATAAATGGTGGGATAAATAATTACGGAACTAACTAATACTTTCAACCAAACGCAGAATAAAATAATCTTGCATTTTATTCCCGGACTATTATACCTCACACCAAACAACCCCTTAGAATGTCTGCCACCTCTTTTATAGAGTAGCTTTTTGAAATGTAAGCATTTCCCTCATTCGAAAAGCAACAAAATCAAATTTAAGCATGGTTGCTGGAAGATGGGATTCATGTGTTTTCTTAGCCACCAGACTCAAACCCAGGGGAATATTACATCACAGGTTATTCCCTATACAACTACAAGAAAAAGAAAATTATTCTATAGTGGGGAAATTATTCTATAGTGGGGTTGTTTGGTACGTGAGATAAGGATAATAATCTCGGGATAAAATTTGAAAATTTGAAATTAACTTTATCTCATATTTGATTTAAGATGCCAGAGAATCTTGAGATTATTTTATTCCATTATTTAGAATTACTATCACATATTGAAGGTGGAATAAAATAATTCTATAGAATATTCCAACCCATGAGATATTCTTCCTTATCCTATCCCGCATACCAAACAACCCCTAACATAATTATTTTGCCAAATGTATGCACAATGCAATGGAAACATTCTCGTTTTATTTTCATATCCATTTTAGCAGAAAAAATGGACATTTTACTGAACTCTTAGATCTCTTCTAGAATGTCAGCAAAATCATATATATATATTTTCTAAAGTCCCCCTCCCTTTTCTGTTATTCTGAAATCTCTCACCAGATTTTCCTAACAAACCTCCGTCAACTTCGGACTTTGTCACAACCAGAATGTTCAACACACGTACACATGAAAATGTTATCTAAACCTTTTGGCCTTAATGTTTTCTGACTCATTTTTATTGGCTGACAATGTTTTATCTAGTGTCATGTGTGTATACACTGTAGATTTATCTTTGAAGTTCAGAGGTTTTCTCGGATACAGTTTGTTTGTCCTTATCCTTTAAGGTTACATGGGTTTATCTCTTCTCCTTTTTTCTTGGGTCTTGAGTTTGCATGACAATACAGATTCAATCTTTAATAAATCTTGAAACATTTGTATATCTGGGGTCCATTGATTTTGGACACCAGAAAAATCCCTTTACAACCATTTCTTGAAATAAAGCCCTCAAAGTTTTGACCATATGTCCATGGTATAGAAACTTTTCCTTTCATCCTTCATATTCTTCTATACAATTTCTGTCTTGGGGTTTTATAAAAATTGAATCTTGATTTTGATTTTTCTCTTTTGGAAAGTGATTTTTTTGATGTTATATAGATAATGGTTTTTATCTAAAATCATTTCTATCCTTTAATGATCACACTTCTTTTGAGCCGCGGTCTATCAAAAAACATCTCTACCCCACAAAGATAGAGTAAGGTCTGTATATGTACATCCTTCCTTCCCCATACCCCACTTGTGGGATTACACTCTGTATATTGTTGTTGGTTTTGTTCTAAAATTCTGCAACTTCCCATCATTTGTGATTTTTTTTGCTGATCACTAGATGCAAAGAGCAAATGGGGAAATTTGAGGAGGAGCTTAGGCAGATGAAACAGGTAGCTCATGAGGGCAATATGAAGGTAAGTGAGGGATTAAAAGAATTGCATTCTAATACTCAAGAAGAATTAAAGATTAAAGATAAGAATATTGTTTCCTTGAAGTTGGAGCTTGAGAGAGCAAAAGGGTGGTTTCAGCTTAAGTTAACAGAGAAAGATGACAGTTTATGGAAATTGAAAGAGGAATTGAGTAGTGCAAAAGAGAATGAGGCTCATGCAATGGATTTACTATCCAATTTCAAGAAAAGGGTTCATGATTTAGAAGCTGAAGTAGCGAATAGACGATTATCTGAGTCAAATTTTTTCGATTCATTGGCCTCACAGACGAGGGAATTCGAGCAAACTAAGATTGAACTTGAAGAATCCAAAGTTGAGATATGTTTTCTTCATGAGGAGATTGAATCACTAGTGGCTTCGACCAAGCAAATTAGCAGGCGTTGTGATGAGAAAATTGCTTTGGAGAAGGAAGTGGGATTCCTCAGATTTGAACTTGGATTGGCGAAGGCGAATTTGGCTATGATCCAAGACAGAGAGAAGTTTGCTTCATCAAAGGTTAAGGCATTGAGTGAGGAGATACACTTGGTTAGAAATGAATTTAAATTTGCAACTGATGCAGAAGAAAAGAGCGAAAAGGCCTTGGATGATTTAGCATTGGCATTGAATGAAGTTGCTGCTGAAGCTTATGAGGCCAAGGAGAAACTTAGTGCTTCTCAATTAGAACTAGAACAAGTAAAAGATGAGGCAGGACAATTGAAACATATGGTCAGAAACGCCGAGGCTAGGTATCAAAAGCTTTTGGATGAGGCGAAAAAGGAAACTGACCTATATAGAGAAACAGCAGACAGATTAAGACTGGAGTTTGATGAGTCACGTTTGGCTGAAAAAGAGACGAGGTTCATCACTTGTATAAAGAAAGCTGAAGAAGAAAAAACGCTAGCTCAGGATAAGGCTGCTACACTCGCGGAGTCTCTTAAAGCAGCTGAGCGTATGACTAGAGCAGCAAGGAAAGAAATTTACAAATTGAGGGAGATATTGAAGCAGGCTATAAATGAAGCGAACACTGCAAAAGCTGTTGCTGGTATAGTTAGAGTGGAAAACATTCAACTCAAAGATTCCAATGCTGAAAAGGAGGAATCGATTTGTCTGCTTACTCAAGAGAATGAACGACTTAGGATTAATGAAGTTGCAGCTCAAGAAAGTATCACAGAGTTAAAATGGTTGCTTTCTTCATCATCACTCAAAATCAAGGATAAGGAGCAACAAGAGGAACATTATGAGGATCCCCGAGTCAAGAAAACTTCTAGCCTCAATCTTAATGAGCTGAATTTGCAACAAGAACAAGAAAATTTAGAAGCAAAAATCCAAGATGAGAATCCCCAAAAGGCTAAGGAACTTAAGGGCTCAATAGTTGATACTAATGAATCACCAAAATCAGAGCTCCATACACCAAAACAGGTATCTCATCATCGGAGTGCATCCTCGTCTGCCTTCTCAGATGATGGAGGAACACTAAAAACAGAAGATTTGTGCATTTCTTTGAACAAATCTTCGTCATCACTCAACACCGAGAATAAGGAGCAAGAAGAGGAACAATATGAGGATCCCCAAGTCAAGAAAACTTCCAGCCTCAATCACAGTGAGCTCAAGCTGCAACAAGAAGAAGAAGATTTGAAAGCGAAAATCCAAGATGAGGATGTTGAAAAGGCTGAGGCACTTAAATGTTCAACATTCGATAATGAATCGCCAAAATCAGAGGAAGAGCCCCATACACCAAAACATGTACCTCATCATCCGAAAGCATCCTCATCTTCCTTCTCACACGATGGAGGAACACCAAAAACAGCAGGCTCTGATAGTGATAGAAGTCCTAGTAGGAAGAAGAAAACGTTGTTCCGAAGAGTTGGTGATCTCATAAGGAGGAAAAGTTTTCATAAGAGGGAACCATCCACTGGATAGGCCCTTTGTTCTGTAGATACAACTTGAAATTGTACAGTTATTTTCAGCATTTGAAGTTTTCACTCTAGTACATAATGCTTCATTTATCAGAGAGAACACAATAAACTACAGCCTAACAACTGTGTTTATTTTCATTCAGTTGTTCTTTTATTCTTCAACATTAACTACATTACATTAGATCCCGATGGCATCTTCTCTTATGATCTTTCTAGTTAGCACGTAGTGGGAATAAGACCTTTTCACCAAAAGTGGAAATAGGGTGAAGAAGAATAAGAATTGTGCCATAGACATTGCAGACTCGAACATACTCTTAGTACACGGTTTCGTCATTTATACAAACAAGAGTTTAAGTTCTTCGCATTGACAGTTACCTAGAAAATAAAATACCATAATAAGTTGCTGTAAACGGTCAAATCGCATGGATAGCGTAAATATTTTTATACTGCTAGTATATATGACTTAAAATTAAAGTATAATCCTTTTGATACACCAGTGGCAAATATATGTAGGTTCTTGGTGGAATTATTCTAATTTTTGTTACTATCATGGCCACAAAAATATTTCAAAAAAGGATCAAATGATACAGTAAATAAAACTGGATTACTAATAAGGCCATTTTTGACCCCAACTAATAAAGGTATCAAGTAACTTGGGACTAAAAGTACTAAGTAATTTTATTTCTTATTTTTAGGACAAATGTTTGTTGCTTTGGGCCGTGAGGGCTCTCAGCCGCATGGATAGTTTAATTTATTCATCGTGCTTGATCCTAAGATGTAAATTATACAAGGTACACACACTAGCATGACGTACTCCTCCCGATCCGTCAGTTTGAAACCACTCATGAGAGTAGATGGGGCGATTGAGGAAATTTTTTAAGGTAGATCCAATCAGAGCTGAGTCAAGATTTGAACTTCATATATTCTAAATTTTAGGATAGCAACATCACATGTCAATAACTAAATTTTAAATTTATTTTTGTACATATTTAGTAAACTTTTTAATACAAATACGTAATTTGAACTAAAGCTATTGACTTCGGTTAACCCGTGTGACGGCTTCTAGCTCCGCTCGTGGATCCTAATTTTTGATTTAATAACTTACTCCCTCCGTCCCATATTAGTTGACCACCTTACTAAATTAAGAGAGAATTAATTAAATTTCCTATATTACCCTTGCAATTAGTTCTTTTTGAAAGTGTGAACCCTTGTTTGTAAAGTTCCAAATGAATTTCTTAAAGGGAATAAGTAAGAACTACCTTCTTATTTATGATTTGTTATGATACGTGTAAAAGAGAAAGTGTCCAACTAATATGGGACAGAGGGAGTAATACTTAACTAGTCGAGCACAACAAGAATTAATATTAAAATTGATTTACCAATAATTAAACTACCAGAATTGCTTTTACTACAAATTCAAATTAGAATGCATTCATCAGCATGAGTAAGTGAAATAATTTTCTATGAAGTTATTCTCTTTACGTACTGGAAATCTAACCATGGAAAAATCTCCAGCCTGAATCCGACTCATTCAGCTTGAAATTCGGATCTGTTTGTGGCGAGGCCGAGGTCGAGGTCGAGGTCCCAGTTCACTGCCCTGAAATAGGTCAGTTCAGTGATTTCTCTGGTGATTTGACCCTTCCCTGGACCCGCACATAGCGAAAGCTTTAGTGTACCAGACTGTCCTTTTCTGTTTTGAAACTCTGAAATGTGTTCATATTACTGCTGTCAGTATTCTTTATTTACGTTACCATGAAAAATAGACGTCCATTATGCCTTTGTTGATCTTTGATGCTATTTGAATCTATATTGTCAAAGGCACGCTTACTGAAGCGAGGCTTGAAACATGTTGAGCTCTTCGCCTCGTTTAATGTGTGCTTTAGTTTATCATCAAGGCTCTAACACATACTTTTCCTTGCCAATGAACATTTCCTGGGGAGACTACACTAATCAATTGATATTTCTTTTTATCGTAAATTTTTTCAATTTTTCATTGTTTATATATTTGTTATGATTGTGCTTATAATTATTAGTCTTGGACTGAACATATATGTTTGTATTTTTTTCTCCATTTGCTCCATTTTTCATTAAAAAGCCTATGTTTTATTTGAGTTTTGCGCTTAAAGTCCCAACAAACCTTGGAGTTTTTTTCCGCTTTTGCTTTTGATAACACTGATTTGAATTCAAGTAGTCATTCGGTGCTAATAGATTCTGTTAGAAACCATGCTTTAAGGATTCTCTTGTTTGTGCCTAAAATTAGGATTTCACTGCTAATATAAATTGACTTGTATTGATGATTTAGGCAGAGTTTTGGTTATGTCTATCTTATCCAATATATATAACGAGAGGCGAATTCAGGATTTCTAGAACAATGTTAAACATGATAGAGCTTAGCTTAACTTGCACTTCATGACACAACAATGTTATCAAAAGCGCAAAAAGCTCTAAGGTAATGAAAATAGGCGCAAATGGAGAAAAAAATACAAATATATATGTTTAGTCCAAGACTAATAATTATAAGCATGAATAACAAATATATGGACAAGGAAATTGAAAAAAAAATAACAACAAAGTGAAATATTAATTGCTTACTGTCACCTCTTCAAGAAACGCTCATTGGCAAGGAAAAATATGTCGTAGAGCCTTGACGAGGATAGTGTGGCGCAAATTAAGCGAGGCGAAGTGCTAAACATGTTTTGAGCCTTGCTACAGGGCTTAAGCGCGCATTTGACAACACTGACACAATGAAGCATCTTAGACAAAATGAAATTGAGGATATGTCATTGTCCCCTCTAGCTGTTGTTGGCTTCGTGTAGATTGCTGGAACAATGGCTTTGGCCATAACGTAGAGTTAATTGGAGCTCTGTCCTGAGTTTGGATTCGTAAAAAAACGTGATAATAGTATTGCTTATCTGCTGTATATGTTTGGATGATTCTATGAAAAAGTTTGTTTAGGGATCATGTTCTAGGAAACCGTTATTCTTTAGGGTTTTGTGTCTTAGAGATCCTTAAAAACGTTCTGCTTCCGGATATTAGAAGATCAAGTTTGAAGTTTGCTTCTATTTGAACATGTTTATGAAGCAGTAGGTAGTAACTACATGTTTGTTACATTTCTTGCCAATGGTACCGAACATCAATATGTGCAATTGCTAATCGAATGATCAACTTGTTGATCCTTTGGTTCACAGGTTTTAACATATTTTGCCAATAGTACCGAACATCAATATGTCATTGCTAATCGAATAATCAACTTTTTGATCCTTTGGTTCACAGGTTTTAAGTGTTGTACATTTGGGTTGACTCTAAGAAGGAAAACAAATCTACCTCATTCAATATTTATGAAAAAAAGAAGACTCTACTGTCACATAGTCGTTTGTTCTGTTGTATATTTTGTTATCATGAGCCAAAACATGTTGTTGGACATCACACATGCTACATGTCAACTTCTATTAATGAATATCGAACTTTGTCCTGGAAACTAGGAGCGAACACAATGGGACTTCTCAGCATCATTCGGAAGATCAAGGGAACAGAAAAGGAAATGCGCATCCTTATGGTGTGAGTCCACAGGCTAACACTCTTAACTTGTGGCATGTGGGAATTTTGTATACGTAGCATATTTATTTACTGTTTAATTAATTCTGTTTATTCTATAGGGGTCTTGACAACTCTGGTAAGACAACAATAGTTCTAAAAATAAATGGGGAGGACACGAGTGTCATCAGTCCGACTCTTGGCTTCAACATCAAAACCATCATGTATCAGAAGTATGGTTTCTCTGTTTTGTTGCATGCTGCTGTCCTGCTTCAATAATGTGTTGGTTGTTGTTTATTGTTGTTACTCAGTTAACTGTAACATGCATGTCCAAGATGTACTTTGTCAGGCAATGTTCATGTGGTTGGATAAATATTTAGATTGTTTTATTCCATAAGATTAAAATTGAGTCATTTAAAGATACTCAGTGTTGATATTTTTACCTTTTAAATTATCTTCTAAGGCCTTGGTTTATGCTATCAATTAATTTACTATGTGTTGGTGTTTATGCATTTTAATATTAAAATTATAATATTAAAGTGCATTATCTTTTTATGTTAGTGGGCATAACTTGGCAAGGATGTGGTCATCATTTCTTGATGTAACTTGTGTAACCACCATTGCCATGTTCTACCTCTTAATGTCTTGTAACCTATGTAACCTCTAAGACATTATTCTCCCATAACTCACCCACATTACTACCCCACCTTCTTCTTATTCATTACAAGAAAGAATTCCTCACCTATAAATATTGGTGATCTTGCATTATATTATGTACAAGAAAGTATAGTGAAAAAAGATGATAATTATGTGAAGTGTGAGAAAATATTTGTAGTATGTAGTGAGGTGAGAATAGTGAAAGAGAGAGTTGAGACAAAGATATATTCTAAGTTTTTAACTATATTCACTATATAAAAGAGAATACAAAAGAGAGTTAATTATATATTGAAGGAAGGTGTTCTTTTGTGGAGCTTTGAACTCTTCAACTAATACGGAGTTGCTTGAGTTGTACGACGTTGTTGGGCTGTTGTATCCTGGAGGGGACAAGTCAAGAGTGATACTGATGGATCGGTGTAGATTATGCCGCAATGGGCTTGAATCTCCTTAAAGAGAGCGAGATATCCGCGCCTTAGCCATGAAGATATTTTTATTCAATTTTGTTCATTTTATTTTTTCAACTGTAGTTTAGTTATTGTGGTATATTACACCAACACTATGTTTTAATTCCAAATTAGTTGGGATTAGCTATATGAATCCTTTGTGTATCATTGTTAGCCTGTTTTTATGCTGTCATCAACCTACCACACCGTCCTTTTCTTTATTCAGCTTTGATTTGGCGATGTTTTGCATAATAGGTGGAGTTCTCGGTTATATACTGCCAGGCAAAAATCTTCCGGGCTTCATCAGTGAAGTCCAGAGTCCAGACAAATAGGTTGGATGAACTTTGGTGAACTAGACATTTATGTCAACTTGTATGTCTTTGAAATTACTATCGGACGTGTTTAGATCACTTATTTAGCTTAAATTCCTTCTGTCTGATCCTTGTTGGAAAGGAAATTCTTTTTCTGAAATTTCATAATGGTTGTTGATTTCAAAGTTAATCTGACATTCTTCAGGTATACCCTCAATATATGGGATGTCGGGGGGCAGAAAACAATACGGTCTTATTGGAGAAACTACTTTGAGCAAACTGATGGCTTGGTGTGGGTTGTGGATAGTTCTGATCTGAGAAGGCTAGATGACTGCAGATACGAGCTACATAATCTTCTGAAGGAAGAGGTATATATATACTATATCATTATTGGTTCTGTTTTCTGTTGTTGAACCTCATCTATTCCCTGAAGCAAAAACTCCAAAAACGAATGGATTTTCAGGGTGGTTTACTAAGCCAATTTCCCCTTTTTCTCTTCTACGGACCGCTGTCATACGAGTGCATCTAGGGGTGAGGGTCCTTCATAAGTTGTGCCAACTGCAAGTAAAGGGTACAACTTGTTTAAACTTTTCTTGCTCTTATATAGTTACATTTTTCACTTTTTCTAAGACCTACAGATTTATGATTTTGGTTCTCACCACAACCATTGAATTTGCACTTCTCCGTTTGTTCTTTTACCTAATGAGGTATTTTGATTCCCAACATTGCTTTACACCATGAGCTATACATTAAATGCAACATCTTGCTTTAGGGGGACATATGCTCTTGCTTCTTCATGTATTAGGGGATAGAGTTGTGTTCCTTTCCTAGAAGGGTGGGGGCAACACGACGTGTGATGTCCAGGCAAACGTGTGCCCCCGCCCTTGTTTAAAAAAACTCCATCCCGTTATAGATGAAGAAGCAAGAGCGTCTGTCTTGCTAAAGCTAATACATAGCTCATGATGTAATACATAGGTGATGGAGTTGTTGAAATTGCTTGTTCCTGTTTAGCATGGTCTTAGAAGGCCTCTGCTTCAAATGCATCACTGGCTCTAACACTTGACATTTGAGCAGTCGGTAAACTACATGACCATGCTTGCTTTTGTTTCGTGCTGCATACTTGTTTCGAACTGCTATGACGTATAAGTTCAAGATAATGTGTCAAGAAACTAGGGAATGAGTTTTCTGTTATGGTACAGAATGCATGCATATATTACACTACATGCCTATGCTTCTCCCTCCGTTTCAATTCATATGGCATAGTTTGATTGACACGGAATTTAAGAAATGAAGACTTTTAGAACTTGTAGTGTTACTTGCCAAAACATTTATGTGCCAACATAAGCTTGTCATGAAGGGGAAAATGGGATGTTCAAGTTAAATTGTTTCCAAATTTAAGATTTTTGTCTAGAAACTCAATTGTGTGGCTATGAAAATAATTAATTGTACATCGAACCTATTCCAGTTATCTTCTAACAGAACTGCCTTGCACATTTACTAGCGCTAGTCATTTAGTTACATGTTTCACAAAAATGGTGCCATTAGCATTTTACAATTAGTTACACTTCATATGTTGGTTTTGTTGAATGTGTGCATTTCAGACTTCAAAAAGTCTTCTTTTTGTGTCTGTAGTAGCCTATGTCAAAAAGTCTTCTTTTTGTGTCTGTAGTAGTCTATGTATCCCCCCAAAAAAAGAATGTGTGACGCCCAGTCGCCTTTAACTTTCAGTAGATGAGATTAGGATGAAAGAGCTTTCTTCCATTAACGTTTACTGAAGGTGCATCATAGCTTCTTTGAATGTCCTGTTGATTGACTACATCTAGGGAGAAGACTCATCCCAAGATAGGTCTCTTTTTTTATAGTTTTGAAATTACTTTGATTGAAAAACAAGTTGATGATTCCACAAGTCAACGGGCAGGTGAGGTGAGAGTACTTTACTGCACTCACCGGAGAGAGGATGACATATCCTATACTTTAGCAAGACCTTATTCCATTCTTAGTAGTCAAAGTGCATTAGGACCTTTGATTAATAACATCTTTTATTAACTTCTTTCTTTAATTCGCAGGCACAAAGGTCAAATTTCGATTGTAATGAAAGTTACTGAATGAATCTATTAAAGCTGTCATTCTAGTTAGTTTACCTTACCAGATTGTTTCCTTTTTTTTTCTTAACAACTTATTCATTTCTTCAAGCACCTCACTAAGTGAGGCTTGGTGAGAAAGAAGGAAACCACAAAGTTGAAATTTACCATTGGAAATGATATTTTACTTAACTGTTATATGTTATGTGTCCTTTACACTTCTTTTCTCCTTGGCAGAGGCTATCAGGAGCATCATTATTGATTTTTGCAAATAAGCAGGACATACAAGGCTCTCTTTCTCCAGATGAAATAGCCAAAGTAAGGATGCTTCTTATTATACCTCAAACTCTGTTGAATGAACATTTAAGTGAAGTTCTTACACTTGGAACTAGTAATGATGTTGTTGGTGATACCCTTAACAGTAGGCTTGCATCAGTAACGGAGGCGGATATGGAGTATCAGTACCGAGTTCATTTGAACCTAGTACCTTCAACACGGAGCATTAATTTAGGTGTATATAATCCAAAAAATTGCAATGGCTACTTATCTTGAGAGGTAGAACAATTATTTCCCATAGACACTCGGCTTAAGGAAAAGTACTACTTATGTAGTAGTTATCAAAATACTTCAGTTGACTAGTAACTTCATTCTTTTTGCTTTTGTGTATGGCTAATTATTTATAAAGGTTGACATTCACAGAGAGGGCAAATAATTTCTTTCTTCTGATTCTCAGGTGCTTAATCTGGAGGCTATGGACAATAGCCGGCACTGGAGAATAGTGGGATGTAGTGCATACACTGGAGAGGGGCTACTTGAAGGATTTGATTGGTTGGTACAAGACGTTGCATCACGAATCTATATGCTTGATTAAGTTAAAGATTTTTCGTCTTACTGTCCATACTAGTAGTCGTAGTATTACTCTTGTAGTTTCTTGTTCTTCAATATCTGTTACTATTTATTGTTTCGTGTAGTTCGATTAGGTGAAGTTTACATTAAGATTTTGATTCCTGCAAGATGACCTTTTTAAACACTTTTGCATATACCAGTTGGAATACTTCTTTTGTGGATAGAAAAATCAAATATTCATGTATGGAGCATTTTACTAGTTTGGCTTTTGAACCCATTGAGATGACTCAAGACGCTATTTCGATTTTGCTAGTCCTCGGGAATAACGTAACACAGATAATTCAGAATCAAAATAGGTCCAATGCAGGAGATAAATCAATAGGAAATGCTATTTGCTTCGTGAAATTAAGAAATTACTTTTATGAGATGAAAGAGTTTCACAAGAATTGTCTTGATCGTGAGGAAAATTATTTTAAAACCTTGCTCAATACGCCAGAGTCTACTTTATCCACTCGTCATATTGGAAGATTGCACAAGCTTCTTTTCTTAGACGGAGAACCTTCCCAATGGGAGCATTTCACCCCCTCTTGGTGGGGTTACTCAGTGCAAATCCAAATTAGTTGAGCAATCGGGTTTCAGACATCAGATGATTAAACCGTAAAAAGAAAAAAAAACTCCTTTTCTGCTTTATGTTTTTGTTCTTGGTTTTGGCCTTAGTTTGAACTTGCAGTCAAATTAATAGATGCAATTTGGCACAAGGAATTAACATTCTAAAGGAGATAGGGAAATAGTAGTAGTAGTTATATGTTGACGACTTGAAATAGAAGTGAGTTAAAATCATTTCACGGTATTATTATCTTTTTCTTAAAACCTCATTTTTGTTCAGTAAATCTGCTTCTGTTTGAAGTAAAGGGTAAAAGATCTCTCAGTTTTCAATTTTATAAAACAAATAATTATAGCAACTTCATATGAGAGAAATTATTCTTCACAAAAGGAAGAAAGTAAAAGGAGCTGGGTCCAAATCTCCTTTCAGTTCTCTAAATACTTCAGAAGTCTGAGACATGTACGAGTTATGCTTGCTAGGCTCTTTATAAGAAGGACGATGAAACTTGATCAAATACAAATAGGGGAATCAATGCCACATCTGTGATCCCAAAAGAGCAAAATAAAGGCTCGTCGAACGAGTAAGAAGGCTAGTAGCTAGGAAGTGACCCAGGACGGTTCTCAAAGCCATTCGGTTTACGTGGGAGTCAAGGCTGTGATCTGAGGGCGTAAAGCAAGAAGAAGTTTACTGAACTTAATTACATGAAGAAAACCATACATTCCAGAATACTTCAACAAAACAGATCACCAGCAAATCATACATTCCAGGATAATTCAACAGAACGGATCACCAGAAGATGATATATTCCAGAAAAATTCAACAGAACAGATCACCAGAAAATCATACATTCCAGGACAATTCAACAGAACAGATCACCATAGAGAAGGTCAGTCTCTAGTGCTTCATTCATAAACCAAAACGAAGTAACTTCCTAAACTGACACAGGGTCGATTGACCCTAAAAAAAAATACATTCTTCTATCAGAACACTGAAAAATTATTTGTGCTTTCACTAAACAGGTTCTTAATTTTTAAAGCCACTTGAGTTCCACGAACTGAACTCAAAAAGGACTGCAAAAAGAGTTTATCAGGATGAATGCACAAGAGGTAGTAGCAAAGTGAAGACACAATCTCTTATGAAATGATTTCAAATTGAAATCACAACACCAAACTAAAACTATCTTAAGGTTGCTAGTGAAGCAATAAGGAAAGCAAAAAGCTACACAACTCACCAGGATACCCTACGTGATATCTAAAATCCACCAGAATCTTCTGGAATGAACTTTCCTTTTTATAGCTTACCCGGATTTGCCAGTATACAAAAGATTATTTAGAACTACTCTTCCCACTTAGCATTATGTAGGTCATAGTAGGTAAAACCTGACCAAGGAAGGGGTAAGGTCTGCATACACTCCACCCTCCTCAAACCCCACTTGTAGGATTACTAGTAAGTAAAACCTACGAACCTATCTTCTGACACCAGATTGACTAGGTTTTAATGAATTGATGAGGCAGTCACCTTCAAAAAAACTCCGAAACTAAACTAAAGAAGAAGACCGTTTCTTGCAAAACATAAGTTCTGCTATGTCTTGAACCTGGTATGACTAAGTGAACAGAAAAAAATCTACAATTTCTTATCTCGTTCCATTCCTGTGGAGAAAACTCAAAATCAAGGATTCATGGTAGAACCTTATTTAACTGAAGTAATTTTAGAAGCGTAAAAAAGTACGACTATTCGCACAGCATACATAATGCAGGCCCCACTTGTATACCAGGATCCGGCAGAGAAAATTTCTGGCAGGTTGGATATATTGCATATAACAACATTCTGTCACATGTTATTCACATTCTATTCTCTACCATCCTTCATTATTCTCAGGCTACAATAACAAAAAATTATGAACCAATCTCCATATTTTGTGCTCATTCAATCTGGCTGTTTACCCTTCAAATTTATATGAATAGCAGCTATACTAACTCATAAACTTTAGCTTCATTTGATAGCATTTACAGATGACTATAAGCAGACTTTATATATCAGAAGACAAAATCACTATTTTAGTAAGCAGTGCAACAACCACACTATTGACGGATTGATTCCAAGATTTCACACACACTGCATACTTTAAAATAATAAACTGATGAAAACAAAAGGCAGACATTTGGCAGTTAGAAAACCTTTTTGCTCTTGATTCCCACTTCTGTATTTCATCATTTCCCAATATCACCACAGATTCGTGGAATAACTACTGATGCAATTAAATTGTACTATATCAACTTCACAATAGTCAACCTCAGAGAGCAACGTGTTTATATCAAAACTGGAAGCGAAAGACAGATAGTAAACCTAAGTACCTAATCAACGTGCTGCATTCAGTCCCAGTAGCATGTTCCCCCCCTGGTTGGGCAAGTAAATCACATTGGGAGTCTTAGCTAAGGTCGAAGCATTCTCCCTCGAAGCCTCAATCTTCCTAAGCTCAATCAAACCCATACCAGCAGCTGCAGTTGCATCAGAAATCAGCTTAGCGGACTCACTTTCTCCTTCAGCCCTAATAATTGCAGCCCTCCGCTCTTGCTCAGCCTTCATCACTACAAACTTTGACCGCTCAGCCTCCTGCTGGGCGACCTGCTTCTGCTCAACAGCCTTGGAGAATTCAGCACCATACGATAAATGTGTTATAGCCACATCATCAAGCTCAATGTTGAAATCCTTTGCACGACGAATCAAACTCTCACGAACTAATGCAGACACCTGTGGACGCTCAGTGAGAAGCTGATCCGCGTTGAATTGTGCCACGACAGATTTGAGAACTTCATTGCCGATGGAAGGAAGGACCTTCTCCTCATACTGTACTATTAAAATGAAAACATTAAACTTACATATCATACATAAATCCTTGTATACAATTAAATACTAAATACAGGAAAAATTAAATGTAGGATTATATACAAGTACAGAAAACATTAGGACCTGTTTGGCCATGAGTATTATTCACTTTTTGGAATTTTTTATTTTCTTTTATTTGAAAATAAGCTTTTGGCCATGAAAATTCTAAATACAACACCCAAAACACTGTTTTCACTTTTAAAAAAACCAAAAATTATTTGTAAAAACTATAACCAAACACAACTCCAACTACAAAAATTCCAAATAAAGTGAAAAAATATTTGGTTTCTACGGCCAAATGTATAAAACAACAACAACATATCCTTACATACGTTTACTAATACTACAGGAGCAATACTACAACTTCCTAATATGGACGGATGACAAGACAACATTTATACAATAATATACTTACTCTTATAGTATATTCTACACAAAATTCCTATATACACTTACATACGAAATACTAAGAAGTATATACTTCTACGGACAAAGTATACTTAATCTTATAGTATATTCTACACAAAATTCATACACTTACATACGAAATACTAAGAAGTATATACTTCTACGGACAAAGTATACTTAATCTTATAGTATATTCTACACAAAATTCATAAACTTACATACGAAATACAAAACAGTATATACTTCTACGGACAAAGTATACTTAATCTTATAGTATATTCTACACAGAATTCCTATATACACTTACATACGAAATACAAAAAAAGTATACAGCAATAGATAAAAAAACATTTATATGCAACAGTAATATACAATATACAGTAATATTCAGCAATGTCTACATACAAAATAGTATATACTCTACGGACAAAGTATACTTAATCTTATAGTATATTCTACACAATATTCCTATATACACTTACATTCGAAATACAAAAAAGTATATAGTATTAGATACAAAACATTTATATGCAACAGTAATATACAACACACAGTAATATGCAGCAATGTAGCAATGTCTACATACAAAATATGCATATTCACAACCTCGAGACCCAGGGTTTTGAAAATATCTGGAAGACGAGATACCAAAAAATCCAAATAAAGTGAAAAAATATTTGGTTTCTACGGCCAAACGTATAAAACAACAACATATACTTACATACGTTTGCTTATACTATACAGTTTCCTAATATGGACGGATGACAAGACAACGTTTATACAATAATATACTTACTCTTATAGTATATTCTACACAAAATTCCTGTATAAACTTGCATACGAAATGCAAAACAGTATATACTTCTACTGACAAAGTATACTTTATCTTATAGTATATTCTACACAAAATTCCAATGTACACTTGCATACGAAATACAAAACAGTATATACTTCTACAGACAAAGTATACTTAAATCTTATAGTATATTCTACACAAAATTCCTGTATACACTTACATATGAAATAGAAAAAAAGTATATAGTATTAGATAAAGACTCAAAAACACATCTAAAGTATTCAAGTTTTTTGAGTTTCCTACCTAAACTATCACCAAATATTAAACGAAACACACCTGAACTATCAGTTGTTTGAGTTTCATACCTGAAATTCCAGGTAGGAAAATCAAACAATTGATAGTTCAGATGAGTTTCGATAAACATTTGGTGATAGTTCAGGTAGGAAACTCACATATCTGATAGTTCAGGTATGAAACACAACAAACTTGGATACTTTAGGTGTGTTTTTGGATAAGATACAAAACATTTATATGCAATAGTAATATACAATATACAGTAATATGCAGCAATGTCTATATACAAAATATGCAAAAATTCACAACCTCGAGCCCTAGAGTTTTGAAAATGTCTGGAAGACGAGCAACTTCTGGTCGAGATAGAACACGGAGGGTAAGATTGACCATTTGTAGATCTTTTGTACCGGAGTGAGACGAGAACGTATGAGCCTTTGTACGGATATCAAAGATAAACGGTTTTTGAAGCCACGGGATTAGAAAATGAGTTCCTTCACCAACAGTTTCGTCGATAACTCCTTTGAACCGGTCGAAAAGTACGGCACGTTGGCCGCCGTCGACGGTGTATAGGGAGGAGCTGAGAGCGGTTGCGCCGGCGCCAATACTAGCGGCGCCGATTGCTATGTATTTGAGAAACGATAATGCTGCTTGATTGCTACCCATTTTTGGTTTTCTTTTTTACAGAGGGTTTAGGGTTTTTGGTTAACGATGAAGTGGAGAAGAAGAAGGGAGGGGTTTTTTGGTGAAGAGTGTGGAGTGTTGTTCAAGAAAAACCCGAAAGCTTGAAATGGGTAAGCGGGTTGAAACGGGTCGGGTTGGTTGGAGGCCCGATACATGTAGCTGGGGCCTCCAGTTCCAAAATGCAAAATACTTATCCAGGTAGCCAATTTTAGGATTGTTGTTAAGTTTTATGGCATATAGTTGCAAATTATTTAGAGGGCATTTGGGCATGAAAATTATGAGTATGCAAAAAAAAAAAGTAGTTTTTGATTTTTCAGAATTTAAGTCTGAAAAAAGTAAAAAAAATTTGTGGTCAAATGCCCTCTTAGTATTTAGTCACAATTTAAAGAAAGTGGGCACATGTGATTCTTTTGCACGGCAATATACTCGAGAGTCCGACACCTAAAGGGCATAATTTCCAACTCATTATACCTAAAGGGAATGTCCCTAAAAACACATATCGAAACATGCTTTTCACTCGAACTTGGGCAAGCTGTAATTTTTTTTAACGTTATCGTTACTTTCCTCCGTTTCTTATTTTATTTTAAAAAGCGGTAACTTTTGGGCAAGATTGAAAAATATATAATTTATCATCTAAACAACAATCTAATAATTAAATCTTAGTCTAACGTTTTCTTTATAAGGGTAATTCCCTATATCTGCATAACTTTTATAAATAGATTTCTTTAAAAATGGGAACCTAAGCAACAGTTTTGTAAATCAAACATGGTTAAAAAGTGGCTAAAGAAAAGAATGTAGGCCTTGGATTACGTTTTAATAAAGTGGGCCTTAGACCATATTTCAAACCCAAAATAATCTAAAACCCATCCTAAACCTTGTTCAGTTCTCCAGTTTCTGTTCAACTCCCACACTCTCCTTTCCCTTTGCCACCACCATCTCAAATTCTCAATAATTCTGAGTGGGATTTTTCAAGCGTTCAAATTTTCAGCAGCAAAATGGGTGGCAGAGGAAGGTCAAGAACTCAGAGAAAACACTTCACTCAAAGCAGAGAAAACAACTGGAAATACACCAAAAATGGTTCTGAACAGCAAGAAAATGCTACCGCTGATAATAATGATAATAATAGAGGAAACAGTAACCATACTTGGAAACCCTTTGTTACCCAAAATCTCGCCTTTGAAGAATATTACAAGGTACTCCCTTCTTCCCTTATTCTTTATTTTAGATGTCTGTCTTTAACTTCGACAAAAATTTAAGATGTTAATTTGAATTGTATGAGCCGAGGGTCTATTAGAAATAACCTCTCTACCTCACTTCCGAGGTAGTGGCATACACTCTACCCTCCCCTGACCCCACTGTGTGGAATATACTGGGTATGTTGTTGTTGTTGTTGTTAATTTAAATTGTATATATTAGAGTTATTGGTCAAAAACACACCTTAAAGTATCCATTTTTTTCGAGTTTATAACCTGAACTATAAGATTGCGAGTTTCCTGCCTGAACTATTATCAACTATTTATCAATACATACCTCAACTATTTTCCATTTTCCTACCCGAAATATCACCATCGTTGAGGTAAAAAAAAAGAGCAATTGATAGTTGAGGTGTGTTTTAATAAATAGTTGGTGATATTGTTGAGGTGGGAAACTTGCACACCTGATAATTTAGGTATAGAACTCCAAAATTTGGGATACTTTAGGTGTGTTTTTAACCCTTTAACTCTATATTTATTAGTGAATATTGAAACAGATACTCCCTCCGTTCTAATTTATGTGACACTTTTTGCTTCTCGAGATTCAAACTATGTGAACTTGACCAATATTGACATAAAAGAGTGTCATATCTTATAGTACTTTCTGAATAGTTTTTGAATATCTGAGTTTTAATTTTAAGATATTGAGTTGATCTAATCCAATTTAGCTTCAAAGATTAGTTAAATTTACTCTTGGTAAGCGAAAAGTGTCACATAAATTGGGATAGAGGGAGCACCCAAGGGTGTGACCTAGTGGTCAATGAAGTGGATTGAGAACCATGAGGTCTCAGTATCAAATCCTAGCAGACACAAAAATATTAGGCGATTTCTTTCCATGTATCCTAGTCTTGGTGGACAGAGTTACCTGGCTAGTACCCCGTGGAACTAGTCGAGGTGCACGAAAGCTGGTTCGTAAACCATGTTTATTAAAAAAAAAAAAAAAGATTGGGATAGAGAGAGCGTTAAGATATGATGGAAAACTTAAGTTCGATAGGATATAAAGAAAACAACATATCAAAGTTTGATATTTGAATAATTTAATGAATTTGAATTCTTGAAAGTTGTGAAATTTGTATAGAAATAGATTGGTGTCAAACATTTTGAGATAAACTAAATGGAAATATTGTGGTATAAGTTAGTGTGATATGGTATAAATTGAGATGGAAGGAAGGATTAAGTTATCTTTTAATTTGTTTTTCGTATACATGCAATTGGTATATACCAGTTTATGGACTTCGGTGATAGTATGTGCATTTCTGTGTAGGAGCAAGGCATTGTGCCACCAGAAGAATGGGATACTTTTATGGACTGTCTTCGAAGTGAATTACCTGCTGCTTTCAGGATCAATTCAAGGTCTGTGTCTTTTTGTTATCATTTGATAACCTTTCTGTTTATTGCACATGTTTTATTTCTTTCCTTCTGTATGTTCTTTGATTTGCGTCACCTGAGACGGGGTCTTTCAGAAACAACGTCTCTTCCTCCGTAAGGTAGGGGTAAGGTCTGTGTACACCCTACCCTACGCTCCCCAAACCCCACGTTGTGGGACTACACTCGGTATGTTGTTACTGTTGTTGTTAACCTTTCTATTTATTAGCTACACAAACTGTTATATAACACAGCAAAGATGTTCTACATCATAGAAATCTTATTTCTGCATTGAGAAGTGTGATCTAAAAAGCGATCATGCATAATGCATCTTCACACGTTCTCTTTGCTCATGCAGAGCAAACCTTTCCTCTTTTATGCTGATTCGGATTTTAGCTAGACTGGACTTTGTCCTTATATGTGGACTCAGGCTAAGTCTGCTATGTTACAAAAGTGTACGAAAACTTGTTTGAACAATAAATTCTCATGTAGTTTTGAGCAACTGTTTACAACAATAAGATACCAGTGTAATCCCACAAGTGGGGTATAGGGAGGTAGGATGTACGCAGACCTTACCCCTACCTTTGTGGGGTAGAGAGGTGGTTTCCGATAGATCCTCGGCACAATGACGCATTACCAAAACAGGCCAGAAAGGAAGAAAATAACGGCAACACAGTGGCAAGATAAACACAATCAGTGAAGCAACAAGTAACAATAAAAGACGAAGTAAAAGATACTATGCAGGTACTTTTCAAGGGCTTGTCTCCAAACTTTCAGCCTATCATTAACTCCCCTGCGCGTCTCGTCAATCAATACTATGTCGTCTGCGAATAGCATACACCATGACACTTTTCCTTGGATATGCTGTGTCAATTCATCCATCACTAAGGCAAACAAAAAGGGGATAAGGGCCGAAGCTTGGTGCAACCCCATCACAACCCAACAGTGTTCAAAGTCTCCTCCCACTGTTCTTATCTAGGTCGTGGTGCCATCGTACATGTATTTAATTTCCCTAATGTAAGCCATAAGAGCACTTCTAGACTCCAAACATTTCTATAGAATCTCCCTAGGAACTTTGTCGTGTGCGTTTTCTAGGTCAATAAACACCATATGTAAATCTCTCTTCTTATCCCTGTACTGCTCCACTAGTCTCCTTACAAGGTGAATGACTTTTGTAGTTGAGCACCTCAGCATGAATCCGGATTGGTTCTCGGAGATGACCACACCCCTTCTCATCCTCATCTCTAGCACCGTCTCCCAAACTTTCATAGTGTGACTTAGTAGCTTGATACCCCTCTAGATGTTGCAATTTTGGATTTTCCCTTGTTCTTGTACAACATAATCGTTGTACTCCACCTTCATTCTTCCGGCATTACATTGAACAATCCAGTCAACCACTTCATACATACCTCACTTGCGTTCTTTAAAAATTTCACCGCGATCTCGTCTGGCCAGGTCGCTCTTCCCTTGCTCATCTTACGGATCGCCTCCTCAACCTCCACAGTCTTTATGCACCTATAATACCCAAAATCTCTACGACTCTCTGAGTGCACTAACTCCCCCAAACCCCTGCCCCCTCTTCATTCAAGAGCTTATGGAAATATGTATGCGTCCCTTTCTTATGTGTGCCTCTTCTACCAAAACTTCGCCATTCTCGTCCTTGATGTACTTCACTTGTTCTAGATCACCGGCTCTCCTCTCTCTCGCCTTGGCGGGCCTATACAACTTCCTATCCCCGCCTTTGCCCTCGAGCTCTTCATACAAGTGCTTAAGGCTGCTGTTTTGAGTAACTGTCTGTCATGTAATCACATGGTTTAAACTTCTCACTAGTTCAACAACTTATACTGTTTGTGTTCTGGATCGTCTACATTAGTTATTGCAGTAGTAGCATATGCCCATATTCAAGGGCGGATTTATTACCAAAACTAGGGTGCACGTGAATCCATGATCCCTCCGCCAAACTAGGTATTTTATGTACATATTTTCTAAAATTGATCTAATATTTATCTGCTGGTCACATGCTCCCCAAAGGCTGAATGGTGCACTTGGTTGAATGGTGAGTTATTTACCTAGAGGATTATGGATCGATTCCCACTTAATTCCTTTTTCCCCCTCCTTCTTTAGTGGTGCACCCATGTTCTAGGATGCCTCTGCCCATATTTCCTGTCTATTTACAAGTCAACCTTGTTCAGAGTAACTGCAGATTGAATCAACTGCAAGTAACATATAACTGCTACAATAACTTAATGTTATCTTTAATCATTGTTATTTTTTTGATAAAGGTAACTTTATATTCACATCAAAAACTCATCAGAGAAAAACTGATGAGATGGGATTTACAACCCCCAAGGGGTAACATCAAAACCAAAACCTGGACAAAGAAAACTTTACAATTGAGATATAGAGTCCACTAAACTTTCTACCTCCCCCACCAAGTCCTGTTTACACCAAAAATACAGCAAACTCAGACTCTTCATCTTGATATTCTTCATGCTGCTAGCCTTCCCATCATGGGATCTTTCATTTCTTTCCTTCCAAAGTGTCCACCAGATGCAGGCTGGAATACATTTCCACCACTCTTTTTTGGATCTTCTTCTTCTACCCACTCCTCACCATTGGCTCAGCATGTATAAGGTAGTCCTGGGCACTACCCAGTTAACCCCAACTATACAAAAGAACATGTTCCATAGATTTGCAGCTGTTCTGCAGTGTAAAAATGTGTGACTATTAATCTCTGCCTCTTTCCCACACATATAGCACCTTGAGCACTGTATACCTTTTCTTTGTAACACTTCATGAGTTAAACATGCTTTCCTAATCACCAACCATGTGAAACCTGTGACCTTGTGAGGAATTTTGATCTTCCAAATTAGGTTCCATGGCCATTCCATTTCCATTGTCTGATTAGAATTCATGCTCCAATAGCAGGATTTCACAGTGAAGGTCCCTTTACTGTGCATCTTCCAAATTGGATTATCAGGTCCCTCTCCACGACTAAGTCCATTCAGACTCGCTTTTGTTCAATTATAAAAAAATAAGCACTTTGATGAAGATTTATAGCATCATTCAAGTAAGTACAGATTAAGTCCCTCAGAAACACCTGGGAATGCATTTAGTATCTGTAGTAAACCTGCTACTCTACTAATCTCCCAGTAATTTAGAGCCCTCCTGAAAATCAGGTCCCATCCTTGGGGACTCCACATCTGTGCCACAGTAGCCGTCTGTTGCAGGCTCAGAATATAAAGGTCTGGGAAAAAAGTCTTCAATTTCTCTTCCCCTACCCAGAGTTCATTCCACAAACTAGTTTTCACCCCATCTCCAATCTTGAAAGATAGATAGGGACTAAAGGATGGCCATAATCTTCTGATTGTCTTCCAAACAGAGCATCCAAAGGTACCATTTGCTTCTTCAGTGATCCAACTGTTTTGGAGACCATATTTCTGTGAGATGAATCTCGTCCACAAACATAAATCCTCACTACAGAACCTCCATAACCACTTCTTCAACAAGCTAGCATTTTGCACACTCAACTTCTTTATGCCCAAACCACCCTGCATTTTGCTAAGTGTCACTACATCCCATTTAACAAGATTATATCCAAGCTTCTCTTTGTTGCCCTGCCATAGGAAAATTCTCCTTAATTTGTTGATTTTCTTTTCTATACTTCTTGGAATTGGGAATAGACTCATCAATCATCATGTAAGTTGGGAGGGCATCCATCACTGATTTTATGAGAGTTATAAGAGGCGCAGTTTTAAAAATTCAGAGTAAGTTAACAGGGAATCAGAAGAAAAAATATTCCTTTAAACTTCAGATTAAATGAACAAAAATCTATAACTTCAAGTTCCAAATTATAAGTGAAAACCAAATAAACATGCTTATAGTGAAAGTTCACGTTTCTAAAATCGCTTCAAAGAAATGAACTTGTTTGAGCTAATTTCTTACATATTCATCATTGTGTTGTTAATGTTGCAGTAGCCAATGCTACTTGGAAATTCAAGCGAAGTTGGAGAATGATTTTATGAAATCTCTGCAGGAAGAGGTTCATCAGCTGATTATGATTACTTTTTCTTACTGAATTATGAACTTTCTGCAGTATGTATGCAGCTTCTAGCTCAGAGCCCTGCTATTCAGTAATATTTCCAAAATGGTTTTGTGATTCAGGGGACAGATGGGAGTGATGTTGTTGCAATAAGACCATTACCTTGGTATCCAAAGAATCTTGCCTGGCAGTCAACTTTTTCTCGCAAGCAGTTGAGGAAAAACGAAATACTCAAGAGGTTAGAGATTTGGTCTCTGCTCATGCTGTCACATTTGAATATTGTGGAATAACTTTAATCTGAAAAAAGATCATACCTAAATCTATTGCAAATAATACTCCATGCGTCCCAATTTATGTGGAGATAT
Organism: Jaltomata sinuosa; assembly: GCA_003996215.1. Lineage (NCBI taxonomy): Eukaryota > Viridiplantae > Streptophyta > Magnoliopsida > Solanales > Solanaceae > Jaltomata > Jaltomata sinuosa. The sequence goes on along the minus strand of QJPP01007186.1, from coordinate 482,334 downwards.
TTGACTGTTCATGAAGTTTAAGAAAGAGACTTTTGAAACTTGTGATCTAAAGCAAACGAGACATTTTTGTGGCTATAAATCATCTCACTAAGAGTACCATGAGAAGTTTAAAGTTTAATTGTTTCTAAATATAGAAAGATGTTATTCTTTTGGGACAAACTAAAAAGGAAAGTATGCCACATAGATAGGGACAGAGGGAGTAGTAAGTATGGCTTTCTGGAAAAGAGACTTCAAGTTTTCAATCCTTGTTATGAGCCAATAATCTATATGACCTTTTGAATATATCAACATCAGTTCAAATGGTTGGTGATAAGCTCGAGTCTGAAACAAGTTCAACCTTTTGAGTTTCCTTCGCTCCTTTCGCTCCGCTGGTCTCACATGTAGAACTGGAAAAAATATTTGTTTTTTCCTTTTCTGTGTAAAGCATCTCTGTAGTACTGATGATTTTTTTTTCAATTGAGTTAACTTATAACTTTCTTTTGTATAATTTCTGATAATTTTCTCCATATGATTGTGACATGAATATAACTGTGATCTATGATATGAGATTAATATCACAATCATGATCAAACTCCAAAATTCCATTTGTTGGGCATTTTTGATCTATTGAATGAAAACATGATCCCCAGCTTCAAAGAAACTGATAAATTTAAACCAAAATATGCGCTACATTCTTTGCATCTTATTCCACTGATCATCAAATGTTTTAGATGCAACTTGGTTTGCAACTTCTAGAATAGTTGAATGTTTCTTGCCACACTTCTAAGGTATGATGCAAATAATATTTTGGGCATGTGTGATGGTGTTTCCATGAGTTGTTCAAAACCTAGAGAAGGCTGCTGATTTACGCTTGATGGAATTCATGAAGTATTTGGAAATGAAAATCTTGCTTATCAATTATCTTTCGAATGGAAAGTCTTGTTAGTTAAACATCTGAATGTCTTTTGTTATAGGAAGAGGGTTTTCCATATAATAGTATACCAAAAGAAATCTTCAGTATGTGCTAGAGAGGAAAAAAGTTCATCTCAAATACATAAATTCCATAAAGGATATGTACGAAGGAGGTGTCACAAATGTAAGAACAATGGAAGAAGATGTAGAGTTTTCCATAACCATGGTTTATCTAGAAATTTATTTCAGCCTGAACTGGTTTCTCCTATTTATGAATGAGTTAGCGAATAGTAGTATACAAGATTGAGTTCCACAGAATATGTTATTTGCAGGCCTTTGTTATGTTGATATAACTAGTGGGAGAGTTAACTAAAAGCTTAATTTGTGACGAAACACTCGAAACTGAGAGTTTTTAGGACAGTTGAAAGGATGATAGGATATACACATAATAAGTGTAGCCAATATAAGAAAAGTAAAGTTTGAGGTGAGACTAGACAGGACTGCAGTAACTGAATATTGACAGTTAAGATGTCTAGGCTCAATCTTTCAAGAGAATGACATGATAGTGCAGTAGGAGGATATTTTACAAAGTGAAGGTAAGTTCTATAAAACGTGTGAGACTAACAATGCTATGTGGCAGCGAATGTTGGATCTACTGTCGACATTTCCGTAAGACAGGTGTTGTAACATTGCATAAGATAGATATGCTGTTATACCAGGTTAGACAAGATTAGAAATGAGAATGTGTCCTGCAATGGTTTAGTTATGTTCTACAATGCTCCTAAATGCATCTGTCCCTAGATTCGCATCATGATGGTTGTAGGTGTTATTACGGGATGAGGTAGACCTTAAACCATATGGAAAAAGTTCTCTTAAAAAGACGTATAATTTCTTGGAATCCATGCAAATTTGGCAAAAGTATAACACAACAGAAGCAAAATATCCTTATAGGCGGTACCAGTTAGTTGAATTAAGGTTAACTGTTATCGGTAGTACTTACATCTGGTCCGTTGATAAGAAGTCTCTTAAGTTTTATTAGAGATTGCTATCTTTTACTTGTAAAGAAAGGGTCTGTTAGAGCTTGTATTATAGTATATGGATAAGTGTGAGAATTAGAGATAATCTCTAGCTTCAGAGAGTCCTTAATTTGTCCTTAAAGAGAGATTATTCAATGGTGGAAAGAACGGATCTGATGGAGCAGAATAGATATAGAGGATTCATATAGCCCGGTGTGAACTACTCTAGGATTGACATAGTTGTTGTATAATTATGTTCAAATGAAGAAAATGCTCATCTCACATAGAAAGTTGTATATCTAGAAGTCCATGTCCTGTTCCTGTTTTCGGATATAAAAAATCTTACACCCTTACTGGTAGTTCTCCCCACCTCCATAGAAAATTATGCAATTTTTTTTCCTAGAATCTGTAGACAGCCAAGAAATTTACGGAATTATAATTGAAGACAACTTTTGGTGGTCTCTGGTATTGATTTTTGTCATCACATAAAACATTCAGGTTCCACGAATTCTTGAAGTTACAAAATGAGATTGGTAACATTACGAGACAGGAGGCTGTTAGCATGGTGGGCCAACTATTGCTATGCTGATTTGTTTGTTATATATGAGTTAACATTGTGCCCCTTATTCATCCTGTGACTGCGTTGACTCAGGTTCCTCCTTTGTTCCTGGATGTACGGCCAGATGATTTCATTCTTGACAGTAAGCTATTCTTTAATACTCTGCATCTAAGATCATTTTTCATTAATTTATGAATATCAAACTGGATAAATAGAATCTTTGCTGTCCCTTTAACCTGCAGTGTGTGCAGCTCCTGGCTCGAAAACGTTTCAGTTACTTGAGATGATACACCACTCAGCTGAACCTGGATCATTACCTGGTGGAATGGTCTCCCTTTTTCCTCATTCTCTCTTAAAATCATTGATGTCAATGCAACTCTCTCCCCAGTTCTTTCATCCAACTTTGTGGCATCATATACACTCTCTGCTCCATCCTTACCAAAATATATTCTTTAGATCCTTGCAACATATTTGATGTTTCTCTTTGAAATGCTTTGTTATATAGGTCTTAGCAAATGATGTTGATGTTCAAAGGTGTAACCTTCTCATCCATCAAACAAAGAGAATGTCCACTGCCAACTTGATAGTCACGAATCATGAAGCACAACACTTCCCTAGCTGTCATTTGAATAGAAGTTATGCAAAAGGTTCTGAGCCACAAGAAGCGAAGGAACTTGCTATCGATCAACTTCTATTTGATCGTGTCTTGTGTGACGTTCCATGCAGTGGTGATGGAACTTTACGCAAGGCCCCTGATATTTGGAGAAGATGGTAGTTATATATGTACTACTAGTACTTATCACTCTCATTTTGCATTCTGCTATCAATAGAATTGTCTTGTGTTCCCTCCACATCCCTCTATTTTTCCTTCCGCACAGGAATGCAGGAATGGGTAATGGTCTGCATGGGCTACAGGTTCAGATAGCAATGCGAGGTTTGCTATACTCTCTCTCTCTCTCCTAATTGTACATTAGTGTTCTAAACCAAATAAGCTGACCATCACTAACTTATCACACGGCAACTTATGATTTTAGCTGGCAAGTCACCTTTGAGTTTGTGCTTAAGGATGAGTTTGTTAACTACTTCAGAGATTTACTAGCATGACTGTACAGGTGGCGTAAACTTAATTATATTTTATGTCTATTTTCCCATTATGGGCTCAAAATACATCTTGATATCCAAGAGCAAGATTAAACAATGTTACAAATGATCACACTCGTGCAAGTAACACAAACATAAAATAAGTTAAGGTCGTTTGAGATGATTTAACCATGTGCAGACCTCCAGGGTTTTTGGTCCATAGGTATGACATTTTAATTGAAGGTAATAAAAGGTACGAAGTAAAACTAAAATTATATAGAGGGGGTTCTCTCAAAAGTTTTAAAATCTATCAAATTCATACACTTGGCTAAGAATAAAACATAATGGAAGTAAAAGATCCATATATGAAACACCAAGAAGTTGGGACTAAACTAATTATCCATGTAGGAGTAGGGATGAGTGTGAGACTTCGAGAACCTCTGATTGCCTTAAAAGGCAAGTTATTTAAGTATATTTGAATGAAATGGATCTAAATGGAGTGGTATAGATGATTTCATATAGGCACTGCAACTTATGGAAGTGAAGCTTAATTGATTGATTCATTGATATTTCCTCTATCACATATTATGTGTCCGCTTCTGTATTGGAGAAGAATATTAGTAGTGGAATACACTTTATACTTTGTCACAGAGTTGAAGTAGTAGTGGTTATCTCATCCCAACAACTATAGCATATGTTAAGGCATGTGGGTGCCTTTGTTTATATAGACCATATTTCGTTTCTTCCCTTGTGAAAGAGGTCCCAACTAATGGAGCGCCAATAGCAATCTGAGGGAAGGAAACCCCTTTCATGATTCATGACCTGGTTTTTTTTTTTTGAGAAGGTAATATATTTGTATATTTATGTAAAGACTACACAAAAAATGTGTTGTTCCCCCTTAATTATAGATTACAAAAGTGTAAAGCATCTAATCCTGTGTCGTCTCACAAGGATTCTAATACATCAAAGATTGATTCATGATCTTCTAAACCTATTCCGTTACACCAAAAATATGAACAACCCTAAGCACTTCATTTAATCTTCTGGAAATGGTTGGCTTTATCTTCAAAACATCTTTGATTTCTCTCTTCCCAAACTGTCCACCAAATGCAAGATGGAATAATCTTCCATCTCATTCTCCGAATTGCATTACTACCTCTCTGTTCCTGCATGTTAGCACATCAACTATCTTACTTGGCATGGTCCAGACAATCCCCCTGAAGTTGAGAACATCCTCCATAGTTATTCAGTCAGTTTACAGTGTAAGAACATATGATTAATTGTCTCAGCTTTCTCCCCACATAAAAAACAACTGGAACATAGATGATGACCTCTCTTACAAAGATTGTCCTGTGGAACACTTTTCCTCTAACTAGCAGCCAAGTAAAACAGAATATTTATAGGGAATTTTGACTTTCCATATCATCTTCCAAGGCCAACACCCAATCTGATTGTTGGAAAGATTGAGTTCTTTGTAGGCTGATCTGACTGATAATTTTCCTTGATTATTTCCTTGCCACATGATGGTATCCTCCCAAGTTGTGATTCCTGTGAAAAGCTCTAGAGTTTTGAGGAACTCTGTGAGCCGATCAATTTCCCAATCATTCAAGCATCTTCCAAAGATCAAATTCCATCCTTGATTGCTCCATACCTCCCCAATTGTTGCCTGTTGTTGCTGAGATAAAATATGGAGATCTGGAAAGAGCAGAGCTCCTTGACCTAGCCATGGTTCGATTAGCCAAGGAAAAACAACCACCGCTTGGTTTTGACACTCAAGCGACCCGCCCTGCTTTATCCTCTCAAAAGGGTATCGTCATGCGATTTCCAACTTTAAAGCTTACCTTGTTCACGAGTTTAGGCCACAGTTTCCTGATTGACTTCCGCAGACTAAACCCATAAGGACCCTCCACAGTTTTGGATTTACAAACTGCTTTTATACCACAATTGGGCAATGTTATATGGTAGTGAGTGTTGTGAAACTATGGTAAGTTAAGGTGTTAAAAGGCGACGGGGTAGATCTAAAATCACATGGAAAGAAGTTGTCTCGAAAGGCCTACATATGATTAGTGTCGATGCAGACTTACCTAAAGATAAGATACAATGGAAGAAGAAGATCCATATAGGTGATAACTACTAGTTGAGGATAGGTTTTAGACTTGTTTAGAGAACTTCTAATATTATTTTTATTAATATTATATTTATATATATTTTTTATTTATTTTTCTGTTTTATTTATTTAGTATGATATGATAAGAAATGAGCTTAAATAAAAGTGAGGATTCATATATATATATATATATATATAGTCGTTACCAGTTTCAAAAAAAAGTTGTTGTTGTTGTTTTATGCCACAATAGCACCAAACAAATAGGAAAAGAATTTGCCATGCACATCAAAGAGGAATTGCATAAATAAGGTATTTCAATATGCTTGGTTAAAATTTAAAAGATTCTTCCCTTCCGAAGTAAGGATAGAAAGGAAAATATTCAAGTTACTTGAACAAGATGGATTAGAAGACCACAAAAGCATGAGATGAATTGTATGTCTTTCAAGAAGCAAGATCAGTTAAACTATAATTTTAGTTGCTCGGATTGTTGCGGAGCCCTGGCTATATTTACCCTGCTAGTGATGTTGTTACAACAAGAACAACAACATACCCTGTGGGGTATGGGGATGGTAGGGTGTACGCATACCTTACCCCTACCTTGTAGGGTAGAGAGGTTGTTTCCGATAGACCCTCGGCTCATGCTAGGGATGTTGTTACTTGAGCTATATAGAAGAGAGAAGCTTAAGTCTTTAGGAGAAGTTTTTTGAATGTCTGAGCTTTGAATAGATGCTGGTAACTGGACCGGCATGAAAAGTTGCTGAAACGCTGAGGGTTTAGACTTTAGAGGTCTATGCAATTCCTTCTATATAAGATCTCTCTTTCTTTATGAAAAGCCTTCAACTGACACATGGTTGTTCATATATTTCAGGCATGTCTTTGCTTAAAATTGGTGGAAGGATGGTTTATTCAACTTGCTCAATGAATCCCATTGAGAACGAGGCTGTGGTTGCTGAGGTAATCTCAGGAAGAATGCATCACATATTGATCACGATTCTGTTAAATGTGTAGCTATTGTCACAGAATGAAAATTTTGCTCATTCTTAGCTTCCCAAAAGTTAATGAGTAATACTATTGAAAGAAGAAATAAAAAACAGAAAAGAAGATTATTGAGTATAGATCCTTGATTGCAGTAGGGTGGGAGAGCTGAAAAAAGGGAACCTCTTAGTGAGCTCTTCAATCATTGCAACGGCTGCATATTTGTTAGCTGATTTTTTTTATTTACAGCCCTCCCTTTATTCTGAATTATGTATGCCTACTCTTGTTCTTACTTATATCAAGTGTGCTGATGTGGTGCAAGTATTCTTCTCTTTGATCTCTTTGTATGTTTTCCACTGTTACATTAACTATTATACTCCATTTGTATAATGGAAACAATAGTAATTAGTTTATATATTATGGATTTCATGGAACTTGGATTTCTCTCTTCAATGTTGAACAAAACTGTCAAAATAGTAGCTGAATGTGTAGCCCCTCTGTCCCTAGTATAACAAATGTTCCACATAATTACTATTTGCTGCTGATGGCATAATCATCATAATTATCCTGAACGACAGAGAGATAACAATTTTGATATTGCATTGCAACTTTATAAATTCCAAGTCCACCGTTCCTTCTCATAAAACCTGTTTGTTCTCTTGTTTCTCAGATTTTGAGAAGGTGTGGGGGATCTGTTGAACTCGTTGATGTCTCCAGTGAACTTCCTCAGCTTGTTAGAAGGCCAGGTCTGAAAAGATGGAAGGTTTGTGGTTAATTTTCTTGGTGCTCATTTTGATCTCTTCTCCATGTGATGTTTGGAGATGACAGATTTTGGTCAACTTGCTTTGATCGAGGTCGGGACATTGATGTTCAATGTTAAGGTTATAATAGAAAATGAAAAATAGAGGGAGTTCTACTGAGGGTATTTGCTTATCTCGCACGGGATCTTACTTACGGTGTTTCCATTGTTAGTATGGTTGTGGGATTCATGTCAAATCAAGTTCAGATACTATAAAACTATATCTGGAGTGGGCAATCCTTTCAATCAGATATTAATTGTGAAGACCTAATATTAACTACTTAAAATTTACTATCATATTTGCACATGTATGAAAAATACAACTACATCGGCATAACTGTGGAAAGTCATGAAGGGGCGGACAAGAAACATTAATGTTTGCACAAGGTACTTCCTTACCCAATATCGTAACTTTTACCAAGGGGCTGCATAGGTTACCTCCTTTTGTTTTATGCTGTATTCCATGTCGTTTATTCTCTAGTAGCTTTAGTTTCAGTCAGCTTAAATTGTGATATTTGATTATTAAATTACAATATCAGATGCATTTGGAAGAATGAATTTCATTGTTCATGTTAGCTTCAGGAGGTTTGTTAAAAATTTAGCTTTGCAAATGAAGAGCTTCATTCATTCATTATCAAAAAAAATAAAAACAAAGAGCTTCATTCATGCAAACTGATGAAATTTAGTATCTAAACCATGTAATCTCTAGTTTTAAGTGATAACACAATCTTATGAGGCCTGAAAATTTGAACATTTAAGTCGACCATAATGTTTTAAGGCTTTTTCCCCCATATTAAACATGCCTATTGTCAAATAGCATTAAACTAATACTTCTTTTTTGATTGGTAAACTAATATTATTTTCTCACAAGGGCAAGATAGGTATTTGCATTTTCTATTCGCAGTGAAAGCACAATTGTACCTCTAGATATGTCTAGCTAAAATTAACTCTCTACTTTGACTTAGTTTATCTATCAGTGCTTAATTGATTAAAAGCTATCAAACAATATGTTGGAAGTGAGCTGTGATGTGTTCATTATAGCTTCTTCCTTTATGTTTTAAACTTTAATGAGTTTCATCAGTAGAAAAGTATGAACATGAGCCTCAGTAGTATGACGCATCTTGAATTATTTTTTTCAAAAATTAAATAATATGTATAAGAAATATTAATACATCTTACCCTCCCCAGACCCTACTTGTGGGATTACACTGGGTATGTTGTTGTTGTATTAGAAATATCAAGAATTTGGTAGTTAGAAAGAGATTTGTTCTGTGAGATTGTAATAACTGTTAGAGATTATAAGCTCATATAATATTTATTATTTCAGAGGACTATTTTGTTATATAGCATGCATTAGTATGAGAATATTGAAGCGTCTGCTTCAGAGAATTATTTCCCCTGATGTTGCTGTTTTTGAGACATATGTTTCTGTCTTCCATGTCCTATATCAGAAATGATTCTCATTCCCATTCCACAATTTTGTTGCATAACAGTGGCAAGGTTGCAACTAAGTAGTTTATTAGTTCAAGATACACTGGAGATTGGAATCTTGAATGAGCTTTTTGCATATTCCTTTGTTAGTAAGTAGATTCAGAATAAAATTAACTAGGGGGTTTCACATTTCTGTGGAGTTTTTCTTTCCATGCTCTCTATGAAATGTAATGGAACAGCAATTTTCAATGCCCCTCAGCACTACTGAGACCCTATCAAGTTATCTAAATCAATTCATGGAGGAAATTGTGTTGCCGGTGGAACTTTTGTTTAGAAAGTTCTTTGCGTTTTAGCAAATAGTTTGTGATAGTTTGCATTTTGATGGGAATGTAACAAATTCATGGAGGAAAGTAATTTCACCAAAGGGAGCTCTGTTATACGGGGTAGAGATTTGATCCTCCTCTAGCTATGAAAATGTCATTTGAGTCTGACATTTTGGTTTAGGTTGAATTTTCTTTCTGCAAATATTTTCATATAGATTCCTTCTGGTGGGGCATCTAACAAGTCAGCGAAGAATGATGAGAAACCCTGATTTACAGGGGTGAAAATGACCCTTTTTGTTTCTCTTTTTTTGGGTGATAAAGGAGAATTTTATTCATGTAACTTCAATAAGAATGTGCTGAATATGTACAAGCAAAGGGTCTGCAAAGAACTGTGAATGTCTAATGCTGTCTGCATCTGCACTATACTCCTCTTACAAGTTGCACCAAAAGAAAAGCAAAAGAATACAATTGGACTTAATCTTGCTGGTGGGCTATGCTTTGCTCTCGAAACATCTTAGATTTCTCTCTTCCCCAACTGTCCACGAGATGCAGGTGGTTGTGGTTGGTTGACTGCCATGTTTTCCTCAATCTTTTGTTCATGCACTTTTTGTTCCAGCATGCAAGTAGCTCTTTTGTTTGGTCAATCCCACACATGGGCTATTTCATTTCAAAAAAATAGTCAGCAACATGCTCCATATTTGAGTAGTCAATAGGTAACAGAGAATAAGTGGCTGCTTCCTTCGTTTCCTTTTCACATAGCTAGCACCTTGTGCAAGTAGTCACTGCTCCTTTCTGAAGGTTGTCCTGTATGAGGCAAAGCCTCACATGGTGCCAACCATGAAAAACAGCCATCTCGTGAGGTGCCTTTGTTTTTTCAAATAGATTTCCAAGGACATGTGTGTGTCTGAGCATTTTCTGCAGTAGGTTCTCATAACACGATTTCACATTTCATAGTAAACTTTCCTTTTCTATCAGTATCCAGGATACTCTTCTTCCTTTGCATTATTCTCTCGCAAGCCCTGCAAAAACGAGAAAATTCTGTTAATCTAATAAGCTTCCAGTCAGTCATATTCCTCCTTAATGTGATATGTCAACCTGCTCTTAATATTGAGCGGTCATTAACTTTTCTGTATTACAGAGTCAACCAAAGTTGAGTATTATAATGTAATTCGGCTGTATAGTTTTTTCTGGTTCCAAGACGTGGACAAGAATTACGTCACTGGAACTACTTAAATATCAGAAGTTCTTTGTATTTTGTTTCATTTTATCTACCTGGAAGGCTTTCAGTGAGCCTGACTTTGTTATGAGTTCCACTAATTCTATATTCGCCTGTTAGTAGTACAAGCAGGAGCAGAAGTAAAGACTAGTCTCCATCCTTAATTCTTAATTCCAATTATGTTACACAGGTATGGTTGCTTTACTCTGCTTCATTGAGTTTGGTTTAATATTTGTTCTTCTGTGCATGCAGGTTCAAGATAAAGGGATGTGGTTGACTTCTTATAACGAAGTTAGTGATTCTCGCAGAGCTGCAGTTGTTCCTGGAATGTTCCCCTCTGGCAAAGGCTATGTGGATGCACCTGGGCATGGTGATGATGCAAGGAGAAGTCAATTGCCTGATAATGGGTGTAATGGTAATTCTCAAAATGGTTTTGGGATGGTGCAGGATCCTGCAACTCCTACTACAATCTTGGACGAGGAAGCTTCAACTCTACCATTGGAACGTTGTATGAGGATAGTGCCACATGATCAGAACAGCGGAGCCTTCTTTATTGCTGTCTTTCACAAGCTTTCTCCTTTGCCTGGTGAGTTAAAACATCAACCATTCGCCAGAAGTCGAAAATTGGGGCGTTAAACATCTAACTACACATGATATGGCTAGTTCTAATAGAACATCTGCACAGCTTTATTTTCTTTTGTGGTTCAAGTTCAGAAATTCTGATTCGGAACTTGAAGAACAAGACCTCAAAACTTCAACAACGGTAGAACTCCTTTTTTTTGTGTGTGTGATTTTTAGATTATAGAAAAGCAAAGACCAAAGTTTTTAAGAACAACTTCTTAGCCTAAGCTCTGATATCAAGTGATAGCAACCAAGATGCCAAAACGAGGAAATAGAACAAGTAATGAAGAAACTAGATAGAACACAAGGATAGAAGTAGAAATTAGATTGGGTTTAACAGAAAATTAGAAGAAAGAAAGGAGAATTCTAACAATCAAATATACATTTAATTATTAGAATAATCCAAGGGGGAAGAGAGTTAAACTCATACATGGATCTATATCAAGAAGAATTCCAAGAAGGTTCAATGAAGAGATACAAACATCATCCAGAAGAGTATGATCTTTTATCATCCAAAAACTAGCTAGCTTGCCAAAAGAGGAAACTAAGATATTTATACATGTCTGTGTAGAAGCTAACAATAGTAATAAATATTCCTAAACTAGGCCTTGAATTACACTTTAGGCTGGAATTAGTAAAATCTTAGGGTCCTAAAACGTCTCCACATTTGATAATCATGGAGTCCTTTTTGGTAAGCTGCTTCTATAATCGGCTCCACGTTTGATAATCTCGTCATTTCCCTGTGGTGCTCCATCGCGTCCTTTGTTGCCAGGATCCATGTTTTGAAATGTAGAGGCGTTTTCTGGTCCATGTTTCTCTCCGCTTTGTGCTTCTTGTTTCCCTCGAAAACATTTGACTTGAAAGCTTAGTTTCGTTGACCTTTTGTAACGCTCCAAGGACTTAATGTTGATTGGGCTTGGGCGGTCACTTTGGATCCTTGATTTAGTTGTCTTTGTCTCCTTTCTTAAATAACCACATAAGTACATTCTGGGTCTTGAGGTATTCTTTCCATGCTCTCTTGAAACACTCTAGGCTCTCAATGTTAATAAGTTGGAAGCCGCCAATGCCATGATTGCCAATCCGTGAGTTATCACTTATCAGGGCGCACATCCTTGATGTCATAATACAATTTTCTCTTAATTTTGAGCTGTACTTGTGTATGTATTGAGATTTTGTTCTTTATGACTTTGCAGTCATACAAAAGAAACCTTGCTGTCAGCCAGGGAAGACAACTACCACAGGCAATTTCCAAGCACAAAGTTTTCCTAAGGTCAAAGATATAAATGCTGATGAAGTCGAGCAAGTGGATTCTGTAGGTAATCAGCTATCTGAAGCGGCTATGGATGATGCTGATTTTCTTGAAAATGGAAAGGATGAAGCTCCATTGGATATTGACCCCAGTGAAATAGTGGAGGAGAAAAGGTCGGCGCAGATTGAACCTTCCAGTGATGGAAGAGCTGGTCCTGAGTTGGTTAGAGGGAGAAGAAAGTTACAAACGCAAGGAAGATGGAGAGGGATTGACCCAATATTATTTTACCGGGAGGAGGCAGCTGTGGGTCAGATAAAGGCCTTCTATGGCATCAAGGAATCCTTTCCATTCAAAGGTCATTTGATTGTGAGGAATAGTGATATCAGCCATGTGAAGAGAGTTTATTATGTATCTAAATCTGTGAAAGAAGTTCTTGAACTCAATTTTCTAGCTGGTGAGCAGCTCAAGATAGCTGCCGTTGGGCTCAAGATGTTTGTAAGTCGCTCAAATTTGACACTTAGAGATTTCTGGTCTTGAAACTCGTGTCATACTATAGTTTCATGTGCATGTGCATGATGTCCATAAGAAGGCACCAATTAAATGACCCTTTTTGTCATTCTTTCCTGGTGACCTTTGTCCATTGCACTATTAGATAAACCTTTCTGTCTTCTCTTTTCAATGTTGCAGGAGCGGCAAAAAGATGTTTCTGCACAATGTGTATTCCGCATAACATCTGAAGGATTGCCATTGCTGCTGCCACATATAACCAAACAAATAGTGTATGCATCTCCTGTAGATTTCAAGCTTCTTTTGCAGTACAAGAGCATTAAATTTGGTGATTTTGTGGATGCTGAATTTCGGGAAAAGGCTTCAAAGCTGCAGTTTGGTTGTTGTGCAGTGATTTTGAATAAAGGTTAGATGTGATCTGGTATCTTCATTTTAGTAAAACGCGTTTGGTATGTTTCTCTCGTAAAATCTGCTCTCTATTTCTTTTAGACAATAACAACACCTTGTCGGAACCTCAAGTGGATGCATCAACTATCGCTATAGGATGCTGGAGAGGCCGGAATAGCATCACAGTGATGGTGATTGCACTTGATTGCCAAGAACTTCTCGAAAGGATGATGATGTATTCGGAGGAGGATTCAGATACCTTATTGCTGGAAAACAAGACATTGATTGCTGCTGAGGCAGATAAAGTAGTTAAAGCAGATTAAGCTGAATTGAATATATTGGAAAAACAATGAGACAAGTCATAGGTAAACTAACAATTTTGGAAGCTGTTATATGTGTACCATTACAGGGAAAATTTGTAACATGTTGATGTTTATTTGTTGGTTTCTTCTCTTTAGACAATTTCTACAATTATAGACTTGAAATGAAAATGGAGGGAAGTGTCTACTTTGTAATCTGATTTTTATGTATTGTAAATTGTAATCAAATTAATGAAGAACCAAATTATCAACTGTGGTTGGATGACTAAAAATCAAATCTCAATCAATAGTAGAATATGGATATTCATTTTTTGGTTAATTACACTAAACACCTCTAATATGACTCAGTTCTGGATATAGCCTCTGTATTTTAAAATTAAACACTTGTATTCATGTACTATGAAAATTCTACACTTACACTCTGTATGAGATATATCTGTAACTAAGTATATTAAAATATAATTAAAAAAAGAGAATTAAAATTATAAAATATTTTTTGTATGTATTTATATGAAATTAAAAAAAGAAGATAAATATTTTGTTGAAATTTTTATTCACGCCTTTTTATTTAGAAAAAGAGAACATCTTTTTGACACATGTATCTTTCCAAACTCAAAATAGAAAATGAGCACAAATTACCATAAGATATATCAACCATTAGTAATAACTTACTTCCATTTTTGACATGTAAAATTAAACACAATGGCCACTCGGTCATAATGTTTACCAAAAAAATAGCAGATTTTTAATTTACACAAGAAATGGTCACTCAACCTTCTTCTCCTCCTCCTCCTCCTTCGCCTTCTTCTTTGTCGTCGTCGTCGTCATCTTCTTCGTCGCCGTCTTCTTCGTCTGCTGTTGATTCTTCTTCTTCTTCGTTTGTTGCTGCTTCTTCATCTTCTTTGCTGCTGCTGCTTCTTCGTATTCTTCTGCAAATGAAATTAGGGCAAATATTGAGATAAAAGCTGACTTAAAATTGCACACTCAAATGAGACTATGAAGTTAAAGAGTAGACATTCAAAGTTTGGAGAAGAAAGAATTCTGAATACTTGTGAAGGAGCGGATGTTTCTCCATTGTTGGAACTAAAGAGATGAAGAATGGAGTCTTCTGGAAATGTTGAGAAAAAGATAAATATCTACTTTGTTCTTGAGCTAAATGACGAATTTTCCCTTGAAAAATAATGAAATTTCAAAACTATCCTTGGTCGTCCCATTTATCATGCTTCTATATAATAGAAATACATGTGTATACACTATTTATACAATATCGATATATTATATATACATTACATAATTATCTATACAAATCGATATACGTTTAAATATCATATATACAATATCGATACATGTTTATACACCATTTTTACAATATTGATACACGTTTATACATCATTTATACAATTTTGATACATTACATAACTTTTGTACAACATCGATACACGTTTATACACTATTTATATAATTTTGATAAATTACATAACTTTTATACACTATCGATACATTACATATACATTATATATACATGCGGCTATTTTTTGTAATTTTTTTTGTGGCTAGTTCATTTGTGGGCTATTTTTTTTGTAAAGAAAACTTGGCTATATTTATTGTAAACTAATTACTTTATTGTACATATTTGAAATTATCCCTTATTTGTAGGCACGAAGAGAGGTAGAGGTACGCCGAAAAGATGTTGAAGAGGGATGATTAGACAAGATATAATGTAGCTTTAAATTATCGAGATATGACCTTAGATAAGAGGGTGTGAAGGTCGCGTATTAGCGTAGAAGGTTAGTAGTTAGTGAAGTATTGTATTCTTTTGGAGGTTTTAGGTTTGTTGGTGTTTGTCGTTATACTAGATGTATTATATTCCTGTAGTTCTTGCTTTTGATATCTATCATCATCTATCTATTGTGTTTTGATTTTCACATTATTTTGTTATTATTTTTGTTCCTTTCTTGTAGACTTTGCATTGCTTCTCTTATTTGTTGCTATGTTTTCTTCATTATTTTATTCTTCTTTGAACCTGAATTTGTTGCACTTGAACCGAGAGTCTTTTGGAAGCAGTCTCTCTACCTCCACGAGGTAGTGATAAGGTCTGTGTACACTTTACCCTTCCCTAGACCCCACTCGTAAAATTTCATCGGATATTATATTGTAAGTTATTTGTATTTTTATTTAATTATAATATTTTATTAGTACAACTCAAGGTGCCGATAATTTATCTTTGAAAATCATTCTATCTCTATTATTTTTTAGGTGTTTCTCATTTTTATATTTATTTGTTTATTTATCCAGCTTCAAAATTATTTTAAGTTTACTTAGATGATGTTTCATATGTGGGGTTTTCATTATATAATAATAAGAGGTTTAAAAGTTTTTACAGAAATAGATATAAGTGTTATGAATACACTTAATTGTGGATGTCCATTTGTTACTCCTACAAGCAGCTTTGCAAGCAGGCTACTATAACAACTCACAAGTAGCTTTGCAAGCAGGTGCCTATAAGCAGCTTTGCAAGCTGCTTCTGTACTTCTATAAATAGAAAGTTCTTTCAGTTCATTTGTACATCAGTTTGAAGTTGAATAACATATAAGTTTTTCTTTATATACTTTTTTCTGGTGTACTTTACTTTAAAAGTTTTTATTTCACAACACGTTATCAGCACGAGACTCTACCATTTCGAGCAAACACTTTAGAAGTGTTACAGGTAAGTCATATTTTTCTAAACTTAATTCAAGTTCGAGCAAAACGACAATATACCGGGTAAGATTTCACTTTATTTTAATTTGAATTCTTCAAGTTTTATAATTTAATTATGAATTCGAATAAAGGTGATATATTTGCTTATAACTCTAGCAGAGTTTAAAAGAAATATTTGATCATCACAAGTGGTTAAATAATTTGATGTATGCCTCAATTTGCTCCTAAAGTAGCAATATCTTAATAGAGGCTATAAGCAATCACAATTTGATATGCTTAAGGCACGCTCAAATGATTATTTCAATTCTCGAAGAATGAGAACTTTTGATAAATATTATAACTATAGATCCATTCCCTGAAGTGAATGTGATAATGTGTAGTACGACATATAAATACGAACGTGTCCTTTATTGTGAAAATATCAGTTGGCATGGCCGGTTGACCATCTTCGTCCAAATGTGATGCAAATATAATTGAAAATTCATATGTTAAGGAAGCAGAAAGTTCTTCATGAATTCTCGTGTTGCTTGTTCTCATCATACCAGCTAAGGCTGAGATTATATCATCTAAAATTTTGGAACATATAAAAAAGGTGAATATGGGCTCATTCACCTGCCATGTGGATCATTTACTATTATATGATGCATCTATAGAATGATCACATGTGCGTTCATTGTCAACCTGCAGTTTGACAAGTTCTGAACGATAAAATTATGATGATAATCCTGGTTGATTTAGCGAAAATTGTGTGCCTCCAATTATAGCTAAACCGTTGATTATGAGAACAAATCTCCCAAAAAGATATTTGGCATGAGATATGCTATTTAAAATACACCAGCATTTATAAGCATCAAGCCAACAAGATTTTCCCATCCCAATTGGTCCAGGGTCAGGAGCCAAATAATTTTCATCAGAAAATTTAAATGTGCGGTATATGCTCCACCACAACGCACAAAGATGGGTCTCCAAGTAAGGTTGGGAAGTAAATGTTAGATTTTCTAACATTAGGGGGAGATATGATTAACAACTGAAAATTATGTGGAATGAATTATCTAGATCCTCGTAAAATATGTGAACTCGAAGTTCAAGAGATAATTCATTTACAAAATATTGCAAACTAATTGCCAGATGTGTTTGCTGACCCTATTCAACTGTAAATACTTCAAGAAAAGGTCCTTGAAGGACAAAGTCTATGGCACACCTGAAGCGTGATAGACCAATTGGTTCCAACTCCCTGAAGGAGGAAAAAAGCAAATGATTATGATGGTCATGATAATGAGGCAAGTACTCTGAAAGTACACCACAACATAACTCTTCATTAAACCTTGACAAAGGTTCAAGTTCCTGAAAAATGATGAATATGAAGAGATCTCTATAAATTGTGTCGTACTGTAACTGATATCAAATGATCGTCTATGGTATCTTTGATATAATAAAGGCCTTATATTATAAATGATATCGAGGGTCTTGCATTCAAAATCTGTCCAAATGTGTGAACAGATATATAATTGGCCAAATGAATATGAATAATGATTGTTTATCATGTCTAGCTAAACGAATCCCAGAAGGATTTAAATTGCTTGAAGCATGAAGTTCAAAGTTTTACGAATTTTTGGATGTGTTGTATATGTGCCAGTAGCACCACCACAGCACACTAAGATGGGTCCCCAAAAAAAGGTTAGGAATATATGTTGGGTTCACCCTCCATAATTCGCTACCTTGAACCATTGACGGGAGATTTATTCACTGCTAGATTTGTAGATTATCGATTTGATGAAACAAATTTTTCGCAATTAGGGGGAGAGAAAAATTAACTCGAAAAAGAAATTGTGTGAAAAGTTTCATCACTATCTCAGTTTGATCCACGTGCCCCCATATGTGAACAAGAGGTTCAAAAGATCATCCACTTACAAAAAATAACAAATCAAATGCCAGACGCATTTACTGATTTGAAAAGGATAACTAAGTCACATATCCCTGCAGTGAATGTGCCTATTCGAATTGATGTCCCAACAGGACCATCTACTAGTGTCATAACTTTTGAATTTCAAACACGCCTGAAGCGTGGTAGACCATTGGGTTCCAAGGATAAAAATCCTAGAAAAAGAAGCACAAAAATGATCGAAATGACACTACAAAAGAATCTCATGAAGAGATTCAAAATCTGATTAATCCTGATATTCCTGAAGAAATCAGTGAACCCGAGACTCAAGTGAATGAAGAGCCTTCAATAAGTTCTACTGATGATGAGATAAATTTGAATCGATAGAAAATTATGGTGGGTAATGTTTTTGCATATAATATTGCACTTGACATTATGCAAGACAGTGAGGATCTTGAACCTCTATCTGTCGAAGAATGTCGACGAAGACGTGATTGGCAAAAATGGCAAGGAGGCTTCATAAAGGGAGACAGAACGAAGCATATTTCACCAAAATTATTCTTCACACATGATCTTCAGAAGAATGGTGATATTGATGTCCAACAAATTTGTTCAAGTGATAATCCAACAGATTTATTCACCAAATCCTTACCAACTTCAATTCATGAGAAGATGGTATACAAGATAGGAATGCGAAAACTTGGACAACTGAAACATGGTCTCCATCAGGGGGAGTAAAATACGCGTTGTACTCTTTTTCCCTTAACTAAGGTTTTTCCCATTGGGTTTTTCTGGTAAGGTTTTTAATGAGGCAGCTAGCAAATGTGTATTACTAGATAGGTGTACTCTTTTTCCTTCATTAAGATTTTTTTTCACTGGGTTTTTTCATAGTACGGTTTTAATGAGGCACATTATCTATCAATGAACATCCAAGGAGGAGTGTTATGAATACACTTAATTGTGGATGTCCATTTGTTACTCCTACAAGCAGCTTTGCAAGCAAGTGCCTATAAGCAGCTTTGTAAGCAAGTTCCTATAAGCAGCTCACAAGCAGCTTTGCAAGCAGGTTCCTCTAAGCAGCTTTGCAAGCAGGTTCCTCTAAGCAGCTCACAAGCAGCTTTACAAGCAAGCGCCTATAAGCAGCTTTGCAAACTGCTTTTGTTCTTTTATAAATAGAAAGTTCTTTCAGTTCATTTGTACATCAGTTTGAAGTTGAATAACACATAAGTTTCTCTTTATATGCTTTTCTCTGGTGTACTTTACTTTAATAGTCTTTATTTCACAACAATAAAATCATTATATTTAAGAGTTTCAAAAGATAAAATAATTTTTAAATAAGTAAAAATTCTACTTATTAAGTGATTTGTATCCATTTCCATATATTTGAAAGTTACAAAAGATACATATTTTAAAAATATTTTTTTTTCTAATGTAAGGCGTGAATATACAAATTAAGATTTTCAATAAAAATGTTTATCCTCTTTCGTAAATTTCTTAAAAAGATAAATATATAAATAATTTTTATTTATCATGTTAATTTATCTTTTAATAATTAAATTGTAATATACTTAGTTAAGAATACATTTCATAGGGGTATAAGTGTAAAATTTTCATAGTAAAAGGAATATAAATATTTAATTATAAAATACATGAAGTACATCCGAAATTGAGTTATATTATAAGAATGTTTAGTGTAATTTATGCTTAGTTTTTTACTCCTAAAGAAAGACAACAATATCCACAAATCAGATATACTCCTTCCGTTCAGAATTGCATGTCCCTTATTTCTTAATTAGATTTTCTCTTTTACTTGTCATTTTTGACATATCAAGGAAGGACAATTTTTATTTTTCTATTTTACCCTTAACATTAATTGTTTATTCTCCAAATTAATTTCAAACACAATAATAACCATCAATTAATTAATAAGGGCACTATAATAAATAGCCATGTTAATAATTATTTTCTTAATTAGTGTGCCAAGTCAAAAAGTAACAAGTAAAAGTGAACGGAGAGAGTAGCATAATTCTTAAATATTTGTCACTTCCTTAGTCTTAAACTAAGTGTACGTGCGATATTTGAATAATAGATAAGGAAGATAATAGACATTTGCTAGAGGAAATTTTTGTATTAATGAGAATTTGCTTGATTTTGCTTGATGAGTTACAAATGAAGGACCCCTATATTACTAGCCATCTACGGGCTAGTGAATAATATTGTTAAACATGTCCATTCCCTCAATATTTATAATTAAATTTTCTTTCTAACTCAGAATGGAAAAATTACTTAGGTGAATATCTTTTAATAAATAATTACTGTTTTTAGTAATATTTTTTATTTATTACAATTTATAATAATACATAGCAATACTATGATAAATCTGCATTATGTATTAAAAGTGAATTATGCATGCAATATAAATGTATTATAAGTATTTTAAAATGTATTATACTTGTTTGGTAAGAAATTGACACAATGTATTATACATGTATTAAAGTATATATGTGATAAATGTATTATTCATGAATAAAACTTGTATTATATGTGTTTTATAAATTATTCTATGCAATATGTATTAAAATTGTATTATAAATATATTATAAAGTGTCCAGTGGAAAAAAATATGCTATTGCTATAAATGGTAAATATTTTCTTAATATTATATATCTATGTAAGTTTCCCTAGAAGAATTCTCCACAAGGCTAAAAAGTCTTAAAGACTTTCCTAGCAAATTCATAGTATTCTAGGGTCTTTCAATTTTTTTTTCATATTTCTTAAGAGGTGTGTCCAAGTTAAAAATATCACGTGTTTTGAAATGAAAAAAGTATTAAATAAAATTTAAAAATACTTTCTCTATTCTTATACACTCTACCAATAATATTTAATTCTCCCGGCGTGCAACACAACGACGGTCAAGTTATTCCAACAAAAAATTGATATATATATATATATATACTATATATATATATTATATATATATATATATATATATATATATATATATATATATTTCAACAAGAAAAAAGTAGTCTCAAGTCAAGTCAATTAACTTATTCAATTTCCATCTATTTTATTCCAAATAAAGATAATGATCATCATATATATAGTACGTACCGTAGTAATTGATGTTAAAAAATGTGGAGAGTGTGTGAAGAAAATGTAGTCTTAAGGCGTCCACATTTATGGAATTTAAGAGATGGTTGATAAATCCTGGAGTTATTTCATTCTAAGACATGATGACCTCTTTGGTCAAAGAATGATAAGGACAATATAATATACCAGGGTCGTTTAGTTGAGAACAAGTTATTTTGGAATAATTAATTTTAGAATTAGTTATTTAGGGATTAATTATCTCATCATATATATAGAATAACTTATTTCGTTACTATGATATAAATGGTGGAATAAATAATCCCAAGACTAACTAATAGCTACAATCAAACACATGATAAAATAATTCTGCATATTATCCCGGAACTATTATACCTTATACCTCATACCAAACGACCTCTAATAGTAAGACAAAAAACATTGCTACTTGGTAATTACTATTCACTTCTTCTGTTTCAAATTATCTGTTTGTGATTTTTTTATTTTAAATTATTTATCATTTTAAAAGTTCAAGATTAAATTATTTATTCTTTTTCATTTTATCCTTAGTATTCTCTCTTGTTCAGATTAAATAAATTTTTGAGATATGACACACCTCTTAAAAAAGTTAGTTAATGACATAATCAAAGGGTAATTTTGGAGAGAAAATACAGTAATTAATATCTTTAGACTTTGAAAAAAAAAATCATTTTGGACCATAGAAAAAGTACCATATTTCAGTTATTTTGGACATCAGGGAGTAATAATTATTTTTGAAAACTACAAACATCTCAATATAGTAAATATTTAATAAGAAAATTATATCTTAAAACATAAATGAGGATAAAGCAGTAAACAAAACCTCTTAATTAAGTATTTTTTTAACGAGCGTATAAAAGAGAAATACGATAAATAATTTGGAACGGAGGGAGTACTACTTAAATTATGGTGAAGTGGTATGTTGCTTTTCTATTTTTAATCAGAAGTTTCAACTTATAAAGTGATCGTGTTTGGTAGGAAATTTTGCCTAGTTCACCAAAAAATATTTTAATCGCTTTGGCGGGACACTCTCCTTCTGATGAAATACCATATTAGACTCCTCACACTATTTAATATACTAACTTTTGGACACGTACATTTAATAGTACAAATACTTTAAAATTATGCAAATACTATTGAAATATGTTTGTGATGAGTTACACTAAATTTAAAGGAAAAAAAAAATACAAATTCAAATTGATGAATGGTGAGTCATTCAACCAACTTAGTTATTGAACGTAAGATGATTAATTAGATATCATTTGAACATCCAATTTTTATTATGTCAATATGACTGTCATATTGATATTCAACTTAACAATGTTCTTTTTATTTTATTGTTATTTCAACGACATATAACTTACACGTGAATATGAGTACGTAACATTAATTATAATTACAAATATTTCATATGTAGAAGTTCTTGCCTTGTTTTAATTAAGAAACAATAGTCTTCTTCCTTATACAATCAACATAACAAGAAATTGTCATCCAATAAAAATAGTATTTTGCATAAGCTGTACAAAAATTTAATCAACATGTGTATTTCGTAGAATGGCTAGTATACCATTCTTAATTTCATGGTGTAAAGCTATTAAAAAAAGTAGTAATTGTTTGTTACAACTTACAAAGATATTTAATAGTTAATAGTACATCAAAAGGTTTTATTAATATCATACTTGCATGTACATGGATCCCTTGTCTGATTCAAATTATGACTCTTTTCATTCGTAAAAAAAATTGACAAAAGAATATTAGTTAGAAGATAGTCTGGTACATAAAGAATTTCGTATTCACATATAAAATATCTCGTGTTCAATTAATCAACTATAATTAATTGTTTAATTTTTTTTCTCAAGGTTACATGAACTTTTATATGTAATGTATACAATATATATCAATCAACCATACAAGCAGGGGGAAAAGAGGTTATTCCAACTTTAATTTTAACACTTGCAAAGTAGGTAAATAAAATCAAAAGACCAACCAGACATTGGTCTTGACCAATACACCAATTAATAATAAACATTAGTACACATTTTACATCGACAACAAAATATAGTAACACAAGAATAAGGATATTTTCTCGATCATGAAGGTATTGAATTTCTCGACACACCTCTATAAAGAGTCTGGATCTTCAGCATGAGTTGGATTTTTAGAAGAACGAGCCATAAATGCTCTAATCATAGGCTTAACTTTCTCCACAGTCTTAATTATTCCCAAAAACATGAACCTATAAAGTATCACCATTCCAAATACTATTGCAACATCCACCCA
Organism: Jaltomata sinuosa; assembly: GCA_003996215.1. NCBI lineage: Eukaryota > Viridiplantae > Streptophyta > Magnoliopsida > Solanales > Solanaceae > Jaltomata > Jaltomata sinuosa. The sequence continues at coordinate 458,862 of QJPP01007186.1, read as the reverse complement.
TTTTGAATATCCCATTTGCACTTGCCATACATTTCTCAATATTTCATCACCACTAATTATGGATGGCCCTCCAATTTGCTCATTAGGGAAATTCAATCCCAAGAATTCATTCTTGTAGAACCCTTGATTTGCATATTTGTGAAATGCAATGTAATACATTGGGTACTTCCAAAATGGATTAGGAAGATCATTAGGCAATCTGAAAAAACCTCCATTAAGCATCATAACACCTTGAATTCCAGCTCCTGTTATCAAGAGCGATAAAATTAGTACATGAAAAATATGACCTGCTAAAATTCAGTCCAACCCGTCCATTTACCTGTTATGATTCCCATGAGGAAGTCAGGGACAATGCTTGCCACAATCATCATTAGGCTTTCGACTAACATCATCGTTGCAAATAACATTAGTGCAAAATAGGCAAAGTGATCGAACCCCTTTTGTAATCCGACGAGGTAATAAGCCATAGCGCCAGGTACTACTGAGATTAATACAAGGTAAGGAATCGAAGAAAATGTATTTCCCACCACATATGCAGCCACACCATAGTGTCCATTTAGTCTTTCTCTAGTGAAAATCTAGACAAAAAAAAAGACATATATATAAGTATTTTATGTTATATAAATGGATAAATTATTATATAGAGATAGTTAACAAGTGCATATACTTTCATATCTTCAACAAAAGAAGGGAATCCACCAATAGCCATAAAGGTTAAGAAGGCAGCAACAAACATCAGCATTGCACCTCTAGCCTGCAAAACATAGCAATTGGAAGAAAGAATTAGCGATGGACAACTTCTGTCATAATCAACAAAAATTTATCGTTAATCCTATTTAATGAGGATTGTGTATATGCTGACGAATATACATATGTTACCTGAATGGAACCATAGTCGTGGCCAATGTCATAAAAAATAGTGCCAACACACAAGCACAAGGCAATGTATATTGCAAAACGAAGCCAGTAATAACCAAGATCGCGATACATGTTCACGAAAGACCTCCTTGTAAGAACCATACACTGAGTTATGAAACCTGCTTGACTTCCTTTCTTTGCCTCTTCTCCTCCACTCTATACATAATAATGTTCGTAAAATTACCAGTTAGTATTATATGTAACATTATTAATACTTATTAAAGAAAAAACATGACTAATATTATACAAAATTAATTACCTGTTGGCAAATTTCCAAAACTCTGCGCTGAACTTGTTGACAACCCTGTGAGGACTTGTATGACTTAACCAAAATGTTGATTGCTTCTGTGGCAGTGGCCTTTCCACTAACTCCTTTTTCAATATCCTAATTAATTAAGATCAAAATAGACAATTAAGCCCTCATCAGTAATTAATTATCTCTAATAATACTATAGTTATTAATTTCTCTGCAAATAATTAGATTTCAAATGAAGAATTAAGAAGATATTGGATAATACTTACAACATCAAAGTCCTTGTTGATAGTCCTTAGGTAGTGATCAGATGGATTCCTCATTGTTGGACATGGAAAACCATTCAAAGCAAAATACTGCAAAAATAAAAAGGTTAGGATCAAAGAATTAATACTCATTAATGCACGAGATGTAGGTATGACACACGAGATGCAACGGCACAAGAGGTGTGCGTACGACGCACGAGATAGATGCACGCAGAACCTAATTTTATTAAATATATTTAAGGCCCCTTATTAAGATTTGGCTTTAGGCCACCAATTTTATTGAGCCGCCCCTGTTCATTAAATCCTAGATTTACTCGTCTTAATGTAGTCATCTAACATAAGAACAAAAAGAACTTAATTTGTATGTAAGAAATGTGATATGTACCTCATTTGCTCCAGAAATGGAACCAAAGTAGACAGTCCTACCAGAGGACAAAAGGGAAAGATTATGAAAAAGTTGAAACACTTCAGTACTTGGCTGATGAATAGAAGCCACAACAGTCCTTCCATCTTGTTTAGCCAATTGTACTATTCTATTCATAACATGATATGAAGCAGCACTATCAAGTCCACTTGTTGGCTCATCAAGAAATAGAAGTTTTGGCCTTTTTAGTATTTCAATACAAATACTAACTCTTCTCTTTTGTCCACCACTTAGCCCTTTAACACTCCATCCACCAATTCTTGTATTCATTGCATCTTGTAATCCCATTTCTCTTATTGTCGCTTCTGCCCTTTCTCTCTTCTCCGATTTCGACATCGAATCGGGTAATTGAAGTTGGGCTGAATAGTAAATTGCTTCTCTCACTGTTAGTGTCGTCATCAATGTGTCATCTTGCGTTACATATGCCTTTTGAAAAGAAAAAAGTAGTACGTTAAATATTGATCATCACAATGTATAGAAGTCAAACTCGAAAAAAAAAGAGTGGTGAGGTATTAGTTATCGTACCGAAGTTCCAAAAGCAAGGGATTGCCTACGACCATTGATGAGGATTTCTCCGGTTTGTCTCGTGTTCGAGTCCAATCTCCCTGCAATATTATTATTATGTCAAAATTTTGGACCATTGATATGGTGTGTTTTCCTATTTATTATTGGACCTTACGCGATATTAATTCAAATTAGTTAGAGCCTCGAAACAGAACCAAATACCTAATTAATAAAAGAAAGAGGTCTCTTTCTGGTGGACTAAAAACATTCTTTTATACCAAACAACAATTTAATAGAAGATTCTCAAGTAGGTGGTGTTTGGAAGTCAAAATATGTGGACCCTTAACCATCCTTATGTAGTATGTGGAGTAGTTCTTAAATAAACCATTTATATAAGACACAATAAAATAATTTTAAGCAGAATAGCCTAATATTAACCGATTATTACTTTTTTAAACATTTTAAAAAAAATAAAATAGAAAAGTAAGATGCATAAATTGAAACTAAGAAAATATGTTTATTAGGAAAATTTATTCTTCTTTTAAAATATGTTTTACGGACTAGATCGACCAATTCCTATAGCATAAAAATAATCGCATAGGGACATAAACAGGTACGATAGTTTAGTCTCTCTATCTCTTACTAGAATATCAGTTCGAGCCTCAAGAATAAAAAAAAAATCGGCAGGAGAAGCTTTTTACCCCCGAGGCTTATTTGAATGCACATATTTAATTTATTTGGAGCTATTAAAGCGAGATTTACTTTTTGGGGAATATGAGCCGAAGCAATGACAAGAATATTTCTAGTAGAACATCTTTCACAATCCCTGGAGAGATGGTTCACTAATTATAAACCAAGGGATAAGTCATTCGACTCATTCACATCCAAATGATGAATGTTTGGAATCCATATTATGCAAGGAGACATTGCTTTTGCTAATTCGAATTGAAGGGTAATATACTGATATATATATATATATTCACAGTTAGCCAGGCCGATATATATGATGTAAATTTAGATTTATCAGCCCAATAAACTTCGAATATCAGATGACTAAACCGAAAAAGGAAAACAATATTAGTAAAAAGAATACCTGCTAGAGTATCAAGAAGAGTGGATTTGCCACAACCAGAAGGACCCATAATTGCCAAAACTTCACCAGGTTGTACATAACCAGTAAGCCCTTGCAATATAGCCCTCCTCCCAGTTTTCTTGTCAGGCACAGTCACCCACAAGTCCTTCCATGTCAAATAAATTCCTTCATTAAACTTCTTTCCACTCAAGGGCACATCATCATCATATGCAAAATGATTAGTACTAGTAGGAACACTAATATGTGGAGGGGCTTCATAGTAATTTTCCATCTCTAAAGACCTTTTAATTTCAGAATCAACCCTTAGAGATGGTGCTTCAATTGAACCAACATGAGGTGCTGGACTAGTAGGACTACTAAATGGGAAATTTTTGGTTGGATTAATGTTGCTAAAAGAAATGTCTTCTTCAGAGCTAACACTTTGATCTGTCTCTGATTCGTGACGTCTATGAGGTGATCTATTCGGACTAGGTGTCCATCGCGGAACATTATTAGCTTGTAACTCCATATTGCTTCGCGCTCTGTGTGTGATTTTGTGCTAGTTGTTGGTATTCGATATTGGAAAGAAGAGAAAAATAGAGTTAATGTATGGAAGAGAGGGGAAAGATGGTACATATTTATAGTGGCAATAAGGAAGGTGTTGGGAAATTTAGAGTAATGATCTAACTAGCTAGTTGTACAAAATAGTATTTAACAAATAAAATAGACTAGATTGACTTCCAACAAGGTAAGGAATTAATTAAGGTTAATTAGTAGGAACAAATGTGTATTAGTATATTCAAAGAAATGAGATAATTTTTGGATTATAGTTTTTGGACTTCGTTTACTATTTCCTCTCTAGTGATAATGATCAAAGACTTAATCTTCTCAATTGTATGAAAAGAGAATTCCTTTTAGCATCTTCACTTTGGATTTATCGGTTTCTAAATTAATTTATGTTTGTTTTATTTGTTTGCTCCTTACTTTGTAGTTATAAGTTATTAATAGCATAAGCAGAAGTGGGTTCAAAATTTTGAATTTATAGATTTTGTATTTTAAAAAGATAATTTATTAGGTTTTGAATAAATTATTTTACTACCGAAAAAAATGGAAATTTTCGAACTTCCGTTGGAAATACTCTATTGCCGACGGTAACGTCCGCCGATATTCGCATTTTTTTTATATTCTTATGTTTAATTCAAGAGCATACAATTGTCAACCGTAAATAATTACATGAATTATTCAATTCATCTTAATGAAATGCAGGAATGTATACCCTAGACAATGGAAAAAGTCTTACACGATGTGTTGTGTATGTCTCAAACGAATCACATTCCTTATCCTAAGGAGGCAGTTAAAAAGAAATGCCGAAAAAGATATCCGTATCATAAAAAATTTCCAACCACCAATGATACTGTATTTATATATATATATATTCAAAAAAATCCTTAATATAAATTTAAACTTTTAGTTAAAATTATTGAATTTTGTGATCATCGGAAATATGATAAGACGATTATTATTTACCAGATATTTCGAGTTCAAGCCATCAAAATAAACCATTTCCTCAACAGGAAGCACTTTACTCAACGTAGTAGGCCTACCTATTATTCCAAATCAGTCAGACCAACACGCTTTGAATACCAATAATAATAATAAAAATAAAAATTTAAAAAGTTAAGTGGGAGAAAATTAGTAAACCACTGTTGAATAAGCAAATCTAGTGGGGGGATGACTTCCATTAAAAAATGGAAAAAAAGAACAAGTGGAAGAAAAAAAAAACACAATATTTTTTTATTTTTTATTTGGTATCTGGTAACAATATTGAAACTCAATTAATTAGATTCACATTATTTAGGACCCATTCGAAAAAGTGTTCTCTATCAAAGTGTCTTTATACGTACTCAGAACTCGAAATCAAAATCTCTAATTAAAGAAAGAGGAGCCTCATTCTTGGTAGAAGCAGCTTTCTACCAAAGATTCGGTATTCGTTATCTATATTTTTTTATTTTTTTATTTTATATTTTCACTTTTTTTTCTTCATTTATTGTAATGGAAGTCAGCCGCCGCTAGATTCGCGGATTCAACAGCTGGATTTAGAATGAATAGGATCAAATTCTAAATACCTTTTTTTTTTAAAAAAAAACGTTTTATTATATATATTGTTAAAATCTAAATCAAATCATGTTCAAAGTTAAAATGGTAATTATTCAGAATAAGTAAAATTAATATATACTCCATCCGTTTCTAAATAAGTGATTATTTTGTCCTTTTATTTTATTCCTAAATAAATGATCATATTCTTTCAAATTTACCCTTGTTTACATAACCAAAAACCATTAATTAGAAAAAATCACATCAAATGTACAGTAAAATTTAATTAGGAGTAAAGTAGTAAATATACATTTTATTTTTTAGGAGTGAACAATTTCTTAAAGGGTGTGCTCAACCTATAATGATCACTTATTTAGAAACGGATGAGTAACTTTTACATTAGGCACTTAAATTGCATTGAAAGTGTAAAACTTTATTACACAATTAATAAATGAAAGCTAAATCAGAAGACTAAACTTTATTACATTTCTTAAAGGGAGTAGTATTCTTTATTAGTCTTTATTTATGGCTTATTTTTATTTATTATAATTAATATAAAATCGAAGAATTGAATGAAAATTACTAGTACTACATATCTTGGGGACCAAACAGTATTGGTGTAGCTCCTTTTGTCAGCCTCCAAATTTTGATGAACTTATTTATTAGCAGTATTTTTGCAGTTATTTTTAATTAATTAATGTAGAATATAGTTGGCTGTGGTAACTCCACACGTGTGACACTTACGATGGAGGGCGAGACACAAAGAAGAACTGATAAGTTTTTATATTGGCAATTAAGTTTTTGAAGAAAGAGCGTATATGATTGTTAGACGAATCTCATATTGGATCAAGAGATGAAAGTGAAGAGTTACATAAGACGACTTAACATAAGTTCACATGATACGTACACTTCTGACTTTGATGATGATCGATGTAGCCTATAACAGATAAGTCTGTGAAATCTATTGGGCTAAAACAAATAATATGTGACATAAGCTTGGATCGTGACACCAAACAGTCTGAGCTTGTCCCAATGCAGTAATTTCCGAGTCAAGCCGAATAAAGAAGAAGGGTTAATACAGTAAAATTCTAGTTAGTTCATGATGAATTATTATATTTTTCTAATCTCAAGTAATAACTTGTATTCTATTTGTCATGTATAGCGGCGAATTCAGAAAATTCGTTAATAATGTTTAAGGTTTGATATATGAAAAATAATTTTGGCGTCTATATTTAGTATAATTTTCGATACACATATATAATTTTTCAATGAAGGTTGTTCGAACGGTCATGCTGTATTACATGTGGTTACGCTACTGGTCATATATATGTTGTAAAGGTGTGAGGTGACTTTGATCTCTGTCGACTTAATAGTTAGCTATTAGAAATAGCATATTTTTATTTATTCAATTTTGTCTATACGTCTTTTCACGTGCAGATTTCATTCTTTTATTGATCAAACACGTAAAAATTCTTTTGAAATATTGATCACAAGAGAGACTCGAATCTATAACTTATGTCTGCTCTAATATCATATTTATGAAGTGTACGATCAAATCATCTTATCTAAAAATTTAAATTATTCGAGAGCATACACATTTCTTTGCATTAAATGTAAAACCATAATGAATTCGCTTTGAATTTTTTTCTTCTTCTTCTTCTCTCGTGGGCTGATAGTTAGCAGCCTTCGTTTTCGTTTGAATGATACTTTTACTTTTGTGTGGAAATGACTACTCCCTCCATTTCAAAATAGTTATCGTGATTCATTTTTCGAGAGTTAATTTGATTAATTTTTAAAACTAAATTAGATTAGGTCAATTCAATATTTTAAATTAAAATTTGGATATTCAAAAACTATACAGAAAGTACTATAAGTTGTAATTTTTCTCATGACATCAATATGATGAAAAAATACATCTTAAAATATTGATCAAAATTTATATTGTTTGACTCTCTAAAAAAAACTGTGACAAGTATTTTGGAACGAAGGAAACATAAGATTAGATGTTAATTTGACCTTAACGATGATAGTTTAAATTCTATGATAGTCACTATATTTAGTACTATAGCAAATAAGAGATTTGGTTGTTAGACTTTGTTTTATTCTTTTGCGTTTTACGATTTATCTTCTAAAGTAAACTTTTTTATGTGAATTTAAATTAGTCGATCTAAGTATCGGACACAGTTGGAAAACCAAAAGCAAAACATCATTTACTCCAAGAAGCTTCGATTTGTATAATGTTTTGTTGACCAAACTTTAATTATAATCATGCCTCACGCAGTGGAATAACTTGTGGTCCTTCTAAAGAAAAAGAATATACGTTCATGATCATATTGGAAATTATAAAAAGTAATAATGAGAATATTCAACCAAAAATATTATATACATAGTGGAGAAGAATAATTATACTAGTGAATTAATTATGTATAATTATTTTAGGTGAAGGATGGTCCGATGCATATTTTTCGTCAAAAAATTATGTAGTATACGAAATATAAATATTAATTAGTATGAGTGTATATTAATTTTGCATACCTTTAATATAATTGAGCAAAATATTTACATATTATTCGCCACATTTTTAGCTCCGCTACTAAATATTGCTGATTTAGTCATGTAAAAAACAATTATAAGTCTTAGTTTCTAAGTCATAGTATACCAAGTGGGGGAAATTAAAGGTCCCCCTAATAATTCCTTAGGCATATCTTTAGTGTTCAATGAATCTAATTTCTTCCTTTCCCAAGTAAGAAAAAAAATTCAACAATGGAGGTAACGTAATAATATGAACAGTTGGAGGTGTTTGATACATAATATAATTAAGTAATTAAATATTTTTTTTATATATAATTTAAATTTTTAGATGAGATAGTCATACTTCTTAATATGATATCAAATAAGCAGAGGTCCTGAATTCATGTCTCACCGTCACCTATTATTAAAATTAAAATTTTTTTTACGTATTTGATCCATGAAAAAATTTAGGTTCATAACATGTGAAGGGGAACATCGAGACAAAGCATACTTAGGTAAAGAAAAATGTGGTCGTAGTAATAATTTATACTTTTAGATGAGATGATCACAACAAGCACGATTAATTTCTAAGTCATAGTATATATACCAAGTGGGGGAAAGGCCCCCCTAATTCCTTAGACATATCTTTATATAAGTTCAATGAATCTTTCTTCCTCTCCCAAGTAAGAAAAAAATTCAACAATGGAGGTAACGTAATAATACGAACAGTTGGTGATTGTTGATACATAATATAATTAAGTAATTAAATGTATTTTTTTATATATAATTTAAGCTTTTAGATGAAATATAATTATACTTTTTAATGTGGTATAAGAGTAATTAGTAGAGGTCCTGAGTTCGTGTTTCACCACCAACTATTATCAAAATTAAGATTTTTTACATATTTGATCCATGAAAAAAATTTAAGCCCGCATGTGAAGGAATGCGTCGAGACAAAACATACTTAAGTTATTAAAAGTGTGCTCGTAGTAATTTCTTATACTTTTAGATGAGATAATGATCAACTTGTCTAATTCAGCTCGTCAATTCTCTAATAGAATTTTTATTATCAGTTTTTTTAATTAGTTATTGTATGTTATTTGCCTTATTTACTATTAAAAATTGCAATATTATTTTTCCCTTTAGAAGATTTGTTAATATAAAATATTTTTTACACTATTCTCGTTTGGTTGAAGAATAAATTATCCCGGGATAATTTATCTTGGGCGAGATTGTTATTTCACTGTTAATATGAAATAAAGATAACATACAATCCTAAGATAAGTTATGTTGCAATTATATTCCAATCAAATATAGAATAAACTCATCTTAAAATTAATTTTATAATTAATTATTCTTTATACCTCATACCAAATACCAAAGGATAAGTTGAATTCATTCAACAAAATACAGCAATGATGGTATCCTCAAATAACCATAAACTCCTAACATGGATTGACATTAAATGTCAAAATACTCTCTCCGTCCATCTTTACTTGTCCACTATACTAAAAATAGATGTCCAGTAATTTTTGTCCAATTTATGAAATCAAGAGATAATTTTACACTTAGTTCCTAATTTACCCTTATCATCAATTATAGTTATTTCCCTATTACATTTTTCAAGACATTGTATTTATTATAATCAAAGAGTGATATGATAAAATTACCCTTCTATTTATGATTTCTTAAGAAGTGTGTAAGGTCAATAGTGGACAAATATTATTGGACGGAGGGAGTATCTGGTTTCATAATTAATTCATGAATTCAGTTAAATAAAAAAAAAAGGAAAAACATTAATACCCAAATGCCTACGTCATTGCGGGTGTCATATACTCTTATGAATTAGTAGTAGCAAGTAAAATGAGAATCTACACTATTAAAAATGTTTCCGTGAGTATTTTCATTGATATTTTGATTGGATCAGTGCAAAAAAAGAATTAGTAATATTTTCATACGTAAAAATTAGAAAATTTCTCACTTTCAATGAGAATTTATTTTTCACCATGCATTTTCTCATTAAGTTGGTTCAGTGACAAATGAGCAAGAAATCATGTTTTACAGCATAAATTTTTCACTGATTCACGGTGAGTTTTTTTTTTTTTTTTAATACTGTTAATATATATTTTCTATTCCTAATTGTTGTTTCTTCGAAAAAAGATTGGAACTAGGGTTTACCTTCTTCTTCTTTTTTTACTCGAATTATTGGCATCAGCAGTATTTCTTGACTTTAATAATGAAATAGCAAATGGTAAGGTTCCCTTTGATTTAATCTACTTTTATTTTATATTCACTACTTTACAAAATAGAAAAAGTTAGATTCCTTTTTGTTTTTAGTAATTCTCCTTATATAGGACTTGACTTCATTTTATTTCCCCACTATATATGTAGACTTTGACTTTGTATTGTGAAATTAATGGTCACTTGATTCCTCCAAATGATATGTAAACATTGGTTTATAATTATTTTATTGTTTATGTCGTTTTATTTAAGCCACTCTTGTTCCGATATTGTAAAAACCTAGTTATTCTTATGCTACTAGGGTACAAAACACTTAAAATATGCTCAAGTGATCATAAATTCCTAAGAAATTATCTCATTCGTCTCAATCTATTATCTTGTCTTACTTTTTAAATCCGTTTAAAAAAAATTAGAATATCACTTTTTATATTCGGTAATTCTTTAATTTCAATATCCACATATCATGTGCATATAAGGCTATCAATTAATTCAAAGAATATTTTGGTACATTATATACATCTTTCGAATAGCGATATTATCTATCTTTTTCTTGAGATGCGGTTCAAACATCCCTTGCATGTTTGATTATAATCTGAAAATGACTATTCGATTGGAGACTTTAGGTCCTAGTTAACATCCACATTGACTTGTACCACAAGTATGAGCATCTTTTTTGGTTGTTATATAATGAGATGTTATTATGGAGAACATATAATATAACGTAATATGAAAGTCAGTTTTTAAAAATAGATAAACTCCCTTCATCTTAATTTATGTGGTATTTTTTAAATTTTGAGATTCAAACAAGTTTTTCTTTGACTGTAACTATATATATATTTTTTAAATATTTTGAATTATCAATTATTGTGACTTATATTACTATTTATATATTTTTCAAATATGTAATTTTATTTCAAAAAAAATTAAGATTTCATGCTCAAATTATGGGTCAAAGTTAAATTATTTGACGCTCAAAATTCGAAAAGTGTCATATAAATTGAGACGAAAGAAATAGCTATTATAGTAAAATGTTATTATAAAAAATTACTATTAAAGAAAGGATTGTCCGTAAAAGAATTAATTCTTTTTTTGAGAGACTCATATATAGGGAAAGTGGAAGTATACATGAGATTTGAATTCAATGTACAGTATCTAGCTAGCTAGGTTAGATGTAAATCATATTTAACTTGTTAACTACTTTACCCCTAATTAAATATTTGTTAGCACTTGATTAATTATTACTCATGTATAAATAGGTCTAGTGGCATAAATATTGACTTTTGACTTGGTCTTGATGGGATCAAAGGACATACCAAAGATTCTTTTTAGGAAACTATATAACAAGGCATTAAATTATGATTTTTAAAAAGAGTGAATATCAAAAATACATTTAAATTATTAAGTTTCACACCTAAAGTATTGGAAGTGTAAGTTTCATATCTAAATTATTACTGCTCATTAGTTTGAGAAACATACCTCAACTAATATGTGATGATGTGTGTACTACACTCTCCCTTTTATTTAAAAAATTCTGTCACGTGGCACTTCACTGAATTTTTTTTCAACCTTGACAAAAATTAAATAAATTATTAGTATTAGGTTAAAGATTAAATAGTCATCGTGTTGAGAAATAATGAAGAAGAAGGAGAGAGTTTAAGGTAAAATCAATTGAAATTTTAAAAAAAAGTAGTATCAGCTAAAAATAAATAAAAATATGTCATGTCATCAGAATATTTCTAAATGTGTTTGTATACAAACACTTAGTCGGTCCAGTCAACATTGAGGTGTGTTTCTCAAACTAATGAGTGATAATTTAGGTATCAAACTCACACTTTCAATACTTTAGGTATGAAATTCAAAAAAAAGAGTATAGTTTAGGTGTGTTTTTGATACTTTACTTTTTTTAAATGGAATTTTTATAATATATAATGGCTCATCAAATAATAGTCAACAAATGTATATTGATATATAATTTGTATATATTAAGTTAGTGAATATAATTATTTTTTAATCAAACAACTAAATGTGTTAAAAGCCCTTTTAAAAATGTATGTAAAAGGCCAAAAAAAAAACTGTATAATTTTAAAATTACAATAATAATACGTATTAAGAATACAATGTGTCACACCATTGTGCTTGATTCGTATGATTAGCTGAAAAAGACCATTTAACTTGATGCATTTAATTATAATAAATATAATGGTCCCTTTGTTTGGATAATTCCGAAAGGAACAGATCAAGAAGACAAGAATTTAATTATGTACCAAAATAAATAAATTAGTCAATTGTTTTAAATGGAACAAAATAATGTTACTTACTAAGCATAAGAAAATTTATCGTTAAATATAGAGTAACAATATATAATATAAGTTATAATACAATAAGTATGTAATTATGTTGATAGAACGATTAATAATTATGATAAATTTGTGAATATTCATGAGTAAGGGAATTAAAAGTTCATATTTTAAATAATGAAAAGGTAAATGTGTTTAATTAGATATTACAAGGATTAAAATCGAAATTTTGCAATAACTGAAGGATCAAAAGTACTATTAACCCTAAATCCAACTAAGCATAAGAAAGTTTCGAAACTTCTTCCTCCTTTCTCCAAAATTCATTTTTTTTCCTTCTACAAGTAATAAAGTAGAAATATTTATTTTAGTCCTTTTGTATTCATTGTTTGAACAATTCCATCCTCCTCAACCCTATTATAAGACCAATATGACAAATCCTAAAATAAAGTATACTTTGTTTGAAGATTTTTTTTTTAAATTTCTCCTTCGGTATCCGATATCCTCTATCCTCATCGAGATTTCACTGAATTCGCATATTGCAAGACTAATTTTTTAGGACAATGCTCCTAATTAACAAGATTATTTCTATTCCCAGGAGTTCAAACCTGAGACCTTTGGTTAAGACCGCATGAATTCCGAACCATCCCATCACAACTCAAGTTGGTTGTCTTGTTTGAAGACTTGATCCTCCTTCACTCACGTAAAAACCAAACAATTCATGTAATCCTAGAATAAAGCATACTTTATAATTTATTTAAATACTTGATCCCCCTTCACCCAATTAATATAACCAAAACATACCCATCAAGGAATAAACTTTACTATAAACATGCCCTCAAAGTACTATCATGATGATGCAATGCTTAAACAAATTGAAATAGCCGGCCGGTCTTTTTTAATGTTTGAAGTCATTAAAAGGGCACTCTGATAAACAAAGTATTATGCATTAGCAGAATTCGAGAAGAGCCGCACCCCAAAGAATTTGAAGTCATTATTTTATGAATAATAATAAGAAAAAAAATTATATTAAAAATTTAAATAAAGAGTCGAGGTTTAAGTTTGTGCTTGTAAAAAGAAAGACCAAGGAGATTGAACAAGAATATTCATCAAAAGCTATCATCTTGGTCTATACAAAAACATTAGGCAAAGGATCTGAAATTTAAACTCGTAGACCAAAAAAATAAATAAATAGAAAGATCGGCTTTATGACTTATTGCAAAAATATTTTTGTAGTTATGTTGACTATTTTCATAGGATATCGGTAAAATATAATATAGGAGATTCGTAAATAAAATATATGAAATTTGCGTATAATTATTTTTTATTTTCAAATTGTGACCGGTTTTAGGAGATCATTTACTCATTATAATCGTCTTTTTAAACCTAAGTGATTCTCATGGTGAATTTGACGTCAAAATTAACATGCATTTGAGACATTTTCGTTCAATAATAATGTATATATATAAAAAAATATATATATAAAGAACACATACTAGTATATAATAATGTGTGATTAGTGGAATTTTGTCTTCATTAATAAATGTATATTTGTTTTGAAAGTTGAAACATACCAATTTATTTAAATATTCCAAGTGTGTGTTTGTAATTCTTTATAAGCTCCATTGCATTTTGACCTAGTCACAGTCTTGACATGCATATATATGTTCCCTTTCAATAATATTACTGAGTGTTTAATAAAAAAACTTTTGCATAATATATTTCATGATTTTTAATGCATCAATACAAATTTGTTTAATGATATATTCAAGTCAATTCAAGCTTTCACTTTCTTCTACTTTTTCCTTTTTTGGAAATTGTGGATGAATACAATGCATGTATTCTGTGGGGTTCAATTTGACCAAGCATTTAATTTCTTTTTTAATCCACATATATCACTATTACAAATAGGTCAAATATTGAGGGTCAAAATTAATAGACTAGACTACATCATAAAATGGTGGATTGATCGAAGAAAATTGACGGACCGTCTCAGTTAAAACCGAGGGACATCCATCAATATCGATTTACATTGAAATACTGGTATAACAATAAAAATAAAGAAAATGACGAACTTTTTTGATTTTTCATAAATTATTAAAAGAGCATGAAATGTAGCAACTTAAAATCAAACTCAAGAATGTACCATGATATTGACCAATTCTACTACTACATCACTCATGTTCTTTAAACAAATACTTCCATTATATTTATTTATACTCTTTAACTACTCTTTCTTTAGTAATGTATAAGTCTTTTTTATATATATAAAATGGGTTGGACCAAGCCTCTTGCTCATATACGTGCTGATTAGTACTGATTTATTTATTTATATACAACCTTAAATTCATATATAAATAAACAAAAATACAACAATCGACGAACTCCCTCGATTTTTCATAAATTATTAAAAAAGCATGAAATATAGCAACTTAAAATCAAACTCAAGAATGTATTATGACATTGACCAATACTACCACTAGATCATTTATATTCTTTGAACAAATACTTTCATTATTTTTATTTATATTCCTTAACTGCAATTTTACTTTTTCGTAGTTAGTAATGTAGTAAGTCTTATTTTATACTATATAAAATAGGTTGGACCAAGCCTCTTGCTCGTATACGTACCTGCTGGTTAGTATTGATTTATTTATAAAAACAACCTTAAATTCATATGACATAAACAAATTTGTAAAGGGACAAACATTTTGGTGGTTAAGAAATCACAGGATTGTGGAAAATAAATAATAAAAGCAATTACAAGAATCAATAGCCAAGGCCCAAGATGAATAACTCTTAAAACCTAATAATAACTTTTCTCCATGACGGTCAAAATACTTTGAAACAAATAACGTCGTTACAGATAGATTTAACTGTGTTTTTTTAGGAAAAAAAGTCCAAAATGAATGATATTTTTCAATTATGGTCAAACATGTTTGGCTAAGCTCTAAATTAAATTGCAGTCTCTGTGTGTGTTCTATGTTTTCACTTTTTCTGCTTTTTTTTCTTTTTATATTTTCATGGTAGTCAAACCCTTCACTTTTTCTGCTTTTTTTTTCTTTTTTATATTTTCATGGTAGTCAAACCCCATAGTTAGATTTGTGGATTCAACACTGTTTTGTAATCATGACATCTAGACTTTTCAATGAGGAATTTTGTATTAGTTTAATTTATATATAAAAAAATTAAATTTAAAAAATATTGTTATATATATATATATATATATATATATAAATATATAATGTCACTCAATTTTTTTTAAAAATGAAATTTATAATTATAAAAATAAGACAAAAATTACATGTTACAACAACTCAACAATAGTAAAGATTACATGATATAATATAAAAAAAAATTATACTGACATGGATAACTTAAACTCTTGTTGGATAGGAAGTTAATGTGGAAAGGAAATGCCTCACAACAACTCAACATGTAAAGCAATTAAAGTGCTTGAGGGCTAACAAAATAATGTATTGCTCTAGAGAATAAGAGTCGGGATATTTTATAAATGAGGAGGGTCGACTATTTATAGGTTACAATGTTAAGGCTTTGGTCATCAAGAAAGTGTCACTAGAGCCCGAAAGTACTGCAACCTATATCCTTGTACCACACATCTAAATCGTTGGACAGTGCCAGCTAACATTTCTGCACTGTTCAAATCTGTACGAGCTCGTTCGCGCACTTACAGTCTGACACTTTTGTCCCTTCTTTCACGTCATTAAATGATTCTTATTTTGTATGAGATGGTATCTCTATTATCGTTATCTCAAAAAAGGCCTTCTAAGGCTTCGTGCTTTCGTCATACCTTACCACACTATTAATTAACTTACAAGTTACAAATACAAAGTAAGGAACTAAAAAAAGGTTTAAAAAACAAAAAATAAATTAAAAAAATGAAGATGCCAAGCAATTTCATTTTCACACAATTATCCAGAAGAGGTTTAATAACACATTTATTTCTTACCACTTGAGGAAATAATAAATGAAGACCTACAGAGTATACATTTATTTCTTAGATTTCATTCCTTGGAAGTCAATAGAATACAAACATTTCAGTAGCTAAGATATAAAACAGATATTGGGCACTCTTCTTCCGGACTACTTTATCTATAGTGTTTATTAAAAATAAATAGTCCAAAATAGATGTTATTTTTAAAAATCAAGATATAATTGAGTACGTTTTTTTATTTTGCTTCTAGTAATAATTATTCTTGAAAGTAATAAACGTTGAGTAATTAACATGGAAAACCTAAGTAAAAATCACATATACATACTCTAATATTGTAATTGCTTAGTTTAACTCCTTTTTTATTTATTGAAAAGAGAATACTTATTGAAGAAAGATAAATATTTTAAATGACTAAACATAATAAGAGTATAATAGTACTCGATCAGAACACATAATTTCTGAAGGCGCGTGTAAATAAAAAACATGACAAATAAAGTGATCAAAAGAGAGTAATTATTTAATTTTATTCAACTGTTTTATAGTACAAGTGTGCAACTAGATAGTAGATAATATTTACTCAACTTCCCAACCATCTTTTTTTTTGCCATTATAAATATCAACCATCATTCCACTCTCTTCCATGCATTATCTTAACATACATATATAATCTAAGCTATTTCTCTATACCTTTCTCTCTCTCCTAATTCTTCCTATACAAATTCCGATATTAACTAGCACAAAATCACGCACAGACATAAGCAAATGGAGTTACAATCTAACCATGTTCCGAGATGGACACCTAGTCCCAATAGATCACCTCATAGACGTCACGAATCAGAGACAAATCAAAGCGTTACTTCGGAATTAGATATTCCATTTAACAACATTAATCCAACCAAAAATTTCCCATTTAGTGGTACTACTAGTAGTAGTACACCAACTTATGTTGGTTCAATTGATGCACCATCTCTTAGGGTTGATGATTCTGAAATAAAAAGGTCTTTAGAGATGGAAAATTACTATGAAGCCCCTCCACAAATTAGTGTTCCTTTGAGTGGAAAGAAGTTTAATGAAGGAATTTATTTAACATGGAAGGACTTATGGGTAAATGTGCCTGACAAGAAAACTGGGAGGAGGGCTATTTTGCAAGGGCTTACTGGTTATGTACAACCTGGTGAAGTTTTGGCAATTATGGGTCCTTCTGGTTGTGGCAAATCCACTCTTCTTGATACTCTAGCAGGTATTCTTTTTCGATCTAATTATCTGATATTCAAAATTTACTGGATCGATATATTAATCAAAAAATTTTGTGATTATTTTGTTACTTGGTGGTGTTTGATCTAGTCCTTAAAACATTAAAAAAGAAATATTATCGAATTTAGTGACGAATACCCTTTCCTAATGAATAAAATATTTATTTCGCTCTAATTCATGTGTCTTATATTTCTTTTTAATTTGTTTAAAAGATAATTTGTTCAAACAGTATTTGGTAAAAATTAGAACATTGTGCTTAAAATTATTGTCTTGTGGTACATACATACTACAAGGATGGCTAAAAGCCTGTTTGGATTTGCTTAAAAAAAGTAGCTTTTAAGCAATATGATTAAAAGCTGAAAATAAGTGCTTATAAATAAGTAGATAACTGTTTGAATAAAAAGTGCTGAAATTAAAGAAAAAAGTTATTATGTGTTTGGTAAACAAGTGGTGTTAAACACTTTTTTGTTGTTGGAGAAAGGAAAAGATGGAGAAGCGGGATGAGAATGAGAGAAAAGAGAGTACTTTCATATATTTTAGAGCTGAAAAGTGAGGGTAGTGTTTAAATTTGGGAAAAATATAAGGGATAAAAAGATAATGTATTGATCAAACTTAAAAAGAATTTTAAGCTAAAAGCAAAAACTAGGAGGTTCCAGCTTTTAACTTTTAGCTTTTTTTAATCAATTTTTAGCTTTTTTTAATTATTTTTCTATTTTACCAAATATTCAATTACTTTAAAAAAGTGATTAAAATCTGATTTAACCTGATTAAAATGTAAGTGGTCCGAAGAATTTGACCTCAAAGCACCACCAAGTGAAAGAAAAGACAAGGAAAAAGAATGTTCCCCTAGAAAGAGACTTATTAAAGGAGCAAACGTTTCTTATTATTTTATATATTCCGGATCTCAAACACTAATTAAAAATTTAAAAACTATATTCGTTCCACCATAAATTTAAATGGTACTCCCTCCGTTTCTAAACGAGTAATTTTTTAGCCTTTTTATTTTATTCCTAAATAAGTTATTCCCTGTGTTTCAATTTGTTTGGTCTATTTTGACTTGACACGGAATTTAAAAAAGTAAAGAACACTTTTGAATCTTGTGATCTTAAATTAAGATATGTCAAATGTACTAAAATGTCCTTTAATCTTGTGGTCTTAAACATGTCAAGTGAAAAGTTGGAATTGAAGAGTTGCTAAAAAAGGAAAAAAGACATTCTTTTTTAAACGTACTAAAAAAGAAAAATAGGTCAAACAAATTGAAACGGGGGAAGTATCTTTTTTTGGATAATCAAAAAGACATTAATGATGTGGACTATGTTTGTGATCTGAGGTGGCATCCATGTTGCAGGTCTTGTCCTAGTTGGACGGCCACGTGTACGCCATGTCATCAAGTTAAATGGGGTGTTAAGTTGGAGGGTATTTGTGGTCCAAAATACTAAAGGCAAGGGTATTTTTGAGTCAAAAATGAAACGGATGGTATATTTGCTCTATTTCAAATAGTTCGAGGGTAGTTTTGGCCCTTTTCCGTTCTAAGAATGATGAGTTTCTTGAGGAATATACCCAAACTAAAAAGATCACTTGTTTAATAACGAAAGGAGTACTAAAATAGACCCTGGTGGTTGGTAACCTATCTATGCATATAAAAAATATGTATACACAAAAAAAAAATCCTATAAAATAGAGGGGAAAAACAAGAAATGTAGTTTGAAAAACTGATTATAAGCTTTAATTAATATTATTGCAGGGAGATTGGACTCGAACACGAGACAAACCGGAGAAATCCTCATCAATGGTCGTAGGCAATCCCTTGCTTTTGGAACTTCGGTACGATAACTAATATCTCACCATTCTTTTTTTTTCGACTTTGACTTCTATACACTATCATGATCAATATTTAAGGTACTATTTTTTTTTCTTTTTCAAAAGGCATATGTAACGCAAGATGACACGTTGATGACGACACTAACAGTGAGAGAAGCAATTTACTATTCAGCCCAACTTCAATTACCCGATTCGATGTCGAAATCGGAGAAGAGAGAAAGGGCAGAAGCGACAATAAGAGAAATGGGATTACAAGATGCAATGAATACAAGAATTGGTGGTTGGAGTGTTAAAGGGCTAAGTGGTGGACAAAAGAGAAGAGTTAGTATTTGTATTGAAATACTAAAAAGGCCAAAACTTCTATTTCTTGATGAGCCAACAAGTGGACTTGATAGTGCTGCTTCATATCATGTTATGAATAGAATAGTACAATTGGCTAAACAAGATGGAAGGACTGTTGTGGCTTCTATTCATCAGCCAAGTACTGAAGTGTTTCAACTTTTTCATAATCTTTGCCTTTTGTCCTCTGGTAGGACTGTCTACTTTGGTTCCATTTCTGGAGCAAATGAGGTACATATCACATTTCTTACATACAAATTAAATTCTTTTTGTTCTTATGTTAGATGACTACATTAAGACGAGTAAATCTAGGATTTAATAAACGTGGGCGGCTCAATAAAATTGATGGCCTAAAGCCAAATCTTAATAAGGGGCCTTAAATATATTTAATAAAATTAGGTTCTGCGTGCATCTATCTCGTGCGTCGTACGCACACCTCTTGTGCCGTTGCATCTCGTGTGTCATACCTACATCTCGTGCATTAATGAGTATTAATTCTTTGATCCTAACCTTTTTATTTTTGCAGTATTTTGCTTTGAATGGTTTTCCATGTCCAACAATGAGGAATCCATCTGATCACTACCTAAGGACTATCAACAAGGACTTTGATGTTGTAAGTATTATCCAATATCTTCTTAATTCTTCATTTGAAATCTAATTATTTGCAGAGAAATTAATAACCATAGTATTATTAGAGATAATTAATTACTGATGAGGGCTTAATTGTCTATTTTGATCATAATTAATTAGGATATTGAAAAAGGAGTTAGTGGAAAGGCAACTGCCACAGAAGCAATCAACATTTTGGTTAAGTCATACAAGTCCTCACAGGGTTGTCAACAAGTTCAGCGCAGAGTTTTGGAAATTTGCCAACAGGTAATTAATTTTGTATAATATTAGTCATGTTTTTTCTTTAATTAGTATTAATAATGGTACATATTATACTAACTGGTAATTTTATGAACATTTAATTTGTGTATAGAGTGGAGGAGAAGAGGCAAAGAAAGGAAGTCAAGCAGGTTTCATAACTCAGTGTATGGTTCTTACAAGGAGGTCTTTCGTGAACATGTATCGCGATCTTGGTTATTACTGGCTTCGTTTTGCAATTTATATTGCCTTGTGCTTGTGTGTTGGCACTATTTTTTATGACATTGGCCACGACTATGGCTCCATTCAGGTAAAAAATATTATTATTCATCGATAATTATCTGATTATGACAAAAGTTATCCGTTGCTAATTCCTGTATTTGATAGCGTAAAATGCAAGTTAATTAGTCTAACAACTTCCTTTCTTCCAATTGCTATGTTTTGCAGGCTAGAGGTGCAATGCTGATGTTTGTTGCTGCCTTCTTAACATTTATGGCCATTGGTGGATTCCCTTCTTTTGTTGAAGATATGAAAGTATATGCACTTGTTAACTATCTCTATATAATAATTTATCCATTTATATATCATAAAATACTTATATATATGTCTTTTTTTTGTCTAGATTTTCACTAGAGAAAGACTAAATGGACACTATGGTGTGGCTGCATATGTGGTGGGAAATACATTTTCTTCGATTCCTTACCTTGTATTAATCTCAGTAGTACCTGGCGCTATGGCTTATTACCTCGTCGGATTACAAAAGGGGTTCGATCACTTTGCCTATTTTGCACTAATGCTATTTGCCACGATGATGTTAGTCGAAAGCTTAATGATGATTGTGGCTAGCATTGTCCCTGACTTCCTCATGGGAATCATAACAGGTAAACGTGTTAGACTGAATTTGCGTGGGGTCATATTTTCATGTACTAATTGTGTCGCTTTTGATAACAGGAGCTGGAATTCAAGGTGTTATGATGCTTAATGGAGGTTTCTTCAGATTGCCTAATGACCTTCCTAACCCATTTTGGAAGTACCCAATGTATTACATTGCATTTCACAAATATGCAAATCAAGGGTTTTACAAGAATGAATTCTTGGGATTGAATTTCCCTAATGAGCAAATTGGAGGGCCATCCATAATTAGTGGTGATGAAATATTGAAAAATGTGTGGCAAGTGCAAATGGGATATTCAAAATGGGTGGATGTTGCAATAGTATTTGGAATGGTGATACTTTATAGGTTCATGTTTTTGGGAATAATTAAGACTGTGGAGAAAGTTAAGCCTATGATTAGAGCATTTATGGCTCGTTCTTCTAAAAATCCAACTCATGCTGAAGATCCAGACTCTTTATAGAGGTGCGTCGAGAAATTCAATACCTTCATGATCGAGAAAATACCCTTATTCTTGTGTTAATTATATATTATGTTGTTGATGTAAAATGTGTACTAAAGTTTATTAGTAATTGTTGTTATTCAAGACCATGTTTGGTTTGTCTTTTAGTTTAATTTACCTACTTTTGCGTGTTTACAAGAAATTGGAGTAATTTGTCTTTTTACTCTAATTGTATGGTTGATTGATATATTATCTAAGAGTTTATTTAAAGGACTTTTTGGTTGTATTGATCAATGTCATTGCCAAAGGACTGATCCCTCCGATTCATTTTACTTGTTATATTTTTTTTTCACGTTACTTAAGAAAATATTAACTAAAAAAATAATGTATCTAAATTATTCTTATTTATTTTAATCTCAATTTAATACTACTTTTTTTCACCACATTTATTGAATAAAAATAAAGGTAAAAATTAATACTTCATCCGTTTCAAAGTAAGTGGTGTTTTCACCTTTCATTTTGTTTCAAAACAAGTAGTGTTTCACAAAATCAAGAAGAACATTTTTTTTCTTCCTATTTTATCCATTATTTAAAATAAATAGAGCTTTACATAATCAAGAAATCATTAAAGAACTACTTCTTTTTCAAGAAATTTGATTAAGAGTAAGTTAGTTAAGTACTTTTTACTTTTTAGGAGTGTACAATTTTCTTAAGGGTGCGTTCAAGCTAAAAACTTTACTTATTTTGAAATGAAGAGATTAGTTAATTATATCTTAATTTAAAATGATAATTATTTTATACCATCTATTTTTAGTAAAGAGGCAAATAAAGTGGACCAGAGGAAATATCCTTAATTGAAAATGTAAATTCAACTTTGGAAAGAACTTAAAAAGTTATAACATGGCAATGGAAAATTGAAATATAAACATGGGGAGGATCCAACTTTTGGTAGTGAGTTCATCTGAACTCAGTACTTTTAATACAAAGCATAGATTTATGTGTAAAAATTTAATAAAACTATAATAATTGAAGATATGAACCCATAACATTAAAAATATAATGGATTAATATTAAGAACCTTAAATGTTGAACCTATAGATTTTAAATCCTGAATCGACCTTTGACTATGTATGAGAATGGATATGGGGGCAAATTGAAGGTGAGAATGAAACAATCAACTTGAAATGTCATTTATAAAACTTGTTTTTCCTACTCCAATTTCAGAAAAGTCATTTCTATTAATTTTTATAAAATTTTAGAAAAATTTACTTTTAAGAATATCTTTAACCAACTAAACATCTAAAACAGGAAAACATATTTTCAGAAACTTTTTCTTTTATACCGAACACACCCTTAAGTTTCTTCTATTTCCTTCCCATTCTTTAACCAAGAGTTTATCATGTCATAGAAGAAAGTACTCTCCCGTCCATTTTTATTGTCACATTTCACTTTACAAAAGTTAATTTGACTAAACTTCAAAGTTAAATTAAAATAGATTAATTTAATATTTAAAATTTAGATGGTCGAATATTATACGAAAAAGGCTATAAGTTGCAATATTTTTCATATTAATATGATGAAACAATATGAAAAATATTGCAACTTATAGCAGTTTTGATCAAAATTCATGCAGTTTGACCTCGAAAAATGAAAGTAACAAGTAAAAGTAGACGAAGAGAGTATCATTTAATTAATTTCTTGGTGAGTAATGTCACCAAAAAAAAAGAATATAAATGTCACATGTCACTAATGGTACGTGTTCCATATATAGTCAAAAAAATTTAATATCACTATACATATTAGGAGTAGCATTATCTTTTTTGGAATAAAGTAGATGAGAGTTGAATAATTAAGTTGATTTTTACTTCAGAGTTAATAATACTATTTTCATGTTGAAATAATTTTTAAAAATTTTTGGAATAACTTGACCGTCGTTATTTTGCTGGGAGAATAAAATACTAAACATACATTGAAAATTAGATGGTGCTTCACGTTCATGCTTTCAAAATTAGATCAAAATGACTCTTCTTATCCCTTTCTTTGTGATAAGAGTCATTTTAATTAATTAATTAATTAATTCCAAAATCGTGAACCCAATTGTTGACTTATTTTAAGTATATACTCATCCGTCCAATAATACTTGTCCACTATTGACTTAACACACATATTAAGAAACAATAAATAATAGGGTTAATTTTATTATATCATCCTTTGAATATAATTAATTCAATGCTTTGAAAAAAATATATTAGGTAATGACTATAATTAATAACTAAGGGTAAAATTGATAGAAATGGGTAAATTATCCATTGATCTTTCAAACTGGACAAGTATTGTTGGACATTTATTTAACATGAACAAGTATTGTTAAACGGAGGGGGTACTTTTAAATTAAAATGATTTCGAAAAGAGTTAATATTTTCATTAGTTAAACCCTTTCTTACCCTACTTTTGAATTC
Organism: Jaltomata sinuosa; assembly: GCA_003996215.1. Taxonomy (NCBI): domain Eukaryota; kingdom Viridiplantae; phylum Streptophyta; class Magnoliopsida; order Solanales; family Solanaceae; genus Jaltomata; species Jaltomata sinuosa. The sequence goes on along the minus strand of QJPP01007186.1, from coordinate 434,256 downwards.
GTATTTTGTTCAAAACTTTTAAGAATTTTTATAATATTCGAGTAAAAAATAAAACACTTATTTTTAAGTGAAAAAGCACTTTAATTTGACTTATAAACCCATTCAAACAGGCTCTTATTTTATGGACTTATTTTAAGTAGCCATCAGTTTGTGGCGCTGCCTGCAATGCAATAGCAATAGAGAGAGCATTGGACTTTTATTTCGATATGTACGATATCATATACAAGATGGAATTAGCTTTACAGATGATATGTGTCAAATCTTTTTGAGTGAATTCAAACGGACAAAGTACATACGCATCCTCCTTTACAATCATGTATATGATGTATATCATCATGGCTGCATACTCTACTAATTAGTTGGATGACTACGAACATGACGTGTCCAGAATGCGGTCATGATTATAGTCATTTTAGGATTGAAGAACCTTAGTTTTCTCAATATAATAAATATATTGGGTGTAATAACTACGAATATAATGATTTTTATATTATGTAATAAATATTGTGTTTTTCTTTATTTTTGTATAATTTTAAACCAAAAGATCGATTGCGGCCGTGTATTTATTAAATGGCACAATTTGGTTAAACAAAAATCTACCCATTTGAAGCAAAATTTTCATAAATATACATGCCTTATGTCCATGGTTTTTCAACTCAAATTTCCACTTTCTTAAGCTTATTTTAAAGAATAATTTCATATTAACCATTTACAACCATAATTACAATTACAAGAAATAAAGGGAATAATGAAAATACATGTAAATTTTAAGAAATCAGCTTTCTAAAGTGAAAACAAAATAATAAGGATTTGCTTTGCAAATTAGCTCCAATAAAAGCATTCCATCTGTAATATAATTTTAAAATTCAACAATCAAGTTTTCTTTTATTTGTGATTTTCGACAAATACATTATAATTTATTTTTATATACTATATTTGTCAAGACAGAAATTATGTCTTAAAATGTCTTCTTGCTTCTTTTACATATGCCAATGTCATATGATTACCTTTTAGAATAAATTTATTTCTTTGATATCATGACATTTATGAACATTTTGCCGTATTCTACAATAATATTGTTGAAATTTGGGGTACACTTAAATATCTATATGAATTCGAATCACGCATTGCAGGGTCCATTCTAAAAATGACGCTTTCAACAGAATTTTCTCCATATTTAGAATTCGAATCCGGGAACTCTTTCAACATTCTCTTATTTAGTTTTTCTTCCTGCTCCTTTTCTTCTTTAGCTTGACCATTATGAGTTTGTTACAGAGTAAATCTTTCACGTATTCAATCTTCTTCTTTTTTTAATATTAAACTCTTTTCCTCTTTAGCTTTTATTTTTTGTTAATAAAAATTTAAAAAAAAATAGCTTGCTCTAGACTTAGAGCCTATTTGAATAGACTTATATTTAAGTGTTTTTAAGTCAAAATATTTTTAAAAATATTTATATTTTTTGGGTAAAATAAAAAGTATTTTTAAGCACTTTCTTTTATGCCAAATTAAAAAAGTAAAAATAAGTCAAAAATCACAAGTTAAAATTCTTAACTTATGATCCCGTGTGTCGTACGTGAGGGTGCATCGTACATGCATCTCTTGCGCCGGACGCATCTCATGCATCGTATGTGCATCTCGTGCGTCATACGTGAATCTCGTGCGCCAAATGTGCATCTCCATTGCATCTTATGTGAAGATTTTACTGTTTGGGAAGTTAAATAATTTTTCTTTAAATAATTTTTTTGATTTTATAAATAAATATTTTAAATTCTTCATTTCAATTTGATTATCTTGTTTTAATTTGACACAAAATTTAAAAAATAAAATAAGACTTTTGAATTTTGTGGTCCCAAATTAAAAATATGTAGAATATATTAAAATGTCCTTTAACTTTGTGATTTTAAACATTAATATGTGAAGTTATAATTAAAAGAGTTATCAAAAAGGAAAGAGACATTAATTTTGAACTGGACTAAAAAAAAATAGGACAAACAAATTGAAACGAAGAAGAGTATTTCTTTTTCTGCTTCTTTAGTATAGTTTTTTTTTTAAAAAAAAATATGGTGATAATATAAATAAACGCATCATTAGTCTTAAGCTGTCAGATTCTAACTTCAAATTCTTCAAATCAAAATTTTTCTAACACCAACAAAGAGAATAATAAAAAGTAAAATCATTAAGATCTTTAGTGTCATCATTAGCTGCATAACTTTAATTAATTAGATGTTTAATTAATTAAATCTTTAGTGCAAGGCATAACCCTCAAAATAACCAGCATTTCATACTTGGGGCTTCTTTTTTTTTTTATAGTCTCACCCTATTTGATCAAACACAATGGGCAGTAGATTCTATGTATGAACAATCAAAAGCAAAGATTGATTTAGACAGCAGAGAAAATATTAGTAGCTTTCGAAATAGAAAAAATGACTCAATTTAGACGTTTTTTTAATCAAAATTAGTCTTATCCCTTTGTTTGTGAATTGTGATATGGAAGAAATTGGAGAAAATCCCTTCTGAATCCCCCAAAAACTGTAAAAAAAAAAAAAAAAAAAAAAAAAAAAAAAAAAAAAGGACAAGACAATGCCAACATATAAAAATAAAAAGTGAAGTGATGTGACCATATTAGCTGCATAACTTTAATTAATTAGATGTTTACATTTATTATGGGCATGCTTCTTTTTAGTACTCCCCCGTCCCATTTTATGTGGGCACCATTTGATTTGGCACGATATTTTTTTTAAAAAAAAAAAAAATTGAAACTTGCGGTCCAAAATAATTCTTGAATATTTGTGTGGTTGTAAGTCATTTTATTAAGGGTAAAAAAAGAATTTCAAAGTTAAATTTTTTCTAATTATAAAGAGGTGACATTCTTTTTGAAACGGAGGGAGTATTAATCCTTCTTTCACATCCTTACATTTTCCCAATTTCCCACATGTTGTTCTCTTTATTTCAATAACATCAAGATAGTCAAGAAATTATCAATAGACTAGAGAAAATCTTCATCTTCATCACTTGTACATTTAATTCTTGATTTTAGAAATGTGAGATTTTAATATGAGTTATTATTATTAGCGTGTTATTTTTTTCCCCATAAAATTGTGAAATTATATTCTGTGGTGTTCGTTAAACCACCATTAACGAACACCACAAAATCCTTCTTCTCTTGGTTTGATAAAGTTTTCTAGTCAAACTTGTAGTGGTAGTCCGTAAGGATTTGAGTCGATTCTCTGGCAAGGTTCAATTTTCATCACCTGTTCAAGGTTTCAGATTCAATGAATTTGTTAAAAGGAATTTTCATTCCTGAGGTCCATTTCTCCATCTATTTATTTAGAAATTAATTAGTATATATATAGGCTTTAGATTTTGTTGCATGGATATTGTTTGTCCTTCTGAATATATACCCCTGGTTGTTTCTATATAATCATCTCTGCTTAAATATGCTATTTGTATCCGAATTCGAGTATGTACTATGTTTCTAGAGATACTAGCATGATCGTTTGAGTTACTTTGATTTATGATCACATTCAGTAGAGTTCAGAACTTAAATAGAGGTAAAATTCCACAAATGATCGATCTATGTGCTTGTTTGGAAAAGTAACCAAAATAGGTATAGCGCACTTATTTAGTGCGTTATACCCCCAAAACACAGACGGAGAAAAAGTAATCGACGTTAAGTGTTTTGGGGGTATAGCGCACTAAATTAGTGCGCTATACCCCCAACAAAACCGACTCATCTTCCCCAAAACAGAACCAGTTCATCGGTTCCCCCACCCCCATTTTTCTTAAATCCTCTTCGTTTCAAGCTTTTGAAAAGCTCCGGTCTCACATAATTTTATCAACAAACTCCGTTAATAAGTCGTTAGAAGGTAGATTTCTTGCGGGAAAGAAGATTCGAGGCTTGGAATTCCCATAAAAGTCCACTACACCAAAATCAATTTAAGGTATTTTCTCTTTAAACTTTTACCAATTTTTACCATCATTTACAATGTTAAATTCCTTCATGTGATAGAAGTTGTTCATTATCGTCATGTGATATTTAATTTTAGTCTATTTTTGTCCATATCTTGCACTGTCAATGTTTATTGATGGGTCTGCGGACTCCACTCAATTCTAAAAAAATCGTAAATTAGCCTATTTTAGGACATTTAGTTGAGAAAACAAACACTTAATAATGTGACCCCAATGTCAAAAACTTACGGCGTAGCCATTGTTTTGGGAAAACCTAAAGCTTAATTAAAAAATAATCAATAAGGAATCTCATAAATAGGCATATAATATTTGGTACTTGTGGTTTAGAATCCTAAGATAATATCAAACTTTGAGCCTCTAGTAGAACAAATATAATAGAAATTCTTAGATGTCACTTTTCCAATTTGTTTATCATTTATCTAATTAGCCGAGGATTCATTTAAAAAACACTTATGTGAATATTAAAGTAGCTGAGGATTCATATAATTATGTAGTTGAAATTTTTGAGTTTGTTGTTGAATTTTGTAGTTGTATTTCGAGACTAAATTTAAATAATTGACAGAATAGTTGTTAAGTGAATTAACAAATTAATCATGATTAGTTGACGAAATTAGTTGACGGAATATTTTGCCTTGTACTTGTGAATTTTTGGGTTTCTTGTTGAATTTTGTAGTTGTATTTTGGGATTAAATTTAAGTAATTGACGAAATAGTTATTGAGTGAATTAACAAATTAAATTAATATGGAATGAAAGTTATAGTAAACGTGAAATATTCGCTTAATGAAAATTAGGAAATTTAACAGTGTACCTAACAAATTCAAATTAGTTAGTAACATTTATTTTGATTATCAATTGAGTTAATTGAAGTGATAATTTTGGTCTGAATTTTACTTAATTGGAACCTACCACCTAGGGATCCTTTGCCATATGTATGCATCAAAAGTTACGTAAACCTTAAAGGCTTGAAATTTCTCAAAATTCATCCTACAAAAAGATCCAATTTAGGTATTTTTTTCTTAATTTTTTTAGCAATTTTTATTTAATTTGCTATTTATCATTTACAATGTTTAGTATTAGTTTGTTAGATTGTTAGTTTTGTATTTGGTTTGTTGTTGATTGTTATAGTTGAAATTATTGAGTTTGTTGTTGAATTTTGGAGTTGAAATTATTGAGTTTGTTATTGAATTTTGGAGTTGAAATTATTGGGTTTGTTGTTGAATTTTGGAGTTGAAAATGTTGAATTTGTTATTGAATTTTGGAGTTGAAAATTTTGGTTGTTGGTTCAATTTGTTGAAAAATTTTTAAATTATTGGATCAAAATTGGAACAATATATTATCAAGATAAACACAATATATTAGAGTGTTAAATAATTTTTATCAATATAATTGTGAACGTTGAAAAAAAAAGTTGAGGGGCTACAACATTGTTAATATAATTTGTTAGGTAGGTACTTAATTTTAGAAAGTTGAAGATGACCTAAATCCATCACCAATACTCACATACAACACCTACATTTTTTAATTTGTAAATGATCAAGATACCAAAAATCTTGTTAGTTGAGGGGTTGACTTTGTTAAGCTTGAATTGCTCGTAAAACGAACTAGAGTTTAAGTTTAGATAACTTGTGGATCATAGGAATGAGCTTTTATAAAATGAGCTTTTATTAGAAGCAGAAAGTCAATAAGTTGTTTTTACATCAATATAGGTAATTAAGTTTAGATAATTTTACATAATTATACCATCTTAAAGTTTAGATAGCATAAAATGAGTTTTTATTAGAAGTAGAAGGTCAATAAATTATTTTTATACCAATATAGGTAATTAAGTTTAGATAATTTTACATAATTATACCATCTTAAAAAACACATTTCAATTTTTTATCATTGTTATCAAAATAACAATAACGGCCAGAAAATAAATTATATATTTAGCCAAAATTTAAATCTAAACATTTTTTTTGTAAATTAATTCATCAAAAAGAATGAAACGGTTATCATTAATTGGATCCTTTTAGCTATCTAAAAATTAGGGGCATGTATGAATGTAGCCTGGATAATTTATATGGTGATGCTTATGTGTTTTTATGTTAATAGTATATGTGATAAACCTATATTGCATATATATTAAATATTATATATATGTAAATTTTATGTTTGAAAAATATTAGAAATATAATTTTATTATAGCAATAGATATTAATTATATATTAAAAATTATTTTTATGTAAATTATATGTTTCTAATGATACAACAAACGTAAATGGTATAGTAACAATATTAAGTATAATATAATATTTTAATTTATATTATATTATTATAATTTAAGTCAACAAATATATCAATAATATACATAATTTAATTAATTCAATTTTAATCAAAAACAGTAATTCTTAAAGTAAAATATATATAAAAAAATAATGTAGTGTCATATAACACTTTAATAATTGTTAAAACTATCTTATGTTAGTTTAAAATTTAATAATTATCCTCGAGTTTTTCTTGTGGATTCTAAAAGTTCAGAATAGTGACTATTTTTCAATTAAAGTAAAGCGAACTAGAATTTAAATATTTTAAAGTGGAATTCAAATGAAAACGCAAAATGTTTAAGTTGAAACTAAACTTATAATTTCATAGGAAAGGAGTGTATTAGCTTAAGAACGCTCTCCATTGAAATCACAAATATATATAACTAGAGTGCCTTTGATTTAAATGATTAACCATAGCTAATAAGTATTAAGATGTTAAAAATAATTTTATAAATAAATTAATTATATATATTTAAATATAAGTGTGTAATTGATAATTAATAACTACTACCATCTATAGGTAATAAAAAAAAATTATATGCACTTTTTAATAATAAGATTACTTAAATGTGTTCAATTTTGTTAATGAATAATGTAAATATAAAAATAGAACAAATGTACGGCGGAAGGGAATAGTTAATTTGATTAATTTTAGAATTAAATTTAGTTAGATTAATTTAGTATTTTTAGTAATTAGTAAAAAAATAATTAGTAATTAATAATTAGTAATTACTGAATGATAAATTTAATTTTTAAATAATGATTATTGAAATTTTATTAGTGATTTCATTAAGATTTATTTATTTGTTATTGAGATTTTGTAATTAGTATTGTTATTTGTTTAATTGATTATTATTACATTTGTATTGAATGATGTTTTTAGTTTATTACATTTAAATTGCTTATTATATTTGAATCTCACACATTGCTTTAAAATCATTAAATGTACTTAATAATATAATAGAGGTACATTATAATTCAATTAACATATATTTTATGATAATAAAATGATTAAAAAGTAAAACATTAACAAATAAAAATTATTTAGAATGTAATAAAATAAGTAAAAAAAAATATGTAAATATAGAAGTTAATCTACACATATTTAAAAATATTAAAAATATATTACCATACAAAAAAAATTATCATTAAAAACTGACCCATAAAAAATAATAATGTGTAAATGTAAATAAGAAATTATCAGAAAGAAAACTCATTGCGCTTCCTATAATGTCAAATAAATATTAAAGTTAAGAGACCTTAAGAGAATCATAATTTTTCGTGCTAAAACACTACAATTTCTCAATAACATCTTCATTGTCCTAACAATTCTTGCTTCCTATAATGTCAAATAAATATTAAAGTTAAGAGACCTTAAGAGAGTCATAATTTTTCGTGCTAAAACACTACAATTTCTCAATAACATCTTCATTGTCCTAACAATTCGTGCTTCCTATAATGTCAAATAAGTATTAAAGTTAAGTGACCTTAAGAGAATCATAATTTTTCGTTCTAAAACACTACAATTTCTCAATAACATCTTCATTGTCCTAACAATCCGTGCTTCCTATAATGTCAAATAAATATTAAAGTTAAGAGACTTCAAGAGAATCATAATTTTTCGTGCTAAAAACCTCAAAAGCTTTACATGTAGTATTCATTATGGAGCCTGTCGTCCATCCCGGACCCGTAGACGGTACGTTGCTTCGATTGCAGGATAAACATAGGTCACAAAAATTGTGGACTGACAACTTACGTATGGACACCAAGTTATCTCCCCAGTCAATCGATGATTGTTGGATTGTATTTCGCACCCATCCGTCACATATGCGTGTGATGCACTATCTCTGGCTAGGTTTGACTCACTCATTAGAGTGGGTCGCCTTCAGTTAAATCATGACCTTCTGACTGTTATGATCGAACGGTGGAGGCCAGAGACCCATTGTTTTCACCTACCCTTTGGTGAGGTGACGATTACACTACAGGACATCCAGGTCCTGTTTGGATTGCGGATTGATGGTAGAGCTATGTACGTTCAGGATGATACACAACGTCGTTTGGAGTGGCGTACGTTACTAGCGCAGCTGACAGGGTGTGTGGTAGCGGATAATGATAGGTCTGGTCGATCGCGGATTAAATTCTCGACCGTCATCGCTCACTTACGGCATGAGCTAGATCAGGATCCTATCACCGATGATACTCCGTTGGAGAGGGTTCATAGGATTACCCGCTTGTATATTCTGATTATTTTTGGCGGGATCTTATTTTCGAACACCTTTGTGAACCTGCTGAGCTTGCGGTTCCTTCCATTTTTATCGGATTTGGACCAGCTAGGCACATACAGGTGAGGCAGCGCAGTTTTGGCCTATTTATACAGGTCACTCTGTAGGGCGTCTATTGGCACTGTTAGCGACGTTGGTGGTTTTCTTCCTCTCCTCCAGGTAACATTAATTATTGTGTTACATTGAATTATAAAAAAAATATTATTTCTAGTAGTTAACTATTTCAACTATGTGACGTTTAGATTTGGACTTGGGAGAGGATATTGCTATTTCAGCCTATACCTCATGCTTTGGGAGGTGATGAGGAGGAGTACATGCTTCCATATGCTAGGAGGTGGACTCGGGGTATTACGCGCGGTGCCGAGTTGCATCACGTCATTCTCCCCATGAGATATCAGTTGGATCGTCTGACGGTCGACCATGTATGCCATATTTTTAAGTTATGTAATTATATATTTACTGACATATGTACCTTAGGTTGATTTTGATTACACATTTTATAATAGTTTCGTTGGACCTCCTATGATGCCATCCTTCATACCTTTCCCCATTATTGCGTTATCGATCAACCGTTATGGTCGGCACAGGTGGATATGATATGCTTAGAGATTGTAGAGCATCATGCGATCGATCGTGTGATGTGACAGTTTGGCCATCCACAGCATGTGCCTGCGTTTCCTGTTTGGGCGATTGATCACTATACACATGATGATCGTTCTAGGATAGATCAACTGTTCCTCGAGCTATTAGATGCAACACATGATTTGTGGGGTCATAGGCAGGACAGAGCCGCGGAGGTTCATGGGGATGCCACGATTGTCGAGTATATTGTCTGGTACCGACAACATGGACGGTTGTTGTTAGGTAACCCTACTTTATATGAGCCTGATGATCGCGGATATGTCCACTTTGGTGGTGCGATGGAGACCATGCCTAGAGGCCTCGATAGATTATACGACATAGGGACCACTTGGACATTACAACCTGTTTCTGCGCAGTATGGTCACACTATCGTGGAGGAAGTGAGGCAGATTATGAGAGAGGCTCGGATGGGCAGTCGAGTAAATAAGCCACTTTTTGCACCTGGTGCAGCTCCTGTGCCTCCGCCCGATGCAGTAGGACGAGGATGAGGACGAGGGCGTGGTGAAGTACATGGGGGAGGACAACCTCGTAGAGGAGGACGAGGACGGGGTCGCATAGGTGGCAGATTCATAGCAGATCAGCACGCTGATATGCCACCAGCTGCAGAGGCAGAAGATGCTCCTCAGGCAGCGCATCAGCCATTTCACCCTGAGCACGAGCTAGCTCTTGTTCCAGATACACAACCACTTGCTCTGATGGTGCTTCCGGCTACAGCTCCTTCACCGTCTACTCCAGCTTGTTCGTCTCAGGACTTTCAGGGTAGTTACATGCCTAGTATGGAGCCAAGTATGACTTGGGACGATATGCAGCGGTTGTTAGATAAACCTGCGCCTAACAGAGATTCGGATGGAGGTAGGCGACTGAGTTTTGAGTCGATGTTTGACGTCTCATTCGATATTGGGGATTATTCAGCAGATATGCCGGTTAGTATTTGCGTTGGTCTAAATTAAGTTATGTAAAAAAAATTCACTTAATAATTATATTTTTTTAACAGAGCTCATCCACTATGCATCCCGCTCATGAGATGATCATCGCGGAGACTACGGTCACGAATCCTTTACCTTCAGTCCCAGAGGAGCCCATACGCACACAATTACTGTTAACATAGAATTTATTATTATCTTTTGAATTTATTATTTTTTAGATTCATGTTCCCACTACTTCTTCTATCTCGGATCCCGTGTGTGAGGCTACCGATCCGGATCCTTTACCTTCAGTCCCAGAGGAGCCCGTACGCACATAGGTAATTACTGTTAATATAGAATTTGTTATTATATTTTGAATTTATTATTTAAATTTAAATTATTTTGTTATACTTTTTTTTTATTTTTTAGATTCATGTTCTCACTATTTCTTCTATTTCAGATTCCGTGTGTGAGGCTACCAATCCGGATCCTTTACCTTCAGTCCCAGAGGAGCCCGTACGCACACATGTAATTACTGTTAATATAGAATTTGTTATTATATTTTGAATTTATTATTTAATTTTAAATTATTTAGTTATACTTTTTATTTATTTTTTTGACAGATTCATGATTTTGCGATGACCCAGGATCTGCCACGTCCACAGAAGAAAAAAAAGGTAGCTAAAAAGATCGTGATGGTAGATCTTCCTCCTGAAAAACGAAGGAGGAAAGGGGATAGAGATGATGAGGGGGTAGTGGTGGGTGTCTTAGGCCAAAGGGTGTTTTAAAACATAAGGGTTGTGGAACATGATTTGTATATTTGTGAATTTGAATCTAATTTGTATATTTAATGAATTAAATTATATTTTGTTTAGTATTTTTTGTATGCTTTAATGAAAATTTATATATTTATACTCTTTATCAAACTACTTTAATGAATATGTTATATCAAAATCGTAAACTTCAACCTATAACGCACTAATTTAGTCAAACATTTTAAATGATTGATGCTGAAAAATAGCTTCATTGGTCATGCTCAAAAAATACAATTTTTATAAATGTGATCGAAAACTCTTAAAAGTAAGAAAAAAGATAACACAACTTTTATTAATTTCAAATATAAGTACATTCTTAAAATTTTAATCATCCACATAAAATTCCTCAATATCGTCTTCAGATAAATATTGTGAATTTCTTAGAACATGTCTTTTTTCTATAGATGTAAGTTCTCTATTCATTGAAGATGCTTGTTCCTGGGCAACTTTAGCATGTAAAATCGACAACGTCTTGACAACATTCGATTATTTTCTTTTCGAATCCTATTGACCGCCAACTCACAAAACTCTTTAGTAGTTCTAGGTATAGTGATCGAGAACCTAGTTGGGATTGGTGCTCCAAGATTTTGCAAGTCTTGAATGAGACGTTCTGATTCGGCATATCGATGCGTCCATTCACGACATAAATCACAATAATATTCACGAGGATTTGAAATTTTCACCTTACAAAAATCATCATTACGCTCTATTAAAAGGTGAGGTTTATATTCACCTAACTCAAACTCACTGTTATCTATTGAGGAATGACTAGAATAACTGCAACGATTAGAGTTATCATCATCACTGGCATTTGAATCTTTAGGAAAAAAGATTGATCAATCGACATTTCTATTACTCGACATTGATATTGTAGTTGAACTATTTTATATCACCTTTTTTTTAAAAAGAGAGGCTATTTATAGTGTTGAAAAACACAATAAGTGGGGTCATAGCTATACTTTTATGACCACACACACCATAATAATAATATAGTACATAATTAAAACTCATCATCGTCAGACATTTCGCAGTCTGAATCTCACTTGGATGTATTAAAGGTACGATTGTCTCTATTCCTCATGATACGTATTTGTATTTGATTATTCTCTTCACGAAAACGATTTACAGCAATATTTAACTCTTGTGGTGTATTACGTGCCATTGAAATAACATAATTTTTTGGACGTTTAAGTCCTAATGCCCTGATATTTTGGACCAGTTCTTCAGCCTCTGTAATGCGCCAATTCAACTCAGATATCATTGTATTGTTGTAAGCTCGATTGTATCTCTCGTTCGGATCAATCGAGTATTCAAATTCAACTTGATCACTCAACGCCCATGTTCTTCCCATTGTTTTGAATATAACATTTGGCGTGAATGAAACAATAATGCCTTCCATAATTTGTCTAATAAATGCCATATTTTAAAAAATTTAAATATTTTTATTGATTATTTTTAATCGAAATGATGTACTTTATATACTAGTCGATATCATTATATAGCGCACTATATTTGTGCGCTATACAAGTAATCTCGTACATATTTTTGAATGACTAGTCGATATAAAGTAGTCTACTTTATCCGACACATTGTACGTACAACCTACATAGCGCACTATATTTATGCGCTATACAAGTAAGCTCGTACATATTTTTGAATGACTAATCGATATAAAGTAGTCTACTTTATCCAACACATTGTACATACAACTTACATAGCACACTATATGTGTGCACTATACAAGTAAGCATCTTTATAAGAAATAAGAGTGTAAACTTCAAAAACATATTATTCACAATGCATAGAAAAATTCTATTAAAAGGTTGGTCTGATATTAGAAGAGAAAAAGGTGAAAGTAGCTCAAAGAGCCCTAAAAAAATTAGAGGGTGCTACACAAATTTGACAGGTAAAAAATGGTATGATTTAATTCGTCCACTCGTAAATTTTCTAATTTCTATTTATCATGATTTAAAAATTGATGGACACATCATTGAGGGAGAAGCACACTCCTCGAAACCAGTCGATTTTATAATTTGGGGTGAAAATCTTCAGTGGGTTGAGCTATATTCTAAACGGTGTGATTACGAAGTTTTATGTCGCTGGCATTCCTTGCCCGTACCACAAGCATTATCGGCGACTATTCAAAGACGTCCATTCATAGATGAACCATTGGTGATTGAACATCTTATGAAGGAAATATCTGAAATGGAGAAAATATTAGAGTTATTTCATGAATTAGAGGATCTTAACTATAAGGGAGCAGCTGAAGAAGAGCACTGGCAACTTTTAAAAGATAAGAAGCTGCATCGAGATTTCACCTATCCTATGTATCAAACAGTAAAAGAATGGATAGGTCTTCCAAAATATTTACCTCAAACATTAAATTTTAATGTCCCGTATTGATGTATAAATCATTTAAGTGCTTGTTGTGAGCCAACAAAAAAAAATGGTGCAAATTGGGGTCTAGATTATAGTGATAATGACGATGACGAACTGATTCCTGAAACTGAAGAAGATTAATTTATTTAAATATTATACATTCTTCTATTTTTTTAATGTTAATTTATTTGAAGTTCGTTCATGCACATAGTGATTTATTCAAAAAAAATCTACTTTAAAGTGAAATATAGTATTTTTTTTAAAGAAGATTGCAGAAAACTTTAAAGAATTGAGAGCTGGATAAACACGTAAAGAAACATTGATTTAATTACTTTTAGTCTACAAACAAAGAACATATAATAAACTACATAAAAAAGGTATACAATGAAAAATCAAGACCCTGAAGTACTTCCCCCATGAGAGATATTTGTAGCCTTTAAGGGACATTTGCTCACATTATGACCAGGTTATCGGCAAAATTCGCACCTTCGAGTTAATGTACTGTCGCGCCCCATTTTTCTCGCGAAAAGCGGAATTCGACGTGGCAACTCTCTTTTAGATGGAAAAAAGTGAAGAGTCGCCACCTAACGAATTTAAGGCGCGTTAGGGCGCCATTCTAACTAATTACAATTAAATTTTATTTTAAGTCTACGCAATCAAAAATCGGGTAAGGGTTCAAGTTACCTCGAAAGGAAGGTGTTAAGCACCTTTCGAGGTCCACAAATGTGGGTCCCTGCCGGATTCGTTATTTATGTGGGAATAGGTGATAAATAATAGGTCGATTAATTAGACTAAAGACTATGTAATCAAACAAGTAAGACTTTATTTAAAACAAGTATTTAAGCCAATTTAATTACTAAAATCTAAATGAGAAAATCATGCATGAATTAACGCAAGTAAATAAATAAACGAAAATCAGATAAGCGAGAAGCCAGAAGTGACACAATAATATAGGAAAAGAGACCTAATTACTAAGTGACTTAGTTAACTACCCCAAACAGATGGAAAGAAACAAACCTAGGTTAATTCTAACCTATTCGGATCAGCGCCCGGCTTATTATCGGAGACAATTCCAAAGACATTGTCGTATTCTGCTCGGGTCAATTTCCATCATATCCGTCTATCTACCCGCCTAAGTTGGTTATTAAGATTATTTTACCTAAGTGCGTACTAAAGAAATGAGAAAAGTCTATCGTACCCTGGTATGCCTACTCGTCCCACTTAATGTCCAAGAGGCATTGGACTACTATTTTGGATATGGGTCTAGACAATAAAATTCCAAGGCTACTTAATTAGACTCAGGATTAACGTCAATCAAAACATACATGGACTGGAAAACAAGTAGCACATAAATGATCTCACATAGGCCTCACAATTCGTATAATTAACACTTTATATAGCATGATATCTGGAGAACGTGCAAAACCACTTATTAATTAGTCCTATGAACAAAGTTTCTAATTATTTAACATGCTGAAAATAAATCTAATCCTACAAATAGGATGATTGATTATTTAACCTGCTAAAACTATTTTTTAGCTATAGGCATGAGAGCTAATTAAATTAAACGTATAAGCAGAATCTTTAACTTAACATGCTGGGCCTGAATTAATCCTATAGATGTGGTTTCTGAATGTTAAAAAAAAGGCTGAAACAGTCATACTGAACCAGTTTTACATTCTGAAACAGTTTCTAACATGCTGAGCTGATTTTAACATGCTAAAACGATTTTAACGTGCTGAATCCTATAGGCATGACTTCTAGTCGTGTTACATGCAGAACATATTCAATACTATAGGCATGATTTCTAACATCATTATGCAGAAATGGATCCTAACTTTAACATGCTGAAACTTGATTCCTATAAACAGAATGATCACTTTAACAATCTGAAGTTTTAATCCTATAAACAGACTGGTTATTTAGCATGCTGAAAATTAACAAGTCCTATAAGCATGATATCTACTTAGTTTAAAAATGCTGAAACATATTTAACTTATAAACATGGCAACTAAACCGAACTGAAAACTAGTTTTAAGCCATAGAGCATGCTAATTAATTTTAAAGCTGAAACGAACTTAAATCTATAGGCATGTTTTCTAGGCGTTTTCGAACAACTAAGGCAAATAGCACGTAGTTTGACCCTCCCCATAGTAGTCCCCCAAAATATCTTATTTATCATCAGAGTTTTACAATAAATTATTACAGACCGAAATAATGAACAGAATTTAAAGCTAGAGAACAGGCTGTCCCGATACACAGAAATCCCGATCCCGAACAACTCTTCACCACCTCTAATCAGAACCTGTTAAGCATGTAAACGTAGGATTCGGAGGATCCCACTGCAACCCATAAGACCGCCCCTGACATGTCAGAGTTCCTGAGGATCTCAAGGATCCTAGGCAGTGCTTATGTCAGGGAATATGTGATAAATAATAGAAAGAGAAGAAATGATCAAGCAAACAACAAGGCCTAAATTCTATAGGCATGCTGTCTACCGATTCAATACACATATATCAAGAGTTTCCATGGATAAACATGGATGGACTAGAGAGCATATCTTAAACTACAAGGAATCATACATTTGAATTAAAAATACTTCGATAAGAACTAACCAGTTAGCCGTAAACACAAGAAAATATATAAGCTCCGACCCTTAGCAATCAGTAGTTCTGTATGCCAGTTAACAGTAGCTAAGTGGTCCAGAAACCAGCAGAACAAGTAACAAAAAAAATCAAATAGCGATATCCAAATTAGTAACCGATCTCCAACACGTCAAGATCCCGAGAATTCTAAGGATTCTAGGCAATGCTTGTGTCGAGGAAGATACAAGAACCACGTAGCCAATAAGTAATAAAAGCCCAGAAGTCCACCCTTGCCACAATACAATATGAGAGCTTTTTAAAATGTATCCCTCCCGAACAATGAAAGGGAGGTACTGTTTATATAGTGCAAAAGATAGTCATAAATCACAGAATTGGTGAGAGGGAGAATATTCAGGAAACCAATTAAGGGGGTTATTTTTCTTAAACTTGTGGGCTAAATCCATTCAGTGAAGAAATAATGCCAAGGTTACCATAACTAGACCAGTATTCAAGCTGTCACAATAACACAGTGAGATTATATCAAATAAAAAAAATTCACATTTACCATAGTTGACACAAGAAAGGTTGTCATACTTAAACAGGGAAGGAAACTAAATCAATCATACTACCACAACTTTGGATGAAATGGTTTTAGAAGAGAGTAATCTCCAATAAGGTAACTAAATCAATCAAATACTAGAACTATCCCATTAATTGAAATGAACAAAAGAGGAGGAGTACAGATCATAAAAAGCTTTTCCTCAATCCAATTAAGCCTAAAATCAGTCCAAACTTACCAAAAATAAGGAAGTTCAAGAGCTGTCACAATTCGAATTCAAGAAGAGAGAGGATAGTGGGATCAAAATTATCAAAAAGCTTAACTTGATTTGAGGAAAATTATAATCAGATAGTGCTCAGACTTGACATGGTAATAATATGAACATGGGGGCTTGATCAACATAAGAATCAAACACGATTAAAATAATTCACGTATGACGATATGCAAAGCATAGAGGAGCATGAATACAAAACATTAATTAAACTTATCCGAATTTGCACCAATATCAATCAAAGAGCCTGTCAATTTCTAGTCTAGTTAAAGGGGTAATCAATTTGAGCACAAAATGAACACCAAAAGATCGTACCTGAGACGAATTCATAAGAATCCGTCCTAAAATGATTTTCTGATGCGAATGATGAATAGAGGATGACGGGCGAACTCTCATGGGAACAACTCCAAACACGGTGACAAACTCGGCGTCGAAATTTTCCGCAGTTCATCGAAGATGAGAAATCCTAGAGTATTTTTGGGTTTTAAACAAAGAAAAAGAGAGAGGAGGATATGGGTTTTATTGGTGGTTCTCGGACTGATCTCGCCGGCTGCGTTGAGATGGTGACGGAGGGAAGGGATGATGGAGATGGTGGTTTTGGGTGGGCTTTCTGGTCGGAGCAACGGGGTGAGGAAGAGGGGAAGAGGGTGGCAACGCCGTTTGTGGTGGTGCGGTGGAGGGGTTCGCCGATGGTGGTCGGAAGAGATGAAGGAAGAAGAGAAGAGGAGGGAAGAATATGAGGGTGTGGTCAGTTGGTAGTGTGAGGAAGAGGAGAGAGAGGCGGTGGGTGGTGGATCCGACGGTTGGAGCGGTGGAGGTGATGGTGGAAGGGAATGGGGTTAGGGTTGTGTAGTTTAAAGGGCAAGAAAAGAGGTGGAGTGATCTTGGCCGTTGATCGTGAGATCAACGGCTGAGATTTAATCTCAATGGGTCAGGCATATTGGGGCAATTGAAATTGAATTTGGTATTTAAGATTAGGCCTAAATTGACTCAATTTAGGCTAGAATTGAAATAAATTGGATAGAAAGAGACTAGAATTTAAATAAATTGAGATTGGAAATTGAATTCGGATGGCTATTTAATAAATAAATTACTACGTATATAAAATTTAGTAGATAAAATAATAATTAACGATAATTATCCAAAGATAAATTATTTTAAAAAGAATAAATTACGTATATATATTGTACGTAAAATAAATGACATGTAATATCATATTAAATTTATGGAAAAATAGTAATAATATGAAATTAATTATATATTTAAAAAATTGTATACGAGTTTAAAAGTATCACGATGATGATAAGAACGTGATTTACTTAGTAAATAAAAGCAATACGCGAGGAAAATTAAGCTTAAAAATAACAATAATTAGTATAATAACAGCCCGAGAGAGGTATAAAGAGGTCAAAATTGGGTGTCAACAGCTGCCCCTTCTTTGCTCGGGAATGAAGGATGAATTATCGGGTAAGGAACGTTGACTTAGTAGCCAATTTTGTCCGATCGGAGGCGTAGTTCTTCGAAATTGGAGAAACAAGGGGGGAATTATAAAAAAAGTTGCGGCCGAGACTTCGTTTTCAAGTCGCCTACATATCCCTGTTTTTACGGGAATCAGGCCATGTGTAGTTCTAGATTTAGAAAAGAACGAGGCTTCTAGAGAAGATATACAACCGAACTTCTGGACGAAGACGTAGTTGGCACGAGTTGACAAGGTCAGAGTATGAGCAAAATGGAATGGGAATATGATTTACGAATAAAGAATTATGCTTTGAAGAATTGCTCTTAGCCGTTTCTTGTCTTGCCTGCAAAACTAGATAAAATTGTTAGCTCATTAATATAGAGAAGTATTGACTAATGTGGCGCAAAATAGTAATAAATAATAATAATGAAGAGAAGAGGTGAGAAAGCTTATCGCTTTATGTTGTTGCAGTATTTTTGAGGAACCTCAAAAATTCTGCCCCAGTTTAAACCTTTAAAGAGAAATCATCAGTTGTTAAACATGTGGATGTTAGTACGTAAGACCAAAAAAAATAATTTATATATTTTGTAGGGCCAAAAGGAGATGTCTTATTGTAAGGCGAACGAGCCTAAGTGTACGTTTGTAAGGCGAACGAGCCTGAATGTTCATTTGTAAGGCGAACAAGCCTAAGTGTCCCTTTGTAAGGCGAACGAGCCTGAATGTTCATTTGTAAGGCGAACAAGCCTGAATGTCCCTTTGTAAGGCAGACGAGCCTGAATGTTCATTTGTAAGGCGAACAAGCCTGAAGTGTTCCTTTGTAAGGCGAACGAGCCTGAATGTTCATTTGTAAGGCGAACAAGCATGAAGTGTTCCTTTGTAAGGCGAACGAGCCTGAATGTTCATTTGTAAGGCGAACAAGCCTGAATGTCCCTTTGTAAGGCGGACGAGCCTGAATGTTCATTTGTAAGGCGAACAAGCCTGAAGTGTTCCTTTGTAAGGCGAACGAGCCTGAACGTTCCTTTGTAAGCCGAACAAGCCTGAAGTGTTCCTTTGTAAGGCGAACGAGCCTGAACGTTCATTTGTAAGGCGAACAAGCCTGAAGTGTTCCTTTGTAAGGCGAACGAGCCTGAATGTTAGTAGCTCAGTAATAACACAATTTAATTACTTAGTAGCAATAATAATCTGATTTCCATATTCAACGGATCAAAAGTAGCTTAACTAAATGCTAGTGGCTCAATTCAAGTATTTAGTGGCCAAAAGTAGCATAATTCGGAAGTATAAAGATAGAACATCTTAGCCTTTGCGTCAGATGCGAGAGGAAGCGAAGCATCTCTTGGTGACGATTTTTCTTGATTGCGAAAAAATAATTTTGTGATTTACACTTGTTATTCCTGCATTCAAAGAAAAGCTGTAAGTTTTAAAAGGCGAGATTGATACGTACCTTAACTTGTCTTTGTCTCTTTGCATTGTTTTGATTCTGTGAATTCGAGCTCGCCATGTATTTTGGTAAAATTTTTGAGGACTTCTCAAAAATTTCTGCCCCAGTTTAAAATAAAATACTTTATGCAGGTCTTCCCATATTGAAAGATTGCCTCCTTGTAGAATTTTTAAGGTTTCTCAAAACTCAGACAATATTTTCATGTAAAGAGTCATGTATTCCTGCTTCACTCAAAGAAGAATATTAGCACAAAAGATATGGTTGCCTTGCGCTTGACCATCACGATCCTAATTTTGAATCTGCATTATGATACTATTGGCCGCTTGACAGATTAAAAGAATTTAGGCTTAATGAGTGGATAGCTTGGTCAAGGCCAATTCGATTTGAAAGTGAAAGGAGAAGAAATTTTTATTAGATTAAGACCGAACCCAATAATGAGTTGCCTACATATCCAAATGGAAATCAGGTCAAATGTAGTTCAGGAATACAAAAGAGAGTGAATAAAAGCAGAAGAAGTTTATTGATCATAAGACAAACAAATAGAGGATAATAACACTTTGCATATGAGAGTCTTGTTCTCGTCAGTTCCTTTGATGTAGCTTGCGCTTCCTTATTAAATGTCTTGGAAATATTTTTATTGGATCACCTTGAACAATGACTGCATTTATCATGACAGGATTACTGTTTAGTGATCTTTGCACTTTTATTTTGCCCTTCTCAATCAGAGTCTGAATTTTGTGCCTCAATGCTGAACATTCCTCGATATCATGACCTTGAACATTTGAGTGATAAACACAACTTTTGAATGGAACAAAATACGGAGATGAGTACCTAGGAATCCATCCTCTTATTGGTTTTAACACTCCTTGAGCCCACAATCTTTGAAATATACTCGACAAAGTTTCCGTTAAAGGAGTAAAGGTACGAGGTTTTCTCCCTTTTTGTGGAGAAGAATCGGGTGCCTGATACACCTCTGGAGAACTTTGTGGGTTATACGACTGGGGATGCTCATAAAAAATGGCATGGACTTGTTCAGAATTTTGATGATATTGTGTTTGAGGTATAGGGGTCGATATCTTATTTCCTTTTTCATCCTGTGAGCTCTTCGATGTTTGAAAAGCGACTTGTATTGTAGAAACATCATTGATTCTCCCCGTCTGGATGCCATATTCTAATTCTTTCCCAATTCGAATCAGATTGTCAAAGCTTTGAATACTTGCAAAGTATAATGATTCATAATATACACCATCGAGTGATCTTATGAAGGTTTGTACCAATTCTTCTTCAGGTACTGAAGGACGCACTTTAGAAGCTTCTAATCTCCATCGTGTTACATATTCCTCAAAAGACTCGTGATTCAATTTTCTTAATCCGAGCAAATTTAGCATAGTTGCATCGGCCTTAATGTTGAACTTATATTGTTCTACAAAGTCTCGAGCCATATCTTCCCACGAATACCATTTGTCAAAGTCTTGTTTGACATACCATGTGAGTGTTATTCCCGATAAACTCTGAATAAATAACCTCATAAGAAGAGCCTCGTTATGTCCTGTTCCAACCAATTTGCTGCAATAATCCTTAAGATGTATGATTGGATCTCCATGACCATCAAACACATTGAATCTTGGAACTTTGTACCCTAGCGGCAATTCAATTCCTGGATGTAGACATAACTTCTTATACCTCAGGTCATAAACATTTTCAGAGCGTAATTTTTCATCCACCCTCTCCTCTAAATCATGAATCCTTTTTTGCAATGCACCTAGCTTGTTGTTCTCATTTTTGCCAGATATAATCATGCTCGGTAAAGTACCACGATCAATGTGGGTTGAAGATATTTGTTCAGGGAGTGTATGAGTAGGGACGGAGAGAGGAGATATAATCCAAAAAGTATTTTGCCTGGAGCTAGAAGGAAGAAGACTAGCTTTCTTTCGAACACTGAGCATATTTGTCATATTGCAAATTCTTATTCGAATCGATGTTCAAACGCTAGACAACCTTTGAGCAAAATTAAACACAAATAAAATTATCATGCAGCATACATAAGCTTGAAACATTGAATAATAATAATGATAATGATACTTAAAAATAAAGGACGCCCAAAACGGACGAGAATTAAAATTTAAAGAGTGATTTAAACGCAGAGATTTAAGCTTTGCACGAAATTTACGATAGTAACAAAACTTATGATTTCAAAGGTTCGGCACGATAGTAGGATGCGTACTTAAGAGACAAGGGAGTCGTAGGATGAACAAGGTCGATTATCGTTGAACACTAGAGTTCTCGTTCAACTTTAGTCAACCTTAGGAGAAGTAGATTCATGATTAACAAAGGAGGAATGCACGAAAGAAAGAATCTTATGAAGAACAATATTATGGAGTCATAGAGTGGAATGCCTTATTTACCTGAGTAACAGATTACAATTTATTCAGAATTGAATTGAGGTTATGAGGGATCTATACAACTCAAAAGTTGCGAGAGTTGAAAGATGATACAAACATCGAATGTTGACGATTGAAAGTCAAACTTACGATGAAATATGGACCCAAATAAATAGGATTTTGACAGAGAAAAAAAATATGTCCATGTAGAACGCGATGAGTCAAGGATATTCTAAAGGTAACAAATTACCCTAAGAGGTTAGAAAGGTGTCTAGGATATCCTATCAAGGAACAAATCAAATCAAGAGATGATTTGAATGTCAAAAGAAGATTTCTAGAGGACAAGCTCAAATTATAACGTTAGAATAAAGGAGGATTTGACTAGGCCCTAAGATTGTATGATTTGGGCCTAAAGGAAAAAGGTACGGTACTATAAAATTACTTGCATTAAGTGCAAATAAATAAATTTTAACATCGCCTAAAGCTTGGAATTCGAATAGGTAAAACTAATAACGTAACATAAAGATTAACACATAGCAAATAAATATATGCATCATTTTTGTGTCACGAACACGCAGTTATGGTTAATACATGCATGACTTAAGTATAAGGGTGGGCACAACACTATCTTAGGTTTCCAAGATTTGGATGGACAGACTCAAGGTTTTCCTATGCGAGGAGGCACGTGGTCACACGGTAGCAAAACTATCCGCTCACCCCACGTCTATGCCAACTCTTTAAAATGGGTGTTTGAAAGAATTTTGGAGAAGTGCAAAGGCACAACTCACTTGTATGGTGTGTGAAAGTGTGAAGCTCCCAAGTGGGGGAAGTACGAACGGAATGCCAGTTATGAAAAGCGATAACATGTAGCATATAAAAAGGAAAGTAACGTATTGAACAGTTAATGAGAGCAGTAAAGAAAAAAGCAAGTAAACAAATTAATAAAGAATCACAATTAATTTGACAAAAGAGCAAGCTAAACATGAAAAATAAGAATAACGAAATTAATTAGGAGGAGAAAACATTCTTTAAATAAAATAAGGTAACACAAATTCCCACTTAACATAAAATCCGTAATGGTTAGAACCTAAGTATCCCCAGCAGAGTCGCCATTCTGTCCCGCCACATTTTTCTCGTGAAAAGCGGGATTCGACGTGGCAACTCTCTTTTAGATGGAAAAGAATGAAGAGTCGCCACCTAACGAATTTAAGGCGCGTTAGGGCGCCGTTCTAACTAATTACAATTAAATTTTATTTTAAGGCTACGCAACCAGAAATTGGGTAAGGGTTCAAGTTACCTAGAAAGGAAGGTGTTAAGCACCTTTCGAGGTCCACAAATGTGGGTCCCTGCCGAATTTGTTATTTATGTGGGAATAGGTGATAAATAATAGGTCGATTAATTAGACTAAAGACTATGTAATCAAACAAGTAAGAATTTATTTAAAACAAGTATTTAAGCCAATTTAATTACTAAAATCTAAATGAGAAAATCATGCATGAATTAACGCAAGTAAATAAATAAACGAAAATCAGATAAGCGAGAAGCCAGAAGTGACACAATAATATAGGAAAAGAGACCTAATTACTAAGTGACTTAGTTAACTACCCCAAACAGATGGAAAGAAACAAACCTAGGTTAATTCTAACCTATTCGGATCAGCGCCCGGCTTATTATCGGAGACAATTCCAAAGACATTATCGTATTCTGCTCGGGTCAATTTCCATCATATCCATCTATCTACCCGCCTAAGTTGGTTATTAAGATTATTTTACCTAAGTGCGTACTAAAGAAATGAGAAAAGTCTATCGTACCCTGGTATGCCTACTCGTCCCACTTAATGTCCAAGAGGCATTGGACTACTATTTTGGATATGGGTCTAGACAATAAAATTCCAAGGCTACTTAATTAGACTCAGGATTAACGTCAATCAAAACATACATGGACTGGAAAACAAGTAGCACATAAATGATCTCACATAGGCCTCACAATTCGTACAATTAACACTTTATATAGCATGATATCTGGAGAACGTGCAAAACCACTTATTAATTAGTCCTATGAACAAAGTTTCTAATTATTTAACATGCTGAAAATAAATCTAATCCTACAAACAGGATGATTGATTATTTAACTTGCTAAAACTGTTTTTTAGCTATAGGCATGAGAGCTAATTAAATTAAACGTATAAGCAGAATCTTTAACTTAACATGTTGGGCCTGAATTAATCCTATAGATGTGGTTTCTGAATGTTAAAAAAAAGGCTGAAACAGTCATACTGAACCAGTTTTACATTCTGAAACAGTTTCTAACATGCTGAGCTGATTTTAACATGCTAAAACGATTTTAACGTGCTGAATCCTATAGGCATGACTTCTAGTCGTGTTACATGCAGAACATATTCAATACTATAGGCATGATTTCTAACATCATTATGCAGAAATGGATCCTAACTTTAACATGCTGAAACTTGATTCCTATAAACAGAATGATCACTTTAACAATCTGAAGTTTTAATCCTATAAACATACTGGTTATTTAGCATGCTGAAAATTAACAAGTCCTATAAGCATGATATCTACTTAGTTTAAAAATGCTGAAACATATTTAACTTATAAACATGGCAACTAAACCGAACTGAAAACTAGTTTTAAGCCATAGAGCATGCTAATTAATTTTAAAGCTGAAACGAACGTAAACCTATAGGCATGTTTTCTAGGCGTTTTCAAACAACTAAGGCAAATAGCACGTAGTTTTCCCCTCCCCATAGTAGTCCCCCAAAATATCTTATTTATCGTCAGAGTTTTACAATAAATTATTACAGACCAAAATAATGAACAGAATTTAAAGCTAGAGAACAGGCTGTCCCGATACTCAGAAATCCCGATCCCGAACAACTCTTCACCACCTCTAATTAGAACCTGTTAAGCATGTAAACGTAGGATTCGGAGGATCCCGCTGCAACCCATAAGACCGTCCCTGACATGTCAGAGTTCCTGAGGATCTCAAGGATCCTAGGCAGTGCTTATGTCAGGGAATAGGTGATAAATAATAGAAAGAGAAGAAATGATCAAGCAAACAACAAGGCATAAATTCTATAGGCATGCTGTCTACCGATTCAATACACATATATCAAGAGTTTCCATGGATAAACATGGATGGACTAGAGAGCATATCTTAAACTACAAGGAATCATACATTTGAATTAAAAATACTTCGATAAGAACTAACCAGTTAGCCGTAAACACAAGAAAATATATAAGCTCCGACCCTTAGCAATCAGTAGTTCTGTATGCCAGTTAACAGTAGCTAAGTGGTCCAGAAACCAGCAGAACAAGTAACAAAAAAAATCAAATAGCGATATCCAAATTAGTAACCGATCTCCAACACATCAAGATCCCGAGAATTCCAAGGATTCTAGGCAATGCTTGTGTCGAGGAAGATACAAGAACCACGTAGCCAATAAGTAATAAAAGCCCAGAAGTCCACCCTTTCCACAATACAATATGAGAGCTTTTAAAAATGTATCCCTCCCGAACAATGAAAGGGAGGTACTGTTTATATAGTGCAAAAGATAGTCATAAATCACAGAATTGGTGAGAGGGAGAGTATTCAGGAAACCAATTAAGGAGGTTATTTTTCTTAAACTTGTGGGCTAAATCCATTCAGTGAAGAAATCATGCCAAGGTTGCCATAACTAGACCAGTATTCAAGCTGTCACAATAACACAGTGAGATTATATCAAATAAAAAAAATTCACATTTACCATAGTTGACACAAGAAAGGCTGTCATACTTAAACAGGGAAGGAAACTAAATCAATCATACTACCACAACTTTGGATGAAATGGTTTTAGAAGAGAGTAATCTCCAATAAGGTAACTAAATCAATCAAATACTAGAGCTATCCCATTAATTGAAATGAACAAAAGAGGAGGAGTACAGATCATAAAAAGCTTTTCCTCAATCCAATAAGCCTAAAATCAGTCCAAACTTACCAAAAATAAGGAAGTTCAAGAGTTGTCACAATTCGAATTCAAGAAGAGAGAGGATAGTGGGATCAAAATTATCAAAAAGCTTAACTTGATTTGAGGAAAATTATAATCAGATAGTGCTCAGACTTGACATGGTAATAATATGAACATGGGGGCTTGATCAACATAAGAATCAAACACGATTAAAACAATTCACGTATGACGATATGCAAAGCATAGAGGAGCATGAATACAAAACATTAATTAAACTTATCCGAATTTGCACCAATATCAATCAAAGAGCCTGTCAATTTCTAGTCTAGTTAAAGGGGTAATCAATTTGAGCACAAAATGAACACCAAAAGATCGTACCTGAGACGAATTCATAAGAATCCGTCCTAAAATAATTTTCCGATGCGAATGATGAATAGAGGATGACGGGCGAACTCTCATGGGAACAACTCCAAACACGGTGACAAACTCGGCGTCGAAATTTTCCGCAGTTCATCGAAGATGAGAAATCCTAGAGTATTTTTGGGTTTTAAACAAAGAAAAAGAGAGAGGAGGATATGGGTTTTATTGGTGGTTCTCGGACTGATCTCGCCGGCTGCGTTGAGATGGTGACGGAGGGAAGGGATGATGGAGATGGTGGTTTTGGGTGGGCTTTCTGGTCGGAGCAACGGGGTGAGGAAGAGGGGAAGAGGGTGGCAACGCCGTTTGTGGTGGTGCGGTGGAGGGGTTCGCCGATGGTGGTCGGAAGAGATGAAGGAAGAAGAGAAGAGGAGGGAAGAATATGAGGGTGTGGTCAGTTGGTAGTGTGAGGAAGAGGAGAGAGAGGCGGTGGGTGGTGGATCCGACGGTTGGAGCGGTGGAGGCGATGGTGGAAGGGAATGGGGTTAGGGTTGTGTAGTTTAAAGGGCAAGAAAAGAGGTGGAGTGATCTTCACAATCAACGGCTGAGATTTAATCTCAATGGGTCAGGCATATTGGGGCAATTGAAATTGAATTTGGTATTTAAGATTAGGCCTAAATTGACTCAATTTAGGCTAGAATTGAAATAAATTGGATAGAAAGAGACTAGAATTTAAATAAATTGAGATTGAAAATTGAATTCGGATGGCTATTTAATAAATAAACTACTACGTATATAAAATAATAATTAACGATAATTATCCAAAGATAAATTATTTTAAAAAGAATAAATTACGTATATATATTGTACGTAAAATAAATGACATGTAATATCATATTAAATTTATGGAAAAATAGTAATAATATGAAATTAATTATATATTTAAAAAATTGTATACGAATTTAAAAGTATCACGATGACGATAAAAATATGATTTACTTAGTGAATAAAAGCAATACGCGAGGAAAATTAAGCTTAAAAATAACAATAATTAGTATAGTAACAGCCCGAGAGAGGTATAAAGAGGTCAAAATTGGGTGTCAACATGTACTAATCGGAACATCCATTTCATTACGTATACGTGTGTTGGACTTGATTTTTATCCTACGCAAAAATCTTTTATTTGTAATCATGGCAAAAGGACTTTCTGGCCAATATGTTGCATCTTCAACTGGAAAAATTTGCCCAAAATATGTATTTATGTAGTTTCGTAATTTAAATTCTGGTGCAACTTTTTCCCCATGCATCAACCATACAACTGTCAAAACCCCTGATCGCATGAGAACATGGCATGCGATGTGATTGTCATTTATCGCATGTGCATGACTGTTGCGTCACATTAACAATATGCACATTACCTCTACGACCTGCATGCACTTTGGTTTTGATTTAAATAACTGATCCCTTATGTTATAACTTTGGTGAGTATGTCCAGCAACCTTTATCCTGTTTTTCTCAAATCTTGTGTAAGTTTTTTGCATCCAATATTGATTCTCCACCGTTAATCGTCTAGCATTTGCAGATCTACTAACAAAACGCTCGACAACTTGGCTGTATGTGAGCTGCACAATTACAGTTACAGGAAGTCTCCTAGCAGTCTTTAATAAGCCATTGAATGATTCTGAGCTATTCGTTGTGACCATGCCCCATCTCCTACCATCATCCTTGTGTAGGGTCCATTTTTCGAGCTCGTACTGCTGTAACCAATTGTAAGCTGACTGATTAACATCCCTGATCGTTTCCATTGTTTTAAGAAACTTCTTTTCTTGATGATGTGTTGCAGCTTCCCAAAAAAGATTGGTCTGCTTTAAAGATTTGAATTCTTTTTGAAAATTAGCCTTTAAATGCCTTACACAGAAGCGGTGATAGGCAAATGGAGCTTGCCAATTAGCCTGCACGTTGTGAAGTACGCCATGATGTCTATCAGATATCAATGTTATACCTTGACGCCCCTTTACAACATGCTGGTGCAAATGACGCAAAAACAGGCTCCATGTCGCAATGCTTTCATTAGCAGCAATTGCAAAAGCCAAGGAAAATATTGTGTCATTAGCGTCCATTCCGACCACAATCAACAACTTGATATCATATTTTCCATAGACATGAGTTTCGTCTATTGATACCACTGGGCGGCAATAAGCAAAACCATCAACACATGGCTTAAACGTCCAGAACACATTGTTAAAAATATTTTCATTAACATCATCATGTCGTTCAAACCTCCATTCAACAATTGTGCCGGAATTGGAGTGTTGAAGAGCAGCCATGTACCTTGGCAATGATCAGAATGAGTCATCTCAAGTTCCATAGATATTTTCAAAAGCACGCTTCCATGCAAGATAAGCCTTTCTCTTGCTTATTGTTTTGTTGAACACTTTCAAAACGGAATTTTGACAATCTTTGATAGAAAACCTGAAAAATTTTAAAATTAAAATTCATCAAAAACAAATAACGTATTGATTTCTTTAAAAATTTAAATGGTGTCAAAAATAAAATAGTACCTTGAATTTACTTCAAGATCCTGACTAAAACACTTGCAATCATGTCTATATTCAAATTAAAATGATCTTGAGGGCATGAACCCATATTACAACTGTGAACCTCGTAATATTTTTCTATGATCCACAAGTTAGTATCTTTCTGCAGCCTACCACGAAGCATCCATTGTCAGCCTTCATTTGCACGTCTACATTTAACTCGCCAAGAATTTTTTGAGGACTCGCAAACAATGAACTCTGTCGCGATTTTAAAATGTCAGAGTTTAACAGCCCTTTGCAATATTTTTTTGGATGTAAAGCTCATTTCAGAACCAAGATAAAACTCATCTTCTTTAAAATTATTGGGTTCCTGCCACCTATTTTATCGACACTTATCATCATCAACCGTATAGGCATATACATCTGGTCCCTCCGGAAGATTATCAAGAAATGGAATTACATGAGAATGATTTTGAATCCGAGGGAATGTTGGTAACATTGGTATTGACTGCTGAGGCAGTATTTGTGGAATCACTTCTAGTTGATGTAATGGACTATGCAAGCTATCAGGCAATATGACATCATCATCATTTTCAGATGATGAAAATAGAATTTCATCACCCGAATCGTGAGCATTGTTAGGCACGTCATCACTGTTATTGTCACCATCTTCATCACTCACAGATATTTCGGTATAATTTGGCTGGTCAGCATCATCATTGACATCTTCTGGAATCACAGACACATTTTGCCTTATATTTTCCCTATAATATCAAAAAAATAAAAAAATATTTCATTCATATTTTAAACAAAAAAAATATTCAAATGATATCTCTACCGATAATAGTCATCAGCACCAAAACTCGAGGAGACAGGAATATTTGAGGATGTTCCAATATGATCCGTCCATCCAAAATTAGAAGATTGATCAAAATTATGTTGAGATAAACTCCTAAAAAGTAATCAAAAGACATATAAATTCACATATAATTATTAAAATTGTACGGATTATATTTTATAATTACTGCTAATAAGAACAATAATAATAATAATAATAATAATAATAATAATAATAATAATAATAATAATAATAATAATAATAATAATAATAATAATAATAATAATAATACTAGTAACATTATTAAGGTTAATAGCACTCATTACCAGTCACTTTCATTAATAGCTTGATTCAAATCAGGTCTTAACAAGTCCATTGACATGTTACCTGTAAGAATATTTCGTAGACATTTAAGTCAGGAAAATCAGTAGACTGATTTAAGGGGAGTTCAGTCTGTGCAAATACTTCATCATGTGAAGGAGAACGTTGTGGACGAGTCCTGGGCTGACAAGCCCTAGGCTCCTTCCTAACATATATATGAAGCATAGTGATCTTGATGTGATCACTATACTCGTTTGGAACATTCAAAAAGTTCGTCAAAGACTCGTCATTATTAATAATATACTCACAATATATTGCTGTCTCGTGTGGTGTAAAAAACTTTGGGTATTGTCCGATTACACGTAATTTATAATCTTCCTTACGAACATTCATCTTCTTATATACTCTAGAAATAAAACTTTTGTAACCAAGATCATAAGGTAACTTAACATTACTCTGGGGCGGGCAACTATAATATATAGTATCACCCTCATGGATGATTTCGCCGTCCCAATATAAGGAAACTCTAATATTACCTTTAGTGGACATTTTTATGATAAGAATTTAAAGAAAACTATAAGGGGGAATTGTTTAGAGATGAAGGAAAATGGTGAAGTTTAGTGTGGTTGTACACTACTTTAGGGCCTCTTTATATAGAATTTTGAAGAGTTTTGGAGTAGAAAAAATGGGTGAATATAAATATATAGCGCACTAATTTAGAGCGTTATAATGATATGTCAAATCAAGTACAAAAGTGTAAAAAAAAATATGTGATAAAAGTCTGCAAAAAGCCACAAAAAAGCAGCATTATTTATAGTTATAGCGCACTAATTTAGTGCGCTATATATAGCGCACTAAAACAGTGCGCTATACTCCCAATAGCAGCTAACCGACGTTAACATTGCTACGTCTGTGGGTTTGGGTATAGCACACTAATTTAGTGCCCTATATCTATTTTGATCATTTTTTCAAAACATCACATAGATTCGTCATTTGTGAAATTTTTATCTCTACTTTGGTTCTGCACTCCATTCAGTAGGCATATACTCTTGCATCAACTAAAGCTTTAATGATGCACGCATGATGCACATATGGCACACATAAACTAATTTATATTAAATATCCACGGGGACCTATATTAAGAATTTAAGATTTGGCTAACTAGTTAGGCATGTACTCATATATGCACAATTTTCTCATCGCCGTGGTAAATACAACATCTTAGAATTCGATAGACTTAATTATCCATTGAACTTTGGCAATTTATGTTTCAAATTTATTGGTCAAATATAAATTATTTCTCATCAAAAGCATTTTTTTAAAATAATATTTTAAAAAATAATCTAACTTTATAAACTTGGCCAAATAAACTAATAATCGAAAAATAACATTAAGTCTGAGTCTTCATATCACTATAAATAGTGCTTCAACAAAAAGATATATAATTCAGAATTTCTGTTGGCATAGTCATTACGGTAGTTGTAGTATTGCTCCTATTTGAATTATTCAACAAATTTACTTTTTTCTTTTCTTCATAACAACAGGTATTCTTCTGACTAGGGCCGGAATTCGTAAATATGAAGACGACGCTTACTGCTATTCTAATAATAAGTCTCTCCCTTGCAAATCATAAATGTAATGTCTTTTTTGTTTTTCTGTTTCAAGTTCATAACCCGTTCTCTTCCTGATTTCATGTGGTAATTGTCTAGGTGGATGGTCGATACTACTGGAAGGATTTCTTTTTGGATAATAGGTATTGTATAACACTCATTCTATCTTCTTCAAATGCAAAAATAACAAATAAATAGTACACGTTAGTCTCTTTCAGTGAACAACTGAAGAATATATACTTACTTTTGAATAAAAGTCATATATCTAAATATAGTACTAAAAAAAGACTTTCAGCGGCGACATATAAATTTGTGAAATTAATACACATTGGCATTTCTATCAATTGCTTACCAATATCAAAAGCATTCAGTATTAATCAATAAACACAAATAATTCTCAAGCTGAATAATACAAATACTTTCGCAACTAAAAGTTAATTTAATTAAATGTACTACACAATAGTAAATTATTCAATGCGTGAAAGCCTAATGCTACCTAAAATTCATTGTTTTATATATTTTTGTTCCACCCATTTTGTAAAGTATTCGCCCCGGGCTTAAACGCTTTTATTATGAGCGCTTACCTAATGGAATACTATGTAGGATAAGATAGTTAGGTGGGTTATATATTGTGCATTTATGGCTTTCTAATTTTTGAAAATAATTAAGGTGGTAAGACGTTTTACAAAGTGAAAATCTATCTTTGTTTTTTATTTATTTAAATTATTTAAGAATTTTGATTGTTTTTGTAGCCATAAACACTTAGACAAAAATCAATTGTGTGATTGAACGTATTACTGGACAAAATTTGTATAGTGTTTGGTGAAAGTGAGAGAAGAGAATGGAAGCGTTGCAGCCATTGAAGCAACTTATCAATTTTGCTTCTCAACGATTTCGACCTTCTTCTTTCTTCATTGTTCGTTGTTGTTCTTACTCCGCCGCCACTACAGCCGGTAGAGCCGCCGCCCGCAACCGTAGGTCCTCTTCCGGCACCTCTACTTCCACTTCCGATAAAGAAGCTATTCGTGCCATTCGTATCAAAAAGGTAATGAATGGTTGTGAATATATTTATGGGCAATTGAAATTTAGTTGAATATGTGAGTAGTTGAAGTGTAAAAGGTTAGTAGGTAGGATTGCGTAGATACGAGTGCAATGTCTTGTTGCCCTATTCAGTAGCTGTAGGACTACATACTTGCCCACTATTAGACTTGGCACACATGTTAAGAAACAATAAATAGTAGGGCTAATTTTACTATATTACCTTTTGAATATAATTAATTTAATGCTTTGAAAGATGTATTAGGTAATGACTATAATTAATAACTAAGGGTAAAATGGGTAGAAATGGGTAAAATTATCCATTGGTTTTTCAAACTGGACAAGTATTGTTGGACATTTATTTTTAGTAACATGGACAAGTATCGTTGAACGGAGGGAGTAGTTTCTTGTTCTTCGGCTTTCGATACTTTCTAGTGTATAGTGTAGTTCGATTATAGTATTATTTTGTTGTAGTATAGTTCTGTGACTATCTGTTGTTTTCGTCTATTGTCTATATCTCTTGTACTTTCATTTTCTGGTCGTTTCTTCGTCTTGAACCGGCGGTCACCTTTGAGGTAAAAGTATGGTCTGCGTACATTCTACTTTCCCCAGACCCCACTTTGTGAAAATATACTGGATATGTTGTTATTGTTGTTAATGGGAGTAGTTAGTGTAGAAGGTTAGTAGGTAGGATTACATCATACTAGTAGATAGGAGTGCAATATGTTGTTGCCCTATTTAGTGGTTGTAGGACTACTCTTGTAGTTTCTTGTTCCTCGGCTTCTGATACTTTCTAGTGTTTCGTGTAGTTTAATTATAGTATTATTTTCTTCTAGTATAGTTTTGTGACTATATGTTGTTTTCGTCTATTGTCTATATCTCTTGTACTTTCGTTTTCTGGTCATTTCTTTGTCTTGAGCCGGCGGGGTATCAGAAACATCCTCTTTACTTCACCTCTGAGGTAAAGGTATGGTCTGCGTACATTCTACCCTCCCCAGACCTACACTGGATATGTTGTTGTTGTTGATGATGTGAGTAGTTAGTGTAAAAATTGCATCTTTATACAATGCTCAGTGTTAAAGCTCACTTCTTTAATTTTTTAATGATTGCGAATATATTGGCATGAAAGCAATTGAAATTTAGTTGAATGTGAGAGTAGTTGGTGGAAATATTGTATCTTTATACAATGCTCAGTGTTAAAGCGATTGAGTATTCCACTTACATCTCATACCCTTTTGTTAGAACAAAAAGGTGCAGCAGAAACTACTGGAATTTAGTTGAATATGGGAGTAACTGAGTGTGAAAATTGTTTCTTTATGATGACAATGGTCTTTGTAGTAGTTGTGGAAACTATACACTGGAGCGCTTGCTGAGATTAGTAGCCTGATTATAATCAAATAGTCGGTAAAGTTAACTCTTTCAATTAGTGGCCTGATTATAATCAAATAGTCGGTAAAGTTACCTCTTTCGATTAGTGGCCTGATTATAATCAACTAACGTACTTGGGGCCATTTAAATATGAGAATTCACCAGTAAAAGACCCTCTTTCAATTAACTACTCCCTTCATCCAATTTGACGGTGTTTGATTGGGTACGAAGTTCAAGTTTTATATATTATAGTGATAGTCTAATAAATTTGAATTTTTTGAAGTTGTGTAAGTCATATAGGAACATAATGGTTTTAAATATATTGGGACGTCCTAAAAGGAAATAATTGTTATATAAATTGAGTGGAGCTAGTACTTAGCTATAGAGTTTGCATCTGTAACTATTCTTTTATTGGGGTAAAAGGAGTATTCGTGAACCTATTTAGAATTCCTGGGTAGGAATCTTAATTTTATTATGAGCATGTTTTCTAGTTTCTCAAGATAAAAGTATTTGACCTCAATGCTTGGTGGATGTCTAAACGTAATAGTCTTTATGAATTTCGGCTTTTATTATGAGTACATATGCTAGTTTCTTACAGACCTTGGACATGAAGATGCATGGTATATCTAAGCTTGTGTAGATGTAACTATGACTTATGAGAGCATGCTTGTAAAATGTAGCTTAATATTGTTCCATCATTATAGTTCAGAGCATGTAAAGGCAAGCACCTTGAGTAATGAAATTTATCTTCGAATTTTCACCTACAGATTAAAAAGATTTTGCAGTAATCATTCCCACTAATGGCAGTTTTCTATAAGCCGTTTGATCTTTTCATTTTCCTTGTTCTACTGGATCTATGCCATGTCCGATGTAAATTTTCGATTCCATCTTCAGAGCAGAAGTGTTATGCTTGCTCACAGGTAGAAGAATTGAGAAGCAATGGCTTGGAACCCTATGCTTACAAGTGGGATCGGACTCACACTGCCAGTCAACTGCAAGAAATTTATAAGAATCTGGGAAATGGTGAAGAGTCAAATAGCGAAAATGATTATGTTTCTATATCAGGAAGAATAGTGGCTCGCAGAGCTTTCGGAAAGCTCGCTTTTTTAACTTTAAGAGATGATTCTGGCATGATTCAGGTTTTTATATTTGCCATAATCTACTTACTGCTTTTTGCTTTGGATGTTTGACATTGCTGGCTGTCTGTTAGCTGCAATAGCTGTAGTGCTGCTGTACTGTAAAATACAGATTTTTTAGACATCTAGTTAAATATGACTCATGGTACTGGCAATTGGTTTCTTTACTAGATAGGCTCTATCTAGGACTGGATATAGATAGTGCCTATCCTCTATTTGATATGCGTAGTTTTCAACTGCATATTCCTTTTAAACTGTACTTCAGCACATTTCATGTGTTTCTTGTCTAGCTCTTAGCAATAATGTGCAGAAGAAACTGGGATTTCTGGAACTTTTAGGTTCAGTTGACAATTTACAAGTTAGGAACCTCTCTGAGATATTCTTGTATTTCTGGATAAGCAACATCCGTTTACCTTTAAATTAGCAATCTTTGAATAGACAAATGTTGCACTTTATTGAAATAAGTTATTGTTGGTTTTAGCTTTATTGTGAGAAGGAAAGGCTTGTAGGTAATCAGTTTGAGCAATTGAAGACTCTTGTTGATATTGGTGATATATTGGGCGCAAATGGTTCAATCAAGCGCACAGAGAAAGGTGATTTTGTGTCTATACCCATCCTAGTTTTACTTTGACATCCATTCTTATTTCTTTTATGAATATGAATAGGTTCACTTACTCTTTATTCAATAGCTTAGATCGTTGAACTACAGATTAGTTCATAAAGACATCTGTGCATTGTTTTGCCTTTCGTAGTCGTGTGAAGTATTTGAACCCTCTTCCTCTTCTTCCTTTTCATCTTATTGTCAGTTTGCGTTTATCCGCTGATAGTTTTAAGATCCTAACTCGAGCTTGCAACTCAGTAAAAAAGACGTTGCTTTCTTCTTGACATGCTGAAGACATGTGGAGGACATATCAAGGGTATACGTGTAGCAAAAGATTGAATTATGCACTATATTTTTTGCTGCCCCTCTAGTTGCAATCAAGAGAGGAATTTTCTTTTATTTGCTGTCTTCTTTCTTCTTTCGATCATATCGTTGCTAGGTGAAGAAAAAACACAAATCAAATTGAATAAACATGAGCTTTTAGACAAAAGAAAGCTTCAAGAACAATAAAATCCCTGGTACATGGGAGACCACTTAGTAGGCTGCTTACAACCTTAGAGGTGACCATATATGAGAGATCTATGAGATCAAGTGCTGCCCTACATCAAAAAATATGCCAAATTTCGGCCCCTTAGGAATAAACACAACTTCTTTGCAGATGTTACATACGTATTTTGGTACACTCTGTCCAATCTCTTTATCCCTTTCGACTTGACATTTAGGGGTCGCTTGGTTTGAAAGCAAGTTATGATGGAATTAGTTATGCTGGGATTAGTTATATTGGGATTAGTTATGCTGGGATTAGTTAGCCTGATATTATTTCTTATTGATTGTTTGATTTGTTGTATTAAAAATTATATGCATTGCATAATTTCTAAGAACAAGTTGTTTATTTATAAAAATGCCCTCCACCTTATATAGCCTTTTATATTAGTGATGTATAAAAAGGGTTTGAGGAGATATTTTTGTTATCTTAACTATTTCATCCCAGGATAAGTTATCCCAGGATCATTATTCCACGCAGAGGCATGGACAACTTATTCCAATACTAATTATTAGTCCTTGGATAAGTTATTCCAAACTTTGTAACCAAACAAGATTAAGGAGTACTAAGCATTTATTTCAGGATTATCTCCCCTTATCCATCACACCAAACGTGTTTTAAGGATGGAATAACAATCTTGGATAACTAATTCCGGGATAACTTGTTCCCCAACCAAACGTGCCTTAAGTATTAAGAGGAGTTAAAATAGTGTCATATTTGATTTTTGTGTTCTGAAAGAATAAAATATAAGATAGAGTTGTGTTGGGAAGAGTAATGTGGATCCAATTAAATTTTCTCTCTCTGGTATTTAACGTATCAAATCCCTTTTTTTAAGTTTAAGGGATGTTGACTAATTTTCGGGAAAACACAGAGTTGAAGGTATGACAAGCATTTTGAACAGAAGCAGTATATTTTATTTTTAGTCCACTGTATGGCTCGCTAAACACTTGTTACTCACTCATCAAGGTCATCCTATCTTTTAGTTCTTTAATTTTCACTTTTAAGGAAGCAGATGATATATACATGGGCATTCAGATAGTTATGGTATCCTATACATGCCTAAGATGGATCTCTGGTTGGCGTAGCATTCTTTTAAAATTCACTTCCTTTTACTCACTAGCATCATTTCGGTCTTCAGGTTCTGTATATGCCATTTAAGTTTGATTTGGTGTATGATAAACTCCTGAAAAAGACGTGCATGGTTTTGAGTAATTGGTTTTTGCAGATACTTGAATCATATTTTTTTTGAACTTTGTTTCTGTTATTGTTTGAGCTGTTGTCTTGAAGTCTTGAAGCCCTTTTCATTGAAGTATTTCTTCCTGTTTTCTTTCTAGGGGAGCTATCTGTATGCGTGAACTCATTCTCAATTCTCACGAAGTCATTGCTTCCATTGCCGGACAAATATCATGGCTTAACTGATATAGACAAGCGCTATCGACAGCGGTGAGTATCATTTCTTGCGCAAGTTTATGGTTGAAGCTTCTAGTTTCACGGTTTTGACTCGTTGTTGGAGGGGTGACTGCACAACTATCATAGAATTCTCTAGAATGGGTCATTTCACAATTAAGTTTTTATCTTCTCAGGTTGAATACATAATATGACTGTTACATTTTTTGTACCTCCTTGGTACTTTTATTAGTAAAATTTTACCTTATCAAAAAAGAAATGACTGTCACATTTTTTTCAGCCAGAATAATTTTAGATATTCTGGTCAATTCATAGAATGGTGGATGGTACATAAGCAACTCTTATAAGTTGCTCTCCAGGGGTTTTCTGCATATCTGGCTGGTGCCTTTGCCTCGTATTCTTGCTATGCAGTTCTGCTTGTATTTGCCTTTCACTTTCTTTTTTCAATAACTGAGAAATCCCCTAGGGCTAGTAGCATACAATTTGAAACTCGATGAATAATGGGCCTATCCATCTATCCGAAGGCTAGTACCGCTAGAACAAAGCCCTGGGAGCATTGCTTTTTGCTTCCACATAACTTGATCGTTTAAAGTAGCTACTAGCTAAAGGAAAGGAAAATATGCAATCTGCCTTAGATTTGGCCATTTGCCATATATCTACAACTATTTTTCAATGTCAGGTTTCCGGAGAGGATATCTTCTATTACAAATGTTTCTCCGACTTCTTCTCATGATATCTTATGCATACAAGGAGGAAAAGTCAAGTGACTAATTTTCTTTACTGTTGCATGAAAATGTTATTGAGGCATGTGCTAATAAAGCACGGAACAAAATTGTGATAGCTCAAAAAAACAAAGCACGGAACAAATTATGATAGCTTGGTATTCCAAAATCAGGGTTGTTCACTCTCCTTGCCTTTATGATAGGTATGTAGACATGATTGCAAATCCGGAGGTGGCTGATACCTTTCGCAAGAGGGCAAAGGTAGGTTAGCTATTTATTTATCTTCTGACTGTTACACCAAAAGTACAATACCGTCAGTAAATTTCTCTTATCATCATTTGGTTACCTCTTGAATTGTAAACCTTTCAGTAAATTACTTTTGCTCAGCTGTATGGATATTTACAGAGAATAGGTTGCGATCGTTGGTCTACAAATTCTCTTCTATTTTCTCCTTCCAAACTAAAATGACCGGAGACTTCATCAGTTTTGTGAGTTAGGGAGCATATAGTTTTCTGTTAT
This sequence comes from Jaltomata sinuosa, assembly GCA_003996215.1. Lineage (NCBI taxonomy): Eukaryota > Viridiplantae > Streptophyta > Magnoliopsida > Solanales > Solanaceae > Jaltomata > Jaltomata sinuosa. The sequence continues at coordinate 395,302 of QJPP01007186.1, read as the reverse complement.
TACTTTGGTCTCGAACTATCTGTTGGTTAGCATCCTCTACTTCCTATATCATCTCATTATTTCTTAACAATTGCTTACTAGATCAGAATGTATATCTGTTATTATGGGTAGTATTACAAGCTGGATTTTTAAATATTTTCTTTCAAACATGCATTTTGTTGTACTTGATGATTTCAGAAATGCATGTGGCACATCATATAGATGATATCTCACTAATTGAAAGAATTATATTGGTTAGTACTTTTTCTTCATCAATGAATGAGGTTCTTTTTCCTCGTCTCTTCTTTTGGTTTTATAAAGTTTCTCCTTTGTTGAGGTCTTGAGGATCCATGTGTCTGATTTACTTGATTGGGTTTCTCGTTCAATCTATTCCGCGGAGATCATGACCTATAATTAGCTCAATTCAAGCCCTAAATTTTAAAGCTACTTTTCAGCTTATTATTTTAGCTTGCGTGATATTTATAGATATTTCATAGCAAAGTTGTCCTCTATCAAATAATGCACTTATAACCACATTTAACTAATAAAAACCACAATCTACAAGATTCTACTTGGAATTTTCTAGCATAAAGAAAATGCTCTCAGTTGTTCGTATTGCTCTGGGCTTTTGTTTCTTTGAATCTTCCCAGAGTAATAGTCTCTCGCAGATGAAGTTAACCTCAGAAATAGCCTTTTCTGATTAGTGTTATATTGTTTTGTCTTTCTTGAATTACCTAAGGTGGAGACTTGTAGTAAACTAATACTGCTACTTACTCTAGAAGTTCTGCTGCAATAGGCAGTAATGGACGTTGTAAATGCATAATATTTCTTCTTTTCCTATGAAAAATGTGCTTTATATTTCATGCTGATTCAATCCTTCCTTCAGTAGATTGTATCAGAAATACGTCAGTCAGTGGAATCTTTTGGCTTTGTGGAAGTTGAAACACCTGTTCTCCAGGTTGGTGAATTTCCTTTTGGTTGTACGGGAAAATGTTCTCCTATTTAGTTGTGATCTATTCCATTTTAATGTTTTTCGATAAAGCTTGTGAGCTACTATTCCATGAAAGAGTATAATATGCTTTCGGTGTCAAAACATTTTCTTTTTTAAACTCCAAGTGCTGGATGCAGCAGAATGGTTGCTCCTCTTGGTTGAGAATATAGGTTTTTTAACTGGTATTGGTTGTTACAAGAAAGAGGTACTGACAGGTTTTCAATCCCCAGAAATATCCTTGAATGAAAGGAGTTAGATGAGTCCCTCGTTAATCTCTTCCATTTTCAATAAATTAATTGTAGAATCAATATATTGGAAAGAACTGTCATATATATGGTGGCATGCATGCAAAAGGTAGAGAATCTAAACAAAAATGTGATTCTATATTGCACCTGGTCATATGTACTATAACTGAAATCTTATAGGTGCACCAAAAATTTATAGAAAGCAGGCCCCCAGTGTGTAAAGAAGAGTTTTCCACCCCTTCAAATCCCTCCTATTTCTTATCCATATTGTCCACGTAAGAGTTAGAGGAACTTCATGCTAAGCTTCACTTCTCCTACTCAAACCTGAGCAAATTAGCAAATCTCTTCTGGTGTTACACATGGTCCATTCTGTACCAAATAAATTCAATGTGTGCCCCATAACTAGGCGTGTTACCTGACACTGACCAGCGAATGATCCACATCTTCTCCCAATCTCTTGTATATATATCATCCGTTTGTGTGTGTTATACTTCCTTCTCTCAAGTTCTCAGCTGTAAGCATGAACCTTGGTGCTGCCAGCCAAACTTGGAGCTTTAGGGACCCATATTGAAAAGTACGGGAAAGCTGCATTCTCTAATCTCTTCCTTACTAGTGGGTCATGAGCTTATGACTGTATGACAAGGTTAGCGTGTTAGGGTTGATCGTATTAATGTTACATGTCAGTTTGTTACTGCAATGTTGGTGCAAATTCGTCATCCTCGCTCTAGGTATCCTGATAAGCACAGGTCAATCCAAGATTTGATCTGTATGGGTTCGATTTTGAATTCTATTTTGATTTATTGGGTGCAAAATATATGATTTATACTTATTTAGTGGATCTTTAACATATATACAATGTTTGAGCTAAAGCTATTGGATTTGGATGAACCCATATCTTCTGCCATACTTCTGTCCCTGCTGACCAACTAAGGGTGAGTATATAAAGGAAAAATTGAAAAATAAAACGAAGAAAGACCTGAAATATACATAGTTACATACAAAAAACTGTGATTGTGACTTTATCCTATCTATTTGTTTTTCCCTCGCCTTTTGAGGATTTTGAATTTTGTTGTTTCTAAGCACATTTTTCCTATCGTATTTAATCAGTTTCATTTACTAGGGAGCAGCTGGTGGTGCAGAAGCTAGGCCATTTATTACGTTTCATAATTCTCTTGGAAGGAATCTTTATTTGAGAATTGCAACAGAGCTTCATTTGAAGAGAATGCTGGTGAGCTTTTCATGTAGTTAACACTACATTTCTTTTCCAAGAAAATGTTTACATAAGACTACTTTTAACTATTTAGTTCTTCATGGAGATAAACGTAAAAGATTGAATAGCTGCTGGAACCATGATTAGTCGTGTGCATTTGTGCACGTAGGATGAAAAAAGGGAAGGAAAGAACCCCTACTTTCTGCTGTACTTTCCCTCACTCTTATTAGAACAGTTGTGCTTCTTCTGCTTCTTTGTAACTGTCCATCATATTTCTTGCGTAACCATAGGTTGGGGGATTTGAAAAAGTTTATGAAATTGGCCGTATATTCCGCAATGAAGGCATTTCAACTCGTCATAATCCTGAATTCACCACCATTGAGGTAATAGCTCTTTGTCAAAGGACTTCTCATTATTAAGTTTATGGGCTTCAAAGCGAATTTACGAATCCATTTGGAGAATGTTTAATCAAATAATTTCCTGCAAAATGATCAATAATAATTTCAACATTGATTTTAGATGTATGAAGCATACTGTGACTATGAAAGAATGATGAATATGGCAGAAGAGATTGTGACACGATGTGCCCTTGCAGTTAATGGGAAACTTAAAATTGATTACCAGGTAAGTACCCTTTCCTCTGGATAATCTTCATCGGTAGTGTTTGAAATTGGTAATCATTCTTTGTATTTTCGTGTATCTTCTCTGTCAAACATGATAAATACGTGTCGCAACCATTCTTATATTGAAGGCATAATACTGAGAATTGATTGAAGTTGCAAGCAGGCTTTGATTGTTCTTTTAAGTTCCCTTAGAAGCCAACCTAGTTCTTTCTTGATCTGGCAATAAGGATGGACCATGAGCAATAGGAGGAATCATGTGAACTTCATCTTTCTCAATGGCATTATGTGTTTTTGTTTGGCACCTTTTCAGTTTCCATCCACAGGGAGCTTCCTTAAGTGCTTATCTTCTGTATCCGATCATCTTGTGTGTCGTGACAAAAATATTCTCTCATCATAACAAAATAATTTTGAATGGTTGAAAAATGTTGGCCCAAAAATGTCCAGTTAAACATTTTTTTAGTTACTATTTGGATTCCTGACCTGTTTCCTTGAGTTGATGCAAACCATCTCGTCTTATTATCTTTTCCAGAGATCCTACGTCATGTCTTTTCATTTGCTGCATACATTTCTTGGAGAATGTGTAAAATGTTTTAGCACTGGTGTGGGTACATGGTCAGGATTTTACACATTTAATAAGTTGAACTAACTTTTTCAGTGGATTATGAGTTTCATGCTTAATAGGTTTTTTGTCTTACTTTTGGTATTTCATTTTCTTTTTTCTATCACCCTTTAACTTTAATCTAAGGAATCAAACTTAGAGGTGCTTGAAGTTGAACTGCCTAGTTACTTTTTATTTTTGGTGTAACTATGCCCTCCCCAAAGAGGTGGAGGACATTACTCACTTACTAGATAGTTTAGGAGGGATATAGATGATATTTTCTTTTTGATTTTTGCTTACTGTATACTCCTGATGTAATTATTCCTTGAAATACACTATTGGTGTATTTTTGTCTATAAAATGTCAACTTTCTCAAAAAAAAAAAAAAGGAATCAAACTTTATGCTTTCTTGCAGGGTGTGGAGATTTGCTTGGAAAGACCTTGGAGGAGGGAAACAATGCATAATCTTGTGAGAGAAGCTACAGGGATTGATTTTAATAACTTTGGTGACAATCTTGAAGCTTCTAAAGAACATACTCGTAAAGCAATTGATATTCTTGGTGATGATCTGGATAAGAGTTCAATTGAATCATGCTCTTCTGTTGGCCATTTGCTTAATGAGGTTGAGTAATGTTCTTTAGAATTTCTTATGTTCCCTTCTGCAGATACATAGAACTAGAAGCTTTAACCACATACATATCAATGCCAGAGTATCTTATTGGTTAGGATGGTTCTCTTATGTGAACTGCTTTGTGTTGTAACCATTTTCAGGTCTTTGAGATGGTAGTAGAACCAAAGCTTCTACAACCGACTTTTGTCTTGGACTATCCTATTGAAATATCCCCACTGGCCAAACCACATAGAAGGTACTTAACCTTCAACTGAATTCTCAAACAGGCAGTAAACTGGAAGAGTCTCTTAGTTCTCTTTTGAATGTTGAAACAAAACTAGCTGCATGTCTTCTTCAGATTTATGTGCTCACTAGTTGTCTTCTTAAACGGATGTCTTCTGCATGAATGTGCTCTCTAGTTGATAAATTTTCAAATAGTAAGACTGAAAACCAAAAGATGTAGCAAAGAAAGGAGATACTCTGTCTCAAAATATTGTCTAGTTCCTTCTTTGGTCAGTCCCAAGATGGTGATCAGGTCACAGGTTCGCGATATGAAAACAACCTCTTTGCAGAAATGCAAGTGGAATGATGCGTAGGATATACACCACTCTGCCCTTAAATCCACACTACCTTCTTTCTTGACATCTTTATGGTTTTAGAAAGAACATTTACATGAGGTAAAGCACATTTCATCTGAAAGAGTACATGAAAAATTCGTTTCAAACCACCTTCGTTTCTTGAGTTATTTCTGCATTTTCCTTTGGTTTAAATGACTTGTGCCTGGATGCTTTGTGTGAATATCAGTGTTCAATCACTTTCTTTATTACATGAAAGTTGTGACGCTACAATCACCTTCTGAATTATCACTCACTCTTGTACTTCTGTTACAAGTAAAAGTTACTATCTTTGCTCTCTGAGATGTTTCCAGATATTTGAGTTTTGATGCTGAAATCTCCAATACATCAAGAATAGGCAGAATAAAATTTTTGAGGTCATGCCTAGTAGTCTTGGCTTCTGTTATGGATATCGTTTACTTCAACTCAAAGTGATCTTCCTTTGTCAAAAGATTTTCTGCTATCCTTTCAGATATCTTATTCTAAAGTTGTTTAGATGATATGGATTCTGGTATAAGCATTCTGTATGCTGATTCTTGATATCATTGGATTGTGTAATATATTACAAAAGTAGACTTTGTTTTACCTGATAAATAAAATATAGTACAAAAGTAGACTGCTTTAGTAGTTTTCACTTCTATTATACACATCAACTATCTTGTTACATGATATTTGTTTTTTGCAGGCATTCAGGCTTAACTGAGAGATTCGAGCTATTCATTTGTGGTCGTGAGATGGCAAATGCCTTCTCAGAATTAACTGATCCTCTGGACCAGGTATTCTGGTGTTGAAATCTTGAAACTGTGTACTATCCGTGTGTTTTATTTTGCTGTTCTGTCGCCATTGACGAATTTTGATATTGCCTAATCAAGCGAGGGGATGTACACATCTCCGTGATTTAATGACTTATGAAATAATAATGTACGCCATATCCAAGGGAAAAAAGAAATACAAAAACCGAAAGAATCTCTTGCCACCATAGTATCAAAATGATGGATTGTTAATTCCTATAAGAAGAGTAGAAAGAAGTGGTTATGTCCTTCAAGCTAAAAATTTGCAATAGTGTTTTCCAGTCTCTTTAAAGAGAGTCTAAAGAGCTTATGGTCTTATACACCGATAGGACAGGGAATCCACTCTATCCCAGACACGGTTCTCTGAAAGAAACTTATCCTGTAACATTCGATCATGCTTCTTACTTGGAGATTACTCCAGCTGTTCTAAGCATATTGTTTTGCAGAGTAGATATGTTGTTAGTAGTATATCAACCTCCTACACCTGTTTGAATTATCTTCAGTTCAGACACACATTCTACATATGAGGTCCAGCAGAACCTGATGAAATGGTTGCGGGATCCAGTAGGACTAACGCTCTTATGAATTTGAAGTTCTAGGCACGACTTAATTAGTGAATTATTTGTTAGTCTGGGTGTACTGTATGCTACATATGCAGAACAAAAATTTACTGTCGCGTTTAAACTTGCTTCAGAGGAGGCGCTTGGAAGAGCAAGTGAGGCAGCATAATGAGAAAAAAGCAGCATCAGGTTTAAATAAGGCTGGTGCCGAGGAACAAGAGAACAAAGATGATGATGATGATGACTCGTATGAAGTAACTCTTGACGAAGATTTCCTCACAGCTTTGGAATATGGAATGCCTCCAGCTTCTGGAATGGTATGTTGATTCAAAGGTCCTTAGTTTTTCTTTCTAAAGTGCATACTTTGCTAGAGTTGAAACATTCTGACCATTGCACCATGTTTTGTCACATTTATTTTCAGGGACTTGGCATTGACAGGCTAGTAATGCTTTTGACAAACTCAGCTAGCATCCGCGATGTTATTGCTTTCCCAGTTCTCAAGATTCAACAATAGCTTCACGAAGAGTCACAGAATTCGCCAATTTTGATCCAGGAGTGTTGCTTTTATTACCTGAGAGAGTCGAGTTTGAGCAAAAAATCGATAACAGATCATTTTTTCGTGAAATTTATAGTGTTGTTCACATCATTTTTTTGATCCTTACAGATCTAATAACAGGACATTGTTATTTGAACTGTACCTAAAGGTTGAGTCAACTGTAACTTGATAAGTGTTGAGCACAATCCATTTGATGGTTTTATTTATTTATTTAGATTTGTAAATATGAAAGTTAAGCTATGGCACCAGATTTATTTACTAAATTTTAGCTATTTATGAAATTTTGCCTTTATTTATTTAGCTTTGGTCATTCTTGTAAAAGATACATCATATCTAATCAAAGAAAGAAACCATAGCCTATGCTATTCATTAATTCCTTTTATAATACTCCCTCTGTTTCAATTTGTTTGGTTTATTTTAACTTGGCACGGAGTTTAAGAAAGGAAATAAGACTTTTGAATCTTGTGGTTAAAAATTAAAGATATGTCAAATGTATCAAAATGCCCTTTAATCTTGTGGTCTTAAACATGTCATGTGGAAAGTTGAAATTGAAGAGTTGTTAAAAAAAGAAAGAGACATTCTTTTTAAAACGTACTAAAAAGGAAAGTAGGTTAAACAAATTGAAATGGAGGGAGTACTATAGTATAGTTGTTATTTTTCAATTACATAAATCTTTTTATTTTAAATTGAAGGTAGAAAAGGAAAAATGGAAGAGAAAATTACAAAGATGGGGAATCAAATCCTCACTAATAAAATGAAAGTTATTGAGCTATTAAGATTTTTCCAATTACGGAGATTAAAGAAAAGGTATAATTTCAAAAATATACAATTAACTAACATTGCAAAAATATAGCGCAAAACTTACATTACAAATCTTTAGCCTAAAATGCAATCCGGTTACAATAATATACATTCGATGTATAACAATATACAAAACGTTCATATTTTATTTTTATAAAAATATTTTAAAACTCGTAAACAATATTGTACACCCAATATATAATATTATATAAATTTATAATATATAATTTTATACACTATTATACAAATCAAAATTTTGTCAAACTTCATTGGTTGATTTCTCTCAAATGGCAAGGTGGAATCTTCTGAAAATTTATAGAGAGGTAGTAGATCTAGCAATGTCCTATCATCCCCAATAGGCGAGACATCACGAATAACAAAAGAATTTGATTTGGGAAATATTTTAAAAATTGTTGGCAGTTTGCTTCTATGATTTCGCTACATAACCGCATTTGTAATTTACGATGTCTTAGAGTTGTGGATAGATTTTTGAGATAGATTCTTGTCGCGCCGAATTCGTCTCATCAAGATCTATTTTTAGCTCTGAGTTTAAACTTTTTAGAGGTCGAGAGAGAGTTGTAGCACCATAACAACCCTTTAAGGCCCTTAAACTCCTCCATTAGGTCAATTTAGGTAAGTATTGAAAATCTTGACTAAGTAACGTAAAGTAACTTTATGAGTTGCAATAGAGTGTGTTATTTTTTTCTTTTAAATGACTATATGAATTTTATCCTTCCAAATATCATATAGTTTTATTTAATACTCTCTCCGTCTCAATTTATGTGGCACCTTTTGAATTTTGAGATTCAAACAAATCTATCTTTGACCATAATTTTTTCATATATCTTTTAAATATTTTAAATTATCAATTATGGTAACTTATACTCCTTCTGTTTCAAAAAGAATGACCTATTTTGACTTGACACGAAGTTTAAAAAAATAAAAAAGACTTTTGAATTTTGTGGTCTTAAATTAAAGTTATGTTAAATGTCTCAAAATGCTCTTTAATCTTGTGATTTTAAACATGCACGTGGAAAGTTAGAATTAAAGTATTGCCAAAAAAGAAAATGGTCATTTTTTAAAATGAACTAAAAAAGAACCTAAGTCATTCTTTTAGAAATGGAGAAAGTAGTATATTTCTATGTAATTTATCATTAAACTTAAATTGTTAAGACTCGAAAAATGAAAAGTGTCAAGTAAATTGGAATAGAGTGAGTAATCAAAAAGCATAAAAACGAAGTCGCCCCGCCCCGTATGGTGTAGAGTAGTTACAATTAGGGAAGAAAAAGAAAAAGGAGTTGCGGCAATCAATGGATGAAGAAGAGCATGAAGTTTACGGAGGAGAAATCCCAATGGAAGCTGATATGGAAGCTCATCATCCTTCCCCTGATGATGATGCCGTTAAGGTGCCCATTTTACATTCTTCTATCTTTATGTTGCGGGAGCTTTAGTGCACTGGGCTGCATTGGATCTAATGGAATTTGACTTGAAATAATTTGAAGGAATTGGATGAGATGAAGAAAAGATTGAAAGAGATGGAAGATGAAGCTGCTGCTCTTCGTGAGATGCAGGCCAAAGTTGAGAAAGAGATGGGTTCTGTTCAAGGTTCACTTTCTTTTGCTTGATTACTATCCTTTGTTTTTTCGCAAAGGCAGAGCTAGGATTTTGAGATTATGGGTTTTTTTATTTTAGAAAATGTAAGTTACTAGGATATGGATAAATTATTTATATATATTTAGTGAATTTGCACCCAAGTGTGTGGCTTACTGGTCAATGAAGTGGGTCGATAACCATGAGGTGTAGGTTCAAATCCCAGCCGTGACAAAGACACTAGGTGATTTCTATCACTTTCTTTTGCTTGATTTCTATGTTTTGTTAGGATTTTGAGATTATGAGTTCTTGAGTTTTTAGAAAATGTAATTTACTAGGATATGGACAAAATTATTTATACATATTGAGTGAATTTTTAAACACAAATAAAGGGTGTGGGCAAGAAGAATATGAAAAGAAAACAACTCAAAGTGGAGGGAATGAGTCGGGGATGAGTTAAACGGGTCGGTTTCTATCTTTTGCTAGGATTTTGAGATTATGGGTTCTTGAATTTTAGTGTTCATTTGGCCATGATCAAGAACAACAACAACATACCTAGTATATTTCCACAAAGTGGGGTCTGGGGAGGGTAGAGTGTACGCAATTCATACACTACTCAGAAGTGAGGTAGAGAGGTTATTTCCGATAGACCCCTCGGCTCAAGACAAAAACAGTCTAAAAAAGGACATGATATAAGAACAAGAAACAATAGGTAGTAACCAAACAACATATAGTAACAGAAACAAGACTATCATAAAATAATATTACACTCGATCTACCCGAGACAACCAACATTTGGCCATGAACATTGTGATTATTTGAAACAAAATAGGTTTTGTTTTCAAAGTGAAAAAATGATATTTGAATATTGGAGTCTATGTTTGGCCATGAATATCAATTGGAGTTGTTTTTGAATTTTTGTGAGTAATTTTCAAGATTATGTGTTCTTGAATTTTGGGGGTGTTTGGCTATGAACAACAATAACAACATACCCAGTGTATTCTCACAAAGTGGGGCCCGGGGAGGATAGAGTGTACGCAGTCCGTACCACTAACTTATAAGTGAGGTAGAGAGGCTGTTTCCGATAGACCCCCGGCTCAAAACAATAACAGTCTAAAAAAGGACATAATATAAGAACAAGAAACAATAGGTAGTAACCAATAACATATAGTAACAAAAACAAGACTACCACAAAATAATACTAACACTTGATCTACTTGAGACAACCAACATTTGGCCATGAACATTGTGATTATTTGAAACAACATAGGTTTTGTTTTCAATGTGAAAAAATGATATTTGAAAATTGGAGTCAGATTTTGGCAATGAATATCAATTGGAGTTGTTTTTGGATTTTTATGAGTAATTTTCAAGATTATGTGTTCTTGAATTTTAGGGGTGTTTGGATATAAAAATTGTGAGAATTTCAAAATCATAGTTTTTGTTTTCAAAGTGAAAAATAATAGTTGTAAATTGGAGTTTGTGTGTTTGGCCATGAATACCAATTGGAGTTGTTTTTGACTTTTTTGTGAGTAATTTGGGGTGAAAACAGCTTTTCGGTGTTCTTCAAATATTTGAAAAAGTGAAAATAGTTGAATTCCGAAATTTCCAGGAAATTTAATGTCCAAACGTGCTTTCTGGAGTTCTAACTTCTAACTCCGGGGAGGAAGTAAAAAAGTTTCATGGTCAAACGCCCCCATGGAAAATGCAATTTACTAGGATATGGATAAATTATTTATAACACAAATAAAGGGTAAGCTCAATTGTGGCTTCTCCCCTGCTTTTCTATAATTTGGTGTGGACGCTTGAAATCCTACTTATCTACTATGGGAATGTTTGTTGGCTTGTCAAGAAGTGGTTGTAGGTTTGCTATACTGACATTTTCCTTAAAAAAGTTGTAATTTTTGGGTTATTGGATATGAGTAAAGATTCTTTGTTCTACTAAGGTCTGCCATAGTTACTGTTCTATCCTTAGAAGCTCAACAATTCAAACCCCTAAAAATAATGTCTGCTATGAGACTATGAACAGATACTTCTTTTCTGGTAGAGTTTGCCATAGTAACTGATTGAATGTTACTCAAAACAACGATAACTTTTATTTGTCTTTGGAAATTGGAATAAAACATAACATAATAGAAACGAAAGATTCAATATTTTGTAAAGACTAGTTTATCAGTTATAGTAACACTAAAGTAGCGGGAATTGTCAATGAGGCTGAAAGTATACATTTCTACTAGTAATTGGTTGTGATTAGTCTAGACTTAAAATTTTCAGTAACTTAAAACTGATATCTGTCTGAAGTCAACTGTTAGGACCAACCGCAGCCCTTGAAAGTCAGGGAACGGGCCCGTAAATATCAGATGTAGTTTGCTTGGTGCAAGGCTCGAACTTGTGACTAAAGTCACAAGTCCCTCAACCTTCGGCAATTGAACTAAGCTCGGGGGGGAATTTTTTTCTTAATTATTATTGCAGTTTTATTTTCTGACTTTATTTTTTAAAATGGATTAATCATTTTCGGAACCATTTTTTTTGCAGATCCTGCTAATGCAGCTGCATCCCAGGAGGAAGTGGATTCAAGATCAATATTTGTTGGCAATGTAAGAACTGGACATCTATACTTTCTAAGTGGTGATTGCATTCTTGGAGAAGTGGTCTACTTGATTGAAGAATGATAACTTGGCATATGCATTGTTAAGTGATCTGTTTGATTTTCCAGTGGAACTAATTTTGTTGCTCATATTTGATAATGTGAACTCCGCGTTGTTAGCTTGCTCCCATGCCTAATTCCAAGCCTAGATAAATGAAGGTTGTGGTAGGTTGACAACCATATTAAAACTAGTTAATTTATAAGTCCTCACAATATCGAATATGTTGTGATATACTTACCGAGGCACGTGTTACACCATTTGAATAGTGCTATGAAACAGGTCTAAATGGAGGGAAATGGATATAGAAGATACTCATTGCAGATATCAATTGTTTGGATTTGATGCCTAGTAGTAGTTGTTGATGTATATTTGATAGTCCCGTTGTTTAATAAAAGTATGAATCTGCATGCAAAAGGGGGTTTTCTTAATGTAGTGTAACTTTTAATTTGCTGTGCAAGTGCATATTTATATTGCATAAGCTATGTTACACTGTCTCTTTTTTTTTTTCCTTGGCATACCTATGTCAGTATAACATGGTTTCTGGCAAGGGATGAATGTTAGTTCTTGAAACGCTTCTGAGTATCCAACTGAAAACCTCAAGGGAATGGATGTGGAGTACCCCAGGACCATTTGAACCCTTTTGAAAACTCTTACAAAATCGATGAGAGACAAGTATATTCTCTAACTGCTTCCTGCAACAGTCGTAGGTTTACACATTGTAAAGCCCCTGAAAAAATCGACGCTTTTAAGGCTTGAACACATTTATTTGATGATAAATATGGTGATGGATATTATTTATGTGTTATAAATTGAAAAATGTATCTATATCGATGCCAGATATGCCTTGGAGTTAAGATGGAAAGATTAGGCAAGGTTAAAGGACTTGAGAAGTGAAAAATAAACCATTTCCTATGTATTTTTATATAAGGATATAAAACTACGATATCTTTAAGAGGAAAATAAGTATCCATTTAGTCATGGGGGTGGAAAACATTTCATATGGACTTGCTATTATGAATTAATTGATAACTTACCTATGCTAAGTCTAACACTGAAGGAAGGAGGAGGAGGATTAGATTATGACTTCATAAGAATTATATAAGGCAACTCGACTTCACAAAGTGAATATGAGATGTGGGGCCAAAGGGAGGAATCTTCTTGAACTCTTTGCCCTTCCATGTTAGTGACTCCGAGAAGCTTGGTAGGAGAAATTGAGAGTTGATTTCACATGAAAAATTCTTGCAATAATAACAATAACAAGAAGGTTCAATGGTGTAGGTTTACCACTAGTATTAGTGGTGGTTGTGTATATGTGTATGCATGTAATGAGAGATGACTAGTATCATATTGTACTTCTCCTTCCCGCTCTGCAAAACCTGCTTGTGAAGTTTTTTAGTTAGGAGGCTTTAAGAACTTTGATGGTTGAAGGCTTAAGTTTTTCTTAATTATTTACTTATCCTTGTGACAAGTTCTTACTTGATCCCTTCCTTTTAAATGACAAACTTTCCTTCTCCAAGGTAAAGTTAAATAACATTTCCTTTAAGCATCTTAATTTTTGATTTGACAATCGTTCAATCAAGTCCCCACCCCCCCACCCCCCAAATTCAACCTATCCATTAGGCACATCTCCGTGCGACTCGTATAATGATCTAGTCAAAATTTTCTCTTAATTTTGGAGCTAGACAAACCACGTATCTATTTTGAGGTGGAGGTCATACTATGCTGTAGTACATTTGGACAAAGTACATTCTAGTTCCGCTATAGTCGGGTAAATCTTTTCCCTAGTATTCTTAAAGGACTGCAGATATACTTTTCATTACATCTACTGATATAAAAGAAGTAATGTACTGTATCTCCCTTGGAAGCATGTGGTATTAGAACATGAACAGTCGAAAATTTGTGATGGGTAGGGTTGTATTGATGGTTGAAGTTTTGCTTATTTATTATGCTTGAAAATATAGAACTTGATCTTAACCTGAATTATGCACCAATTTTTGTTTCTTCTCTTGCAACGTCCTAACTTCTTGGTGTAATTGTCTCCTTTCCTTTTTCCTTTTTGTAGTTATTAGGAATATTGGGCTCTTCGTGATGATCTCTTTGTTTTGGTTCGACTCTGATGCATCTTTAGAGTCATGCTTTGACTTTCTGTCACTATAATCGCAGGTGCATTCATATTTCTGATTAGCGCTGGCACCATAATTATTTGATGGTGGGGGAAGTTTTTCTGATTTTAGATATTTCTCTTAAGAGGCATTTTTACCTGTATGTTGACTTGTCAAAAGTTTGAATAAGAGGCAGCAATTCAGCAAAAAAAAAGAGAGAAAAAAGAAAAGAAAAAGAAGATTAGAAAAAAGATAAAAAGCATGAGAAAAAATAATTGTGAAGCTCCACTGAGAAAAAGATGGAATTGAAAAACAATTCCGCAGTGAGAGACAAAGAAAAAGTATGAGAAAATGGAAAAAAATATTTGGGATGTGATAAAGTCATTTCTTTGTTAAAGTACTTTCACCTTAGGTTCAAGTTTTGACCTTCTTGCAAGAAGAAAGGTTCATTTTCCTATGAAGCGCAAACCTTTGTCATTGCCATGCAAATTCTAGTTGCCGAGTCCGGTTGCTGCAGGCAGCTGGTGGACGTGAGTATTCAGATTTGACTACCTATAAAGCCTGATGCGGTGAGGTGTCATTACTTTGCCTTCGGCCTTATCTATTATTTCTTCTATGGCTGCCAAAGCAATCATACTGAACTATATGATCTGTTCTTGTCCTGTGCTTCTATGGTGATCAGCAGAGTTTCCATTTGTACCTACACTATTTTCCGTTGGGGGTGAAAGAATGAGGAATGAGGAGTATTTCTTGTTTGTTTAGGATGTAAAAAAGGACAGTCAACATTTTGACTCCAAAGTTTGGCTGAAGAGAGAATTAAATATCGTCTGAGTAATTGACTGATGAAAGTTTTTCTTGAAACCACCTAGCTGTTAAATCCTTTTAGAGCATTGAAGTCGTTTATAGTTGCAAAATTTGATTTACAGCATGAAAAATGGAAAATATTTTTGCGTCAAGCATAAGTAAAGCCAGGATAAGTGTTGGGGCACAAAATTGTTTCTTTTCCTTTATGTGTTGATATCTGGATGTGTATTATACTATAATATCATTATTATCTTTGGGATCATAGTTTTAGCAAAACTTAACCATAAAATAGATCAAGAATTCTAGCTTTCCGTGAAGTGTCAAATATCCTATTTCATTGTCACTTGCAGTTACCATCTCGTGTTTAATGAATTTCATGTGACAGGTTGATTATGCATGTACTCCAGAGGAAGTTCAGCAGCATTTCGAGGCATGTGGCACTGTGAATCGAGTTACCATCCTGACTGATAAGTTTGGTCAACCTAAAGGTTTTGCTTATGTGGAATTCGTGGAACAAGAATCTATTCAGGAGGCACTCCAGCTGAATGAGTCCGAACTGCATGGACGCCAGTTGAAGGTGAAGTTTTTTTCAATCTTTCATCTGAATAGAGTAGTTGCTCTTTATCAACCATGTCATGTCATGTTTGTTGGTGGGAGGGGAGATATAGAAACTGGAAAGGCTCTGCAATAACGGACTTGGGACATATTGAACAGGTTGTGACAATACACAAATATCAAACTTATGATGTTACAGGATATGTGTCTTAGACGGACCAATCAAAAGAATTCTGTCTTAGAGTAAATCTGTCGTTTAATTGTTAAGCCTAGCTGATCTTTGGCTTGTCAGACTTGAAACACATAAAATGATTATGGTTTTCCGAGTAGCATATATGTGGATTATAGTACTTGGACTAAAAATAAGATTGGAGGGAGTAGTAGCTTAAATGGAGGATATGATTGTTGTTCAATCAGTCAACCGAACTCATTAGGCACTTTTATGAAGTTTTAGTTTTCTGATTTGCAATCAAATGATTTCTTTTAATAAAGAGGTATGTTTTTTTTCTTATTTACAACCAAATGCCATATTATCTATCGTCTTCTAATATGGTGTTTCCATCGAGTCTTTTCTTATGTTACGTGTGCATCTTGTGATTCTCGTCTATTGTAGGTTATGCCCAAGAGGACTAATGTTCCAGGGATGAAACAGTTTCACCCTAGGCGCTACAATCCTTATCTAGCTTACGGATTCAGAAGGCCATATGCACCTGCCCCTTATTTATACTCTCCTTATGGATATGGGTGAGTCTTTGATTCAGTTGATTATCTCGCCTCGACAGTCAAGTAGATGAATCACATGTACAATTGTTTCGCATGCTGCAGGAAAGTTCCGAGATTCAGGAGAGCTTCGCGGTACATGCCTTACTATTAAACGGTGCAATATGCTGTGCTACAAAATCTAATTCAAGCAATCACTTAAAATCATAAAAGATCATGATGCGGTATCAGCTATAGATTTTGCTCGAGACAGTATAACAGTTGCCTATCATAAGTTTATGTAGCCTTCCTCTGCATGTTATCTTTAGGAAAGTCTCTTCTGTATTAGTAATTCTTGAGGCATTTACCTATTTGAAAAACAGTATACTTGGAGCATTTCTGTTGTGGAGTTTGTCTTTAAATTTTTACTACTAACGGGTTGTGGATGGATAAATTTCCTCCACTCTTAACCAGAGGTCTCGGGTTCGAGCCTTGGGAACGAGTAAAAATTCTTGTAGGGAATGCTTCACGCGACGTGAATTTGAATTTGTCGGGGCCTCAAAGCGAGTACTGGACACCGGATAGGAAATGAAAAAAAAAATTATTGGGAGTTAGCGATTATCTTAAATCTTGATAGATGATATAGGCTAAGTTTTGGGGCTTATTTTGGGATCAATACAACTGATAACAATGTAAATGAAAATTTTATTAACGAATAGAATCGAGAGAATACGAATATGGAGGAGATTCATCAACAACGGTAAAAAGATGGGCGTCAAATTTCAATGCAATAGGGGTTTATTAGTGCAAGACAACATGAGTGGGTGGGTAGGTAGGTTAGATGCACTTCTTGCCCAATGGGAAGTAACTCGAGGTTAGTCTCCTGCGTATGCTCATTATTTATATTTTTACTATTTTTAAATTATCAATGGAGAATCTTTCTAAAAGAATCTCTCTAGCAAGATTCATTCATTGAATTTACAGGCTAAAAATTTATCATCTTAATGGGATTAAATCTCGAGATGTTTAAGTCATACAAAACTTCTTTTTTATACACTTTGTAAATCGTATTTTACTAAAAATCTGTAAACAAAATTTCTCCAGTCTGCGAATTGTTTTTTGAACAACAAAATTCATAACATAAAAAAGGTGCTTGGAGTGGATCCCATTAGGCGGACCTTGGAAAGTCTTAAATACAAGTTGGAGGGGATTCACATATCTTCTAGACATAGAGCACACAAGGACCACCCTAAGATAGATCATCTTGTGGTTGTTGAGAATGAATTACACCTACTATTTCTCTTTTGCTTATGACACTAGTGACTTTAACAGGAATGTCAAACACTTGGAGACGTTTGGGTAGAGTGTATAAGAATAATATTGAATATGGTGTATTAGCAATATTGGTGTTAGTTATGCTTGCATTAATTATGTTGAGATTATTTCTAATGCAGTATTTGATTTGGTGTATTGAAAATAACATGCATTGCATAATTTCTAATTATTTTTTTTATTTACAAAAATACCCTCCACAAATATGGTGGAAAGGATGTGAAAAAAAATTTGACAAACAATTGTGTTTTTAACAATGCTTATGCAAGAATTAAAACTCTTTGCATTACTAATACCCTGGATTTCAATGTATTAGTTATACATGCCTTAATACCAAATACTTGCATTAGTTATATATATGTTGAAAAAGTGTACCGAACAAAGTACTAGTTATACACAAAAGTTAATGCATACATTATTCTTTCTAATGCACTAGACAAAACGACCCTTAAAACAATAAAGAACGGAACATATCACCTAAACAAGTCTTAATAGACCTGTTGAACACAAAATACTTGTAGGAATAACAACTACAAGATACATTCATTAATAGAAAAATATGCTGGTTCCCTCCTCTAGAATACAATTTTCTCATAAAAATAGCAAGGGAAATTGAACTAGCAGCACTGCTATCGAAACTGGTTGAGGAATATCCAGAAAGGCATTTCAGGAATCGGCCTAATTCTATCTCTTTTCTTTCCGTTAGAAGAAAGGAAAGGATCCCAAACAATCATTCTTTCTCTTCGTTATTGAATCTCTCTTCAATTAATCAATGTGTGATATTCCGAATTTACGACGAGCATTACGTACATTCTCTTTTGATAATGGAGGTTCCCCAGCCAGCTTGCTTGCACCTAGATTATTTCACTGAACATCTGTCATCTCCCACCAACAAAGATACCATATTACCAAGGACTACAGTTCTCTTCTGGACAAACAGGCTCAACAATGCTTCAGCACACCTCTTGAGGGCCTAAAAAGATCACTAAGATAAATGCTGGTAGACCTTGTTGGATTCTAGCTTTCATTTCACTTCTTCTTCTTTTTTGTGACAGTAGTGTTCGGGAAGCTTGAGTGCACCTCGAGTATTCCGCCGGATACTAGCTACCTCCCACCAGCACAAGTATAAGGTAACTCTTATCCATCAAGACTTAAGCCGATGAGAAAGAATAACTTTCACTTCACTCTTCCAACTGTTCCTCTTGGTTTTTCACCTTTTTTGTTCTTTTATTTGGCAAGAGACAAACAAGTACTATGAAATGTATCTATCTTGGCAACCCAAAGAGAAAAAAAATGCACAGACTGAATTGATTAAGTAGATAGCATGGAAATCTTTGTTATATGAATAGGAAAGTACATATAGTCAGGAAAGTAATTAAACAGAAAAAAGAAAGAGGAGAAGGTACATAAGACACATAATGCACATTTACATTGTAGAAAGCAGGCAAACTTTCATATATAGAGTAGTACAAGCAGAGGTATTTAGCATAGAGAAGAGAAGTACTTTAGAACTTCTGGAAATTGAATAAGTAGAATTTGATCAGCAAACCTCAAGGAGATTGTGGCCAATCATATCCAGAGTCCACAGCATTTAAGTCATCATAAAACCACATTTCGACATCCTCAATATCTTGATCATCCTCCCAATACACATCGGACATCTCATCAAAGTCGTCATCAGCTTCCACGTCACCAGCCACAAAATCCCACCGTACATAGCCAGAAGAACTTGAATAGTCAGAGCAACTGTCCCAGCCATTCCTATCATAGCAATCTACAACAATCGGACCAACCACCTTTAGCTGATGGAATTTCTTCACGAAATTTTCATCGAGGTTCACATTCCAACAACCTCTTACATCCAGTAGCTCAAGACGTCTGCAATTTTTAAGGACCTCAATTATGCTTGTTGTACCAACCAGCATGTAGGCAATCTCAAGTTGCTTGAGATTTGGCATTGTACTGGCTATTGCGAGGGCTTCATCGTCTTGGGATAGCTTGCCAATAACCTCAAGGGGATGCATTGTTCGACGCAAACCAGTGAGACATTTACAGTGCTTCCCTATGGCTTCAAGGGCTCTGGCTCCTATTTTTATGCAGTAGCTTACATCCAAAAATGTGATGTTCGAGAACATTCCCGCAACTTGTTCCACAATGGAATCGCCTATTTCACTTTTTGGCAACCGCAACATCTGCAGAGATTTGGCACTTGCAAGCAAAACAGAGAAGGGATAAGACAAATAATGGCATGGTCTTTACTGCTGGATGAAGAGCTCACAGAACTCCATCTAGATCACCAACAATCTCAAATCCCGAAAACTAAAGCTTTATTTCTTTTTCAAAAAGGTACTCTATTTAGTCATCCATGGATTCGGTTCCGTTATAAAAACATTTTACTAATTTATTAACAGCAAGTTCACATCATGCAAAGAGATAAGAACCATTCTGAACCTTTTCATTTGGACTTGAAGTACAGTATCTTAAAATGATGTGCAACTTATAATGTACCATAGACTATTGCAGTAGCTGAGAGATGTAAGAAGTATCAAGACTGATAATGTACTAACTTGTTTGCAATGAATGAGAAGCTTGATTCGCGGGAGAGTCCGGAAACACAGAGCTTACGCAGAGAACCACAGCTTCTTGTAATAAGCAATTGAAGCATCCGATCAAGGTTATCAGGGCAGCGATTTTTGCTCCATTCCTCAATGTCAATCTCTTGCCAACAATAAGGACCCCTTGCTGCTTTTCCCCAAGACTTGCACACCCTTGGGACTATAGTTAATACCTCTTGAAGTGAAAGGTTCCTAAATATTAGCCCAAGTGCATCAGGAATCAATTCATCCCACCGGGGAAACTCAAAACTCTCCTCCATCTTAACTCTTGATTTTCTGCCAAGTAATGAAAATATTCAGGACAAGATTCCATTTCTGATAAAAAGAAAATTTCTTTTATCAGAATAAATCTATTTTATCTCTTAAAATCATTGCTTGAAAGAGGCGCAAAGCTCAGAAATTTGGGTAATCAACAGCTATAATTTGGCCTCGGTTATCTTATTATCTTGTTGTTGTTTCTGCTTGTTGCTACTGCCCCTTTTTATCGTTCTTCGAGTCTAGGCTCTATTGGAAACAAACTCTCTACCTAGGGGTAAGGTTTGCATGCACTCTACCCTCCACAGACACCACCTGTGGCACTGGGTTTGTTGTTGTTGTTGTTGTAACATCTATAATTTGGAGTCACTATGCCATGATAAAACTTTCAACACATAATAAACAAGATCCAGAAGAAGTGAAAATGTAAGCAATTGACTAGTGAAATCATAAACATAAATCAACTCAATCTTGGAAAAGTTAAAGAGAAAATTTCAAAGTATTTAGAAGATGAACCAAGCACAACGCCATAAAAAGAGAGAGAATTTCTAAAACTGAAAGGGAGAGAACTATCTAGCGTTTGGCCATAGATTTTGAAAGATTTATCTTTAAACATCTGTTTGCCATGAAATTTGATCAGATTTTGAAAAATTGATCTTCAAATATTCTCAAAAGTTCCCAAAACTTGGCTCAGACAAGTTTTTGGGTCTTCCACTCACAAAACTTCAATCTTTTTCCAAGTAAAATGCATGTCCAAATACAACTTCAAATTCCAAAAATCACAACTTCAAAAACTCAACTTTCCAAGTTTCAACTTCAAAATCTATGGCCAAACGGGAGAGGAAAACAAGATTTCTCAAAATACATCATATTGGTAACCAGAAAAGGCAAAAAGACACAATCTTTACACAAGAAATAAAATGTCAAGGAAGATAAAGGACCAACCTTTAACCATCCATATTGCCACAGCAAAACACTAAAGCAATGAAATTTCAATTAGCTACACAAATTATCATTTCTCAGTTGAGTGTTAAATGCTCAAATCAGGGCCAACACCTTGCTGAGAAAAATGCTTAAATCAAGAAATAATCACCTGGAAAATCTCAAGAAAAGCAAATGAATTCTGGGAATTTCTGTTGCAAAGTACAGCTGGAAAAAAAAGAGGAAATATTTTACTCATTCCATGTAAGTAAACAGAGGTATCTCTAAAACCCCAAAATCAAGAACCACAATAATTGTGTTACTAATCAGAAATTTCATGCACAACTCAAAGAAATGCACACAGAGAAGAAAAGGGTGCGGTGCAAGTGAAAAAAAGAAAAATGCTCAGCAAATAAAATTATATTTACCTAAGAATTTGTAGGCTTAGACAAGCCAATTCTCGTTCATACGACAACAATTATGTAGCTACCATAACCCTAGACGAGAAGTTTAGCTCCACATAGACACAGAGGAATTTCTATTGCAAAGTACAGCTGAAAAAAAAGAGTAAATTTTTACACCATTAAATATGAAAAATGTGAGCTTCTCTAGAACCCCAAAATCAAGAATCACAATAATTGTGTTACTAAACAGAAGCTTCATGCACAACTCAAAGAAATGCATACAAAGGAAGTAAAGGGTGTGAGTAAAAAAGAGAAAAATGCTCAAAAAAATAATATTTACCTAAGAATTTGTAGTGTTGGATCTGTAAAATTACACCGGTTTATCCGCCTAAAATGAAGGGGCAGGAGAATGTGAGTTTTCAGTTAAAAGGGGGTGTTATGTTAGGTAGAACTAGAAGAAAGAAACAAGAAGAGAGACAAAAGAAACAAGATTTGATAACAGGAAGGAAAAAGAATATTGAAAAAAAAAGAGGAACATGTGAAAGTGAAAAGTTCAAGAAATATCTCAGAAAGCAATGTAATTGTAATTGTAAAATGTGAATGGTATTGGGAATTTGGGGTATGGGGTAGATAGTCCCGGGAGGATAATGTGAAGATAGATATGTTGTTAGTAAGTCTGGCAACGGAACTGGTATCGGGACTTTCGGACCAGTACTAACTGAAACTGGACCGGTATCGGACTCAACTTTCGCCGGTTGGTCGGGAATCGAGACGGTACCGGTACCGGTAGTACCGGGAAAAAATTCCCTTTTCGTTCCGAACCGGTATCTACCGGGACCGGACCAGATCGGTACCGGACCAGACAATCGGGTCCCGCTCCTTTTTTAAATTTTTTTAATTAAATTAAAATTTGATTATTTATAATTGAAAAAGTTTCAAAATATATAAGTTATTTTATATTCTTTTAAAAATATAACTTAATAAATTAAACTTTTTTTAGAGTTTAAATTTTAAACTCTAAAAGTTTAAATTTCAAATTTTAAACTCTTAAAAACTTTTCAAACTCTTAAGTCTTAAGTCTTAAAAGTTTAAATTTAAATTTTCAAACTATAACTAACTTAATAACTTACTTACTTAAGTTTGAAACTTTTTAAACTATATCAAACTTTCATTTTTTAAACTTCTTAAATTTCAAATTGTAACTTAAGTTTGAAACATTTAAAAATTGAAATATATAAAAAAGACTTGTATTAAATTGAAGACAATAATTAAAAAAAATTAAGGCGAATAACCTATAATTTTATTCATAAAAATTAAATAATACAATTTGTATTACAAATATTAGAAGAGGACCTAATCTACGCAGCCACCTTCTAGAAAGGGTTCTGTTTGAATTAGGCCTCGAACTATCATACTAATATTTGAAGCCTTGAAAATAGTCTTAACGTAGAGTTTCTAACAATTCCTTGGTAACATTTTCTGGAAGTGGTTGTTGTGCTTGATCCTCCAATGCATCCATGCCGTCTTCATTAGAATTTACCAAAATATTATCAATATCATATTCAAATTGGGCAGGTAAACTAGGACGCCCATAATTCCTTCGCTCGGCATTAATCCAATCTCTAAACAATACCGATATCTCCAAGTTGTCTGATGCTAATGAATACCTATGCTCCCCAATTTGATATCTTGCTGCACTAAAAGCGCTCTCCGATGGTACTGAAGATGCTTGAATAGCTAGCAAATCTCGAACCACCAGTTGAAGTTTTGAAAATGACTTGCCGCGAGTCCTCCACCATTCCAAAAGTTGAGGTTTGCCTTGTGCATCCTTAATGCTTTCCGTTCCCTGGTTAAGATATTCATCAAAATCATTCCTTTCATAAGAAGTAAGACCAAGATAATTTTCCATCATATCATAAATATCATCTTCATTTGAATATCTACGCCTAGAACTTGTAGGTTCTTCATTACATACTACATCATTTATTTTACTAGACTTATACAAGTCATACAATTTTCTAGTTTCAATTCTTATGTTATCTTTAACATCGGACAAACTAGGTATTTTGTCAGCTAGGTCTATTTCGTCACCTTGATTATTTTGCTCATATATAATATCTAAATTTGAATATATTCTTTCAACCATTTGTGTTGCACCTATTTCTTTGTAAGTTGGGTTTAATAAACAAGCAGTTAAATAAATTTGAGGAATAGGAAAAAAATATTTTTTAAATTTTTTAATCATTGCCTTAATGGACTCTTTAAACCGTGGAATATTTTTGTATTGAAAAAAATTATCAGAAATAGCACATATATTTGGTAAAACTGAACAAATAATTGGATAATAAACTCTAGATATTTGTTTTGTAGCTAAATAAAAAACTTTTAAAAATTCTTTAAGTTCATTTACTTCATTCCAATCAGTGTCAGTAATTCTATAATCATTATCTGAATTGTGAGCATTCCAAACCATTTGTAAAGGCTTTCTATATTCATAAGCAACTTTAAGCATTTCATATAAAGAATTTCATCTAGTAGACACTGTTTTTGAAATTTTTCTAGGGGGGGAGTTCTAATTCACGATACCGATTTTCAAACTCTACACGTCTAGACTTTACTTGACATTTAAAAATAAAATGACATGCAGCTTCACATTTTATAGAACCATTATTATACATTGCTATACCATCTCTAACAATTAAATTATATATGTGTGCAGCACACCTAATATGAAAACCGTCATTATAAATAGGGCAAATTATCGATTTTAGTTTATCAACAACATTTGTATTATTAGAAGCATTATCAAGGGTGACACTAATTACTTTATTACAAATTTCAGAAAATTGTAAAACATCTATAATAGTTTGAGCTATGTAACTACCGGTTTTCAGCATTTCACAACATTTATAACCTAAAATTCTTTTTTCATGTTCCAATTTTCATTAATTCAATGACCAGTAATAGTGAAATAATCATTACCATTAGGACTACGACTCATATCAGAAGTGATAGTCATTCTACAAGTATTATAGTTAAATAAACAACGAAGATATTGTACATGTTGTCCTTGATAATCAAAAATAGCTTTTTTAATAGTATTTCTTGAAAAACCTGTGAAAGAAAGATTATACACTATTTAAATATAATGAACAAAATCGGGATTTTCAGCAAAACTAAAAGGCAAGCCACAAAGAACAATCATTTTAGCTAATTCTTCAAGATCTCTTTCTCTACTATAACTGCGATGTGTACTAGGGCAAGAAACATTAGAAGGGTTTAACTGTGTTTGGATCATGTTAGAGGCCCCTACTCCTACAGATGCATCGGGAAGGGGAGTACCATATTTTATTGCATCGGCTATAGCCTGAGCTTGCAAAAATTCATTTTTACAACATCCCAACAAATGATTTCTTAAATGTCCCGTCCCACCCGACTTTTCCGTAGTTTTATGATTCAAATATATTTATATTTTTTACAAATAGCTTGAGTTTTATCCTCACTTTGAGTCATAAATTGCCACACAACAGATTTTTTAGGACGTTCAGCCTTTGACTTAGCCCTAGTAGGATGCACATGGGGAGTGGGAGCGGGAGTGGGAGCGGGAGCGGGAGCAGGAGTGGGACTAGTAGCCGTAGGCGGCTCTGTTTCATCATCATCATAAGTATCATTACCATCATATTCATTATCATATTCTACTTCTTCATCTAGTTCTTCATTAAAATTATCAAACCTTGTCTGTAAAGATTCATAATCTAATTGAGTATTGCTATCAATATTAAAAGGAGTTTCATCAACATGTGTAAAATCATCCGTATTTATTCAGGCTGTTGTCTAGTTTTAGATTTGGATTTAGAAGAACTACCGACTTTAGTTTTTTCAGTTACTGCATTAGTCAACCTACCAAAAAGTATTTTTTTACCTTGGCCGGCATTTTTATCATCGGATTCCATATTAAAATATTAAAAGTAAGCAAAAAAATAAATACAAAAATTAAATGCAAAAAAATAAATAAGTCAAGAGATGAAAATTGAAACGAATGTACCAAACGTCTGCGTAAAAACAAACGTGTATAACCAAAAGCCAAAATTGATAGATGAAACTTGAAGCTTGAAAATTGCTCCAAAATAATCCAACAAATAAAATTAACAATTTAATAGAGACTATTAGAGAATAGAGAGTAGAAGAGTAGAAGATTGAGAGTTGAGAGAGCAGTTGAAGAAGAAGAAATTTTGTGTAGTAAATAATGAAGGGGTGGAGGATTTTTATAGTTAAAATTTAGGACTAAAATGCATTTTTAAAAACTTTGGGGTATTAAAAAAATTTGGGGGGTAGGGGGGTGTTTTGGCTCAAATAGCCGTTGGGTGAGGCCCACTGGTCGTTGCCAACGGCTAACCCAACGGCTACTTAATTAAAAAAAAATCGAAAATTGGTTTTTCGCCCGAATCGAACCGGATCGGTACCGGGGCGAACAGGACCGGGACGATCCGGTAAATTTCTCCCTTCCGTCCCGTTACCCCTACCGGCCAGCGCCTACACCGGATGAAATCGGAGTTCATCGGATCGGAACCAGATCGATAATGAACCGGAACGAACCAAAATCGGTACCGGCACCTCCCGGTTCCGTTGCCAGACTTAGTACTACTGCTGCTACTACTACTACTGTAGTGGGCATGCTGCTGTATTCAAAATTTTGGTTTGATAATTTCAGATTTTGGTTTTAAAAATATTATTTTCTCTATTTTAATTAATCATTTGGTTTTAATTTGATATAAGATTTAAAAAGTAGATAGATATTTAAAGTTTATGGTTTTAAATTAATTAAAAAGGTATCATTAAAAATTAAGGTAAGTTTTATAGAGTGTGGTTAGATCGATTTTGTTGTATGAGACGGAGTTTTGGTCAGTCAAGAACTCTCATGTTCAAAAGATGCATGTTGCAAAAATGAGGATGCTGAGGTAGATATGTGTGCATATCAGGAGCGAATGAGGATATTCGGGATAAGGTGGGAGTGGCCTCTGTGATTAAAAAATGAGGAAAGCGAGATTGAGATGATTTGATCATGTGGAGAGGAGATGCACAAACACCTCATTTAAAAGGTGTGAGAGATTGGATATAATAGGTACGGGGAGAATTGAGGTAGGCCAAAAAAGTATTGAAGAGAGGTGATTAGACAAGACATGGCGCAGCTCCAATTACCGAGACATGACCTTACACAGAAAGGTCTAGAGGACGCATATTAAGGTAGAAGATTAGTAGGTAGTGAAGTATTGTCTTGCCTTTTGAGGGTTAGGCTTGTTAATATTTGTTGTTGTACTAGTCGTATTTTTGTAGTTCTTACTTTTTGATATCTATCTTCGTCTGTTATTTATTGTGTTTCGGTTACCACACTATTTTAATTTGTTGTTGTTCTTGTTTCTTTTTTTGTAATGTTTGCATTGCTTCTCTTATTAGTTGTTATGTTTTTTTCACTATTTTCTTCTTTTTTGTACTTGAATTTACTGCACTTGAGTCGAAAGTCTTTCGAAAATAACTTTTCTACCTCCATGAGATAGTAATAAGGTTTACGTATACTCTACCTTTCCTACACTCCATTTGTGAGATTTCACTGGGTACGTTGTTGTTGTTGTTGTTGTTGTTGTTGTTATGGTTTTACATTAAAAATATGTAAAATATTTCAAATTGTCTAGTGGTCTTAAAATGTTACGTGGAAAATTAAAAGAGTTGCAAAAAAAAAATTATTTTTTTATACAAATAAAAAAATAAGACAAATAAATTAAAGTGGAGAGATTATTTATTATACTAAATTAATTTGATATGGTTCTCTATTTTCAAATTTGATTTTGATATTTTATAATGCGATAAATCGATAATTACAATTTTAACTTATATATACTCACATAAAAAATCATGACTTTAGATTTTCAAGAAACTTATTTCATTCTCTTCCTCTCTTGTCCTTGATTTCATTCTTGTGTCATTTGAAATAGCTCCTAAGGCAGGGGGTCTTCTCGAAGTTGTCTATGTTTCATAAGATTTAATTATATCAAATTAACACTTTACATATGTAAAAAAATAATTGTTAATTAATTGCATAAAAAAAATTTAATCAAGATATAATAATCAAAGTTTTAATGTTTAAATAAGTAATTTTAAACTAATACTTAGTTTATAGATTTGTTAGCATTACAATATATAAATTGTACACTACTTAACTATACACTTTGACACAGTATTCAATATTTTTGATATATTTTTACAAATACCATATAAAATATCAAAAAATTCTAAAATGCATATCAGGTATTATAATATTGAAATCGCGATATTGAAATTTTTAATTCAATATATTAACTTTATATTTATCCTACCATGTCCTCCCCTAATATGTATTACTCCTTTTTGAAATTCACTTCAATTAAAAAGAATTACACTATTAAATCACTTAAAATATGTTACAAATGATTGTGCATAGTAATGGCGATTAATGTCCCAAAAAATATGACAGAATTTGTTATGATATGAAAAGATAGAGTAAACAACAAAAGTGGCTCTCTATGTTTGGAAGTAGGTTCAAAGTAATTTTTTTAAAGATATTTTTGAATAATTTTGATCTGTAAATTGTCAAAAGTGATTTTTTTTTTTGTCTTTTTCAAATATCCAACAAATCATCTGTTAAATTTAATGGGAACTAAATTTTTTTTAAGTGAATACTCATATTTGGAGGTGAATTACCATTAAAAGCATTGTCCTAAAATAGGCTTTGCATTACATGAATTTAAATTTAATTAAATCACAATATGAATATCGGATACTTTATTCGATTTATTTTACTTGGTCCATATATTAAAAATAGATGTTTCAATTTACTTGTTCATTTTAGAAAATTAAGAGAGTTATATTACTTTTTTCTCATACTATCCTTAGTATTAAATAACTACCTAAAGTAATAATAATCAAATTAGAGTTTCAAAGTATCATTAATAAGGTTTATTTTAGTAAAATGCACGTCTAATTATAATTTTCTTAAAGAGTATGGCTAATGTGAAAGGAGGTTTGATACACAGGCCATCCAAAAGAGAGATAGTTTCAGGTATCTTGGATCTATTATCCAGGAAAATAGAGAGATTCACGAGGATGACACACACCGTATTGGTGCAGGGTGGATGAAATGGAGGCTCGCTTCCGGAGTCTTGTGTGATAAGAAGGTGCCACCTAACTACAGAGTGGTGGTTAGACCATCTATATATGTTATATGGGACGGAGTGTTAGCCAATCAAGAACTCTAACATTCAGAAGATAAAACTGGCGGTGATAAGGATGTTGCAATGAATGTGTGGGTATATTAGGAGAGATATGATTAAAAATGAGGATATTTGAGACAATGTGGGAGTGACTTCGGTGGAAGGCAAGATGCGATGGTTCTGCCATGTGACGAGGAGATGCACTGATGCCCAGTGCGGAGGTGTGAGAGGTTGGCTATGGATAGATTCAGGAGAGATAGAGTTAGACCAAACAAGTATTGTGGAGAGATGATTAGATAGGACATGACGCAATTGCGACTTACCGAAAACATGACCTTAGATAGAAAATTGTGGAGGACATGAATTAGGGTAGAAGATTAGTAGATAGGAGTGCGTTCTACTAGTAGGCAGGAGTACAGTGTCTTATTGCCCGTACTAGTAGTTGTAGGACTATTCTTTAGTTTCTTGTTCTTCGATTTCTGTTACTATCTATTATTTCGTGTAGTTTGATTATAGTATATATTATTTGTTGTAGTATTATTCTAATACTATTTGTTATTTTTGTTACTATCTATTATCTCTTGTACTTTATTACATATTTTTGTCTTGTGCCGAATTTATCGGAAATAACTTCTTTACCTCACTTCTGAGGTGAAGATAAAGTCTCTGTATAAGCTTTCTTCTTCAGATTTCATTTTATAGAATTATACTGAATATATTATTAATAAAGGATGTGTCAAATTAATATGAATCAAATAATATGAAACAGAGGGGTTATCCATAGGAAAAAAATTACATGAAGAAACTGTATGGAGTAGCTGTGAATTGTGTGTTGAAGTCTCTGTAAATAAAGCTGCACTCATTATGATTCCTTTTACCTTTCTCATTGTCTTGCCTATCCCTTTCTAACATTATTAATTAATGCTCCACCTGCATCCACAGTTTACAAACTGAAATTTAATGTTGCTACCTAATATGTTCAAGCATCTTATTGCTGCTAGTTGGTTTGTTTAACCATATCTATGATTAGGATGGACATAGAATATCGAAAACTAAATTATCGAATCAAATCGAGATTTATCGAACTAAAGTCTAATTATTGTATTGGACCAAATTTTAAAAATTTGATATGATACTATCTATTTTTAATTATTGATTATTATCAAATTAGTAAAATTGAACTTTGAAAAAATCAAATCGAATATCAAATGTCCATCTCTAATGAATTATTTATCATACATAGGATAAAATTAACGAGTGATTTGGATATCTTGATTGACTTATGCTGATAAATTAATAATGTTATTGATTGAGAGTAAAGATCTAACATCTTTACATGATTTATCTAAAAGCTAACATGTTAAATATTGGATAATTTATGGACATACCTCGTCAAAATATATTTTCCTTCAATATGTAATTATCATACCAAAAATTGATTTATCATAGCGAAGTTTAATTTATCGATCCGGACTTTGAAAGTTTAATATTTAATATCTATTTTCATTTACTGATTATCGAATTGTCAAAATCGAACTTTGAAAATATCAAACGCCCACTCCTATCAATGGTAAACACACTGCTTCACTTCTAAACGCGTGCAATCACACACTTTATACAATTTAGTTATATTAATGTCATATAAGATCGATCAATAATCAGAGGAGTTTCAAATATTTATTTGAACATGTTTAGGGGTTTGCATGAAACCTCATGAAGTACAAGAGTTGAGTTTTCAATCTGATCCAAATATAAAGATTTTTTTGGCCTCATTTGTTTGCACTTAATGGAGGTCTGAATCTGATAGTTCAGACCTTAGGTCATTAAGTGCATTTGTTTCATTAAGATTTAAGCACTTAATAGGTTTGAATAGGTCTTAATAATTAAGATCTGGAACAAAGTTTAATATCATTAAGAGATATTCTTGTGTGGGATAATATTTACCACCACTCTATCCACAATCACTAGTCACCACCATTAACCACCTCTGCCGCCACCACCATTGTCAATCACCATTATTGTCATCAACCAACAACTACCATCACCAACCACCTTTGTCATCATAACCACCACTAACAACCTACACCGCTGCTAACCACTACTGTCAGCCCTTACCACACCTACCACCTCCATCAATACAATTATATTTATTGTCGTCATCGCTGATGTCATCGCCACCTTCACCACCACTGCAAACAATCCCTAATACCAACCAACTTCACTATTACAACAAGAACCGCCGCCAACTACCACCAACACACCATCAACCTCCACACATTGTTTAGTCATCACTATCACTACCATCGTTGTTACTGTCGCCGCCACCTTCACCATCACAACTAGCACCACCTCTAACAACTACCAACACATTGTCAACCACCACACATAGACTATCATCACTAGAGAATATAAATGCTTTATTTTTTTATCAAATACTAATTTGTAGATGTGACCTGTGTGGTTTGCAAGCAGCAGCCTTTATTAGATTAATATTTTTCTAATATTTGATTAATTAATTAATTTAATTATATGTTTATTATGTTTACTAGTAAATAAATTATGCACATTTAGATGTTGAAAAACAAACAGTTTTAATCATTCAATGTTCAGATCTAGAGACAATATCTTAATCATTAAGATGTGCATTCAAATTCAAACGTCTTAATCTTAATAAAAACAAATAAAGTCTTAGGCTATTTTACCTTAAAAATAATTTAATTTTAAACTACTCCCTCCAATCCATAATAAGTTACCTTTCACCTTTGGCACAATCCTCAAAAAAATACTAGTAGCTCTTATTTTTATTTTTTCTAAAGAAATATTTGGACTAAATCATCCTTCATAGAAAATTGAAATAATTCAAGAGACTTTTGAGAGATATGTAAATCAAAGTTAAATTTTTAATTAGATTATTTTAGACAAAGATAAAAAATCAAGAGTCACTTATTATGGGTCGGAGAGTGTATATTACTTTTAATGAGTTATTAATTTTATAATCATACAGATATCATGACAAGTTTGAAATCATAAATTAAAAATAAATAAAAAATAAATTGTGTGCTCGGTTAAATAGGTTCGCATAGAATAAAACTAACGTAACGGAGTAACATTTATCTTTTGTATCTTAGTTTTATGAACAAATAATATAAAAATGAACAATTTCAGAGACCTCCCTTCAGATTTCGTTTCACTATATTAACTTTTTTTGCGACTCATGAAATTAAGAATTTCTCTTTTGGATATCATTTCAAATAACTACTTGTTTATTAAATTAGTTTGTTATTTCAACTTTAAACTTGAAATATGAAATTTGAAAAATATATTGTAAAAGTTTTTCAAATATTTTGTAATTTTCACTCGCAAAACAACTGTATTTGCATGTTCAAATACCATTTTTTAACTTAATTTCCTTTTTTTTTAAAATAACGAATTCATGTACCAATGCCTACTAAAAAAGGTTTCATACTGCACATTATTTTAGAAAGAAGTTACTCATTTCATTCACATTTCCAAAAACAAATCTGATGAAAAACAGACCACAAAATCCCTATAATCTAAATACGGTATTTTATTTTAAAAATAAAAAAATGAATATTAAGAAATATATATAAATCTCTTTTCTTTCTTCTTGGACCAGTGAACAATGGTTGTCATAAAATTCGTCTAACTACCAATATGGTTGCGGCTTGATGGTTGAAATCTCTTCATGCTTAATTAGTATTTCCGGGTTTGAGCTTTTGAAAATAGAATATTTTTTTTTTGAGAGTGCTACCCCAGAAAGTGAGCTATGGAGTGCACAAATTCAAATTTAATCGAACTCAATACGAATACCGAGCATCGAGTAAAAAAATCTACCTTTAGTAGTGTCGCATGCTAATATGATATACAAATAAAAATAAAATTACTAGAAGTTCTATTTATTTTTTAAATTAACGTATAAATCTCTAGAAGGTTAAACAACTTTTAAAAAAGCAAAGGACATAAAGTAAAAGTGTTAGCATGACTAAAATATATTCTCAACTAATATGTATCGTATATATGCATCATATTAATTCTTCCATTGTATTCTATCATTCACTAAATCTACATGGATCCCAAGGGATTGTTAGGTCCTTCGAGATAACTTACTTTCAATTGATTTTAGGTTTACGTTTTCCCCTTTTAGTATATTCACTCATCATAGTTTCTCATCTACAAACCGATACATTTGACGATCGATACAAGACATGATCATACCATCTCAAGTGACTTTCTCTTATTTATCCTCAATATGTGTTATATGAACCTTCTCACAAATGTACTCGTTGTAATTTTGTCGACCTTATATCTTAGAATCCATTTCTCTATCACATTCATCTTGCGATTGTATTGAACTTTAGTGACCAACATTCAGTACTCTCATATAACATTATTGATCTTATAATTGTTCTAAAAATCTTGCCTTTCACTTTATCAACATCCTTCTATGACATTACGCTCTATGTATTAGTGTATCAAAAATATTTAAATAATTTAATCACTTATATAGTAATAATTACACATAAATCTCTGTAACAAGCACTAATTACTCCCTCATATTTTTCCAATTTCTAAATGCAATGGTGGATGCAGTAATTTTTAAAAAAAGGCCTTAAAAAACTGAAGATGGGATTCTGGGCTTATTGGCCCAACATCATATGGGCCTTAGTAAAAACTGAATGGAACCAGTTGTGATAAATTACGTCAGAAAATTCCATAAGTAGTGAGATTACTCACTTCTTTTTGTGCAAAAAATAGTGATTTTTTTCCTTCAAAATATAGCAGTATTTTTCTTTTAAAACATAACATATATATTGTATGCTTGTGCATACAGTATCAATGTGTATATAGTGATATATTGTATATAAATTATATATACACTTATAGCATATATACAATATGCACACATACATAAAAATTATGTGTTCAATTTAGGAATACGTGTATCAATGTATATCTTCTTATAGAATGTAAAAAAGATGATTTGCTCTTGTTCTGTAGAGGGGATGTTGGCTCAGTTCAATGTCTGCTTACTCAATTTCAATGCTTTTCCCAAGCCAATCAATCCAAGAGCTCTGTTTATTGTGGAGAGGTATCTACTGAGGTACAATATGAAATTCTAGGAGTTCTGGGTTTCACTAAAGGTGAGTTACCCATAAGGTATCTGGGGGGTACCTCTGAGCACGAAAAAAGCTTCAGTGGTGCAGTGCCAACCTTTGATAGATAAAATCTTAGAGAGAATCAAATCCTGGACCACAAAGTTTCTCTCTTATGCTGGTCGAGTTCAACTGATAAAGTCAGTTCTTTTTTCTATTCAGGTGTTTTGGGCCCAAATTTTTGTTCTCCCAAAGAAAGTGGTCAAAGTTATTGAAGCTACTTGCCGGAGCTTCTTATGGACTGGTGGTGTAGCAATCTCAAAAAAAGCTCTTATGGCCTGGGATAGAGTATGTCAACCCGAGTCTGCAGGGGGGGTAAACATATTGGACATTAATGTATGGAACAAAACAGCAATTTTTAAGCTCCTGTGGAACATTTGTCAAAAGAAAGATAAATTATGGATTAGGTGGATCCACTGTTACTATGGCAAGAACAGGGTTCTATATGAGGATGTACCAATGCAAGCGTCCTGGATTGTTTAGAGAATCCTGAAGGCAGGCAAATATGTTGAAGCAGTTGGCAGTAGCATGGATGAACTAAAGGAGCTGGAGCATTTCTCAACCAAATAAATGTACTTGAAGCTAAGGGGTGACTTTCAGAAGGTTGAGTGGAGAAGACTAACATGTAATAACATGGGTTCCCCTCGTTGGATATTTATCTTAAGGCTAGCTGCTCTGCGCAAGCTGTACATCAAGGATCGGTTTGATAAAATGGAGGATGGTTGTGGATCCTAGTTGCCCTCTATGTAACATGGCTGATGAAAGTCGCTCCAACTTGTTCTTTGCCTGCTCAGTAGCTGCTCGATCAAGTGTGGAACAAACTCCTCAGCTGGATGGGTATACCTCGGGGGCCTAGTGAGTGAGGTTTCGAACTATCATGGGCTGCAACTTATGCTAAGGATAAGAGCAATAGCGCTAAAGCCTATAGGATGGTACTTGCTGCAACTATATATCATTTGTAGAGATAAAGGAACGTACGAGTCTTCCAAGTTCCAACAGAAGGGGCAAACTGTGGAGTAAATTACGAAATTGATTGTACAAGAGGTTCATGTCAGAGGAAGGCATCAGACTAAGGTGGCCAGTTGGTTGGAGAATCACAATTCTATTTGAGAGTGTAGGGAACTCATGCTAATAGTTTGTGTGTGTAAAGTGGTTGATTATGTTTGCTTTAGGGCAAGTTAGGAGGGAGTAGTATGCTGAAGTGCTGGGGCTTGCTGTCCAGCACTCAGGTCCTTTGTTCTTCAACGCTCACTTTGGTTAATAAAATTGTTTATTTACCAAAAAAAAGAATGTTTTTTTTTCTTTTTAGCAACTCTTTAATTCTAACTTTTCAAATAATATGTTTAAGACCACAAGATTTAAGAGCATTTTGGTACATTTGACATATCTTTAATTTAAGCACAAGATTCAAAAGTCTTTTTTATTTTCTTAATCTTCGTGTCAAGTTATCAAAATAGGACTAGTAAATTAAAATGGAGTAATTGTTAAAAAGTATTACTCTCTCAATCACATTTTATGTGACACCCTTTCCTTTTTAGTTCGTCCCAAAACGAATGTCACCTTACTATAATTAAAACTAATTTAAGTTTAAAATTTCTCCTTTACCCTCCTTAATGAAATGGTTTACATACACAAATATCTAAGGATTATTTTAGACCATAAATTTTTAAAAAAATCTTTTTTTCTTAAAAATTAAAATGTGTCAAATCAAATGGTGTCATATAAAAAAAATATCGTGCCAAATCAAATAATGTCACGTAAAATGAAATGGAAGGAGTAGTACAAAATGTTGCTTATCCTATTGAACTTTTTTTGTGTGCGCGCGCGCGTTTCATCATCATACATGTTTCACTCTGTCTTGTGAGGGTAAAAATGAGAATATAGAATATCTGTGTGAAAGATGTTTTTGATTGACTAATGATAATAGTACTCGCTCTGCTTCATTTTATATGGTACACTTTTCTTTTTAGTATGTTTAAAAAATAATGTCACTTTTTTATACTTAGAAAAAAATTAACTTTAAAATTTTCCTTTTACCATTAATAAATTGATTTACAACCACATAAATGTTCAAGGATTATTTTGGACCATAAATTTTAAAAATCTTCCTTTTATTCTTAAACACTATGTCAAATCAAAGAATGTCAGATAAAATAAGGGAGTAAACAGTAATAGTGAGAGAATCACAATGACAGCAACAAATGTGGAAAGTTCCAATGCCAAATGTCTCAACTTTCACTTCATAGCTTTATGCATTGCTGCTCACGCTACATACCCTTAATTTTTACTAAAAGAAGTAACCAAAACAGGTTGGTAAAAAAAACAGTAGTACTATTAAAAGACTATTCCAATGTGGGTAAAAAAAAGTATTCAGAGAAACACCATGAAAATAAAGAGAGTAGAGAGTGTTGGAAAAGATACTATAATATTGATATGGAATTGAAATTAATAATAGTAAAAAGTAAGAGAATAATCACAAATCCTGTGTCGTGGCAAGCCATTGCCTTGAAAGCAATTTCGGCCCAACTCTGGTGCAAATTGTTGTGGCCGGTCGCTCCCCAAGGTTTCACAATTACTTTCAAACACGTGCACTCGTGGCTGAAAGTTTGGAGGTTGTCCAAAGTAATTGCCCAAAATAAATAACTAGAAGAGGAGGAAAAGAGAAAGATGTTTTCTTCCTTTTTGTTGTGTTATATATATTCACCTAAGAAACCCTTTATATAGGTGAGGAACAAATGTTGTTTCAAGATTGGTATTGACTGTGAGAATTCAATTCAAGGAATTAACTCATCCGTTAAGGAGAATTGAAAACTCTCAGCAAATGAATTCATCCGTTAATGAAGAGTTGAAAAAATACGGTTACAAGACTTAAGTGAAATGTTACAATTTCTCACAATGTATTTGTAAATATTCTTGTAATAATGTTTTTGGACTTCTTCTTTTGGATAAGCTTAAAGAAACTTTATACTTTGCATTCTTCATTTATTAAAAACGAGAAATTAGCAACGGATAAAATTTCATAGCTAAACAGTAAAAATTTCATGCTAATCCCATTTAGCTACGGATTATAAGAAATTTCAATTAGTTAAGAGGCTTTTAACGACGAATTAGCTATGAATTACCGATAAATTATGTAGTTAATTTCACGTTCTCTTATCTAATTAAAAAGAGCCACTTTATCTGACTTTTGAAGTGATCATATAGGTAAAGAGGAGTGACTTTTTTTATACAGACAAGCAAGGCTTACTTAAGTGGTTGAGCACCTCCATTATCGACCAATAAGTTGCGAATTTGAATCGAGTTGGAGGATCACTATTGACCCTATTGAAGGTGGGATGAAAAAAAAGACTTTTTTGATAAAAAGGAAAAAAAGATGACTGTTAAATAATGCTCATTATTGAGTGCCAAAGTAACTTTTATAGCTTTTGACACGTTGACTGTCTTTGATAGACGAAAAAAATTCCAAGCGATCTAACCTAATTTCAGGCGGACCCTAATCAAAAGGCGCTAAACAAACTAAAGACAAGCAAGATCTAAAGAATTCAATTGGCGCTATGTGTAAAATCGAAGAATAATATCGGGGACAGGATGAGAACCTTACATTGATTACAGCTTTTAAGTGCTGATTCCACCATATTTAGATTTAGAGATAGATCTGATATGTGCATATATACATGAACGTCTTTATTCATTCTCTAGGGCTAAGAGACGAGGCATAACGTCCCCCTCTTTTTTATTTTTATACTCTCTCCGTCTCATTTTATGTGGCACACTTTTCTTTTTAGTCCGTTCTAAAAAGAATATCATTTTTCTATAGTTAAAAAAATGGAGAAGGGCCAAATATACCCCTATACTATTAGAAATGGTTTAAATATACCCTTCGTTATACTTTGGGTCCAAATATACTCTTTCTGTTATACTTTGGGTCCAAATATACCCTTGTACTATTATAAATAGTTTAAATATATTCCTCGTTATACTTTCGGTCCAAATATACCCCTCTAGATATATTTTAGATCCAAATATACCCTCTAATTATATTTTTGGTTCAAATATACCCGTTATTATACTTTTATGCTGATTTAACCCTTCATTTTTTTATAAAGGCGATTTACCTTTATTTTTTTTACAAACAAACACGTGATGAGCTTCACAATAAAAATAACTCATCAGCAAATGTAAATATTTGCGCGATTCACTTTACAAACTCACCTATTTAATTCATCTCCAGCCCACTCCCTCGATTCATACAAAAAGAATACACATATTCACAATTTATACCCCTGTCATCTAAACCTTTACTTGGCCTCACAACGAATAAATTTCTTTACAGAAAATTTTTGATGTTCGATATATAAGAAAAAAAAAATTCTTTCTGCCATCATTTTTTGGTCTAATAACAAATGTTAAAACTTATACTTGAAATAATAAGCTAAGCAAGATTACCATATATAAATGCAGGATAAAAATTCTTATATCTAATAAATGGTTCATTAATGTAAACGAAAAAATATTCATAAATAGGTGAGTAAAGACTTTAAAGAATTTAGATTCATGAGAAGCGGATCATTAAAAAAGAGAAGAAAAAAAAATAAAAGACTACAAGAAAAGAAAAGAACTTAAAGTGGAGGAAAGTAAAATAGTTTAAATGGGTCAGTATAAAAAATAAGGGTAAACCAGCACAAAAGTTTAATGAGAGGCGTATATTTGGACCAAAGTATATCAGGAGGGGTATATTTGAACTGAAAGTATAACGAAGGGTATATTTAAACTAATTCTAATAGTACGGGGGTATATTTGAACCCAAAGTATAACGAGGGTATATTTAAACAATTTCTAATAGTACATGGGTATATTTAATCCTTCTCCGTTAAAAAAATTAACTTTGAAATTTCTCTTTTACCCTTAAAGAAATGATTTACAACTACATAAATATTCAAGAATTATTTTAGACCACAAGTTTCAAAAGTCTTTTTTTTTCTTAATTATCATGTCAAATCAAAAGGGTGCCACATAAAATGAAACTGAGGGAGTATAATTATTGGGTTAGTAATACATTGGTAGGGGTCTGTCCAACCCCCTCCACCTCAAGGAGGTTTGATTTTGAAAACAAAAACTCAATGTTGGTTGTGTCATGAAACTCTACCAAAAGTTGATGAAATGATAATTACTTCTTTTATCTTTACTCAGATATCTTAAATTCAAAGTTATATATATCAAATAGTATAAATAGAAAATAGTATCGACATATTCAATTAAATTAAAAGATTTTTTTTTTTAAATACTTATATTTCTTATAAAATAATATTAACAATTTTTGTAATAATCGCTTCAACGAGAAAAAAAAAATTAAGAGTAAAATTTAAAAATCTTACCTAAGATCAATAATTCTTAGGAAGATCAAATGAGTTATTAGCTATATACTATCATTCGAAAATAATGTTATTAAAAAAATAAATAATAAAAAAGATATCAATAACTTTATATCTCAAAAAGCTAGAAAAACAAAATTCTTTTAAGAATAAAAGTTTCACTTTTAAAATTTAATGTCTTCAAATTTTATTAGTTTTAGAACATTAAAATATTTGAGCCGCCCAATAACTCTATCATAAAGCAAATGAAATCATCATATTCTATTGTCTCCTCAATCCAATTTCATTTACTATTGTACCTTTCATTTATTTACTACCCATGAACTAATGTTGTACTTTGTTGGGGGGCCATGATGGACTGGATGCTTGCACATGCTTCTACAGAATTTAACATGCTCTAAATTTAACCAACGTACGTTATGGTCCACAAAGAAGTAATTACTCTCTCGTTTCAATTTGTTTAATATACTTTTCTTTTTAATTCATTTAAAAAAAATAATTTTTTTTCCAATAACTGTTTAATTCATACTTTCTGCATAGAATATTTAGTAATACTATATAAATTAAAGGTATTTTGATATATTTGACATATTTTTAATTTAAGACCACAAAATTCAAGTTTCTTTTATTTTTTAAATTCTGTACCAAGTTAAAATAGGTCAAACAAATTAAAATGAAAAGGAGTATTATCTTCATATTTTTCTCCATCATTTAGGTTTAAGAGTACAAGACTATATTACTCCCTCTGTTCTACTTTATGTGACACCCTTTTTTTTAATCCGTCTTAAGAAGAATATCATCTTACTATAATTGAAAACAATTTCACTTTAAAATTTTCTTTTTATTTTTAATGAAATGATTTACAACAACATATATATCTAAAAATTGTTATAGACCATAAATTTTAAAAATCTTTATTTTTTTTCTTAAACACAAGCCAAGTCAAACGATGTCACGTAAAATGGGATGAAGGGAGTATTTATAAAAAGGATATATATTGCTTCTTTCATTTCAACTTGTTTAGCGTACTTTTCTTTTTAGTACGTTTCAAAAAGAGTGTTTCTTTCATTTTTAGCAGCTTTTCAATTTTAACCTTTCACATGACATGTTTAAGATCATAAGATTAAAGAGCATTTTGGTATATTTAACATATTTTTAATTTTTAATTATAAAATTTAAAAGTCTTTCTTTACTTTCTTAAATTTCTTGCCAAATTAAAATAGGTCAAACAAATTAAAACGAAAAGAAATATTTACTAGCTAGTAGTAGTTCATATCCAAGGAGCTCCTCGACCACTCTATTCTTCTGATATGTTCAATCAGTCAATCAGAGTCAAACTTAATTCACCACCTATTTGTTTTTTCTTTTAATTCTGCAAAACCTGAAAACGAAAGTGTCCCTGTCTCATTAAATTGTCTCTTCACCACTCCAATATTTTTTAATTTGAATTTAATTATATAGTATATTGATAATATAAAGTTTTTTCTTATATTATTAAAGTAATTTCACAGTTCTAACATGTTATTTACTCTATTTTTGCTATCAAATTAAATTAAATTTTAGATAATTGTATGTTGTTATAACTCAATTTAACCTGATAAGATAAGTATAATTTTTTTTATGTGATCGTAGAAAGGATGGTATCTCCCCCGATAGGGACGTGAATAACCTTTCGGCTTTACCTATTATCATACATATCCGGTTAAGGCTATTCATTTCAATGAATCTTACTAAAATTATTACCACTACAAATTATGGTTGAATGGAAAACATCTCTCGCTCTTAGTCAAAATTTTATGAATTGAGTCCTGGTTATAAAAAGATTTCTGACTCAACGTGCTTTTTTTTACATGAGATTTACGCGATATGAATCTAAATCAATTGAGCCTTAATATGAGTATCAAATACTAAAGAAAGAAGATTTATGTTAGTACTATGGAGTACAAGTTAAATGGACTATATCAATAATGAATTTGAATTAATTGTAGTACTAATAGGTCTCCTACTTTGAGTTACAAATGAACATTTATAGAAATTATTTAGTATTATTTAAACTGCATGATAATACAAAAAATATTTATGTTGGTAGAGAAGGAAATTTAAAAAGGTGGTCCAAAAACTTCATTCTTCCTTTTATTCTGTCACCAAAATATCCCTATTAATTTCTCTCCTTTTCCCTGTCTTGTTCTTTTCACTCTTCTTGTTTTTTTCCTGATATAAAATTTAAAAGTAAAAAAAATTATGATCTTAAATTAAAGAAATATCAAATATACTAAAATGTTTTTTAATTTTTCGGTCTTAAACATGTCATGTAGAAAGCTAAGGGTCATTTGGTTGGGAACAAGTTATTTCGAGATAGTTAATCTCGGGAATAGTTATCCCACCATGTATATGGAATAACTTATTTTATCACTATGATATAAATGATGGAATAAATAATTTTAAAACTAACTAACACCTCCAATCAAACATAAAATAAAATAATCTTGTATTTTATTTTGAAACTATTATACCTTATATACCTTACACCAAACAACCCTTTAGAGTTAAAGAATTGCTATAAAGGAAAAAAAGATGTTATTTTAAAACAGATTAAAAAAAATATGGCAAACAAATTGAAACGAAGGGAGTACACAGCGATGGACCCCTCACACTCTATTGCTCTTCCACCTCATAATTTGTTCTCTGTATTTCCTTCTCTTTAAAGCTAAAAACTTTCTAACACAATTCTTCATTTCTCCCTCTACCTACTCTTTCTTTTTCTTCTTCTAGAGGCCATTAGGGTTTTTCATCTTTTTTTCTTGCTTCTTTATGATGGTTAATTCTTTGATTATGTGAAGTTATATATATAGAAAAAAATGCTACCATGGAAGCTATGATGAGTACTATAACTTCAATTGTTTCCTCATTAATTTTCTCTATCAAAGAAATAATTATTGCATTTCTCCTTCTTCTACTTTTTCTCTCTCCTAATTCCTATTCCTTAAACCCTAATAAACATGATACCCTAGACTCTACAAAGGTATAAACCTCTTTAATTTCTTCTATTCTAATCTTTTCTTATACAGTACTTGTAGTAGTAGTTATTGTACATGGATGTACATATGTATAAGTGATTCAAGTTGAAAATAGTAAATTGAGTTATATATATATATATATTGCCTCAAAAACAATCTCTCTACCTCTCCAGATTCTATCCGTGGAATTTCATTGGATATGTTATCGTTGTTGAGTTACATCGCTTACCGAATTGCTCTAGATTTGCATATGTTAGATATGATTTTTTTGATTTTTTGTTTTATAGGATGTTTTAGTTGAAGAAAAATCTAGATTGGGTTCAATGCCACCAACTTGTTACAACAAGTGTAACCAATGCCATCCATGCAGGGCAGTTCAGGTCAGTGACGTACACATAATTTTTTAATAATTAATTATCACAATTTGATTTTGTACCATGATTTGTCATCCTAAAGTTTTAATTTTTTAATTTTATATATATGAATTTTGGAAATAAGTTACTTGATTCTAAATCTCCGTGCCACTAGTGTAGGTACCGAGCCTATCGAGTCACCACGGAGTCGAACCAAGTGGTGATGTGACTCGAACCCAAGCCAGGTCCATGGACTACAATCCCGTTTCGTCGCTTTCATCGATAGGAGGTAGCAGGTACTCGAATTACAAGCCACTTGGATGGAAATGCAGATGTGGGGGTCACTTCTACAATCCTTAGCTATAAATTATTTGAAAAAAAATTTAAATTTTTTTAGGAGTAATTAGAGTTACAATTAACATGTGGAATATGCAATTTGTTTTCCACTAATTAGAATATTAATTTTTTAACTAATAATTTGTAAAAAAATAATTAGTGGGTGGGTGGGTTGGGGGGTCAAGTCAAGACATTAAATGAGGTTGTTATAGGTAGCATTTACTATGGTGTACATGTTAATAATTAAATACTGATCAATTTGTAAGGTGT
Organism: Jaltomata sinuosa; assembly: GCA_003996215.1. Lineage (NCBI taxonomy): Eukaryota > Viridiplantae > Streptophyta > Magnoliopsida > Solanales > Solanaceae > Jaltomata > Jaltomata sinuosa. The sequence goes on along the minus strand of QJPP01007186.1, from coordinate 352,033 downwards.
TGATAAATGTGTAGTGAGGTAGGTAATTTTGAATATGGATCATGTGAAGTATTTTCACAGTTAACTTTAATTTTATTGAATTATTAATTAATTACTAGTATATTTATAATGGATCGCTAATAGTATTTCTGGTCTTTTAGTTATTGATAGATTTTGAATTTAGTTTGTATGAATATCTTACTAAGCACGTTATATTTCCAATTAATCAAATTGTGTGCATATTTTATTTCTTTGCTCGTAAATATTTATAAATTTATTATAATGATTTATTATTCTACCATTTAATTACTTAAGAGTAATTTTATGGCTTCTTCATATTTAACAATAGTATAGTGTAATAAATACCTAGTTAAATACTACATATACATAAGATATTTTCTCCATGTAAGAACCAAAATTTTCTATTTTAATTGATTGAAGATTAGAAATCTTAAAGTGATAGGCCACAAGGATTAAAAGCATAATTTATCAATAAGCTAAGGACCCAAAGTGTGATTATTATTTTATAAATTATAATATTAGGGTAAACATGAAGAATTACTTATTTTTACAAGTAAACTTAATTTGAGACTCAAAAATTATGCAATATCAATACACAATTATTATTTTCAATATGGCTTTATCACTACTACATTTTTTTCATATTGATTTTGATACTAGTTTTACTTGAGTCGAAAGTTCGTTAAAAATATCTTCTCTATCTTAATTCACAAGGTAGAGATAAAATTGTGTACGCATCATTCTTTTCAAATCTCACTTGTAAAAGTATACTAAAAATGTTGTTATTGTTGTTGATGAATATAATAGGAAAACTTTTTCTTATTTACTTTGAATTTGTTTCCAACTGTCATGGCAGCTCACAAACTGGATTTTTTTTTCCTTTTTTCCCTTTGTTGGACAGTCCTTTTCTTATCATCTTGGGATTTTCATGACCTTGTATGTCAATCTTTGTAGAAAACAGTCCCCATGCATGTGTTAATTACCAATAAAACCCTCATGAAAAAGACAAAGGTGAGGTTAAAATAGTCAGTGCAATGTAAGTAGGCAAAAGATTTTATGGTAGTGTATGTATGAGAGGATAATTTTAATAAAGAAGTGGAGTATCACAGAAGGACAAACAAAAAAGAAAAGTAGTTGTTGTAATGTCTCTTCATATTTCAGTCTTTTCACTAGTTTCCATACTTTTGCCTGTTACCATTTGTAGGGGCCATTTTGGTTTGTTGCTGTTCGGTTTAGGCATCTCCAACCACACTCTATTTTACTCTCTAAATACAGAGAGTAAAAGGAGCAACTTTAATCACTCTTTATTTTACCTTCTATTTTCTTTTTTTTAAATATTATATTATTATTTTTATTTCAATTATATTTTTATATTTTCAAATAAATCATTTCTTTTATGTTTACATAATCACCACATATTATTCATATTTTTTTTAAATTTTTTCTGTAATATAAAATTATTTTTTACCTCAAATTTTTAAATAAAATAAATTTTAAGAAAATATTATATAAATTACATATTAATGGACAATTCAAATAAAAGTAAAATCATAAATAAAATACAATCAAATAAATATTACATCTTAAAAAAATATTCAACTTTCAAGATTATTACGTTGCTCCCATAAATGCTCTACTAATGCATTACGAAGTTCAAAATGAGCATTTATGTCCTTAACTTTTTTCGGTTTAAAATGTTATGTTATGTATTGTTTTTTAACAATTTCATGTTCCCCCTATTCTAATTTAACAATTGCATTAGTTTTAGATTAAATTATAAATTAATTACTCATTTTATACGTATATTTTTTTATGTGATGATATTTTTTTACAACTATAAATTATAATAAAACTAACTTATATCTTAAATAAAAATATTATTTATGAAAATTAAATTAAATTAAAAATAACATAAATTAATATAAATTTAAAATTATATTAAAAAATAATTATAAATATTAGGGACTTAATTAATGGTGTTATATAATTTAAAATATGTAAAATAAAAATATTGAGTACTAAAAATAATAATAAAATAATGAATAGTGAAATAGAAAGGATGAATAGTAGCTTTCTATATTTAGAGAACTACTATTCATCCTCTCTATTTATGGAGAGTAGAGAGTAAAATAGAGAATGGTTGGAGATGATTTTAGTGGGTGTTTGGATTAGTTTTTGCTTTTTGGCTTATAAGTCAAAAGTCAAAAGCTAAGATTTGTAGCTTTTGACTTTTGACTTATTTTTGCCTTTTGAACTTAAAAAAAAGTGCTTAAAAATATTTTTTTATTTTACCCAAATACTTCAAAAGTGCTTAAAAGTTATTTTGGCTTAAAAGCTTAAAAACACTTAAAATAAGCCAATGCAAACAGACTCTTAGCTTCAAAAAAAGTGCTTTTAAGCACTTTTTTATTTTACCCAAACACTTTAAATGTGCTTAAAAACTATTAAAATAAGCCAATCCAAACGGGTTCTTACACGGTTTCCCTTGTGTAAACATTATTAGAAAAAAATTACTATGAATTAGTGAAAAATTTATATTATAGAATATGATTTTTTCAATTATTTTTCTCCGAACTAGTTTATGGGAAATTGATTCTAATAAAAATAGTGAGAGACTTACTAATTTTTTCGTATGAAAATATTATTATTTTTTTCTCACTAATTCAATCAAAATATTTGTGAAAATAGTCACTGAGTGAACGTTTGACCATGTAAAACAAAAAAAACTTTATTTGAAATTTTCAAAGTTGGAGTAATGTGTGATCATAATTTTTGCAATAAATATTTAGAATTTAAATGTACTTTTTAAAAAATTATAAAATATAATTTTAAACATGAAATATAATTTAAATGAGGTTTATTTTTTGAAAATAAAAATAAATATAAAAATAAATTATTTAAAAAGGTAAGAATTGTCCAACATCATATAAAAAGATCACTTTTTTTTTTTAATTCAATGTGAAACTCTTCAACATCCTTTTCACGCTCAAGACTAAACATCTGGAGCCTAAGCAATTTTAATATGGGACCCATAACAACGAAATTCATTGAAGACCATATAAATAATTTATGTTCGTATCACTCAAATAATGTGGACTCCAAAAATCCAACATTCAAGAAATAAGCTCGCTTGGAGTGCCTCTTAATCTTTTATTTCAGCTTGTCTTGTGAAGATTCCTTGAGTGTCTACGACAGATCCAATCAGTGTTGTGATGAAGAATTTTTTTTATGTTAAAAGGTATCGTCACGATAATTTAATTTGTTCGATAGGAAATGAGATGTATGTGACCCAAATCTGGAAATTTTTTTTTGGAATGAATTCTTCTCAGATACAATGTAAAGAAATAAATCTTAAGCTTGACTTAATTTTAAAAACTAGTTCAAAAAAATTAAAATTGCTCAAGTCCATATGAAAAAATCTCTCATTCATTTTTCATCCTATGTGAAACTTTAAAACCATGCATTAACATGTAACATTCACTTTTATCATTGACAAATAATTAGTCATGAAAGTTTTAAGTTTTGCATGTAAAATTTCAAGATACTATCATAAATTTGGTTTGTAATTAAATTCAAAACTCTAGACTAGATTAGTGACTATTTACTTAAAGATAGAATTGAAAAGTGGGCGATACTATTTCTATGGTAGATGCACAGCCGTGTCACTAAAAATTACTTAAATAATCAAATATTTTTATCATATTTATTTATTTTTCTTACTGTCTTAAATTAATTATATAATATTCCGCTTCTTAATAATTCCCCTCCAGATACATGTCGTAATCCCCCGAATACATGCAAATACATGTGATATCCCACTTCTTAACAATTCCCCCAAGATACATGCAGATACATATCGTAACCCTCTGAATACATGCGGATATATGTGACTTAGTCATAACACCCCGAATACATGTGACCTAGCCATAACTCTCTGGATACATGCAGATACATGCGCATGTATTTGAGATACATGTATCTATTATGACTAATTACATTATGTATCCGAATGCCTTAACTATGTATATGACTTCTTTTTTTAGTGGTATAATATGTAATATTGAAAATTAATGGTTGAGGAAGTAATTAGCTCCTATACTAATGGATTTTCTGTTGTTTAACCTATAATTTTTTTAAAAAAATAATGTTAATGAACATAACTTTTCTAAATTCTAAAGACAACAAACTAGGGAAATAGAGAACCTTAGCCAGAGAATAAATGAAAATGATTTACATGCTCTTTAAATTTATACCAAACTAACAAATTACAAACAAATATAAGAGATGTATTGCATGTAAAACTACGAGGAATTATATATAATATAATAGTAATGGATGAAATATTCAACAAACCGACCTTAGCTCAGTTGGTAGAGCGGAGGACTGTAGTTGTTGCTGAAATCCTTAGGTCGCTGGTTCGAATCCGGCAGGTCGGACTTTTTTATTTTTTATTTTTTTAAAAGAAAATCCTTTTGGGAAAATTACGTTCTATTAGCCCATAATTTGAATTTATTATCCGGTTTATATATTTGTACATAAACACATTTTATATGCAATTGTGCACTTTTATATAAGGTTAATACATTATGTATAATATTTTTCCTCCAGATATAATATAATATTGTACATTAAAAAAGGACAATTCGTTGTACTAAGATTTTATTATGCACAGAACTTAAAAAAAGGCCGAACAACAAAAATCTATTACGTACGTAATATTGTATAAATTGAAAATATGACTACGTACGTAATATTTATTCACTTTTACCAATATTAAAATTGTTTATAGTATATTTAAGAAATTACTTTAAATCTAGAAAATTTTATACTGTATAAGTATTGGGATAAAATAATTACATTTTTAGCCAACTTTTTCGACAGTGGCCACTACTGAATGATTGAGCCCATTGTGGTTTTAACATTTATTTTCTTTTGTCCTTCCACATTCCTCATCATCTTGCTGAGACTTCTTCTCTGTTTCTTTTGCCTTCAATGTATGATTGGTAGGCAGAAGATTGAAGAATTTAACTAGTTTATTTCTTATGATAATAATGACTAGGTTGTCATTGTTAATAAGAACATATGCTCCTCTCACATGTATGTGTATATATTGTATAATTATGTATAATTATGTAAAAGTTAGTATAATAATATTTTATATATTATTATATAAGTTTATATATTTGTGTATATGGTACACGGTTACATAAAGATGTATAATATTGTATAAAGATATATAAACACTATTGCAAAGAAAAAAATAGACTATACAAATTTTTGGGCTATCTAGATGTAATTTTTTTTTTTAAAATGAGATATTTATGAAAATATCCCTTAAATCTATTCCAAACCTAAAAAACCATTTTCTTATTTCTCGTTAACTCATGAACTAGAGAGTTGATTTTTTTAGACCATTTACAACATTAACTGAGCATGCATCGGGATTGTTAACTATTGGAAGAAATTACTTTAAATTATTTTTTTCTTTATTTTTTGATAATTTAGTTACAATTAGATCTCTATTTAACAATTATTTTTTAATATAATAATATTTTATTATAATGGTCAATTTTTTTTTGAAATCGATTTTTTATATTACGTTATATTATATATTTTTTAGAATATTATTTTGCTATAACAATTGTTGAGAATATAATTAAATAATAAAAGTGAGCTCTCTCTAGTATTTTAAACTTTTAAATGAGATGATTACACACTCCAACATGGTATCAGAATAAACAAAGGTCCTGAGATTGAATCTCACTGCCATCCATTATCAAAAAGAATTTTCACGTGCTTGGTCCCTGAAAAAAATTATGCCCGCACATGAGTGTCGGGGCGTGTTGAGAGTACAATCGAATAATAAAAATGTATCCCCTCTAACATGTTAAACTTCTAGATGAGATGATTATATTTTTTAACATGGTATCAGAGCTATCAACCTCCAAAGTAATTATCGGATAAACAACACTATTATAAAGATGTTTCACCGTATATATTAACTCTTAGGACTATTTTTTCTTTTGACTCATGCATAGTTGAAAAAAGCATAGAACTGTGCAAAATGATATCCAGATGATTTTGATTGGTGTTTTAGTGATACCACTTGCTATAATTATTGTCACAATCATTTTATTGCTGCAATTGATGGTGAATATGACGCTTTCTTATGCATGTGCAGTCTCTGTTGACTGTTGGTAACCCAATGAATAAAATTACATTTGAGACTAAGGTCATAGAGTATATCAGCTTGTATACACAACAAAAATAACAACATATTCAGTATATTTTCACAAAGTAAGAGTGTTTTTTAAATCAAAATAGCTTTTAAGCTCTTTTATAGTGTTTGAGTAAAGTGAAGAAAGTGCTTTTGAACACTTAATTTTAACTCAAAACAACTTAAAAAAAGCTAAAAGTGAAAAGTTGAGATTTCCAACTTAAAAAAAGCAGCTTAAACAAACCTTATCCAAATAGGCTCTAAGAAGGGTAGGATGTATGCGATCCGTACCTCTACCTAAGAGGTGAGGTATATAGAGATGATGTTTCTAATAAACCCCCGGCTCAAGACAAAAACAGTCATAATAGAAGTACAAGAAGAAATAAGTAGTAACAAAACAACAGATAGTAATAGAAAAAGACTACCACAAAATATATCCCATAATACTACACTTGATCTACTCGAAATAACAAACATCAACAGAACTCTAAGAACAAGAAACTACAATCGTAACACTACGATTACTAGTATGGACAACAAGACAAAACACTCCTACCTATTAACCTTCTATCCTATAATTCGTGTAATATTATATATAGTATTAACAATATAAATAATTTTTACGCTATCAACGGATTCAAGTTCTCATTTTCAAAGAAAAATTCAAGTGTCTCAACTAATAAGGTAAATTTTATTTCAAATAAAATAAGAAAAATCCGATGATTTAAAAGAAAAAAGTCTAACACTGACTGGATTAAAGACTTCACTAGAATAGCTATATTATTTCTTAGAGGAGCGTAAATTAAAGTGAAACAAAATTTTCTTGTAATAATATCAATAGTATAAAATGAAATTCTCATAGCTTATCAATAAAATGATATTTTCATATTAATCCCATTCATAAAATAATGTTATGACATACAAAAAGTATTATTAGGCCAAAATGTTCCATAAGTTATATATAATTTGGAGTACTGTAAAACCAGCAATCCGTTGTAGTCTAGTTGGTCAGGATACTCGGCTCTCACCCGAGAGACCCGGGTTCAAGTCCCGGCAACGGAATTTCATTTTTATTACTATTAATTGTCCATATTTTACTATTTATCATTTAACTCTGATTTTTTTTTTATAACTTTACAATTTAAATATTTTATTTAAACACTTGAATTAAGGGTGTGTTCGGTGTGGAGGAAAATAAGTTGTTGTTTACTTATTTTCTTGTGTTCGGTATGCAAGTAGGAAAACTTTTTCTAAAAGCATTTGTATATATTTAACCCAAAACAATGAGAACGAATAGGGTAAGTGGGGTGGGGTAAGAGAAATATTTTAAATTTTTTTAAACAATAATTTTTTTATAAAAAAATTTAAAATATTTTCTGTCGGGGTAGGAGGTAGGGGGGTAGGGAGTGGGGTAAAAAATGTTTTGAATTTTTTTTAAAAATAATTAAAAAAATTTAATTTTTTTGGGGGGAGGGGAGGGGGGGGGGGGGGAGGCTAGTAGGATCGGGGTCGGGAATGGGATGGGGTAAGAAAAAAATTTAAAAAATTAATCTTTTTTTTGGTGGGAAAGGGGGGATGCTTATAAGGGGTGAGATAAGAAAAAAATTGAAATTTTTTCGAAAAAAATAAATTATTTTTTTCTGGGTGGGGTGGGGAGTGGGGGCCGGGGTAGGGGTGGGGTGGAGGTTGGGCAGGGGTGGATAATTTTTTTTTTTGGGTGAGTGATTTGAGAGTGGGATGAACATTGTCAACTTGTTTTCTTTATTTTGATTAAGGAAGTCATTTTCTTTATTTTGAAGAAGTTGATTTTTCTAGGGAAAACATTTTCTAAAAATTTTAGCCAAATGAATATGGGAAAATAGGAAAATACCGAACACACTCTAAGCCTTGTTTCAATTGAACAACTGAAGTACTAATAAAGTGTTTCAATTAAACACTTTCGATTTTTTTTTTTTGTACGTATTGAAAATTTGAACTGAAATTGTAAGAAATGGCTGTGCAAATACCATCAGAGGATCTTGATGCGCAATCAAAATTAAATCCTGAACAAAAGCAGGCTTTTACAAAAATAATGCAAACAGTCAATTGTGGAAGAGGTGAAATATTTTTTGTCGATGGACCTGGAGAACTGGAAAAACATACTTATACCGTGCATTACCGGCCAATGTTAGATCAAGAGGTATGATAGCCTTGGCAACAACAACTAGTGGTGTAGCAACTATATGGGATTAGAAAAGCAAAACTGCTTTTATGGGATGAAGCACCAATGGCCAAGCGGCAAACAATAGAAACTGTTGACAGGAACTTTAGAGACATAATGGACATAGATAAATCTTTTGGTGGGAAAGTCATGATTTTTGGAGGAGATTTCCGTCAGGTATTACCAGTAGTTCCAAAATCAACAAGAGCAGAAACTGTTAATACGAGCTTAGTGAAATCATATCTCTGGCCTTTGATGGAAAAGATCCAATTTACTAGAAACATGAGAGCAAGAACAGATCAAATTTTTAGTGACTTCTTACTTCGAGTGGGCAACGAGGAAGAACCAACAATAAAAGATAATTTGATCCTTCTTCCGGAATAGTTGACTGTCAAGTGTTGTAGTGATGAAATTGCTGAATAATGCTTAATAAAAGAGATATTTCCATCCCTACAACAAAATGCTAATGCTGTAAAATATGTAACAGAACGGGCTATCTTAGCAAGCAGAAATGAACATGTGGATAAGCTAAATGACAAGTTAATAGTCATGTTCCCAGGTGAAAGCAAGACATTTATTAGTTTTGACTCTGCAGAAAATGACACCAACAACTATTACCAGGAGGAATATCTAAATACTTTAACATCAAATGGTCTCCCACCACATAGGTATTCAAAAAATTCCACTATGGATTATAATCAGAAAGATGCAATTACAAATTACTATATGACTGTACTTAAAATGTATCCTTTTATATGCAGGTTAACTTTGTTTATCCTATCGGCTGAAGTTCTTTCTAGGGACTTAAATTCCTTATTTGAGGATGAGCAACTTATAGGTTATGGGTTACCAAAGTGGAGTGCTAATCTCAATCATCTTGATTATGCAGATGATACCATTATTTTTGCTTCAGCTAATAGATACTTTTTGAACAAAATTATGACAGTTTTGCAGGAGTATGAAAGCCAATCTGGGCAAAAGATAAGCAAAGATAAGACATTTTATCTCCATCAAAATGTAGCTGCTGCTGATAGACTCTTAGTGGATGAATGTACATGCATAAACAGAGGGCAATTCCCATTTAAGTACCTTGGCTGTCCTATTACTCATACCAGAAAGAGAAAAGAGCATTATGGTGATCTCATCAAAAGGGTGAAGTCAAAATTACAGGCTTGGAAAGGGAACATGCTTTCTTATGGAGGTAAAGAAGTCTTGATTTCCAGTGTGTTACAAAGTATCCCCATTCATCTCTTATCTGCTATAGTGCCCCCTAAATGTGTTATGAAGGAACTCCACAGGATTTTTGCTAAGTTCTTTTGGAGTAATAAAATATTTGGAAGGAGTAAGCACTGGGCTGCTTGGGAAAAGGTGTGCTTACCAAAGCAGGAAGGGGGGCTGGGTTTCAGATCTATTTTTGATGTTTCACAAGCCATGTATGCGAAGCTATGGTGGAGATTCAGAACCCAAAATACAGTATGGGCTAACTTTATGTGGAACAAATATTGTAAGAAGAAATTCCAACTCTGGTTCAGTGGAAAGGAGGTTCATAAGTATGGAAGAATATGTTACAAAACATGGAGTGTATAGAACAGAATATATGGTGGGAACCTAAGGGAGGTACATCCTCTATTTGGTTCGATAACTGGACAAAGCTAGGTCCTCTTTACACCCTTCCAACAGAGATTCCTTCTTGCCATAATTTAACAGACATTGACATGTTTATGAATGATGCAGGTTGGGACTATACTAACATGCATGAGCTCCTTCCTGACCATATTGTTGAACATGTGAAACAACACATGGATCATGTTAGGCAGTCTGACATGGGGGATAGACCTTGGTGGACCAAAACAAACTCAGGGAATTTCACAGTCAAGAGTGCTTGGGAAATGCTTAGAGAGAAGGAGGTTGAGTCAGATTTGTTCAAGAAGATTTGGGTTAAAGGGATTCCTTTTAAAATCTCTTTTTTAGGGTGGAGAATATGGACCCATAGAATCCCTGTTGCAACTGTCATGGCAAGGTGGAATCCTAGCACTTCTTCATTATGTACTTGTTGTGAAGCACCAACAAGAGAAACAATGGAACACCTCTTTCTCAAAGGGGAGGTTGCAGTCAAGGTGTGGAATCACTTCTCTAATGCAGCTGGTATAATTGGCCCCTGGATTCAACTGAAACAGACCATAAAAAAATGGTGGGAGTCACAAGGGAATTCTAGACAAAAGGTGGTTTTCCAAGCTGTCCCTAATATCATTCTATGGTTTCTGTGGAAAAGAAGAAACATTGTTGCTCATGGTGGTACTTTCTCCATCAACAAAGTGATCTGGGACATTAACAGTACCCTCAAAAAATTCTTGCACATGAATTTTGAGTACTCAAACATCCCTAACACTTGGCCACTTATGGTAGCTCTACTGGATGGATACAAACCTAGATTTCAGTCTAAGGTAGTTAAATGGTATCCACCTCCCTGTGGTTGGTGGAAATGCAATACAGATGGGGTTTCTAGAGGCAACCCAGGTGCTAGTGCTGCAGCTTTCTGTATCAAAAATTATGAAGGTAACTTAGAATGTGCTAAGGGGGTGAAGATTCCTGATACCACCAGCTTGATAGCTGAGGCCATTGCTATGAGGGAAGGTCTACAGTACTGTTTGGAGAACCAGTTCACAAATATCATTTTAGAATCTGATTCTTTAGCAATGGTGCACATGCTTATTGGAGAGTGAGATGTTCCTTGGAGTGTCTCGTTGGAGATCAATGCTATTAATAGATTGAGGAAGAGGATGTCAGTAAGAGTACAACACTTCTTAAGGGAGAGAAATACTCTTGCTGATTTTTTTGCTAACATTGCTACTTCACAAAACTGGCCTCTTCATCAAGTGGATGTTAAAAATGCTTTTCTCCATGGTGATCTCAAAGAAGATATTTATATGAAACCTCCACCTAAGTTATTCTCATCACCTACATTAGATGTATGCAAGTTGAAGCGATCTTTGTATAGATTAAAACAAGCTCCTAGAGCTTGGTTTGACAAATTTCGGTCTACTTTGCTGCAATTCTCTTTTGAGCAGAGCAAATATGACTCATCTTTATTTCTTCGAAAAACATCTACAGGTTGTGTTCTTCTTTTGGTATATGTAGATGACATTATTATCACAAGAACCGATTCTTCACTAATCACTAGCCTCCAACAACAACTTAAGGATTCTTTTCATATGAAAGTTCTTGGTACTCTTACATATTTCTTGGGATTGGAAGTTCATTATAATTCTTCAGGTGTGTTTCTAAACCAACACAAATATACTCAGGATCCGATTTCTTTGGCTGGTCTTCAAGTTTCCTCCTCCGTAGATACTCCATTGGAATTGAATGTAAAGTATCATTGTGAGAAAGTCGATCTTCTTCCCGATCCAACTACATTTTGGCAATTAGTTGGGAGCTTAAATTATCTTACCATTACCCGGCCTGATATCTCTTTTGCAGTTTAACAAGTTAGTCAATTTATGCAAGCTCCCCGTCATCTCCATTTGGTGGCTATTTGTTGGATCATTCGATATCTCCTAGGAACATATAATCGTGGATTATTCTTTTCTAGTGGTTCTCTTATTCGTTTGCAAGCTTTTACTGATTCTGATTGGGCGAGATGTCCCGATACTCGTCGTTCAGTCACTGGTTGGTGTATGTTTCTTAGAGAGTCCTTGATATCTTGGAAGAGTAAGAAACAAGATCGTGTGTCAAAATCTTCAACAGAGGCTGAATATCGATCCATGTCTTCTGCTTGCTCCGAGGTTGTATGGCTTTGTGAATTACTTGCTGAGATTGGATTTCCTCAATCTAGTCCTACTCCTCTCCATGCAGACAATACAAGTGGTATTCAGATCGCTACTAATCCGGTTTATCATGAGAGAACCAAACACATTGAAGTAGACTGCCATTATATACGAGAAGCTGTAGATAAAGGAGTCATTACTCTTCCGCACGTGTCCAGTGATCTTCAAATAGCTGATGCATTTACAAAATCCATGGCACGATAATGCCATCAGTTTCTAGTAGGCAAATTGATGCTTCTTGATCCACCGTCATTAATTTGAGGGGGGGTGTTAGCATGATGGACAACTATTAGATCATAAATTAATAGTGAATATTGTATATATTAATGTAACTATATATTTTTGTATATAAGTGTAATCATAGAGATTTGATATAGTAAATAGAATAGTAGATTTGATGAGATAGAATAGCGGATTTAGAGGGATAGGAAAGCTGATCTTTAGTTATAGGAAAGACGGATCTTTAGGGATGTAATCTTTGAATACTTTCTATTTAATGGAAAGACTCTCAATATTGAGAGGCATTCAACAAAATTCTATCACCCATTTTGCCAAGTAGTCCGCCACTGTGTTGGCATCTCTATAGCAATGAGAGAAGTTGATATCATCATTGTCGATAAGTGTGGAGTCTCTTCCATGATAGTCCTCAAATTAAGATTTTGAGCCGTCCTATTTTGCATCATGTCAACAATGATCTTGGAATCCATCTCAATAGTGCACTTATCATAGCCTTTGTCCTTTAAAATCTGAATTGCAAACTGGGCATAACTGCTTTCATATTCCATAGTACAATGGGAAGGCTTTGTCCATAGCTGCTTTCATATTCCAACATATTTGATGCTCCATTTTTCTTGGATAAAACCTTTGTTGTGCACCATATCTACATGAGCATCTTTCCTTCCAATGTTCCCAACAAATAACAATTAGAACTACTTGTATCATCATCTTATACATAGCCTTTTTCCCTGGAGTCTGCCACTAGTCCTGTAGGAATCCTCTAACCGGTTTGACTTGATAGCTTATTCCTAACGGATGACCAAAGGATCTCCAGAGTCTTTGAGCTGGTTCACTGTCTATAAACAAGTGTTGAATAGTCTCGGGTGATGGAGCGCTACTACATAAACAGTTTTGTGGTTCCCTGTTTCCATACCTGCAAATCACATCATTAAAAGGTAGTTTAGATTTTAGCAGCCTCCAAGAGAGAAAAAATATTTTGAAAGGGATGCTCTTATGCCAGATTCTTTTGATCAAAAGATCTGGTGCTTTGAATGTTATGTGTCAATTGATTAGGGATTTTAATTGCTTTTAATTAGCTGCGATGTTGCATTTAGAGGATTAAAAGACACATGTGACTAGCACATGGTTGTTAGGAGTCGGTTAAATCTGTTAGAAGTTAGTTGGAGTCGGTTAAATCTATTAGAGGTTAGTTATAACTAACTTCCGGACACTTGGCGCCAAAACTGTTCATTTCATATACTCGATTGATTTAATTTGAAGGAATCATCTAAGAAAGATCAATAAGAAAGTTTCTTCTCTTTTCCTCTTCTCTCTCTAAGTTCAAGGTTCCATTGGAATCTAGGGTTCTAAGTTGTTCAAGAGCAATTCTTAGTAATTTGTTCTTTAGGCTTAATTCGAATTACTTCCCAATTTGGGTGGTTCGTATCATTGGTATCAGAGCAAGTGCTTCTCTGACCTGCAACAATGAGGGATCATAACACTCGTATGCATGAATTACGAAGGGATGTGGATGGATTGAAGGGCTCCATAGAAGGAGTAGTCAATTCTGTTGCGGAACTATAACAAACTGTTGACGCAAAGGTTGCCCAGGCAGTGGAGGAGATTAAATGATTGTTAATAGGGAATATGAACCCTTTCATGGGCCATCTTCACCAGGGAAATGGTGAAGGAAACGCTAGGGTTCCACCAGCAAATATGGAGGGAAATGGCAGAGTCGAGGAAAATGTATGCCGCGAGGCCAACAGGTTTGGGAATCCACCATTATCTGCTCGAAATTACCAAGTAGATTTTCCCCATTTTGATGGCCAAGGATTTAAAGATTGGCTCTATAAGTGTGAGCAGTTCTTTGATGTGGATAGAACTCCGGAAGATGCAAAGGTGAAGTTAGTTTTCTGCAAGCTGGAGGGTAAAGATTTGCAGTGGAACCAATCCTATATGAAACACAGGTTAACAAGATCGTGGCCTAGATAGGAAGAGTATGTGGGATGCTTGTATGCCAGATTTGGGGCAAAGCTGTTTGACGACCCTATGGGAGATTTCAAGGATCTCAGGCAAGTAAGTACTTTTTAAGATTATGTTGATATCTTTGATGAACTGCTTACTAGAGTAGAATTATCAGAAGACTATGTTGTGAGTTGTTTTCTGAGAGGACTTAAGCCATAAATTGGCTTACCTGTGAAGATGTTGGGTCCTAGATCATTAGCAAAGGCAGTGAGTTTGGCTAGGATTCAGGAGCAGACATTAATAGTCCAAAAACAAATCTTTACTAGCTCTTCAAACCCCAAAAATAATACCAGATTCAATCCCAATCAACCCACCTTTTCATTTGGCCATAACCAACATTCCAACAAACCCCGCCAGTCTATCTCGAAGCCCTCAAATAGTTTCTGTAATAACCCCAAACAAAATTTTTAAAATGCCAAATTATTGACACCTGCTGAGATGGACGAGTGGAGAAGTAAAGGGTTGTGCTTTAACTGTGATGAGAAATATGTGTATGGTCATGTTTGCAAGAAGAAGAGACAATTATTCTAAATGGAAGTGGAAGAAGGAAGGGAGGAAATTGTAGAATTAGAGGATGAGGTAGTGGTAGATCCTGCTGAATTTTTAACCATGATAGGCCAAGGCTTGGAAACTGATGATGAGGGTGCTATTCTGCCACATGTGTCTGTCTATGCCATGAATGAACTGTATGATTTTAGGACTATGAGAGTCACTGTGTATGTCAAGGGAAAAGTAGTTAATGTGTTAATTAATACTGGAAGCACTCATAATTTCGTTGACCTCAACACTGCAAAAAGATTGGGGTGTGTTCTGACTGCTATTTCTCTTTTTGCTGTGTCTGTGGCTGATGGGAAGAAGGGTTACTGCAATTATTTGTGCAAGAAGTTGGTTTGGAAAATGCAAGGAGTGTCATTTGACTCTGATATGTTGGTCTTGCCTATTGGGGGGGTGTAACATGGTCCTCGGAGTCCAATGGTTGATAACTTTGGGGGATATCATGTGGAACTTTAGGCAACTTAAAATGGAATTTACCATCATGGGTCACAAGGTGTCACTAAGAGAGATTAAACCTGCTGCAATCAGGATGATTCAACCTGCTGCAATTAGGATGATTCAACCTAGCTGCAGGACAAGTTATTGGCCAAACCAGCTGAGTTATGTATGATTTCTATGGGAGTGTACAAGGAAGAAGAGCTCAGGGAAGACAGTGCTAGTTTGATGTTATAGAAGGTAGTGCTACAACACAAGGAGATAATGAAGAGATACAAGGGTTACTGGAAAACTATGCTGACTTATTTGAAGTTCTAAAGGAGTTACCACAATCTAGGGAGCATGATCACAGGATCAGATTAAAAGAAGGAACTTCTCCCATTAATCTAAGGCCTTACAGTTATCCTGCAACACAAAAGGATGAGATTGAGAAGTTAGTTAAGGAAATATTAGATTCAGGTGTTATAAGGCCAAGCACCAGTCCTTATTCATCACCCACCTATAGTCATGGTTAAAAAAAGGATGACTCATGGAGAATGTGTGTAGAATACAGGGAGTTAAACAATCATACTGTGAAGGATAAATTCCCTATACCTATGATTGAAGAATTGCTAGATGAACTACATGGTGCCAAATACTTTTCTAAGTTGGATCTCAGGTCAGGGTATCACCAGATCAGGATGTTTGAACATGATATTCCAAAAACTGCTTTTAGAACACACCAGGGTCACTATGAGTTTTTGGTCATGCCATTTGGTTTGACAAATGCCCCTTCAACTTTTCAGAGTTTGATGAATAAAATTTTTCTTGACCATCTCAGGAAGTTCATACTAGTGTTTTTTGATGATATTCTCATATACATCTCTAACTGGATTGAGCATCTATCTCATTTGAAGGAAACTTTCAGCATCCTCAGGACTAATGTGTTGTTTGTGAAGAAAAGCAAGTGTGCTTTTGGAGTTAAACAGATTGACTATCTAGGTCATGTTATATCTGAAAATGGAGTGGCTATGCATAGCCAAAAGGTGGAGTCAGTGGTTAATTGGCCTCAACCAGTTACACTAAAGGGCTTGAGAGGGTTCCTTGGATTAGCAGGGTACTATAGGAGGTTCATTCAGGGTTTTGGAATTATTGCCATACCTCTAAATGATTTGGTAAAGAAGGGGAATTTCAAGTGGAACCAGGCAGCTTCTCAGGCTTTTGACCAGTTGAAAGTGGCAATCACTACAACACCTGTGTTGGCCTTTCCTGATTTCTCCAAAGCATTTATTGTGAAAACTGATGCTTCAGGTGGAGGTATTGGAGCTGTGTTAGCAAAAGATAACAAACAATAGCTTTCTTTATCAAAGGTTTGTCTGTGAAGAATCAAGCTTTGTCAGTATATGCGAGGGAGTTGTTAGCATTGGTTTCTGCAGTACAAAAGTGGAGGCCATATCTACTTGGGAGGCAATTCATGATCAAAACAGACCATCACAGTCTAAAGTACTTATTGGAGCCGAGAATTACAACTCCTAGCCAGCAGAAATGGTTAGTCAAGCTACTTGGCTATGACTACATTATCTCATACAAGAAGGGCAAGGACAACATAGTAGCTGATGCACCATCTAGAAGGGAAGAGCCTATTCAGTTTTACAACTTTTCTGGGGTTCAGTCTCAGATACTTGAGGATGTTTAGAAATCTTAGGAGCAAGATCCTACTTTACAGAAGCTGGTGACTACTATTCAGACTACATGAGGACATAAGGCTTACTATAAGTATCATGCTAGTATACTGAGTAGGAAAGGGAGTGGCCACAGTGGCTGGCACTGGCTGAATGGTGGTACAACACCACTTTCCACTCTGCTATCAACATGACCCCTTATGCAGCTGTCTATGGACAACCACCCCTTCTCTTCTTCCCTATATGGCTTTTGACTCTCAGCTGGATATGGTGGATAGAAGTCTGCAGGCCAGGGAAGCTACCTTGAGGACTCTAAAGTTCCATTTAGAGAGAGCTCAGAACATGATGAAATCCCAGGCTGACAATAGAACTGACAGGTCCTATGTGGTTGGGGAGTGGGTCTACATCAAGCTACAACCTTACAGGCAAACTTCCCTAAAATCTCATACTTTTCAGAAGCTCTCAGCCAATTTTTTTGGGCCTTTCAGGATCATAGCAAGGGTTGGTTCAGTTGCTTACACCCTTGAGTTGCCTTCTGACTCAAAAATACATCCTACTTTCGATGTATCCCAGTTCAAGAAGAAGTTGGGATCTAATCTTGCTACTGTTATATTGCCTGTGGTTCATTCTGATGCTGGCCATGTCTTACTGGCTCCACAGGCCATTCTTGATAGGAGATTGATCAAGAAGCATGGTCGACCAGTCACTCAATTGCTAGTCAAATGGCTCAACACAGCTGAAGAAGATAGCACCTGGGAGGATCATCATACTTTCACTCAACAGTTTCCTCAGTTTAATCCTTGAGGTCAAGGATTATGTTAAGGGGGGAGTATTGTTACGTGTCAATTGATTAGGGAATTTAATTGCTTTTAATTAGCTGTTGATGTTGCATTTAGCGGATTAAAAGACACACGTGACTAGCACATGGTTGTTAGGAGTCGGTTAAATCTGTTAGAAGTTAGTTGGAGTCGGTTAAATTTGTTAGAGGTTAGTTATAACTAACTTCCGGACACTTGGCGCCAAAACTGTTCATTACATATACTCGATTGATTTCATTTGAAGGAATCATCTAAGAAAGATCAATAAGAAAGTTTCTTCTCTTTTCCTCTTCTCTCTCTCTAAGTTCAAGGTTCCATTGGAATCTAGGGATCTAAGCTGTTCAAGAGCAATTCTTAGTAATTTGTTCTTTAGGCTTAACTCGAATTACTTCCCAATTTGGATGGTTCGTATCATTGAACTCTCTGATGCTTTCCCATGCACTCTTGTTGCTAAAGATCCCATCACTAGCAGCATTCCAATAGATGTAATCTTCCCTTATATCAGCCCCAATCTTGATTCTTGCAACATGCTCAACAAGCCAGTTAGGTATAACATTATGGAGCTTATCTATGTTCCATTCCTTGTTCCTGAAAAAATTCTTAACCAAGAATTTGATGGAGTGTGTCTGGTCAGGACAATAAGTGGCAATTGGTCCAAATCCTGTCCAGTTATCCCACCAAAAACTGCTATTCCCTTTGTGAATCTTCCAGATCATGTTGTGTTCAGCTTGTTCTCTTTACACAGTAAGAGATTTCCATATGTGAGAGTTACCAGATACCCATACCTTCGACACTGGATGAGCAATTATACAGTATTTTTCTTTGGTAAAATTGGCCCAAAGAGAGTCTTGATGCCTGAATCTCCACCACTTTTTCAAGTTGATAGTTGCACTAATGTCAGTCATGCTCCTCACCCCAGGCCCCCTTCCTCCTTAGGGAAACAAATGTTCTTCCATGAGCTCCGGTGATATTTATTTCTTTCACTAGTTGAACCCCAAAAAAATCTAGCAAAATGTCTTTCCATGAGCTTGATGATACCTTTTGGAGGTGTGAGGGCAGTCAGAGTGTAGATAGGGAGTGACTGGAGAACATGTTTGATCAAGATGATTTTACCTCCATGAGACAACATATTGTTCTGCCTGCCACTAAGTCTCCTAATGACCTTGGCAAGCAACTTCTCAAAATATTCATTCCTTTTTTTACCAATATAAATTGGATAGCCAAGGTATTCAAAAGGAAAATTCTTGTCCAGGAACCCAGTAGATTCTCTGATTTTGTTGATTCTGCTAGGGCCAGTACCAGGGGCAGTAAGGAAAAAGCATTTCTTCTTATTCATCCTCTGACCAGAGCTCCTTTCATATCTATAAATCTGTTTCATGATCATTCTAATAGATTTGGTGTTACCACTGGTAAAGATCACAATGTTGTCAGCATAAGATAAGTGGTTAATAATAGGACCTCTACTAGACATAGTAAAAGGCAAGAAATGATCACTATGGATAAGATTATTAAGCATTCTGGCTAACACCTCAGCACCTATAATGAAAAGAGAAGGAGAAAGAGGATCACCTTGCTTGAGACCTTGAGTAGAAGTGAAAAAACCATGTCTATGACCAGTTATGATGATAGAATACCACACATTATCAATAGTACCCATGAAAAGATTAATGACTTCTTGAGAGAAACCAAATTTATTTAAAACAGCACTCAAGAAGTGCCAAGACATCCTATCATAGGCCTTAGCCATATCTAACTTGATAACAACATTACCACCCTTGTTTTTACTCTTAATACTTTGAACAATTTCTTGAGTAAGAAAAATGTTCTCAGTAATGAGTCTGCCTTTGAGGAAACCACTTAGATTTTCAGAAATCATGTAAGGAAGTAAAGCGTTAAGTCTTTTAGACAAGACTTTAGTAATAATCTTACTAGAAAAATTACTAAGACTTATAGGTCTCAAGTCACAGAAACTAATAGGAGATTCTACTTTGGGAATTAAAACTAAGAGAGTGTGTGTGAAGAATTTATTCAGTTTTCCTCTTTTGAAGAAAAACTGAATAAATTCTACCACCTCCTCCCTAATTATATCCCAACAGGTTTGAAAAAACTTACCTGAGAAGCCATCTGGTCCGGGAGCACTGTTGGGGCTCATATTGAAAACTGCATCCTTGATCTCCTCTTCTTGAGGACATTTGGTAATGCTTAGATTATCCTCTTGGCTGATACATTCTGGGATACAATTTAAGATGCCTGGATCCACAATGCTAAGACGAAGGGTGAACATATGTTCAAAATGCTTTATAGCAGCCCTTGCAATCTTCTCATCCCCGGTAATCCATTTATCTCTGCTATTCTTTATTCTATGCAGGCTCAGTCTTTTCCTTCTATCTCTAATAACTGAGTGGAAATACTTACTGTTGGTGTCCCCTTCTTCAAACCACTTAATTCTGGCTTTCTGCTTCAATAACGAGTCTTGTTTATTTAACCAAAGTACATATTCGGCATGCCCTTTATTCAGATCATGTATACTATCCTCAGTCATGTTGATCATATCCATGTCTTCTAAGTATTGTACTTTGGCCTCCCACATATCAGCTTGATCATTAACATCCCCTATCTCTTCTCTGGACCATTGAGATAACCTTCTTCCCAACCTTTTCAGCTTCTGTTGTAATTTCCACATGGGATTTTCAGTAATGTCTTGCTTCCAGTCCCTGCTAACGACCTCTTTGAAATCATCTTGAGTGGTCCAGAAGTCTAGGAATTTAAAGTATTTCTTGCCATTGTTCTGCCCATCATTACATTTCAAGAGTAATGAACTATGATCAGACCCTGTCTTGGCCAGATGTTGCACAACATTGTTAGAGTATATTTGATTCCATATGTCATTGATAAAAAATCTATCTAATCTCATCCATATCCTTCTGAAAGGCCTCCAATTATTGCACCAAGTGTATCTAGACCCCGTGTATCCAACGTCTGACATACCACAGGAATCCATGCACTCCATAAAGTCAAAGCATTTAGCATTTCTATGTGGAAGACCTCCTAATTTTTCTTCAGGGTGGAGGATGACATTAAAATCACCTCCAACGCACCATGGGCCAGTAATAATCACCATGACTATTTTCCTTCCTCGATGAGGAAGGGGCTGTAGTCTTCCTGTTTTTCCTAGCTTCTTTGGTCTCTTTCCTGTGTCTGCTTCTCCCTCTTCTCGTAGGAGATATACCATTTTTGTCGCAAAGTTCCTTCAGGTGTTGTTGAGCATCATCATATTGAATACTCTCTCTTTCTGTTGAATCGCCTTCTTTACTAGTTTTGCCTTCATTGTTGTCCTCTTCTTCTTCATCTCCAGTAACTTCCTCTATGCCATGAGGGCTGAAGCTATTGATCATATTTTGGTTCAGATCTACTACCAAGTTAATGGCTTCCATGTTTTTGATATCCAAGGGAAGACTGTACGAATCACTGTGTGTGGTTTTGGAAGACACCTTATTTCCTACCTCCTCATTGTTCTCGGAAAAGTACTCTTCATCTTTCTTGGTGTTATTATCCGCTTTTTCTCTTTGCTGCTGCCCTTAATCTTGTTCTTGTTCCCCTATATTGTATATATCTACTTCGTTGTTGCACCTCTGCGTAGAACCACTAAACCCAATCTCCTTGTTGATGCTTTGGTCACCGGGGTTGTTCCTAGCATAACTTTTGCTTTGTTCTCCAGTAATCTTTATTTTGACATTAGTTCTTTTCTTCGGAACTTTCTTTTTCCTCTTTTTCTTGATCTTATCGAGTCTCCCTTTCAAAACAGATTTGCCTTGACCATTCTTTTCTTTTTCTTTGTCATTATTCATCTCTTCTTGGTTGCTGCCCTTTTTCCTGTCTTCAGTATTACTCTGTGCAGTAGATTCTTTCACCTCACTCTCTTGTTTAGTTTCCTCATTATTGATCTTACTCTCACCCTCATTACTATCTTCTCCTGTTTCCACTATTTCCTCCGTCTTCGTCTTCTCAATCTTCCTGCATTGCACTAAAGAGTGTCCCAAAAACTTGCAGTGCCTGCAAAGTTTTGGTACACTTTCATACTCTATTCTTTGTGTAAAACCTTTCAATGGGCATGATACATCTTCAGTGCCAACCCACAATGAATTGATCTTGGGTTTGGTCAAATCCACCTCTACCCTTACCTTTGCCATACTAGGACGAGTTTTGTGATCAGTAGCAGTATCCATAGACAGTGGCGATGATCATAAGCCCCTATTTTCACCATGCCTTTTATATTAATCTTTTCAGCAAATTTGGATCGTAATTTTTCAATTTGAATATGGGTTCGTTGAAACTTACCTACCAGAGTGAACTTGCATTCTTCCACCATTACGCCATAATAGTCACTGGCTTTGAAGATGATTGCCGGCATCCCATTATGAGATGTATACCTAGCTTTCACCTCTGGATCCCCATACCGAAAGTTACTAGGGCTTGGGATAGAGGGAGCTTGTAGAGCCTTAGCATACCCTGATTTTGGTGAAATTCCTTCTCCCCCCTTTGTCATAGGAGGTATGTCTATAAGATTCTCAGTCGGACGCACCTTTTCCGGTACTTCCGGCGTCCCCATCGGAGGGGGCATGTGCCCCAAATGCGACGAAAGAGGGAAGACAAGACCGTTAATGCTCAACGGATAAAAATGTACGGAGAGCTTTTTTACTCAATTTCTATTCAAAGTCAGGAAGGGGCCTATTTGCATATATTATCATAAGAGAAGTTGATATCATCATTGTCGTAAGTGTGGTAGTCTCTTCCATGATAGTCCTCAAATTAAGATTTTGAGCCGTCCTATTTTGCATCATGTCAACAATGATCTATGAATTCTGCTATTAAATCGGAAATTTTCAGATTTCTATTCTTTTTGAGTAGCCAACTTTAGACGTTAATTTCTCCCTCATTTTATTTCCAAAATTCACAAATAATATATCGTTGGAAAGGTTTCAAAAAGATCTTTCCAGTGATATATGGATTGAACACATCAAAATCTTTAAGAGGGAGAAAAATGAGTTTGAAATTTAGGCGTTCATGCTGAAATTTTCAGATTTTTTTTTTCAATTTCAGGCAGCCAATTTTCAACACTCATATCTCTTTCCTTCTATAACGAAATTTTACAAATAATATATTGTTGGAAAGCTATTGAAAATATCTTTTCAATGATGTATGGACCGTTTATTTTGGTAGCTCATACTAGGAGATAACTGTAGCCAAAAGTCAGTAAGTTTATCAAAAGAAAATTTGAAAAACTTTTTCGGAGTGCTATAAAATTGAAAAATTCATCATTCACTAGATTTTATTCATGGAATGGTGAAAGATAAACACATATATCCCGTGCTCTGATACCAATGAAGGATTTAAATTCGGAGATTTATGCGAAATAATACATACCTTCTTTAGGATCGATGTGTTATCACCACCAATTGCCTTAGCGGTTTCTTACAAGATCACTATGGAGTCTTGTATATTATCCACAACAAACACACTCTAATCTAAAGATGTTTTTCTCTCTTCTTGTGGTGTGTTGAGAATGACTTAAGCACTCTCTTTTATAGGCCAGAAATGTGATCTTGTAAATCCTTCATTCAAGAGATACATTCCCTTTAATGTAACATAACTCCAATTTCATTAAAGAGTTTCATAACTCTTGACCTTTTACTACACGGAGTTAAGTGGAGTCATAACTTATCTTCTTGAATGGAAGTAAGTTACAGGTCATCCCATAATAGATGTACCAAGTTCTAACACTTTATATGTCATATGAGATGTAGCTTAGTTGAAAATGTGTGAGCAAAAAGTGAAGGACTTTTTTTATTTTTATTTTTTAATGACTGTGGTGTCCGGACGAGTTTACGCGCATCTTAACTAAATCCATGGAATATCTACCACCTTCCACTAGCAACAGGTACGAGGTAACTCTGTCTACCAAGGCTAGAACAAATGAGAAGGATCACATAATGGTTTTTTGTCTCAGCTAGAATTTGAACTTGAGACCTCATAATTCTTTAACCCACAGGTCACACCCTTGGGTGCGATTGAGGAGTTTTGCTTTTTCATTCTTTTCTAAGCTAAGTTATAGAGTGAAATGTAGTGTCATTTGGATTTGCTGGATTCATACGTGAAATATCTGAGTTTTAACATATTTTCATCTATATTGGGATGTCAATTGACAAGTATTCCCACATAGATTTGCTTCATTGATAGGTTAAACACAATTATTTTCACTTTGGATTCCCCTCTTATTTTACATTTCCCATATCTTGCTCATATAGTGTAGGCGTTTGGCCATGTTCAATTGTGAAAATAGAAAAAAAAAAGTTTTTGATTTCAAAGTGAAAAATGATATTTGGAAATTGAAGTTGTGTTTGGCCGTGAAATAAATTAGAGTTGTTTTTGAATATCTGTGAGTAATTTGGAATGAAAAGAACTTTTTGTTGTTTTTGGAATTTCTGAAAATTCTAGAAAAAGTGAAAACAGAATTTTCCATAATTTTATGGCCGAACATGTTTTCTGGAGTTGAACTCCGGAAAAAAGTGAAAACATTTCATGGCCAAACACTCCCATATAATAGAACTGCTCATTCCCAGTTTGGTATTGGAGCAGACTCCCAAGATATAAAACATATGAGCAATTCATATGGGAATGTAAGAAAACCACTTGCGTATTTTCCTTCATACTAAACACACTCTGAAAGTTTATTTGCTTGGCTTCTTAATGTTTCAGTTGCTGACTTCTTTTATATGTTAATCAATGAAAAACTTTAGTCTACTCTAGTACTGACATCAAAGTAACGCATTGCTGCAGATCCAATGAAACAAATAGTGAAGATTTTGACGTTATTGCAGGCATCAACAGTTCCAGAGACCTATACCTGGCTGGTGAGCTCTTATTTACCATCTTTTTGTTACATTTGGCAATGACATTTTGTTAAAGTTTCTTACTTTTCAGTGATCCTTAGTTTATTGCTGTCGTTGTTGTTGCAGTTGCCTCTATACCTCATTGTGTCCCTTGGTTGCTATGGTCTGTTAATGGTTGGCATTGGTCTAATGAATTTTCCCACATGTCCTCAAGAGGCTCTTTTCTTACAGCAGGTACAGTTGCACTTTTCATTCAAGAATATTGCCTACCTATGTTACTCGGACTTTCAAAAATGTGGACGAGTTGGTGCCGGATATATCCGACACGGGCGGCAACATTTTTGGTCAATCCGGGCAACATAGTTGCCTACTATTCTGTTAGCCAAGATAGTGCTGGGAAAACAAAGGCTTCTGAGAATTTCATTGTGAATAGAAGGATCATGTAATCGGAAAAAGGGTCCAGAAAAGGATGATGGACTTTGCTGGAAACATAACTAGAAGCATTTGTCATCATTGTTCATTTGCTGTTTCTTCTGTAGGATATTGTTGAGGCCAGGGAATTCCTGAAGAAAAAAGGGGTAGACGTCGGTTCTGATTGAATCTTGTTTAAGTCGCGATCACGGTTGTTTAACATATGGAGAAACACATTCAGTGAAGATGAAAAACACAGTCAGTAGTATGCTTCAAGTAGGAACATAACTGTCCTAATCTTCTGATACCCCATCTATGCTCGTCGACAACTGACTTCCCAAGTTATCTCCCGACTCAAACATGTTTTTCTGTTTTTTAATTTTTTTTCATAACAATATTCTTTTCGAGTTCTGTTTTGAGACAGAACATTTACATCATGATGAGGGTACCTTTTGAGCCACTAAGGCTTCAAGCTAGTAGTTGAAGACTAGACCAAGAGAACAAGAGGCATGTATTTTTCTTGGCTCTGGTTTGGTTGTTATACCAGTCTTTAATCTTCTATTTTAGCACTTCAGTTTTGGTTAATCCAGTGTATTTTTACTTATATTGATTGAAATCCTTGAGCCGAGGGTCTATCGGAAACCACCTCTCTACCTCTGAGATAGGGATAAGCTCTGTGTAAAAGCTGCTGACTGATCAGTTATCTTAATTAGCTGACCCGATATCTGCAAATCAAGAGATTGAGACGCATTACTGAAGATGAGGATTTAAAGATGTGGCGAAACCAACTAGCCCGAGCAGGATAGGAGTCCTTTCCTCTGCAGCCATAAGATAGCTTTTGAAATAGAGAGCAATGTCTGAAGGAGGTCTATCTACTTTTATTACTCGTAATTTGCTTCTAATCATCTTCTACTATTTTTGAAGTCCTCAAGTTTTTTTGTTTTCCTACTGAATTAGTTTTAGTTGAAATTCAACTATGAACTTCTGAGAGACATTGTAAAATCAGCTGGTTTATATATTTACCTTAGCTTTTGCAATACACCAAACAAAGGAGAAAAACAAACAAAAAAGACAAGTTATTTTTCTTGGTTAAGAAAAAAGATGTTTATTATAGAGTTGGAGATTGCTTATTAACTGCATGTTTAGCCAGGTTATATCATAGGCTCGTGATAACTACAACTCTACAAGGAATATGTTTTCCATAAGTACCTCGATCAAGTTATTTCTTTTCTGTCCCTCTCTAAGTATTTGAAACAACATTGAGAATTTAATGTATCTATTAAATGTATGTATAATATTGATATTCTGTTGATGATAATACATATAAGGACCTTCCTTTTTTTCTTGTTATGGAACTAAAAAAACCAAATTAAAACCTACAGAAAACAACTGGCTAGTCGTCAGCACCTCTTCAGGCCTTGTTTTTCCTTTAATGAACATCAACAATGCTGCAGATGAATTTGTTGTCAGTCAGTTTAATTAGGTGTCTTGAAAGGCCTGTAAACTTGTAAATCGGAAACAACTCCAGCAAAAGAACCAGCAGCTGCAGCAATTGAGATAACAAGGCAAACACCACTAAGTAGTTGAAGGCCAATCCACCTTCCACTCCATTTGGGAATATTCTTCTGCACAATGTACATTTTTACTGGGAAGTAGACTGTAAGTGGCCAAAATCCAAAGGCTCCAAGAATGCCAACGACGTCATTAAAGAATGGCATCAGCATAGAAATGACAGTGGTGATGATCACGAAAATCGTCCTCCAAACTAGACGGAAAAGGTTGAGCTTGAAGGGCTTACAGCCGGGGAGTGGGACATCGATATCTTTCGTGATGATTTTGCTGTCAGGGTACCATTCAGCTGCTGTCTTTTCAACAAAGGCGAAAAGGGGTTGGCAGAAAACTTGGTATGCACCCACTAGGTGTACAACGATGGCCACGTTCGCGATGTCCAGAAGCCAATAGGGGTTGTAGAATCCAAATCCAGTTAGTAGGTTTCCAGGGGATTGGTCTCCAAATGCTGCATAGCCAAAGCAGCCACAGAGCATGTAGAAAACAGTTGTTACTGCCACACTTATTAGTGTTGCCTTCTTCATTGTCTTTGCCTCTGCTGGTGGTGATTTGAGAGTATCCTGAATCTCAATAAGGATAAGGGAGTAAGAATAAGCAAAAGCTATAGCTCCAAGAGCTTGAAAACTTTTCCAAATCTTCTGCATTACAGTTACTTCACTTCCAATGCTAATCCCAGTTAGACTTCCTTGTATTTTTCCTGTTTCTGCAACTTGGGCAACTCCTAAACCAAGACCAATGGTAGAGTAAGTGAAGGACATAACAGCAGCCACGATCGAAAGCCACGAGATCTGATCAAAATCTGGGATTTGTGACAAGATAATTTCCATCACTCCAAACATGATCATGTATGGAATGCTTGAAACATTGCAAGCAGCATGGTGACCATGTTGATAGAAACAATTAGACCTTTTCACAGCCACCATGCTAATAGAAGATGCTATGGTGTATCCAATTGCAACTCCAACAAGATTTACATATTGAATTACCCCACAAATCTTAACCTGAACCCCACCAAGATTGGCTCGGACAGCATCCATATAAGTATAGTTTCTCTTGCCGGTAACTTGGTCGCCGTTACGGTAACAGTCAGAGAGCAAAGCAGAGGTGTAGTAAGTAACAAAGGAGAAGAGAAGCAACACAGTTGGGCCAGCAACCCATCCAAGCTGAGCAGTAGCCCAAGCCAATGATAGAACACCAGAACCAATCACAGCAGTAATTATGTGAGCACTTGCTGTCCAAACAGACCCTCTTCTTTTCAGACGACCATCGTCATCAAAACAATTGGATTCATCATACACATTGATGGAAACATGGTGTGCTTTGTCCTCTGCCATCTTTTTCAACAAACAAAAACTTATTTAGTCGTCGAGAGAGTTTTCCAATATGGAAGAGAATGATTTTGAATCTCTAACTACAACTCTTATATATAGAATTCTAAGTAATCCCAAACCTATAGGAGAAAGGAGGAAGGTTTTCCTTGGATTTCCTAAACTAATAGAGATTTGGAAAAGGAACAAAAACTTAATTAGTAGTTTTCCAATATGGATGAGAATGGTTTTGAATCTCTAACTACAACTCTTATATATAGATCCTAAGTGATACCAAACCTATAAGAAAAAGGAGAAAGTTTTTCCTATTCCAACAAGGACAGGGAGTATGGTTTTATTTTCCAAATCTAATAGGACAATATTTCCTAAACTAATTGGAATAGGGTTTCCTATTCCAACAAGGACGACAATATGTTCTTATTTCCCAAATCTTTTAGGACAATATGGATATCCTAAACTAATAGGGATTAGGTTTCCTAAACTAATTGGAATAGGGTTTCCTATTCCAACAAGGACGACAATATGTTTTTATTTCCCAAATCTTTTAGGACAATATGGATATCCTAAACTAATAGGGATTAGGGTTTCCTAAACTAATTGGAATAGGGTTTCCTATTTCAACAAGGACGACAATATGTTTTTATTTCCCAAATCTTTTAGGACAATATGGATATCCTAAACTAATAGGGATTAGGGCTTCCTAAACTAATTGGAATATGATTTCCTATTCCAACAAGGACGACAATATGTTTTTATTTCCCAAATCTTTTAGGACAATATGGATTTCCTAAACTAATAGGGATTAGGGTTTCCTAAATATAGAAGGGAAAAATTTAAAATATAATTAACAACTTATACTTCTCATTGAAATGGTGAAGATATAATGAATTTTGTTTGTATTAAGAGTAGAGAAATTTTTCATTCACTGAATTTGAATCCATTTTTTTTATTAAGAGCAAAGAAATTACGTGTGATTTTCTTTTATACTTCTCATTGAAATGGTGAAGATATAATGAATTTTGTTTGTATTAATAAACAAGAATGTCATGAATTTGAATTAGTCGGATCAATAAATCTCTCTCTCTCTATATATATATAAAGGAGGGTTATAGACAAGGTGATGTGGCACATCTCTATGAGCTTCATTCCTATTTATCTTTTTTCTCCTTTTTCTTTGACATTTTTCTCTCTTTTCTCTTATTTTTTAATTAAAGAATTAACCATATTCTATCCTATTTATGATAGGAACCTATTAATATGCTTCATAACTTTTACATACAATACTTTTTGAATTAGATATTTAACATATCATGCACCATATATATATGTAGGAGCTATTTCTTACAACTTATCGTTATCACATATGCATGAGTTAAGATCGGTATCAGATTGCATTTATTGTGCTGCAAAAAGGTTTGAACATGAACCTCCAACATTTTGTTGTGGAAGTGGATATATCAAATTGGTAAGCACCGAAGCTCCGGATGAACTACATGAAATGTTTGTTGCTGGTACCGAAGACGCTATAGAGTTCCGCAAAAATACACGCGCATATAATAGCATCTTCACTTTTACATCTTTCGGTTTTAACCTTGATAAGGAAATAGCATCTGCAAGAAAAGGAGTGTACACATTCCGGGCACAAGGTCAAATATATCACGATCTACCATCATTGGTACCACGTGATAAGAATCCATGTTACTTTCAACTATACTTTTTTGATACAGACAACGAGTTGGCCAACAGGATAGCAAAAGTTAAAGAAGGAATTATGTCCGACAGGATAGCCAGAAAGATCAAACAGATAATGGAGGGAAACCCATATGCACAAATCTTTCGCCAACTAAAAGATCATTCCACTTTCCATAATTCAACTTTGAATTGCTGCAAATGCCTCTTTGGATCAACGATTGTACAATACACCCTCAGTAGATCAAGTTGCAGCAATTTGGATAGATGGAAACAATCCAAATATACCTTTTGAGCGAGAGATTATTGTTCATGAACATTCAGGGTACAAACATAGAGTCAAGCACTATTATGGTTGTTATGACCCATTGCAGTATCCTTTGATCTTTCCAAGAGGCTAAGGAGGATGGCATCAAGGAATCAAAAAACAAAACAAAAGGCAACTTCACACAAGAAGCAGCCACGCCACAACTCTCACCAATGATATCCCAACATTCATATCAGCGGATGCAATATTTGCCAACGAGGATCAAGGTAATGTGTCTCACATTCAGCAACATTATGGCCATATTTTACACACATTGTTCAAAAATTAGAAACGCAAAAAACAGATAGAAGATACCGTAATGTTGATAAATCTTAAATCTTTTTACCCAGTCAGGTTATTACCAACAAGGTTTTAGGATTACCAATTGTATTGCAACAATAAGAACTAACTAAAGTATACTTAATATCACCAAATATTAATTACTTTGCCTGCTTCTCTTACCACTTCCTGTTCCTTAAGTTAAAGATTTTGCACCATATGTTTATCAATCCAAATATTATTCGCAATAGTATAAATACTTTATAGATTTTGAGATAAATTATCCCTCTCCATCAAGAATAGATCTTTTATATTAGACAACAGTTTAGAAAAAAACCAATACAAATACGTAATCAATATACCACAAAAATATAGGACATCAGAGAGTAGGACATACCTTTACGCTATTCTTTTATTTCTATCTATATTGTAAATAAAATACCATTTTAATTATATAAATATGATTTCTAACACTTGTAGATGTCCACCGCGAGACAAAAGGCGCTGTTTCTTGTAGAGAGTATTATTGTTATAAGCTAGAGGTTCGAGAAGCAGAGAGGTCAGTATTACTACTATGTGAAAGATTACTGCAACAATTCGTAGTTGACATGTACATAAAACTGGAAACTACAAGGCTTGAATATTTCAGAAAAGAACAATCAAATTTTAGAAGAGAGGTTTATCAAGGTATCATTGATAGCGTCATTGCAGGAGAAAATAGGGGAGATAGAATTGGTCAACGAATACTACTTCCATCATCTTTTATTGGAGGACCACGAGATATGCGAAGACGCTATATGACGCAATGGCTTTGGTTCAGCATTTTGGAAGACCTGATCTTTTCATCACAAAGACGTGTAATCCTGATTGGGTGGAGATCCAACGAGAGCTGCGCACAGGTCAAACTCCTCAAGATAGACCTGACTTGGTGACAAGAGTATTTCGAGCAAAGTTGCAGGATCTAAAAGATCAAATTTTCAAGAAAGAAATATTTGGAATTGTAGCGGCTCATGTATTCGTGGTAGAATTTCAAAAAAGAGGACTACCACACATACACCTTTTGCTCATACTGAAAGAAGAACACAAGATTAAATCAGCAGATCAGTACGATAAGTTTATTTCTGCAGTTATACCAGACAAATCTAAATATCCCCTGCTGCATGAATTAGTAGTCAAGCATATGATGCATGGTCCATGTGGGAGAAAGTGGCCAACAAATCCGTGTATGCAGGATGGAAAGTGCAAATATCATTATCCCCGCCCTTATAGCAGTAAATCAATACAAGCAAAGAATGTATATCCTATTTACAAAAGAAGAGGGGATGGAAGGACAGAAAATGTTCGCGGAATGAATATGAATAATCAATGGTTGGTGCCTTATAGCCCTTATTTGCTTACAAGATACAATTGTCACATTAATGTCGAGGTTTGCTCAGGAGTAAAATCAATAAAGCATCTTTACAAGTATATATATAAGGGTCATGATAGGTGTGCCGTTTATGTTGAATCTGATGATGGAGAAAAAATTATTGATGAGATACAAAGTTTCCAAGATGCTCGATGGGTTTCACCGCTCAAAGCACTATGGAGAATATATGAATTCAACATGACTGAAATGCAACCTCCAGTCATCAACCTTTAACTACATCTCCCTGGAAAACATTCAGGTACACATACATTTATGCTACAAACATACATTTCCATCAAAAGTTCAAACAAAATGCTAACTATAATAATTCTAACTCTATAACAAATCATAGTATTTTACTGGAAGAAGCAAAATTTGCAAAATACCATCGCTTGGGATGGTGTCAAGCAAACCATGTTGACCGAGTATTTCAAGATGTGCACCATCGACACAGAAGCACAGACATACCTTTATAGAGAATTCCCAAAGCATTATGTTTGGAATCCTCATGGAAGACTTGGACAAAAAGGAAAACAAGATCTGTAATTGGTCACATGGCAATTGGTAAGGCAGATGTACTAATCTATACCTTCATACACACCTTCTACTATTAAACTACTTTATTAAAATTCATTAAATTATACAGAAAATCCTAGAGAAGGGGAAAGGTATTACGAACGGTTATTACTAAACCATGTAAGAGGACCTTTGTCATTCAAGGACTTACTCACTGTCAATGGAAGGGCATGTGAGACCTTTAAAGAAGCTGCCAAAAAATGTTTAGGAGAGGCTGTTCTTTTCAAGATGCCATCAGCTCTCTGAAGCTTATTTGCAATAATTCTGGTTCACTGTAACCCAACTGATGTACAAAAGCTTTGGGATACTTATTTTGAGGATATGTCTGAGGACTTCAGCAGGATTCATGACAACTCACCCGATGCCATACTACAATGTACGCTAAAGAGTATTAATTATTGTCCGGAAAGTATGGGCAAAAGCATAAACATATTTGACCTGCCTTGCTTCCATCACCCCTTGCGAGAAGTAGGGCCATCCAAATGTAGAGAAATAAATGAAGAAATGACTATGCAAATACCATCAGAGGATCTTGATGCGCAATCAAAATTAAATCCTGAACAAAAGCAGGCTTTTACAAAAATAATGCAAACAGTCGATTGTCGAAGAGGTGAAATATTCTTTGTCGATGGACCTGGGGGAACTGGAAAAACATACTTATACTGAGCATTGCTGGCCAATGTTAGATCAAGAGGTATGATAGCCTTGGCAACAGCAACCAGTGGTGTAGCAGCTATTTGGGATTAGAAAAGCAAAACTGCTTATATGGGATGAAGCACCAATGGCCAAGCGGCAAACAATAGAAATAGTTGACAGGAGCTTTAGAGACATAATGGACATAGATAAACCTTTTGGTGGGAAAGTCATGGTTTTTGGAGGAGATTTCCGTCAGGTATTACCAGTAGTTCCAAAATCAACAAGAGCAGAAACTGTTAATGCGAGCTTAGCGAAATCATATCTCTGGCCTTTGATGGAAAAGATCCAATTTACTAGAAACATGAGAGAAAGAACAAATCAAATTTTTAGTGACTTCTTACTTCGAGTGGGCAACGGGGAAGAACCAACAATAAAAGATAATTTAATCCTTCTTCCGGAACAATTGACTGTCAAGTGTTGTAGTGATGGAATTGCTGAAGAATGCTTAATAAAAGAGATATTTCCATCCCTACAACAAAATGGTAATGCAGCAAAATATGTAACATAACGGGCTATCTTAGCAAGCAGAAATGAACATGTGGATAAGCTAAATGACAAGTTAATAGTCATGTTCCCAGGTGAAAGCAAGACATTTATTAGTTTTGACTCTGCAGAAGATGACACCAACAACTATTACCAGGAGGAAGATCTAAATACTTTAACACCAAATGGTCTCCCGCCACATAGGTATTCAAAAAATTCCACTACGGATTATAATCAGAAAGATGCAATTACAAATTACTATATATGACTATACTTAAAATGTATCCTTTTATATGCAGGTTAGTATTGAGAGAGAATGCGCCCATCATTCTGCTAAGGAATTTAGACCCTTCAAATGGCTTATGTAATGGCACAAGATTGATATGTAAAGGATTTGACAACAATGTCTTGCACGCGGAAATTACAAGTGGCCATTGTGCAACTAAGCATGTGTTTCTTCCACGAATTCAACTTTCACCACCTGAAAATGAAGGATATCCTTTCAAATTCATTCGGAAGCAGTTTCCAGTACGCCTTTGCTTTGCAATGACGATAAATAAAGCCCAGGGTCAAATAATTCCCAACGTTGGTTTGTATTTGCCTCAACATATTTTCTCACATGGTCAATTGTACGTGGCACTTTCAAGAGGGATATCCATGTCCACAACAAAAGTTCTTCTCCTAACAGAGCAGCCAAAACAACAATGTGGGACATACACAAAGAACATCGTCTATATGGAAGTTTTAGGTATGAAAAGCTCATTTAACATTTTTCCACTAATAACACAAAAAATTAACTACTTCCAGATTGTGCAAGCCTAACAAAATAAGATGCTTTAGGTATGAAAAGCTCATCTATCTCTTGGTTGTCTTATCTTGTTCCTTTCAAATTTTCTTTTGAAAAGTTTGGTTTTGGTTGACTGTTCGTCGATAATCAGTCCTTAATATCTAAGACTTTTGATCTTGGTCATTCTGGTTGTTGTTTTTTGAGTCATAGTGATTCTAGTTTTCATCGCTATTTAAGAACATGACTTCACACCAATTTGAATCCTTCAGTGTTCGTTTCACTGGAAAAAAATATTCTTCCTGGGAATTTCAATTTCAGTTATTTGTCACAGGAAAAGAACTATGAGGCCATATAGATGGAAGCGATCCTGCTCCCACCGATCCTACAAAGTTAGGTGAATGGAAGATTAAAGATGCTCTGGTGATGACATGACTTTTGGGGTCAATTGACCCTCTTATTGTTCTTAATCTCAGTCCTTACAAGACAACTAAGGCCATGTGGGATTATTTACAAAAGGTTTACAACCAAAACAATAGCGCAATATCTAGTCATACTCCTCTCCATGCAGACAATACAAGTGCTATTCAGATTGCTACTAATCCGGTTTATCATGAGAGGACCAAACACATAGAAGTAGACTGTCATTATATACGAGAAGTTGTAGATAAAGGAGTCATTACTCTTCCGCACGTGTCCAGTGATCTTCAAATAGCTGATGCGTTTACAAAATCCATGGCACGACAATGCCATCAGTTTCTAGTAGGCAAATTGATGCTTCTTGATCCACCGTCATTAATTTGAGGGGGAGTGTTAGCATGATGGACAACTATTAGATCATAAATTAATAGTGAATATTGTATATATTAATGTAACTATATATTTTTGTATATAAGTGTAATCATAGAGATTTGATATAGTAAATAGAATAGTAGATTTGATGAGATAGAATAGCGGATTTAGAGGGATAGGAAAGCTGATCTTTAGGGATAGGAAAGACGGATCTTTCGGGATGTAATCTTTGAATACTTTCTATTTAATGGCAAGACTCTCAATATTGAGAGGCATTCAGCAAAATTCTATCACCCATTTCGCCAAGTAGTCCGCCACTGTGTTGGCATCTCTATAGCAATGAGAGAAGTTGATATCATCATTGTCGATAAGTGTGGTAGTCTCTTCCATGATAGTCCTCAAATTAAGATTTTGAGTCGTCCTATTTTGCATCATGTCAACAATGATCTTGGAATCCATCTCAATAGGGCACTTATCATAGCCTTTGTCCTTTAAAATCTGAATTGCAAACTGGGCTCCAAGAGCTTTAGCCATGTTGTGATCCTTGCATTGAGTAGGTACTGCAAAAGAGAAAAAGAAGTCTCCATTCATGTCTCTAGCTATACCCCCAATGCCGGCCTTTCCACTGTTTTCCAAAAAACTTCCATCAATGTTGAGTTTAATCCTACCCTCTTTAGGCTTATTCCATGTGACAGTTTTGACACTAACTCTTGGTCTAAGCTTTTCTACCAATTCACAAAGGTCTTTCCAGTGCATGTCCAGTTTGTACAATGGGAAGGCTTTGTCCATAGCTGCTTTCATATTCCAACATATTTGCTGCTCCATTCTTCTTGGATAAAACCTTTGTTGTGCACCATATCTACATGAGCATCTTATCTTTCAAAGTTCCCAAAAAATAACAATTAGAACTACTTGTATCATTATCTTATGCATAGCATTTTTCCCTGGAGTCTGCCACCAGTCCTGTAGGAATCCTCTAACCGGTTTGACTTGATAGCTTATTCCTAACGGATGACCAAAGGATCTCCAGAGTCTTTGAGCTGGTTCACTGTCTATAAACAAGTGTTGAATAGTCTCAGGTGAAGGAGCGCTACTACATAGACAGTTTTGTGGTTCCCTGTTTCCATACCTGCAAATCACATCATTAAAAGGTAGTTTAGATTTTAGCAGCCTCCAAGAGAGAGAAAATATTTTGAAAGTGATGCTCTTACGCCAGATTCTTTTGATCAAAAGATCTGGTGCTTTGAATGTTATGTGTCAATTGATTAGGGATTTTAATTGCTTTTAATTAGCTGTTTATGTTGCCTTTAGCGGATTAAAAGACACATGTGACTAGCACATGGTTGTTAGGAGTCGGTTAAATCTGTTAGAAGTTAGTTGGAGTCGGTTAAATCTATTAGAGGTTAGTTATAACTAACTTCCGGACACTTGGTGCCAAAACTGTTCATTTTATATACTCGATTGATTTCATTTGAAGGAATCATCTAAGAAAGATCAATAAGAAAGTTTCTTGTCTTTTCCTCTTCTCTCTCTCTAAGTTCAAGGTTCCATTGGAATCTAGGGTTCTAAGCTGTTCAAGAGCAATTCTTAGTAATTTATTCTTTAGGCTTAATTCGAATTACTTCCCAATTTGGGTGGTTCGTATCATTGGTATCAGAGCCAGTGCTTCTTTGACTTGCAACAATGGGGGATCACAACACTCGTATGAAGGAATTACGAAGGGATGTGGATGGATTGAAGGGCTCCATAGAAGGAGTAGTCAATTCTGTTGCGGAACTATAGCAAGTTTTTGACGCAACAGTTGCCCAGGCAGTGGAGGAGATTAAATGATTGTTGACAGGGAATATGAACCCTGTAATGGGCCATCTTCCCAGGGAAATAGTGAAGGAAACGCTAGGGTTCCACCGGTAAATATGAAGGAAATGGCAGAGTCGAGGAGAATGTATACCGCCAGCTTTGTCTACTGTTGTCTATTTAATTAATAGGTTGCCATCTAAAGTGTTAAATCTTGAGTCTCCATATTATCGTCTTTATCACAAAAATCCTAGCTATGATAATTTTCATTCATTTGGTTGTGTTTGTTTTGTGCATCTTCCTCCTTCTCAGCGCAATAAGCTTTCTGTTCAGTCTACTAAATGTGCTTTTATGGGTTATAGTACTTTGCAAAAAGGTTTTATTTGCTATGATCCATGTTCTAATAAATTTTGTGTTTCTAGAAATGTTGTTTTCTTTGAGAATCAATATTTCTTTCCTACTCATGTTAAGTCATCTCCTGTTTCTCCTCTTCTTCCTACTTTTGAGGATTTGTCATCTTCTTCTAATAAGCGGTTCAAACCTGGATTTGTGTATGAACGACGTCGGCCAACTTTACCCCCTCCCAAAATTTATCCGCCACCTGAGACTGCTCCACAACTAGAATCTGAGAATTCTTCAAGGTCTGCTCCTCTTGAGCCCGCTCAGCGATCTACCAGAGTATCTCGTACTCCTAATTGGTATGGCTTTTCCTCTACTTTATCCACCATTTCTGTTCCAACTTGTTACTCACAAGCTTCCAAGCATGAATGTTGACAGAAAGCAATGTAGGAAGAAGTTTTTGCTCTTAAAGAAAAGAGAAAATGCATAAAGTCCCCCCTAAAGTTGGACGTGATTTGGAGGTAGACACCTAAAGTTTGCGGGGGTCCTATTACCCCACGAAACTATTTTTAACCATAATAAATTCACCCTTTTGACCCATTTTCACCACAGTTGTAATCTCACGTAAGTTGGGCGCGTGAAGGAGTAATAATACAGCCCTAAACCAGTGTAAAAATGTCACGTGGCATTGCCAATTTTTTTTTTTTTTTATAAAGTAGACCCATTTTTTCATCTTCCCCAAATCACCATTGATAGCCATTGAAGAAGCTTTGAAACTTGCTAAAGCTTTAAAGAAAAGGGTCATCTATTTGTCAAACAAAATAAAAATTCAGTTACCATCAAATAAACAATTCAGCTAAATCTAAAACTCTTCAACATTAAATTCATTTATGAAAAAAAAAATCAACCTCCAAATTGTAGAAACTGAAAAACAAAATGCTGAAATTTGCTAATGTTCCCAACTTAAACAAATTTTTCTTAGCAAAAAAATTATTTAGCAAAAAATAATCTTTTCAACATTGCTTAGCGAAAAAATTGTTGGGAGTCACCAAATCACCATCACAAATCGACATCCTTCAAAAGCTTTCAAGATTTCAAAAGGAAAAAAATTTGAAGAAAAAAAATGGGGGTCAAAGTTAAAATGTGAGCCAGTGAGGGTTTTACCCGATCTTTATTAAATAGATAAAAAATAAAAAATAATTATACTATTTTATTTAAGCGTGAAACACACGCACAAGCTTTGAGAATAAAATTGGTGTAAAAAGGTTGAATTTATTATGGTTAAAAATAGTTTCGTGGGGTAATAGGATCCCCGCAAACTTTAGGTGTCTACTTCCAAATCACGTCCAACTTTAGGGGGGACTTTATGCATTTTCTCTAAAGAAAATAACACATGGGATATTATTTCTTGTCCTTCAAATGTCCGACCAATTAGATGTAAATGGGTCTATTCAATTAAACTTCATTCTGATGGAACTCTTGATCGATACAAAGCTCGGCTGGTTGTTCTTGGTAACAGACAGGAGTATGGTGTGGATTATGAAGAGACTTTTGCACCAGTAGCAAAAATGACTACAATGCGAACTATTATTGCCATTATTGCTTCACAAAACTGGCCTCTTCATCAAATGGATGTTAAAAATGCTTTTCTCCATGGTGATCTCAAAGAAGATATTTATATGAAACCTCCACCTGGGTAATTCTCATGACCTACATCAGATGTATGCAAGTTGAAGCGATCTTTGTATGGATTAAAACAAGCTCCCAGAGCTTGGTTTGACAAATTTTGGTCTACTTTGCTGCAATTCTCTTTTGAGCAGAGCAAATATGACTCATCTTTATTTCTTCGAAAAACATCTACAGGTTGTGTTCTTCTTTTGGTATATGTAGATGACATTATTATCACAAGAACCGATTCTTCACTAATCACTAGCCTCCAACAGCAGCTTAAGGATTCTTTTCATATGAAAGATCTTGGTACTCTTACATATTTCTTGGGATTGGAAGTTCATTATGATTCTTCAGGTGTGTTTCTAAACCAACACAAATATACTCAGGATTCGATTTCTTTGGCTGGTCTTCAAGTTTCCTCCTCCATAGATACTCCATTGGAACTGAATGTAAAGTATCATCGTGAGGAAGGCGATCTTCTTCCTGATCCAACTATATTTTGGCAATTAGTTGGGAGCTTAAATTATCTTACCATTACCCCGCCTGAAATCTCTTTTGCAGTTCAACAAGTTAGTCAATTTATGCAAGCTCCCCGTCATCTCCATTTGGTGGTTGTTCGTTGCATCATTCGGTATCTCCTAGGAACATCTAATCTTGGATTATTCTTTCCTAGTGGTTCTCTTATTCGTTTGCAAGGTTTTAGTGATTCTGATTGGGAGAGATGTCCCGATACCCATCGTTTAGTCACTGGTTGGTGTATGTTTCTTGGAGAGTCCTTGATAACTTGGAAGAGTAAGAAACCAGATCGTGTATCAAAATCTTCAACAGAGGCTGAATATCGATCCATGTCTACTGCTTGCTCCGAGGTTCTATGGCTTCATAGATTACTTGCTGAGATTGGATTTCCTCAATCTAGTCCTACTCCTCTCCATGCAGACAATACAAGTGCTATTCAGATTGCTACTAATCCGGTTTATCATGAGAGGACCAAACACATTGAAGTAGACTGCCATTATATACCAGAAGCTAAAGATAAAGGAGTCATTACTCTTTCGCACATGTCCAGTGATCTTCAAATAGTTGATGTGTTTACAAAATACATGGCACGACAACACCATCAGTTTCTAGTAGGCAAATTGATGCTTCTTGATCCACCATCATCAATTTGAGGGGGGATGTTAGCATGATGGACAACTATTAGATCATAAATTAATAGTGAATATTGTATATATTAATGTAACTATATATTGTTGTATATAAGTGTAATCATAGAGATTTGATGTAGTAAATAGAATAACAGATTTGATGGGCTGGAATAGAGGATTTAGAGGGATAGAAAAGTTGATCTTTAGGGATATGAAAGACGGATCTTTAAGGATTTAATCTTTGAATACTTTCTATTTAATGGCAAGACTCTCAATATTGAGAGGCATTCAGCAAAATTTTATCACCCATTTCGCCAAGTAGTCCGCCATTGTGTTGGCTTCTCTATAGCAATGAGAGAAGTTGATATCATCATTGTCGATAAGTGTGATAGTCTCTTCCATGATAGTCCTCAAATTAAGATTTTGAGCCGTCCTATTTTGCATCATGTCAACAATGATCTTGGAATCCATCTCAATAGGGCACTTATCATAGCCTTTGTCCTTTAAAATCTGAATTGCAAACTGGGCTCCAAGAGCTTTAGCCATGTTGTGATCCTTGCATTGAGTAGGTACTGCAAAAGCGAAAAATAAGTCTCCATTCATGTCTCTAGCTATACCCCCAATGCCGGCCTTCCCACTGTTTTCCAAAAAACTTCCATCAATGTTGAGTTTAATCCTACCCTCTTTAGGCTTATTCCATGTGACAATTTTGACACTAACTCTTGATCTAAGCTTTTCTACCAATTCACAAAGGTCTTTCCAGTGCATGTCTAGTTTGTACAATGGGAAGGCTTTGTCCATAGCTGCTTTCATATTCCAACATATTTGCTGCTCCATTCTTCTTGGATAAAACCTTTGTTGTGCACCATATCTACATGAGCATCTTTCATTCCAAAGTTCCCAACAAATAACAATTGGAACTACTTGTATCATCATATTATGCATAGCATTTTTTCCTGGAGTCTTCCACCAGTCCTGTAGGAATCCTCTAACTAGTTTGACTTGATATCCTATTCCTAATGGATGACCAAAGGATCTCCAGAGTCTTTAAGCTTGTTCACTGTCTAAGAACAAGTGCTTAATAGTCTCAGGTGAAGGAGCGCTACAACATAGACAGTTTTGTGGTTCCATGTTTCCATACCTACAAATCACATCATTAAAAGGTAGTTTAGATTTTAGCAGCCTCCAAGAGAGAAAAAATATTTTGAAAGGGATGCTCTTATGCCAGATTCTTTTGATCAAAAGATTTGGTTCTTTGAATGTTACGTGTCAATTGATTAGGGATTTTAATTGCTTTTAATTAGCTATTGATGTTGCATTTAGCGGATTAAAAGACACACGTGACTAGCACATGGTTGTTAGGAGTCGGCTAAATCTGTTAGAAGTTAGTTGGAGTCGGTTAAATCTATTAGAGGTTAGTTATAACTAACTTCCGGACACTTGGCGCCAAAACTGTTCATTATATATACTCGATTGATTTCATTTGAAGGAATCAGCTAAGAAAGATCAATAAGAAAGTTTCTTCTCTAAACCTCTTCTCTCTCTCTAAGTTCAAGGTTCCATTAGAATCTAGGGTTCTAAGTTGTTCAAGAGCAATTCTTAGTAATTTGTTCTTTAGGATTAACTAGAATTACTTCCCAATTTGGGTGGTTCGTATCATTGGTATCAGAGCCAGTGCTTCTCTGACCTGCAACAATAGGGGATCACAACACTCGTATGAAGGAATTACGAAGGGATGTGGATGGATTGAAGGGCTCCATAAAAGGAGTAGTCAATTCTGTTGCGGAACTATAGCAAGTTGTTGACGCAAAGGTTGCCCAGGTAGTGGAGGAGATTAAATGATTGTTGACAGGGAATATGAACCCTGTAATGGGCCATCTTCCCAGGGAAATGGTGAAGGAAACGCTAGGGTTCCACCAGTAAATATGAAGGGAAATGGCAGAGTCGAGGAGAATGTATGCCGCGAGGCCAACAAGTTTGTGAATCAACCATTACCTGCTCAAAATTACCAAGCAGATATTGCCCATATTGATGGCCAAAGATTGAAAGATTGGCTCTATAAGTGTGAGCAGTTCTTTGATGTAGATGGAACTCCGGAAGATTCAAAGGTGAAGTTAGTTTCCTGAAAGCTGGAGGGTAAAGCTTTGCAGTGGCACCAGTCCTATATGAAACAAAGGTTAACAAGAGAGTGTCCTAGATGGGGAGAGTATGTGGGATGCTTGTATGCCAGATTTGGGGCAGAGCTATTTGACGACCCCATGGGAAATTTCAAGGATCTCAGGCAAGTAAGTACTTTTCAAGATTATGTTGATATCTTTGATGAGCTGCTTACTAGAGTAGAACTATCAGAAGACTATGTTGTGAGTTGCTTTCTGAGAGGACTTAAGCCAGAAATTGGCTTACCTGTGAAGATGTTGGGTCCTAGATCATTATCAAAGGCAGTGAGTTTGACTAGGATTCAGGAGCATACATTAATAGTCCAAAAACAAATCTTTACTAGCTTTTCAAACCCCAAAATTAATACCAGATTCAATCCCAATCAACCCACCTTTTCATTTGGCCATAACCAATATTCCAACAAACCCCACCAATCTATCCCAAAGCCATCAAGTAGTTTTTGTAATAACCCCAAACCAAATTTTAAAAATGCCAAATTGTTGACACCTGCAGAGATGGATGAGAGGAGAAGTAAAGGGTTGTGCTTTAACTATGATGAAAAATATGTGTATGGTTATGTTTGCAAAAAGAAGAGACAATTATTCTCAATGGAAGTGGAAGAAGCAAAGGAGGAAATTGTACAATTAGAGGATGAGGTAATGGTAAATCCTGCTGAATTTTTAACCATGATAGGCCAAGGCTTGGAAACTGATGATGAGGGTGCTATTCTGCCACATGTGTCTGTCTATGCCATGAATGGACTGTATGATTTTAGGACTATGAGAGTCACTATGTCTGTCAAGGGAAAAGCAGTTAATGTGTTAATTGATACTGGCAGCACTCACAATTTCCTTGACCTCAACACTGCAAAAAGATTGGGGTGTGTTCTGACTGTTATTTCTCCTTTTGTTGTGTCTGTGGCTGATGGGAAGAAGGTTTACTGCAATTATTTGTGCAAGAAGTTGGTTTGGAAAATGCAAGGAGTGTCATTTGACTCTGATATGTTGGTCTGGCCTATTGGGGGGTGTAACATGGTCCTAGGAGTCCAATGGTTGATAACTTTGGGGATATCATGTGGAACTTTATGCAACTTAAAATGGAATTTACCATCATGGGTCACAAGGTGTCACTAAGAGGGATTAAACCTGCTGCAATCAGGATAATTCAACCTAGCTGCATGGACAAGTTATTGTCCAAACCACCTGAGTTATGTATGATTTCTGTGGGAGTGTACAAGGAAGAAGAGCTCAGGGAAGACAGTGCTAGTTTGATGGTTATAGAAGGTAGTGCTACAACACAAGGAGATAATGAAGAGATACAGGGGTTACTGGAAGACTATGCTGACTTATTTGAATTTCCAAAGGAGTTACCACTATCTAGGGAGCATGATCACATGATCATATTGAAAGAAGGAACTTCTCCCATTAATCTCAGGCCTTACAGGTATCCTTCAACACAAAAGGATGAGATTGAGAAGTTATTTAAGGAAAGTTAGATTCAGGTGTTATAAGGCCAAGCACCTGTCCT
The DNA here is from genome assembly GCA_003996215.1 of Jaltomata sinuosa. Taxonomy (NCBI): domain Eukaryota; kingdom Viridiplantae; phylum Streptophyta; class Magnoliopsida; order Solanales; family Solanaceae; genus Jaltomata; species Jaltomata sinuosa. Next base: position 308,234 of record QJPP01007186.1, on the reverse strand, counting down.
TATTCATCACCCATAGTCATGGTGAAAAAGAAGGATGGCTCATGGAGAATGTGTGTAGATTACAGGGAGTTATACAATCATACTGTGAAGGATAAATTCCCTATACCTATGATTGAAGAATTTCTAGATGAACTACATGGTTCCAAATAATTTTTATGGTCCATTCTCATGATGAGACAATGTTCAGTAACAAGGATAAGACATTAAGGCTTTTTAATGGTTTCTAAGTTTGATACGGGGTATATCAAATGGTGTATCTACGGGATAACACATTTAAAAATCACCTATGTAAGTGTGAAGTGTAAGCCGCTTCAAGTAGAATCATGTAAGGCCAGTTCTCTACGCACTTATGAATCAGATGTGTTCATGGCTGAAACGAACAAAACAATGAGAACCAATAACGGTTAAAGGGTTGATTGTGTGACATATGGTTGTCTAGGTATACACCAAAGCTTGATGGTTCAAAGATATCAAATCTACCGATTGACCGAGTATATCCGACATATGTTCACTACAGAAAGTTCAAGGGGAAACCTACTTATCCAGATGCAATTAATCCTTACTTATGAATCACACAGTTTTTTCATGCATGTTTTTATCACATAGTCATTCCCCATTCATGTGGGGGATTCTTGGGTTTTTAAGAGGTATGAATGGGAAATGAATAGGTGTTTTCGCGAAAAGACACTAGTCACTTTGAAAGGTTGTGACCTTCAGATTGATTGTGACTTTCCCTATAAGTTGTGACCTTTTCGATAAGGCATAATAAACATCTCTTTATTCTACCCTTTGGGGGTTATAAATAGAAGAGTTTTCTTTCATTTTTTAAAATAAAATTTTTTGCACTTCCTCTGCATATTTTCTTACAAACAAAAATATTAGAGTCACGTGTGATTTATTGCCGTTCGTTGAGTTTGACGAAGTCATTGGCGTTTGAGGTACCGCTACTCCAGCGACAGGTATATCCGTTTTATGGTGGAAGGAAATAATCTTAAACCTCGGGTACAGTGAGGGAATTAAATTTGTTAAGTACACACAGTGAATTCTGTGGACTCGAATTTTAAGCAAAGGTATTACTTTTCTGCTTTCCAGTTTATTTTTTAATTTTTTGGTTTACTAATTTGAACACAGGATACCAACACTAATTTCCGGCGACCACTTTCCGATCTCCTCTCAGTTTCTGGTAAGTCAAGATCTGCTCTCTCTTATCCTTGTATGTTGTATATTTTTTAGTTGGATTATGAGCTATGTGAAAAATGAAAATTCCTAGAAAATTCTATAGAAAGTGATAAAAAGAAATTGAATTTCTTGATTGAAAATGGACATTTTTTTTTATAGTTAGATGTAATTCTGATCTACTGTTGTGAAGTTTCCCTTGATCTACTGTTTGATGGTTTGGGAAATTTTTAAGTTGAATTTTTTCTAATTATTGTAAGGTTACATTCTTTTTTAGACGAAATAAAAAGGAAAGGGTGTCATATAAAATAGGACGGAGGGAGTATTAGTTTTTAAGTAAGTACATAGCTCAACAAGAAATTTCCTTACTTGTCCAACTTCTAATGAATCAAGATAGTCGTTTGTTCCGGTATAAATAGTCATTATCTGCTATTCTACCGTGAGAAGAGCTGATTGAGATTGTTTAAGCAATTCACGTAAGCGTTGACCTCTTGCCCATTGATTCTGAGTAGCTTTATCGAGATCAGAAGCAAATTGTGCAAAGGCTTCTAATTCTGCGAATTGCGCTAGTTCTAATTTTAATTTACCATCTACTTGTTTCATGGCTTTTATTTGAGATCCATTATACACTACAACAAATATGATTATCGTTGACAAATTATTTTGTCACTTAAACTTCATATCTCGTCACTAAAAATCTTTTCTGACGAATTTTTTTTTGTCACATGTTCGTCTCTAAAAGTGGGTCGCTAAAAGTTTGCAAAGACGATTTAGTGTTTCGTCGCTGAAAAGTTGTATTAACTACAAAAAAGAAAAATCGTCCCTAAACGCGTAGCATTTATTACGAATTTGTTTGTCATAAAAAGTGAAATTTTTTGTAGTTAATAATATGATTTTGTCACTAAAAAGTAATTAACACTGACAAAACTACATTGTCACTAATTATTTAGTTCAATCAGTGACGACACCAATTGTCTCTAAAGTTATATGTATTTCCTAGTTGAACAAATGTAATTTCGTCACTAATGTCTGCTTTTTATATACAAAAACAGTTTCGTCCTTAAATATATAAATTAGTGACAAATTTATTATTATAAAAAAATCTAACAATTTTGTAGTTAAATCTATCATCTTGTCTCTAATAATAATATTTTTACCGACAATATAAAATTGTCACTATAAATTGTTATGATTAGTGACAATTATAATTGTCATAAAATATAAAATTAATTCATATTTAATAAAAAAGTGGGTACCGGGACAAATATATTTTTGTCCCTAAATGTAGTTAACTTATGACGAATTAATTTATTTCGTGATAAAAATATTTGTCCTGAAAAATTTAATTTAGTCGTTGCTAAAAGTTAATTCTTTGATGATAGAATTTTTTGTCACTAATTACAAATATTTGATGACATTTAATTATTTCATATTGGTATTATTTTTTAAATTAGAATTACATAAATTGAAAATAAAATAATAAAACATGAAAAATAATAATAAAATTCACTCCATGATCATACGACATGCAATTAAGAACAACTAAAATTATACTAAGGTAATATCTCATTACAAGCTCCTTAAATATAAGTAAAATATGTTCAATAACAAAAAAAAATATACTAAATATTACTCCTAAACTAAGACAAGTGGAGGTTTCTTCCAAAGTATCAATAATGCGATGACACTTAACTTGCAATTAGTCTTGATTCAATTTTCACCTTATATACCTGTGGAAAGGAGAAAAGAAAATTAAGATTTAATTTAAAGTGTTCATATTGGGGTCAAAAAGTAGAATCTGTAACACAGTCTATGTCTTTTATATGTTGCAATGCCCAATTTTATAAGTATCGGAAGACAAAGGATACATAATATGAAGGTCATCTTGGGTGAAAAACACTCATATTCCTGACAAGCACTTGTTCTAGTAAAACTCCCTATTTCAGTTCAAGATAAGGACCCAACATCTTTATAGCCCATATAAAGTGTTTAAGCCACTAAATTTACTGGTCAATCTCTTGGTCATAGTTAATTCACTAAGTAGATCTGCTTATAACTACTCACAATTCAACAGATGAAAAATAATAATCTTAATCCTGCAATTAAATAGACATTCCATTTGATCTCCTAGTGTCCTCAAGATGTTGACTAAATCACATTATCTGGTAATGTACTAATTGGCGTTTCCTTCCCAAAGTAATGCACATCCAAGACTACTCCATAGAGTAATGTCAGCTATAACAATAACAACTGTCTAAAGAATGAAAACAAAAGAATATGATTAAGAGATTAATGAATATTATCATGGATAATAAGAAATTTCAAAAACAGCAACCAAGTCTAAACATGCGATTTTATCGCTAAGAACTCTAACAGTTACATTTTTTTGCATATCCAAGTAATAGATTCCCAAGCATATACATATGATTGGCATGTGAAAGAAAAAACGACATAGATATCAATTAATCTCAATCATATTTGAACTTACAGTTCACTAAGCTATGATCCTACTATTATAAATCATATCAGTTAAATCAAGCTTAAGAGTTAAGATATAAGAGTACTACCTTTCAGTAGATAGCTAGGGAAATACCGACACCTTCTTCCTAGTAAGTGTGAAAGCTAGAATCGAAAATAGGAGTAAATAGAAATACAAAAGAGAAATAAACTGAAAAGTTGATTGAACTTTTGAGTATGGTGAACTTTTCTGTCTTTTCCTCATCAAAATTTGTCACGATCCAAGATTAGGCCCCGGATGTAAGGGGCATCCCAGACTAATGAAGGTCAGAGAAGACCCCCTTAGCATTCATAATAATCTCATTCAATAATAAAGAGTTGCGGAAATGGGCACAATACTAAAATGTCTGGTTCAACATAAATAAGTCAAAAAACAAACCTTAAGGATCCAATCATACATAATCTACGAAGCCTCTATTCCATAAAGAAAGGAAATCATCTACACCGGGACAAGGCCCCAGCGATACCATAAGAACAAAATACTATAAATGTATGTCATAAAGGTGCCTTCCGAGGAATGGAGGGCTCACCAAAAAGCTGGATCTGTCTGCTTGAATCTAATGCTGAGTAGTGCCGCGGGAAGGTACCTCTGAACCTACATCATACAACGATGTAGCCGCCCGAAGACGGTCAGTACGTGGAATGTAGTGGTACACAGAACAGAGAAAATAGATACAAAATACTTTGTCTAAAAAGTTGCCATTTAAAACACTTTGAATACAATAACAACAAATATCCAAGTAGCTTCTGTAGACACGTGATTTTTGACCCTTCCCGAGTTTTAACTCATTTTTTATTTATATTTATTTTTAAGTCTAATATTTATTTTTTATTTTTTTGGCAGATTTTATTTTAAAATGGTGAAAAATATTTCAAAAATAGAGTCATATTTTAGGGTAAACTTTGTTATTTTACCTTTTGGATAATAAGAAAATTTTCAAAAAAAAAATATATGTTCTCTTTTAAATAAGTTAGTAGTTTTAGTATATTCTTAGATACATTTTATTTAGTCTAGCTATTTAATTTTTTTCTATATTTTTATTAATTCAAAATAATTAGTCAATATTTTTGTCATTACATTTTAATTTATTTATTTATTTGTTACAAAACAAAACAAAAAAATCCTAAATCCAGTACCCAAACCACCCCACTAATCTACCCCTCACTTCACTCCATTCTCCCCACTAATCTACACACACACACTACACAACACACACACAACAGATACGGACACACAATACATACATTATATAGAGACGCACATATGCAAAACAAAGAAAAAAAGGACATACACGAGCAAACACAGATTAGAAGTAGGAGACACGAAAGTGAGAGGAGATACAGAGAGTTTAAAAAAAACTGAGAGAAGAAGAGGAAAACAGAGAAACAACAAGGAGTAATTCCTAAGTTTCGGAGTTGAGAAGTTCGTTCGAGTTTCCGGTGATGACGCTCTTGCTTTCGTATTCAGTTTAATTTGTCGCACAGTTAGCTTATCACCACAATCAATTTATCACACAACAATACTTGTTGTAGTAGTTCAAGCTTGGAGGCTCCGTCACTCTTTCAAATATTGAAAAGTTTTTGCACGTTAAAGGTCCAATCTTTTCCATTTCATCAATGTTCGCTTGCTTCTTGGTCTGTTATTTTCCGTTGTTTGATTTTATCCCAATTACTTGTTAAACTTACGTTGAAATACTGATCTTTAAAACTAATAAGCTAACTGACCTTTTTTCAATTAAAATTAGGGAAAATATAGTATTATTTACTGTTTAGTTCCATGTTTATTACAGTTGAGTGTTGAAGTTGCATTTGGAAAAAACAAAAATCATTTTTAGAGCTAGCAACTTGAGATGGTACAAATTTGGTCTTGAGTTTCCTTCCATATGGTGAGCCTTATTACGTTTAGTGATAATTTATGGAGATAAAGTTCTGTAATTAAGTTCTGGTTAATTTGTTGAATTTAAGTTTGATGTGTTCTTAGATTTTAATTCCTGTTTAGGCCGGCTTCTCTGTTTGGAATGATCTGACAGTGATAAGAGTGAAATCTTAATTTGGTTAAATTGATTCATTCATTTGAGGAACAAATCTTGAATTAAAACCAAATTTATTCAAGCAATTGGAGAGCTCCTTGGTTGTCATGTGTTATCTTTAGTATTGCTTGACGTCAAATTGTGGATTTCTTTTTCTAATTAATTAACGGATATGGACTAATGGGTGTTTGAACCAGAGGGTTTTAATTTCTAAATATCGATAATATTTTTGGGGCCTGGCCCTTTTTCAAGGCCCAATCGATTAACTAGTGTGAGAAAAGACTGAGATGGGGTGCAGGTTTATTCTAAACCCCATTGCATATCGAAAAGAAAAGAGAGAAAAAAACCAATTATAAGGGAGTGAGACGAGTTGTGAATTATTTCAAAACTCGTCGCAGAAATTGAAAGAAAAGAGTGAAAAAAGGACAAGTTAATTGTCCCGATTTAGTGAAAATTGCTTTAAACAATAAGCTCCAGCGAGAACGCGAATAATGTATCGTCTTGACTGAGGTCGCAACTCTGCGTCTTGGATAAGGACACGTAAGGAAAAATGGAAAGGTCGCAACTTTGGGTCTTGACCCAAACCCTCTTAAAAAATGATAAATATTTGGTTCAATTAAAGCAATTAGACTCAATCTTTAGGTGCGATACGCGAGTCGAGATCGCACTCGTGCGTCTTGATCGGCGTATGTCAAAGCTGAGGTCGCAACCTTGCGTCTTAGCCAAGATCAATAAAAGTTCAACATTATCAAAGCATACCATAGGCATAACTAATATCCGAGATTAATCTAAGTCAAGTATAAGTTGATAAAAGCGACCGTGCTAGAACCACGGGACTCGGGGGTGCCTCATACCTTCCCCTGGGTCAACAAAATTCCTTACCCGGTCTTTTATTTTCGCAGACCAAAAAATAAGAGTCATTTTCTTTTGATTAAGGATTCAAAAAAGTGACTTGGAACACCATAACTCATTCCAAGTGGCGACTCTGAACAAATAAATAAAATAATCCCTTCTCAAAATCGTCGCTTAAATTGGAAAAACCCTTCGCCCGTGCGTAAAAGGGGTGTGACAGCTTCCATCAAGAGAAAACAATAAACTTATATCATTTAATTTTGAACTAGATGGTATCACCGACTTCTATTCAACACCACGGGCTATGTGGGTCCGATCAATGCTCGACCGGCTAAGCCCTAACCCATGTTTGCCGCATGAATCGAGATTTCAGTACAATGTGGCCAGCACAATCATCCTCCTAGAGGAAAAGATAAGGTCGTCCCAAGTTAGGATCAAACCATCCCTATGTCGGCAAAACACAGGTTTCGGGCATTGAGACGATTAGCCTCACGCTTTCTCGGTTAACCATCTAATTCTCTTAGAGCCCAAATTATTACCGTTCTCAATATCTTAAAAAAACATCATTCAACAATAACAATTCCGTTAGGGGCATAAACCGTTATTGGTATCGTCATACCAAGACTTGCAAGTAATCTTTTTCATATACCGTTTAACCAGAAGGTCCGTTGTCACATTATCATGCCCAACTTATCACAAATCAAGTATAAAGTAGTTCTCAACAACCAACCAAAACCATTTGAGAAAATTATTAAAATGATTTAGAGTCACGTTATTACTCAAGCATGATAATAAGTCTTTTAAACATGGGTCAAACTACCTCTTAATCATTGAACCGTAAATACAACATTTATATCCATCAAATAGAAATTTCCTCTTTGACCCAGCAAATAACCAACATACTTTAGGATAATTGGAGAAAATATAATTCGTTTTATCTTCTCAAGGTTTAAATCAACATACATCTAAAAGCAAATTTCAAGAAAAGGAACATCATAATGTAATTTCATGTTCTTTCGGAAATTCCATATGAACACACTTGTAACCCTAGTTTGAAATCCATATACATATATAAGGGTTTATAAAATCATCAATTTAAAATTTACTTGAGAAGAGATTGTTCTGCGTACCTTTTGCCGACAAGAGCTTTGAAAAGTAATGGAGATTGAACCTTAAAGCTCGAATCCTAAGTGTTCTTGTTTCTTGGAACTTTGGGGAGGAGAGGAGAGAACTTATGTTGATAGTTGTGAAATCTGAGCGTATTAGGCTATAGGAAAGGTTAAAAGTCGTGGGTTGGGGTTTAAGGACTAAGGAAAGGACGAAAACACCCTTTTAAGAACGTGAAAAGGCAAAAAAAATGCAATTTTTTTTGCTGGGAAATAGTCCTGGCACGGGGCGCCATCAAGGTGCCAATTTCCTTGCTCTAAAGTTTCCTATATGGCGTGGGGCGCCACCATCGCGCCAGAATGACAGTTGCCTGATAAAACGCCCATAACTTTTTACTCCGAACTCGGATTGACGAGTGGTTGGTGGCGTTGGAAAGAAGACTCAAAAACCTTTAATTTAGTAGGTCATGCGCCATGTAACTCTTCATATAATGGAGGGAATGATCGTTTGAAGTTGACCCTTTTTTAAACTTGTATGAAAACTTAGTCGGTAGATAAGCTTTCAACTTAACTTTGTATAAGAAGTTCCTTAAGACCTTAAAAGACGACCATGATGTACGGGGCGTTACATTATCCCCCTCTTGGGATCATTCGTCCCCGAATGATGATTAAGGACACTTCTTAGCATGGCATATGAATACGCATGAAACATTAAGGTATCCCGCGAAACCCAAGAAGCTCCTAATATCCATCGGAGTCGTGGGTCTGGGCCATTTCTTCACTGCCTCAATCTTTTGAGGATCCAGTTTAATTCCTTCACTAGACACAATATGGCCAAGGAAAGCCACCGAGTCTAGCCAGAATTCACACCTGGAGAACTTGGCATATAATTCCTATTCCTTAAGAGTCTGCAGCACAATTCGGAGGTGATTGGCATGCTCCTCCTCACTCCGAGAGTAAACCAGGATGTCATCAATAAACATAATTACAAACATATCCAAAAACTGCTTAAACACCCTGTTCATAAGATCCATGAAGGCTGCAGGAGCATTAGTCAAACCAAAGGACATGACTAAGAATTCAAAGTGGTCATACCGAGTACGGAAAGCGGTCTTAGGAATATCAGCCTTCCTAACCTTCAACTGGTGATAACCCGAACGAGATCTATTTTGGAGAAACACTTAGCACCCTGAAGCTGGTCAAAGAGATTATCAATTCTAGGAAGAGGATGCTTGTTTTTCACTGTGACTTTTTTCAGTTGGCGATAATCAATACACATACGAAGGGACCCATCTTTCTTACGCACAAAGAGGACGGGATCACTCCAAGGAGAGACACTAGGGCGAATGAAACCTTAATCAAGGTCTTTTAATTGGTCATTTAATTCTTTCAACTCTGCAGGGGCCATTCTATAAGGTGGAATGGAAATGGGTCTAGTGTCCGGTAGAAGGTCTATCCCAAAGTCTATCTCTCTATCAGGAGAAATCCCGGGAAGGTCTTTAGGGAATACTTCAGGAAATTCATTAACTATGGGCACGGACTAGAGTGGGGTCTTTCAATATTAGAATCCTTGATCCGAACCAAATGGTACAAACAACCCTTGGATATCATCTTTCGGGCTCTAAGATAGGAGATAAACTTTCTCTTAGGCGCTACGGGACTACCCTCCCATTCGAGAACTCGTTCGTTAGGAAAACAAAATTAGACCTTTCCAGTCCTACAATCCATGTTAGCATAGCAAGAGTGAAGCCAATCCATCCCTAGAATTACATCAAACTCTACTTATCCAATTCTACCAAATCCACCACAGTATCCCTAAGTAGGATAGTAACAATACAATTCTTATAGACCTTTCTAGCAACAATGGAATCACCGACGGGGGTGGAAACTAAGAAAGGTTCGGGAATATTTTTGGGGGGAAAATCAAAATTTACAGCCACAAAAGGAGTCACATAAGATAAGGTGGAGCCAGGATCAAGTAATACATAAACATCACGGGAGAAAAGTCGTAACATACCCGTGACAACATCAGGCCAAGCCTCATATTCCTGGCGAGTAGATAGCCCATAGAGACGGTTTCGACCCCCACCTGTACCAGAAGTAGCTCCTTTAGCAGCTGGGGCTGATGAAGTAGGAGTTGAAGCCTTGTTGCCCCGAAAAGTTCTCCTAGCCTGACGACACTCCTTGTGGATATGGTCAGGCTGTCCACAACCATAACACACTTCCTTACCCATTAAGAACTGATCACGGTGAACTTTGCCACAAGTGGCGCAGGGAGTATAAGATTGAGCTGACTAGGCCACACTGCTCTGAGATTGAGTACCTTGCATCTTCAACCATGGCTAGGCTGGAATCGCTGATCGCCCAAAGGTTTAGGGGCAGGTGCACTAGCTGATGATGGAGCATGTCCCCAAGACCTCTTTTTGAACCGACGCCTATCCCCCTTACCAGTTTGATGACGGTCTGCCTCTTGGTCTACTGGCCTTATTCTATTATTTTAGCGTTCTACTGCCTCGGCCTGCTTTTTCTTCTCTTCTTCAACTTGTTGTATATATACCACCAATCTGGAATAATCCATATCATTATTCAACATAGCCCCTTTGCATGACAACACCAAGTCATCAGAGATACCATTTGTAAACTTCCTCATCCGAGCCCTTATATCAGATACCATTTTCGGAGCATAACGAGATAATTGGTTAAACTTCAGAGCATACTCCTTGACTGTCATATTACCCTGTTTCAGGTTCACAAACTCCTCAGCCTTGGCTTCCCTCAACTCCTATGGAAAGTAGTGGTCAAGGAAAGCTTCAGAAAAATCTTCCCAAACGGAAAGCTCGGCTTCCTCACCCCTCATTTCTTCCCACTCATCATACCATTGATAGGCCACCCTTTTCAGCTGATAGGCTGCCAACTCTACCCCCTCAGTGTCACTAGTATGCATGACCCTGAATATCTTCTCCATCTCATCCATAAAATACTGAGGATCCTCTACATCATTGGACCACGTGAAGACTGGTGGATTTAGTCTCATGAACTAACCCACCCTAGTAGTATCTGAAAATCCAGTGTTAGCACCAACACTTCCTGATCGGAGAGATTGAGAGGACACAAGGTGAGCAAGCATCTGTATAGTCTGTCTGAACTCGGCATTAGTAACCTCACCCTGCGAAGGTTATACCCGAGTAGTACCCGTTCTGGGAGCTCGAGTAGAAACAGTAACGGGATCAGTAGCAGGAGCAGTAGTAGGGGTAGTAGCAGAAGGGACTGGTGGGTTCCCAGTAGGAGCGACGGTATCAGCAGTGCGGATGCCATAACGGGTCTGCATCCCATGGGTAGGGTGAACCTCCTCAACAACTATCCCTACAGGGACTGGGGTTCCAGCCGTAGTTTCGAATTCGATGGCCCTCGTGGAGGCATGATCTGAAATGCGGGAAAGTCAAGAGTTAAAAGAATTTACTTTAGACTCAGGCTCTTTAGCACGACGTAGAACATGAAGAAAGGGAAACATTCCTTAATGCCTTATAGCCTCTCTTTTATAAATGTGGCGCGCTTCACACCCATAAAACAGACTCTACTCGACATGACTTTGTAGACACCCTAGGACAATGAACCGTGCTCTGATACCAAATTTATCACGACCCGAAACTAGGCCCCGGATGTAACTGGCATCCCAGACCAATGAAGGCCAGAGAAGACCCCCTTAGTATTCATAATAAGCTCATTCAATAATAAAGAGTTGCGAAAATAGGCACAATACTAAAATGTCTGGTTCAACATAAATAAGTCAAAAACCAAACCTTAAGGATCCAATCATACATAATCTACGAAGCCTCTATTCCATAAAAAAAGGAAATCATCTGCACCGGGACAAGGCCCCAGCGATACCATAAGAACAAAATACTATAAATGTCTGTCATAAAGGTGCCTTCCGAGGAATGGAGGGCTCACCAAAAAACTGGATATGTCTGCTTGAATCTAATACTGAGTAGTGCTGCAGGAAGGTACCTCTGAACCTACATCATACAACGATGTAGCCGCCCGAAGACGGTCAGTACGTGAAATGTAGTGGTACACAGAACAGAGAAAATAGATACAAAATACTCTGTCTAAAAATTTGGCATTTAGTACACTTTCAATACAATAACAGCAAATATCCAAGTAGCTTTCATCAAGAGAAAACAATAAACTTATATCATTTACTTTTGAACTGGATGGTATCACCGACTTCTATTCAACACCACGGGCTATGTGGGTCCGATCAACGCTCGACCGGCTAAGCCCCAACCCATGTTTGCCGCATGAATCGATATTTCAGTACAATTTGGCCAGCACAATCATCCTTGTAGAAGAAAAGATAAGGTCGTCCCAAGTTAGGATCAAACCATCCCTATGTCGGCAAAACACAGGTTTCAGGCGTTGAGACGTTTAGCCTCACGCCTTCTCGGTTAACCATCTAATTCTCTTAGAGCCCAAATTATTACCGTTCTCAATATCTTAAAAAAACATCATTCAACAATAACAATTCCGTTAGGGGCATAAACCGTTATTGGTATCGTCATACCAAGACTTGCAAGTCATCTTTTTCATATACCGTTTAACCAGAAGGTCCGTTGTCACATTATCATGCCCAACTTATCACAAATCAAGTATAAAGTAGTTCTCAACAACCAACCAAAACCATTTGAGAAAATTATTAAAATGATTTAGAGTCACGTTATTACTCAAGCATGATAATAAGTCTTTTAAACATGGGTCAAACTACCTCTTAATCATTGAACCGTAAATACAACATTTATATCCATCAAATAGAAATTTTCTCTTTGACCCAGCAAATAACCAACATACTTTAGGATAATTGGGGAAAATATAATTCGTTTTATCTTCTCAAGGTTTAAATCAACATACATCTAAAAGCAAATTTCAAGAAAAGGAACATCATAATGTAATTTCATGTTCTTTCGGAAATTCCATATGAACATACTTGTAACCCTAGTTTGAAATCCATATACATATATAAGGGTTTAGAAAATCATCAATTTAAAGTTTACTTGAGAAGAGATTGTTCTGCGTACCTTTTGACGGAAAGAGCTTCGAAAAGTAATGGAGATTAACCCTTAAAGCTCGAACCCTAAGTGTTCTTGTTTCTTGGAACTTTGGGGAGGAGAGGAGAGAACTTATGTTGATAGTTGTGAAATGTATTAGGCTATAGGAAAGGTTAAAAGTCGTGGGTTGAGGTTAGGGACTAAGGAAAGGACGAAAACACCCTTTTAAGAACGTGAAAAGGCAAAAAAAAACGCAAATTTTTTTGCTGGGAAATAGTCCTGGCGCGGGGCGCCATCAGGGCGCCAATTTCCTTGATCTGAAGTTTCCTATCTAGCGTGGGGCGCCACCATCACGCCAATTTCATCGCTCAGAAGTTTCATGTCTAGCATGGGGCGCCACCATAGCGCCAAACTGACAGTTGCCTGATAAAACGCCCATAGCGTTTTACTCCAAACTCGGATTGACGAGTGGTTGGTGGCGTTGGAAAGAAGACTCAAAAACCTTTAATTTGGTAGGTCATGGGCCATGTAACTCTTCATATAATAGAAGGAATGATTGTTTGAAGTTGACCCTTTTTGAAACTTGTATGAAAACTTAGTCGGTAGATAAGCTTTCAACTTAACTTTGTATAAGAAGTTCCTTAAGACCTTAAAAGACGACCATGATGTACGGGGCGTTACAAAATTGTACTTCATTCGTTCCAACTTCGAGCATATATTAATGGATTGTCCACTTAGATAAATTAGGTGGATAAATTTCACATTATACATTCATAGGGTTCGCGGCAACAAGTTCATGGGTAGCTCTTTTGGTTTTCCAAGAACAGTGTTACCTGGGTAAAGCCCGCTCTCTTTGCTCCATGAATGAGAGAGAACGTCGGATGAAAAAACACTTTCGCTTAATCAAGACTAGCTTTTCAGGCAAATTCACAATAATTTGTTATTAAAAAACGGAACAGTTTTAACATCTGTAAGTTAGACGTTTATTACATATATAAAAAATTAGTTTGAATGCTTAGTTTAGTCTATATATGCAGACAAATAACAGTCTATGCAAATGTCTAACCTATATAACACAGACTGAGCAATTAATATTTGAAATGTCAGAATGTTACAATTAATTTCAACCAATATAGCAGCAATTAATATTTGAAATGTCAGAATATTACAATTAATTTCACAACAATAGAACTTCCTTCCTATGTCACAAACTAAATCTCAAGGACCATTTCAACTGTTGTTGTGTTACTCAATTTATTAAATATTGAAATGCTAAGCTTGAGGTGAAATAGGCAATGGTCAGTACATTTGCCAATCTTATACATGACACAAGAGTTTCATCATGTTATTGAGTACAAAACAACATATAAACAACATGCATAAGAAAGAGAACAGTAAGTTTAAAAGAACGATAAGAACAAGCAAAAGTAAATCAGAGTGACTAACCTCGATAGTCAATGCCAAATTAAAGTTCAATTTAACAACAGGTCATCCACGAATAGCCTTGAGAAAATCTGCTGGAGTCTTGGTGGTTGATCCTTTTCCACGAATAGACTTGAGAAAATCTGTTAAGAGTCTTGGTAGTTTTTGATCCTTTCTCTCCTGCTCCACTCATTTTCAATTACTTACTATGTAGCATCTCAAAAGCGTCAAATTATCACGATACAACGTATAAAATCAATATACAATCATACTTCCCAAGCAACAGTAGAGTAGCTTGACATAAAGGACTGCAGTAAACAGTATACACATTGGTAAAGAAAATTGAAGGAACAGAATGAAGATACCACATACCACCAAGTTTTTCATCTGCAAGCACTTCTAATTTAAAAAGGGTCTCAAGACTGAAATTTGATTGCAATAAACTGTGAGACATTCAAATGGTTTCCTAGAGTCTCCAACTAATATTTACTTTGCAGCTTAAAGGTGTCCTAATTACTCTATTAAGATGAATGTATTTCAGAGATTTTTATAGGCCTTCCATCGAGTATGTAAATTGGTTTCTAGAAAATTACTGGAAAAGATATCCTTTTCGACTAGCGTGGTATCAGATCCAGGAAATATCATGTAGTTCGGAGTTCAGATCTGCCTTCACGAGTGTTAAAATTGCATGCAGAGCACGGTGAATATTCTGTTAAGTAACAGACCATTATTAACTGGCTGCGTCCTTGACCAGCCTATCCATCATGCTCCACAAGTGGAGCTACTTAACTTTCACAAGTAAGGATTCAAGCCTGGACTTTAGGAGTTTTTCCTGAACTCTGATGATATACCTGCAAGCGTCTTCCATCACAGCCCAAAATCCCTCCTGTGCATCAGCAAATTCTGGACAACTCTTTTGGTTTCTACAAATTTCAACACTAATATATATGTTAAATATTACTTTAAAAATATAAAAGGAAACTTAAATAAATTGAAAACTCTCGTTATTTTATAAAGGTTGACATTTATTAGCAACATACCAAATATTTCAAAAATACATACAAATCAACATGCAAGAAATGGTCTCAACAATGCAGCAGAATACAATGTCTTTAATTACATCAATAACCAATCTCAAGGCTCCAGAAAAAGAAAAAGCTCATCATCATCCACGGACGAACAGTTGATGTCTGAAGTAGCGGCATGACAATTGTTTGCTACTTTGCTTCAATAACACCGAATAACTCTAAGCATCTCGTCATGGAAAAGGAGAAATGGAAAAACGAGAAAAGGAAATTAGATAACATATACAATACAATGCAAGCTTTTGGAATCCATAAAGCAAGACAAACATAAACAAGTTTACTTATGCCCCTAGTACAAATTAAACAAATAATGAGAAGCTTTTGAATACGTACTCTATACATCACTACACAAGACATATATTCAAGATGATAGATCATTAATATATACGACTTGGTTAGTTACATTACTCAATGAGTACATTATCTCATATGTATATAATACAACATATTTCATATTACCTCCTAATAATATCAACGTATTACATACTATGATGCATTATCAATTTGCGTTTAAACTATACATCGATCACTACATGAGTACCTACTATATAACCTCCTAATTACAATATAAAGTACAACATACGTAACCTTTTGTACAATATATTATTGTTATGTTAATAAATAATATAAAAAATAATTAATGCAAATCGACCTTTGGGAGGTCGGTTTTATAATATATATATATAATATTTAAAAAAAATGACTTCATAAGGTAGGCTTTATCAAAAATAAATAAAATTTATTATATTCTTACCGACCTACTGAGGTCGGTAACAATTAATAATAATTTTTATTTTTTAGTGAAACAAAAATCATTCTTTTGTGGATGGTTGTTTCCCTATTAATGAATATAAAATTATATTTATATATTTTTTAAAAAATTTAAAATGAAATATATACATATATATATATATATATATATTAAACTAATACCGACTTCATGAAGTCAGTTTTGTCAATTTTATTTTTTCTGGGTAATATTTTGGCCTTTCCTTCAAGAAAATCGACCACATGAGGTCTGTTTTGTTCACAAAATAAAAGAAAAATAAATTTTCACCAAAATCGACCTTATGAGGTCAGAATTACCGACCAAGAATTTGAGGTCGATTTTCTGTGGTGAATTTTTTTATTTTTTTAGTAGTGAGATAAATAATTTCGGGACTAACTAATACAGGAACGTCTCAACCATTAGGCCAGTTAGGCGATCGCCTAGGGCCCATAATTATGAGGGGGACATATTTTTATCTATAATAGTTATATATAATATATACTAATTTTTTTTTACTAAATCTTCTAAGAAAAAAGGCCATATTTTTCAAAAAAAAAAAATATAAAAAAAAACTAATAGAGTTTTACATGAAATCTTCCTTAGCATAAAAAGAGAAACAACTCATTTATTATGTGTGATTTGTACCATTTGAGGCATGGAAGAATGGAAAAGCCAGTTGAGCAAAAAGTGAAAATATTTACTTTTACCTTTTCCTCGACCCTCATTATTTTCCACAGAAAAAAAGACTTATGATAGTGTCTCTTTGTTTCTCTTTGATATTTTTATTCTTCAATCTTCATTCTTTATAAGCTCAAAATCAATTGACCAGATACTATTTTAAGGGAGAAAAAGAGTCAAAATATACAATACAATATATATATATATATATATATATATATATATATATATATATATATATATAAAAACTCTAACGAGGAACCTTAATTTAAATTATATATATATATATAAAATTTAAATTAAGGCCCCTCGTTAGAGTTTGGCCTAAGGCCCCCGATATGATTGAGACGCCCCTGATTACTAATACCTCTAATTAGACGCATGATCAAATAATTTTGCATTTTATTTTGGAGTTATTATCCCTTATCCTTCATACCAAATGATGTTGTTGGCAAAGTCTATTAAGGGCCGTTTAGACATGCGATGTGAAATTGTGATTTGAGATCAGATTGATTTGAAGTTAAAGTTTTGTTTGGCATGGTATTTTGACTTTTTAAGTTGTATTTTTCTTCATAAACATGAAAATTCCACAAATTATGAAAACTATCATTTTTTTTGCAATTCTTATATAATCTTACCAAATGAGCAAACTATAGTTTATGAATAAAATATCTAAATATCCTAGGCTCCACATTGATAAATCACATATATCCATATTCCTTTTATAAATAAATGGTTGTGATTATAAACTTCCAAATACACATAAATTTATAAAAATCCACTAGTTAATAATAATAGTAATTAGTTACTATTCTTTAATAAATCCTTTCACATGATACAAATAATCTCTTCATGTCGAGCATGTTTTTTTTTAAATATTTAAAATAATAGGTATTTTCTTATAAAATATAAACTTATGGGTCAAGTTTTATATTTTTTAAAAAGTGAAATCATGATTTGGAATTTCAAATTATATTTAGTTTTTTGGAAAATTTGAGATTTAAAATCATGACTTCATATCGCATGTTCAAACGCAAGCTACAAAATGTGAATTCGTTGAGAAAATTACCAATGACAACAAAATCTGTTGCCAAACTTTACAAATAGGACATGGACTTGTTGGCAAATTCACCAACAGATCAAACTTTTTTGTGAGTAAAATTATATTTTATTGGTAATTTACCAGCGAAAATATAATTGATTGGCGTAGTGTACTAACGGAACAAGAATATTACCAACAAAAATAATTGTGTTGGTAATGTACTAACGAAAGCATTATTTGTTGACAAAGTTTACTGACAGAACAAGAGTCTGTTGACAAGTTTACCAACAGATTCAAAATTCATTGAAACTTTACCAACAGAAATTAGTTATGTTATTGTGTTGCAAAGGTTTTAACTGGCGGTACTTTATAAGAATAATTTATTAAACTGATTTAATCATTAATTTATTGGGGTTAAATCATTGAAATTAATTTTAATGATTGCTAAAAATATCGCAAATTGATTGTGGCGTTGCTTATTGCGGGAGTTTTAGAAAATGTTATAACAATAAGTTGTGGGTGTTACTGTCCACCACAAATTAGTAACTTATTTTAGCACATTATAAAAATTCTTGTTCTCCGGCTTATTTTATTGCAACACAATTTAGAAATAACATATGACTTTTGATAGCTATAACAATCCAATAAATTTTGATAAGCACTTTCCGAGAGATACCTTTTGTTGGGACTCTTGTTAGTTTTGAAAGCTTTGTTTGTAATTTTTTTTATTCAGACTATCTTAATGGTGTTTAGGCATTTTATCTCTTTTATTATGTGATGTATTTTATGTCGTTTGTCTGTTGTATAGTCTAATATTTTAGAAAATATTATGCTTGTATGGTGCATGTTTATAGAAAGATAAATCGCTATTTTTATTTTGTTTAGATTAAAATGTGTTTAACATTAATGATCATTTAATTTATAAGTATGAATTTTTTCGTAGCCAATAATTTCACTATTCAATTACGAAATTTAAATTGTAGCTATTTGAACATATGTATCTTTTTTTGTGACAAAATTTCATTGTGACAAATTGTAGGTTAAATAGAGACGATATACAATCGTCACCAATTATTTGAACTATTAGTGACAAAAACTAAGGTCACAATTAAATATAAAATTTTGCGGCTAAAGTTTACAATGATTAACTACAATCTAGTTTGTCGCTAATGTATTCATATATCTTTTGCGACAAATTTTTTTGCAATTTGTGACAATAACGTTTGATTTTGTGACAAATTAATTTGTGATTTGTGACAAATTAATTTGTGACAATTAAGATAATAAACGTATAGTGTGATTTGTGACAAATTATTATCTTATTTGTCACAAATTATATTTTATATTGTCATAGATATATAAGGTATAGTGTGATTTGTTGTCGTTCGTTGAGTTTGCAAAGTCGTTGGCATTTGAGGTATTGCTACTCCAACGACAAGTATATCCGTTTATGCTGGGAGGAAATAATCATAAACCTTGGGTGCAGTGAGGGGACTAAATTCCTTAAGTACACACAGTGAATTCTGTGGACTTGGATTTTAAGTAAAGGTTTTGCTTTTCTGCTTTCCAGTTTATTTTTTGATTTTCTGGTTTACTAATTTGAACACAGGATACCAACACTAATTTCCGGCGACCACTTTCCGATCTCCTCTCAGTTTCTGGTAAGTCAAGATCTGCTCTCTCTTATCCTTGTATGTTAAATATTTTTTAGTTGGATTATGTGAAAAATGAAAATGCCTAGAAAATTCTATAGGAAGTGATATAAAGAAATTAAATTTCTTGATGGAAAATGGACATTTTTTTTATAGTTAGATATAATTCTGATCTACTGTTGTGAAGTTTCCCTTGATCTATTGTTTAATGGTTTGAGAAATTTTTAAGTTGAATTTTTTCTAATTATAGTAAGGTTACATTCTTTTTGAGATGGACTAAAAAGGAAAGAGTGTCATATAAAATAGGACGGAGGGAGTATTAGTTTTTAAGTAAGTATATAGTTCAACAAGAAATTTTCCTTACTTGTCCAACTTCTAATGAATCAAGATAGCCGTTTGTTCTGGTATAAATAGTCATTATCTTCTCTTCTACCGTGAGAGGAGCTGATTGAGATTGTTTAAGCAATTCACGTAATCGTTGACGTCTTGCCAATTGATTCTGAGTAGCTTTATCGAGATCAGAAGCAAATTGTGCAAAGGCTTCTAATTCTGCGAATTGCGCTAGTTCTGATTTTACTTTACCAACTACTTGTTTCATGACTTTTATTTGAGCTCCATTTTATATCCATAGAAAAAATTTGCTAGGCATTTTTCTTTTCCTATTTTGACTTCTATGAAGTTTATTTCTTTGCTACAGCTAAAAAGCTTTCTTTTTTATGGAACTGGAATTTTGATTATGTCCTTTGTTTTTCTTCTTGGATACTTTATATGTCAATGAGATGTAGCTTAGTTGAAAATGTGTGAGCAAAAAGTGATTGAGGAGTTCTGCTTTTTCATTTTTTCCGAAGCTAAGTTATAGAGTGAGATATAGTGTCATTTGGATTTGCTGGATTCATAAAAAACATCCGAGTTTTAAGATATTTAAACAAGTATTCCCATTTAGATTTGCTTCATCGATAGGTTAAACACCAATATTTTCACTTTGGATTCCCCTCTTATTTTACATTTCCCATATCTTGCTCATTAATAATAGAATTGCTCATTCCCAGTTTGGTATTGGAGCAGACTCCCAAGAAATAAAACATATGAGCAATTCATATGGGAATGTAAGAAAACCACTTGCGTATTTTCCTTCATACCAAACACACTCTGAAAGTTTAATTATTTGCTTGGCTTCTTAATGTTTCAGTTGCTGACTTCTTTTATATGTTAATCAATGAAAAACTTTAGTCTACTCTAGTACTGACATCAAAGTGACGCATTGCTGCAGATCCAATGAAACAAATAGTGAAGATTTTGACGTTATTGCAGGCATCAACAGTTCCAGAGACCTATACCTGGCTGGTGAGCTCTTATTTACCATCTTTTTGTTACATTTGGCAATGACATTTTGTTAAAGTTTCTTACTTTTCAGTGATCCTTAGTTTATTGCTGTCGTTGTTGTTGCAGTTGCCTCTATACCTCATTGTGTCCCTTGGTTGCTATGGTCTGTTAATGGTTGGCATTGGTCTAATGAATTTTCCCACATGTCCTCAAGAGGCTCTTTTCTTACTGCAGGTACAGTTGCACTTTTTCATTCAAGAATATTGCCTACCTATGTTGCTTGGACTTCCAAAAATGTGGACGAGTTGGTGCCGGTTCCTCCAGAAGTGGAGGATATATCCGACAAGGGTGGCAGCACTTTTGGTCTATCTGAGCAACATAGTTGCCTACTATTCTGCTAGCTTACAGGGTGATTGTTAGCCAAGATAGTGCTGGCAAAACAAAGGCTTCTGGGCATTTCATTGTGAATAGAAGGATCATGTAATTGGAAAAAGGGTCCAGAAAAGGATGATGGACTTTGCTGGAAATATAACTAGAAGCATATCTCATTATTGTTCATTTGTTGTTTCTTCTGTAGGATGTTGAAGCCAGGGAATTTCTGAAGAAAAAAGGGGTAGACGTTGGTTCTAATTGAATCTTGTTTATGCTTCAAGTAGGAACATAACTGTCCTAATCTTCTGATATCCCATCTACGCTCGTCAACAACTGACTTCCCAAGTTATCACCTGACTCAAACATGTTTCTTTATTTTTTTTTCATAATTATATTCTTTTTGAGTTTTGTTTTGAGATGGAACTTTTACATCATGATGGGAGTACCTTTTGAGCCACTAAGGCTTCAAGCTAGTGGTTGAAGACGAGACGATGAGAACAAGAGGCATGTATTTTTCTTGGTTCTGTTTTGGTTGTTATGCCAGTCTTTAATCTTCTATTTTAGCACTTCAGTTTTGGTTAATCCAGTGTATTTTTTATTGAATACTTGTATTGATTGAAATACTTGAGCCAAAGGTGTCACGACCCGATACTAGTCCCCGGACGTAACAGGCAACCAGACCAAGGAGGACTTAGTTAACCCCTTAGCATACATTAACAAGCACATTCAATAAATAAAGAATTTGCGGAAAAAGGACCCATTTAAGAACATCATTTGAAATATAGTTAAACATTAACCAAGTGTTGGGAATAAAACATTTAAACAACATCTACATATGTCGACGAAGCGTCTAACATAAGAATGAAATACCAATGCCAGAACATGACCCCGACAATACCATAACTGAAAATCAGAGTAAAATAAAGATGGAATCGCCTTCCGAAAGAATGGAGGGCTCACCACTTGCTTATCGAAATCCCGAAGATCCTAGTGTTGCACAGAACCATGAGGAAAGGTCTTTGAACCTGCATCATGAAAAGATGCAGTGTTTGAGGACGGTCAGTACGACGAGTACTGGCATGCAACCCAGGGGAAGGGATATCACAGTTTATAAAGCAAGTCATAAAAATATAATACATATCATAAACATAAAAGATGGGGCAGTTTCCAAATCACCAACATGACATTTACATGAATACATTACTTCTGGACTAGATGGTATCACCAACATTTATTTCACCATGGGCTATGTGGATCCGATCACAACTCGACCGGCAGAGCCTCCAATCCAAGTTTGCCTCAAGGATTTCGGAGCGTCATAATATAATCACCTCATAACTGCATAAGCTGACAAGTCAAGCATACAGTAAAGAGCCCCGTTAGACTCAGAGGGAAGAGCCCCGTTCGACTCATACCCGTGTCAGCAAAATACGGTTTCAGGTGTTGAGCCCCGTTCGACTCACACCTTCTCGGTTAACCATCTAATCCTCTTAAGCCCATATTTTAACATTTCAAACATTTAACAAAATCAGTCATTTTGGGACTCTTAACATTCTTAAGGCACATGTGGGTTGGTATCGTCATACCAAGACTTGCAAGTCGTACTTATCATCTTATGCCTTCATCATTTACACATCAATAGTCCCGTATTTAAGGATCTTAAACTCGTTTAACACATAAGTCCCTCAAAGTTAAAATCTTACTAATTATCAAGTAATCATTCCAAAGACCGAGGGATTTAAGAAGATCCTTTTTCCTTCCTTCAAAAACTCATATTTAGATACTACAATCACCTTTCAAAGGAAACATACAAAGAGCTTCAAATCTGCCCCAAATTTCAATAATTCGTAAAGAAGGTTATGCTTCAAACCATAGTTTTAAAATAACAATTAGATACGGATAATTTCATAGAAAAACATTTAGAAGTTTCAAGCAAACTCTTCCTTTTGAAACCCTTCAACCATTTTTATACAATACTAACATAGATGTCGTAGTAAGTAGAAGAAAACACAATCCTTATGAGTATAGTTGAAAGGGGATCGTTCAAAATACCTTTTGACGGAGAAAGCTTACGAAACATTTGAGTTTTGCTTTAGAACCTTGAACCTTAGGCACCTTTTGCTTCAAGAACTTTGAGGAGAGAAGTAACGCTCTTTCTTGATTTTTGTTCGTGCCTTAGGAGGTTTAGGAATATTTAGAATGAGTGGAGGATGAATCTTGGATGAGGAAAGGACCGAAACACCCTCAAATAGCTTAAAAGAGGCAATTTTCATAACAATACCCTAGGAGTCTTATTTATAGGCATTTCCAATTAAAATCCGGATTGGTTTAGGAAGGAAAACGCGTCAGAAAATGGTCGCCAAAATGGTCCATTTTGGCCACAAACGGACCGTTTTCGAAGGCGTTTTAACTTTCATAATTTTTCAATTTTTGCCTCCGAAAATGGTCGGAAGAACGGACCATTGTTTCAGAAAACGGTCCGTTTTCCTTTCCGTTTTAACTTCCAAAATTCGATGGTCTTCTGGAAAGACATACGTCTTCTCGGTAAATTGATCATAACCTTTTACTCCGGATTCGAATTAATGTGCGGTCAGCAACATTAGAAAGAAGACTCGAAGACCTTTAATTTGGTGGGTTGTAGGACACCTAACTCTTTATATTCTAGGAGTTATGATCACTTGAAAATGACCCAAGTTAGAAAGTTATACGAAAACTTAGTCGGTAGAGAAGCTTTTAACTTAACTTGTGCTAGAGGTTCCTTAAGACCTTGATTCATGCCCAACATGAAAGCTTCATTAATGGAGATGTAGAGTCAGTCAAGTAGAAAGGACAAAGAAGTTTATTGAGAAGAAGAAGAGGAAATTCTGTTATAGAGAGAAGTATTACATCTTAGTTTAGAGAAAATATCTGAGTATTGTTGCTTAAAGAAATGAACACATACAGATGGCTTACTTATAGCTCACTAACCGACTCACCAATAGTGTAACTAACTAGACACCTCAACTAACTAGTCGGTTATTTTCTTAACTCAACCATACTGACTTGTTAACTCTTCACAGTGGTTAACACTCCCCCTCAAGTCTATGGTTGGAACAGGTTCTTGACTCCAAGTTGACTCATCTGATGTTGATGTTGAGACTTCCCCAAGCTCTTTGTAAGTAAATCAGCCAACTGATCTTTGGTGTTAACATGTTCAGTTCTAAGTAACCCCTGAGTGGTCTTCTCCCTGACAAATGACAGTCAATATCAATATGCTTTGTCCTTTCATGGAATATTAGATTTGCAGCAATCTGGATTGCAACTTTACTATCACATATCATTTTCACTAGAGTTTCAACTTTGACTCCCAGCTCCTTTAGCAGACCAACTAACCATGTTATCTCAGCTGCATATGAAGCCATGCTTCTAAACTCAGCTTCAGCAGAACTTCTTGACACAGTTTCTTGTTTTTTTGACTTCCAAGAAACTAATGTTCCTCCATGTTTTACTAAGTACCCTATGACTGACCTTCTAGACTCCAAGCATCCACCCCAATCAGAGTCACAATAGGCTAGTAGTTGATTGTTGTCTCCTGAAGGCATTAGTAGCCCAAGTCCAGGTGCTTCTTTGACATACCTCACTACCCTGAGTGCAGCTTCCCAATGAGAATTTTGGGAGTGTGCATGTACTGACTCAGCACCTGAACAGCAAATGCTAAGTCAGTCCTGGTCATGGTGAGGTATAGTAGCCTTCCTATCAATCTTTGGTATTGTCCAGGGTCTTTGAGAGTAGCATCATCAGTAGAGTTTGCATTCTGTATACATTCATTATATTGTACTGAAGTTAGTTTTTGATTAATTCAAGAGGAGTACTAGCAGTCTTGGCACCTCCTAGACCAGCCTCAAATACCAACTCCAATGCATATTTCCTCTGACACATGAGTATTCCTTTGTTAGACCTTGCAAACTCAATCCCTAGGAAGAATTTAAGATCTCCTAATTCTTCCTCCTAAATCCTTCATTTTAAACTTCTCTTGTAGAGCTTTCCTAGTAGCACATAGAAGTTGTTGATTGCTACCAGTTACTAACAAGTCATCTACATAGATTAAGATGATCACATTGTATGTGCCTGTTGTCTTGGTAAATAAGGAATAGTCATAATGGTTCTGCTTGAATGCCATCTGAACTAAAGGCTAAAGCTTCAGTTAGCTTCAAGTTCCACTGTCTGAGGGCTTGTTTCAGCCCATACAAAGATTTGTT
Organism: Jaltomata sinuosa; assembly: GCA_003996215.1. Lineage (NCBI taxonomy): Eukaryota > Viridiplantae > Streptophyta > Magnoliopsida > Solanales > Solanaceae > Jaltomata > Jaltomata sinuosa. Next base: position 282,927 of record QJPP01007186.1, on the reverse strand, counting down.
CAGTTTGCAAACCTGCTGATTCTCCCCCTGTCTAGCAAACCTCTCAGGCACATGCATATAGACATCTTCAGCCAAGTCTCCATTAATAAATGCATTATGGACATCCATTTGATAGATGTGCCACCCTTTAGATGCTGCTAGGGCCACTATGGTCCTGACAGTTACCATCTTGGCAACTGGGGAAAAGGCTTCACCATAGTCCAAACCTTCCCTTTGGCTAGAACCCTTGGCTACAAGCCTGGCCTTGAACCTCTCAACTTCACCATTAGACTGATACTTGACTTTGTAGATCCATCTACAACTAATAGGCTTCACTCCTGGAGGCAAATCCACCAGAGTCCAGGTTTGATTATCTTCTAGAGCAACAATTTCCAGCTTCATGGCTTGGATCCATCTAGGATCTTGAGAAGCCAATTTATAGGAGAAGGGTTATGTGTGCTGAGAGTGAGAAGACAAGGCACTTCTGTAGGCAGGAGAAATGTGAGCATAAGAAATGAACTGAGAAAGAAGATGGGCACTGGTGCTCTTCTTGACTGGAAGGACATAGTCCTGTAACCATAGGGGAGGCTTGCAAGTCCTAGAAGGTCTCACATTCTTTGAAGGAGGAACCTCAAGAGGCAAATCAACAGTGGGAAGCTCCTCTTGCTCTAGTGCAGGTGTAGTCGGGGAAGAGATAGTTAGACCAGGAGAGACAACATCTGGAATAGATGAAGGTGCATCTAGAGTAGAGACTAGAGGGGCAGGAACTAGTTAGGAAATAGCTTGAGCAGTATCTGAACACTCCACCTCTAATACAGGAAAAACTGGATTGGTAGAAACATGCAGATCTTTGAAAGGAAAGACAGTCTCTTGAAATAAGACATGTCTATTCACAAACATAGAGTGGGCATGGATATTATACAGGATGTAGCCCTTTTGTGTAGAGGAGTATCCCATGAGTATTGGTGGAATACCTCTGGGAGAGAACTTGTCTTCCACTGTAGGACTAGAGGCACAACACAAGCATCCAAAAACTCTAAGGTGCTCAACTGAGGAAGGATGCAGATACAACATTTCAAAAGGAGATTTAAACTTGATTACCTTAGAAGGCAACCTGTTTATCAGATAGACAGTTGTAGTTACACATTCACCCCAGAATTTTAGAGGTATTGCAGCTTGAAACCTGAGTGCCCTGGCTACTTCTAGAATAGTTTTATGCTTCCTTTCAGCAACCCCATTCTGCTGAGGAGTGTACACACAAGTACTTTGGTGTAGAATACCAAGTTTAGACAGTAAGGTCTCAAATTCAGAGCTAAAAAATTCACCCCCATTATCTGTTCTCAAAACTTTAACAGAAGTAGAAAATAAATTATGTACTTGTAACATAAAGTTTCTCAGCACTACTATAGTTTCAGCTTTAGAGGAAATCAAAAACACCCAAGTATATCTAGAATAGTCATCCACAACAGTTACAAAGTACCTCTGTCCATTATAAGTTGGTAACTTGAAAGGACCCCATACATCACAGTGTACAAGCTCAAAGGAACTTTTAGAATTATGAATACTCAAATGGAAAGGTAGTTTAGTTTGCTTGGCTAAAGGACAGACAGTACAGTGGAATTCAGTGTTGTTATGCAAAGTACTAAGAGGGTCATGTCATCTTATTGCATCTACATGTGCATGACCTAACCTCCTATGCCACAAGGTAATATCACCAGATATAGTAGTAACACTATTGACATGCTTCTGTGGTAACAGGATACTTGAACTTGCTCCTTCTCTGAGTATGTATAGACCATGCTCCTCCTTACCAATCCCCTTCACTTGACCACTATAAAGATCCTGAAAAATGCAGAAGTCAGGAAGGAAAGCTACCATACAATGAAGTTCCTTGGTGAGTTGTGACACAGACAACAGGTTGAACTTAAAATCTGGAATGTACAACACATTTGAAATTGCCTGATCACCTAGGATATGTGAGCTTCCATTGTGAGATACTTCTACCATGTTGCCAGTAGGTAAATACACTTTGATTTTTTCAGATAGAACCTTAACCTGATTCTTATCTAACAGGCCTAGCTGAGAGGTCATGTGATTGGTAGCTCCAGTGTCTACAATCTATTATTTATCTACATATTTAGCAAATAATGCAGAGAAAGCACAACCTGCAGCAGCATCTTTGGAAGATGATGTTGATCCTACTGCTCCTGAGTGAAAAAGGAAACAGGTGCAGGGCTAGATCTTTGTTGAAACTGCTGACTAGGTTCCTGCTGAACTACCTGTTCTTGTGGAAGTTTACCTTTCCCTTTGCCATGTGAGCTCTCACCAGGTTCAGTTGATCCTGCAAAGTTAGAGAAAGCTCTTGGAGTTGTAGATTTCCTTTTTGGCTTAAAGTTGGGGGGAAACCAACTATCTTGTAACATGCTTCTTTGGAATATCCCTTACAGCCACAATGTTCACATTGACTCATGTCTGTTTTTGCTCGGAAGTTTCCTACACCACTGGTTCCACTGGTTGAGGCTCCAGCACTATAGTTCCTACTGCTGCTGCTATACAGAGCCGTTCCTTCTAGCATCCCAGCCAACTGACCGACCTGAGTTCTAGTAACTAGAGTTCTCTGACTTTCTTGATCTATGATCATAGAATAGGCTTTGTTCAGAGTGGGAGTTGGATACATCATTAGTATTTGAATCCTAGCCTGTGCAAATATTTCGTTTAACCCCATGAGAAATTGAAGTAGCCTTTGATACTCAAAGTGTGTAGCAAACTGCCTTGATTCAGGGAAAGGACAGCCAGGACAAGGCATGATTGCATCAAACTCATCCCATAGGTCTCTCAGCCTAGAGAAGTAGTCAGTAACAGACGAGATGCCTTGCGTGAGAGTATGAATTTCCTTATGCAAGAGAAACACACGTGAGCCATTAACCTTGTCAAACCTCTCCTTTTGATCTAGCCAAACTCTATGAGCATTTGAAGCATAAACAATACTACTTAGAAGACCTGGTCTAACAACATTCATTATCCATGATAACACTACAGCATTGCATTTTTCCCATATATCATGTAATTCTGGTTCAAACCTATCCTTAGGCACTCGGCCATCCACAAATCCTAATTTGCTTTTACCTAACAGACCAATTCGCATAGATCTACTCCACAAAGCATAGTTTTTAGAGCCAGTGAGTTGGATCGAGATTATCGACTACCTGGAGTGTCGTTAGGTTGCAAAAACAAAGGATGATGATGATCAATTACCGGTAGACTTCCTGACGAGCTGCTAGTCCCTTGATTTCCTCTTGAATTTCAAGATTCAGGCAAATTTGTGTGTTTGTACGCCATTTCTGAGCTTGATTTTATTGATTATGTACGCCTTGTGTAGTTGTCCAACTTGTGACTCAGTGCAAGCACTTGAATCTAAAAAACAGCTACTAATGGTAATTGTCCTTATGATTTCGACTGGTGTGATATACACATCGGCCTTAGCTCTGATACCATGAAAGCTCCATTAATGGAGATGTAGAGCCAGTCAAGTAGAAAGGACGGAGAAGGTTATTGAGAAGAAGAAGAGGAAATTCTGTTATAGAGAGAAGTATTACATCTTAGTTCAGAGAAAATATTTGAGTATTGTTGCTTAAAGAAATGAACACATATAGATGGCTTACTTATAGCTCACTAACCGACTCACCAATAGTGTAACTAACTAGACACCACAACTAACTAGTCGGTTATTTTCTTAACTCAACCATACTGACTTGTTAACTCTTCACAGTGGTTAACACAACACTCTTCCCACACATAGTGCTTGACCATAACACCTAGTTACAAGGAAATTATTTTGTGTTCAGGTCTAATTACACGCGAAAAACGATTGGAATCCTAGCTCAAAAGTTTGGGGTGTTACATTATCTCCCCCTTAGGATCATTCGTCCTCGAATGATGGGTAGGGACTCATTGAAGACATAAAGTAAAGGCTAAATTCACATCAAGAATTCTCTTTTAAACAAATATGGAAAGACCTCAAGAGGCACTCTATGACAACATCAAGCAAAACGTGAGAGTAGGATGTTGTTGAAGCCTGGGAATTCCTGAAGAAAAAAGGGGTAGACGTTGGTTCTGATTGAATCTTGTTTAACTTGCGATCACAACTGTTTAACATATGGAGAAACACATTCAGTGAAGATGAAAAATACAGTCAGTAGTATGCTTCAAGTAGGAACATAACCGTCCTAATCTTCTGATATCCCATCTACGCTCGTCAACAACTGACTTCCCAAGTTATCACCTGACTCAAACATGTTTCTTTATTATTTTTTTTCATAATTATATTCTTTTCGAGTTTTGTTTTGAGTTGGAACTTTTACATCATGATGGGAGTACCTTTTAAGCCACTAAGGCTTCAAGCTAGTGGTTGAAGACGAGACGAAGAGAACAAGAGGCATGGATTTTTCTTGGTTCTGTTTTGGTTGTTATGCCAGTCTTTAATCTTCTATTTTAGCACTTCAGTTTTGGTTAATCAGTGTATTTTTTATTGAATACTTGTATTGATTGAAATACTTGACCCAAAGGTCTATCGAAAACCACCTCTCTACCTCTGAGGTAGGGGTAAGATCTATGTAAGAGCTGCTGCCGATATCTGCAAATCAGAAATTTCAGACACATTATTGAAGATGAGGATTTGAAGATGTGGCAAAACCAACTAGCCCAAGCAGGATAGAAGTCCTTTCCTCTGCAGCCATAAGATAGCTTTTGAAATAGAGAGCAATGTCTGAAGGAGGGATATCTACTTCTGTCAAGGCGTAAGTTGTTACTGGTAATTTTCTTCTAATCATCTTATACTATTTTTTGAATCCTTAAGTTTATTGTTTTCCTACTGAATTAGTCTTAGATGAAATTCAACTATGAAATTCTGAGACATTGAACTTGGGGAGTTTATAGAATCAACTGGTTTATTATCTTTACCTTAGCTTTTGCAATACACCAAACAAAGGGGAAAAGCAAAGAAAAAAGATCAGTTATTTTTCTTGGTTAAGAAAAAAGATGTATATTATAGAGTTGGAGATTGTTTATTAACTAAATGTTTAGCCAGCTTATATAGTAGGCTCGTGATAATGGCAGGAAGGGTTAGGCAACTATTAGTACAAGGAATATGTTTTCCATAAGTACCTCAAATTCTTTCTTTTCTGTCCCTCTCTAAATATTTGAAACAATATTGAGAATTTAGTGTATCTATTAAATGTATGTATAATATTGATATTCTGTGGATGATCATCATATATTATTAAAAGTAGAAAGAGTTTAAATCAAAAGTTAAATTACGAAAAAGCCCATCAATAAATAATAAATATCTATAAAATTAAATTAAATTATCTTTCTTGAAATTTAAATAATTATTGCTAAATGGTACTCATTATATTTTAATTTAATATTAAAAAACGTTTTTGAATTCAATTAATTGTCTTTACATTCCCCTAGCAGTTTTTTTGGCTGTACATTACTTTTCACTCATTATATATTTAATTTACTAGCAATAAATATTTTTTGAATTCAATTAATCATCTTTATATATTATTCTAATTCTAAATACTAAAAAATGAGAAGGTGTTAAATCAAAAGTTGAAAAACAAAAATATTCATAGAAAATTATTAAATAGTTTTACCCTTTTAAAAGTTAAATTAATTACATTTTAATATTGAAATGTGAGAATATTATAAATTTTGATTTTATCCCAATAGTTGCTTCATTTTTTAGCAGTTACATCATTTACTCATAAATAATTACACCTTAAATATCTTATGTAACTGATATGTCATTAATCCTCCATACTCAAATACTTTCTTATATGACTGACTCTTATAAGTTATGCCCATTTCCTCTTCTTCCTGTAAGCCCCACTCCCATATTTTCTTAGTTTTTGGCGTTTCTTTCTTCTTTTTTTGTTTATAATAATTTTTCATTAACTTATTGACTTTGGATTTGTTTTTTTTTTTTTTTTTTTTTTTTTTTTGCAGGTTCTCACGTAGTTACCACATTTAAACACTATTTGCACTATTTTTTTCCTTTGTTTATTTTTTATTTTTCTCCTTTATTTGCTTTATATATTCACCTTCATAATTAATATCTATTATCTATTCAATTGTTACTCTTAATATTCATAACTCTCATGCTCTTCATATTCATAACTTTCAATTATTAAATTTAAAACATTAAAATATCTTTTGATATTCTTTCATTTTATTTATATAAATTCATCTTTTTGGTTTCAAGAGACCCCTATCCAAGGTAATTCTTTTTATTCTATAGTTTAAAGTAGTGAAGAAGACTCTTGGATTTTGATGATCGTGGGAGAAGGTATTGATAAGAACCGTGAACTTATGTATTGATTTTGTACTTCTTTTTTCATTTATATTGTTATGATTAAAGTCTTAAAAAGGATGTGTATGTTGTAGTTTTTCTTCTCTTTTTTCGTGTGCTTTCTTTCAATTAGACTTGTCAGTTTAGTTTTTTATACATTTCTGATGGTCGTTAGTTTTTTATTTGGACTCAAATTAGCCATTTGTGACTTTTTTTAGTATGTTGACATTTTTAATTTTATAGCACAAAGAAAATCCAATAATATATGTACCATTTAAAAATTTATCATATGCAATACTATATTAAAAGTGGGAAGCTCCAAAGTGCAAAGTTGGATTACCATTTTGCCCCTACACTAAATTAAAATATTATAAAAATATCTAATTAATTACACATTAATAATTTGAAAATTAACATTAGCTTGCTTTAGTGTAAGAATATAAAGAGTTGAATGTATATACTTCAAATATTGACCAAATTTATCCGATCAATTCCCTGCAAGTGAAGAGCCATCTGCATATTTATGTCATTCTCATTAAGTTTTTAATATTTAATAATTAATATTAATTTGCTCTAATGTAAGAATTTAAAGAGTTGAATGTATACACTTCAAATACAGACCAAATTTATTTAATCAATTCACTGTAAAGTCAAGAGTCATCTACATATTTGTCATTCTCATTAACTTTTCTTTAATAATGAAATCAATCCCAACTAAATGATTTTCCAAGAATGTAAACGTTAGGAATTATATACCTTAAGTTATTATGATTTAAAATTTTAAAAAAGAAACACTACTTCAACAACATTTATCTACTAAAAAACAAATATACTAAATGAAAATAACAAACAATTAAATTAGAAAAATTCAAATTATGGAACCCATAACTTGAGCATTCATTTCTTTTACATTAACTTCAAATTATAATAAATATAGCAATTACAATTGAAATACCTTTACTTATCTTAGTGAATTTTTTCATCTGCCATAGAAAATCAAGAGATGCACAATTAAGTAAAGATTGCAATTAAGTAACTAACATTGCAACAATTAAACTATTAAAATGGCGGGATGGTTACACCAATTGAATTGACAACTAAAAGGGTCATTAAAGTTGCAATAATTGAATCACAATTATGGATCATTAAGTTTCATATGTGTCTTTTGGGTGGTAGAGGCTTTACACAATCCAAGCTTATATTTTAACTTTTATGTTATTTATATCTGATAATAACCAAAGATTATAATAATAGTTGATATATTTTTTTGTTATTTTCAGTGCCCGGTATAATAGTCATGGTATACATATTAAAATGGATATTAAGATATTATAATATTATGGTATGTAATCTGCACTATAATGGAGTTATCTTTTAATTATTTTTACTCTGCCCGTGGATTTTGGTTTATTCTCTTCCACTTTTTCTAATTTCATTTATCTTTTGTTAACAGATTATTAAATTTGCTTTATGAATTTGTAAAGTGATTTTCAGTAAAATAACTTGCTTTTCAGTGTTTTAGAATAGTTATGAAGAACAACAAGATTTAAGAAACTAATTTCGATGTCAATATTGATAAAGTAATCTTTTTATAATTATATTATTTTATTTTTATACTTTAGTTCTTTGATACATTTGGAAAGTCTGAAGTCAAGTTTTACATATGACTACTGTGTTATATTTCGTTAACCACAATTACATTGTACAATACTAATATTCTTTTTTCAGATTTACAAATGAAAGGAGTCGTAAGTTTGAAGCAAACAAAGGGTCCATATATTGTAACAATGATAGAATCTTTTTTGATGTGCCTATAACTTTTAAGTATCTCTATCACAAATAACTGTTACTTTTTTTTGTAGTTTTAGACCATGAAATTGATAATGATATATCAGGCATTCTAAAAAAGATATATGTTGATTAAATTCATGAATAGTTTCTACAAAATATTACTTTCATTTGATAATTTTCTTGATATGCATGCGCCTGTAAAAAGAAGCTAACTAACTACAATTTCTAAAAGCAAGGCAAAATCTTCTACACGTGAGATATTTGCAATTTTAGCTGGCGTTGCTCATACTCACATGTAAACTATATGTTGTTGAAACATAAAAAGAAAATAAGTAAATTGTCAAGTTAAATGCTTGGTATGACAATCGAATAACTAAATTTAGGTGTTCAAAATATATATGATCATCTTACATTCAACTATTAAGTCGGTAGAATCGGCCCACCATTCATCAATTTGAGCTTGTATTTTATCATTTCAAATTTAGTGCAACTTATCATCACAAACATATTATAGCATTAGTTATATCATTTTAAAATATTTGTACTGATTAGATGGGATACACGACGTGCCCAGAAACTAGTAATATAATACATACAAGGACCTGCATTTTTTTCTTGTTATGGAACTAAAAAGAACAAATTAAAACCTACACACTAATAACAACTGGCTAGTCAGCACCTCTTCGGGCCTTGTTTTTCCTTTGATGAACATCAACAATAATTGGTCTCCCAAATGCTGCAGATGAATTTGTTGTCATTCAGTTTAATTAGATGTCTTGAAAGGCTTGTAAACTTGTAAATCAGAAACAACTCCAGCAAAAGAACCAACAGCTGCAGCAATTGAGATAACAAGGCAAACACCACTAAGTAGTTGAAGGCCAATCCACCTTCCACTCCATTTGGGAATATTCTTCTGCACAATGTACATTTTTACTGGGAAGTAGACTGTAAGTGGCCAAAATCCAAAGGCTCCAAGAATGCCAACGACGTCATTAAAGAATGGCATCAGCATAGAAATGACAGTGGTGATGATCACGAAAATCGTCCTCCAAACTAGACGGAAAAGGTTGAGCTTGAAGGGCTTACAGCCGGGGAGTGGGACATCGATATCTTTCGTGATGATTTTGTTGTCAGGGTACCATTCAGCTGCTGTTTTTTCAACAAAGGCGAAAAGGGGTTGGCAGAAAACTTGGTATGCACCCACTAGGTGTACAACGATGGCCACGTTCGCGATGTCCAGAAGCCAATAGGGGTTGTAGAATCCAAATCCAGTTAGTAGGTTTCCAGGAGATTGGTCTCCAAATGCTGCATAGCCAAAGCAGCCACATAGCATGTAGAAAACAGTTGTTACTGCCACACTTATTAGTGTTGCCTTCTTCATTGTCTTTGCCTCTGTTGGTGGTGATTTGAGAGTATCCTGAATCTCAATAAGGATAAGCGAGTAAGAATAAGCAAAAGCTATAGCTCCAAGAGCTTGAAAACTTTTCCAAATCTTCTGCATTACAGTTACTTCACTTCCAATGCTAATCCCAGTTAGACTTCCTTGTATTTTTCCTGTTTCTGCAACTTGGGCAACTCCTAAACCAAGACCAATGGTAGAGTAAGTGAAGGACATAACAGCAGCCACGATCGAAAGCCACGAGATCTGATCAAAATCTGGGATTTGTGACAAGATAATTTCCATCACTCCAAACATGATCATGTATGGAATGCTTGAAACATTGCAAGCAGCATGGTGACCATGTTGATAGAAACAATTAGACCTTTTCACAGCCACCATGCTAATAGAAGATGCTATGGTGTATCCAATTGCAACTCCAACAAGATTTACATATTGAATTACCCCACAAATCTTAACCTGAACCCCACCAAGATTGGCTTGGACAGCATCCATATAAGTATAGTTTCTCTTGCCGGTAACTTGGTCGCCGTTACGGTAACAGTCAGAGAGCAAAGCAGAGGTGTAGTAAGTAACAAAGGAGAAGAGAAGCAACACAGTTGGGCCAGCAACCCATCCAAACTGAGCAGTAGCCCAAGCCAATGATAGAACACCAGAACCAATCACAGCAGTAATTATGTGAGCACTTGCTGTCCAAACAGACCCTCTTCTTTTCAGACGACCATCGTCATCAAAACAATTGGATTCATCATACACATTGATGGAAACATGGTGTGCTTTGTCTTCTGCCATCTTTTTCAACAAACAGAAATTTATTTAGCCGTCGAGAGAGTTTTCCAATATCGAAGAGAACGATTTTGAATCTCTAACTACAACTCTTATATATAGAATTCCAAGTAATCCCAAACCTATAAGAGAAAGGAGAAAGGTTTTCCTTGGATTTCCTAAACTAATAGGGATTCGGAAAAGGACCACAACTTATTGTATTCTAAACTCTTAACTGATTTCAACATTGACTTTAAACTACAACAAACAAAAACTTTTAATTAGTCGTCGAGAGAGTTTTCCAATATGGAAGAGAATGGTTTTGAATCTCTAACTACAACTCTTATATATAGATCCTAAGTAGTCTCAAACCTATAAGAGAACGGACAAAGTTTTTCCTATTCCAACAAGGACAATATGTTTTTATTTCCCAAATCTTTTAGGACAATATGGATATCCTAAACTAATAGGGATTAGGTTTCCTAAACTAATTGGAATAGGGTTTCCTATTCCAACAAGGACGACAATATGTTTTTATTTCCCAAATCTTTTAGGACAATATGAATTTCCTAAACCAATAGGGATTAGGGTTTCCTAAATATAGAAGGAAAAAATTTAAAACATAATTAACAACTTATACTTCTCATTGAAATGGTGAAGATATAATGATTTTTGTTTGTATTAAGAACAGAGAAATTTTTCATTCACTGAATTTGAATCCATTCTTTTTTATTAAGAGCAGAGAAATTATGTGTGATTTTCTTTTATACTTTTCATTGAAATGGTGAAGATATAATGAATTTTGTTTGTATTAATAAATGAGAATGTCATGAATTTGAATTAGTCGGATCAATAAATACCTAATAACAGAAGATATTATATATATGAAAAAACCAAGTGGTGGTTCAAGTCCTATTTGAAAGCAAAATTCAAGTGTCTAAACTAAGGTAATTTTATTTCAAATAAAATAACAAAAATCCCATGATTTAAATGACTTCACTAGAACATATATATTATTTCTTAGAGAGGCGTAAAGATCAATCAAATTTTCTCTACCCTACAAAGGTAGGATAAGGTCTGTGTACATTCGATTTTTTCAGACTTCACTTGTGAAATTACACTAGGTGTATTTTTATTATTTATCAATAGTATAAAATGAAATTCTCATACCTAATCAATAAAATGAAAATTTCAAATTAATCCCATTTATAAAATAAAAAATATTGTGACATACATAAAATCTTCATGGCACATGCCAAGCTTCACAAAATTATATGATTTGGAGTGTAATAAGGATAGCAATCCGTTGTAGTCTAGTTGGTCAGGACACTCGGCTCTCACTTGAGAGATTTGGGTTCAAGTCTCGGCAATTTTGTTACCAATCTCGATATAAAATTTGAGATTACATTTTAAAACTTATACATATTTTTGATCAAACTAAAAGAAAAATAAGACGTTTAACTGAAATTGTGGGACCATAATTTTATCACAAAATCTTGGTGTCAATTTCATATAGGATTTGGGATTATAACGCATGTTCCGAACCAAACAACCCCTAACACTACTAGAAAAACAGGGAAAATCGACCTCAAAAAACCGACATTCGAATGTCGGTTTTCCCTGAAATACCGACTCAAAACCGACTCACAAGACCTAGTCGGAAAAGGCTTGGTTGGTTTTGTATACCGACATCGTGAGGTTGGTAAATACCGACCTCCGGATGTCGGTTTTAATTTTAAATCCAAAAGTTAAGAATTTAATATATATTTTATTTTCTTTTATTTCCGACTTCCTGAAGTCGGTTTCTTTTTTAAAAAATATTATTAAAAATATAATATACTGACCTCCGGAGGTCGGTATTGTTTAATTTCTAATTTATTATCTTTTTGGTGTTCTGACCTCCGGAAGTCGGTATTACTGAATTTTTAATTTATTATTTTTTTGGTTTTCCGACCTCCGGAAGTCGGTATTACTGAATTTTTAATTTATTTTTTTTTGGTTTTCCGACCTCCGGAAGTCGGTATTACTGAATTTTTAATTTATTATTTTTTTGATTTTCCGACCTCCGGAAGTCGGTATTAATGAAATTTTAATTTATTATTTTTCTGATATTCCGACCTCTTGAGGTCGGTATTATTTAAATTTCATTTTCCTATTTCACTTGATTCCGACTAGTTGAGGTCGGTTTTTTGGAAAATTTTATTCAAAAAACCGACTTCCTGATGTCGGTTTTCTGGAAAATTTACCAAAAATACCGACATCAGGAAGTCGGTTTTCTGGAAAATTTACCAAAAATACCGACCTCAGGAGGTCGGTTTGTTGTCGATATTTTGCCATAAAATTGGCAGTAAATTGCTGCAATTTGAATTGCCCACCTGCATATTTGATAATGCATATATTCAACCAAAACCAGCTCAAATAGCTGTCAAGACGATATTTTTCTATATTTACGTTTCACTACTTCAAATTAAACTTAAAATACGATCAAACAATCTAAAAAGTGTACAAACTATATATACTAAGTTCAAAATGTCTAGTAGTTAGGTACAACACAACTACTCATCATTAGCATCATCATCCTCATCCTCATCCTCTTCACCCTCCTCACCCTCCTCGCCTTCGATATCAGACTCATCCACTAGGCATCGATGTTTATCACTAGCACAATGAGGAATAATCTTTCCCGACTCAAAAAGAGATTTTAACTGGGACTGAAGCTCCGCATACCTCTTGTTCTCTATCTCCTTTGATGCTGCAATCTGTGCAATCTGCTCGTCTCTTTTCTTCTCCCTTTCGGTTGATGCAGCAAGCTCGGCAGTGAGCATAGATATCTTCTCCTTCATTACAAACACGACCGCTTTATCCACATTATCGAAGCGTGAAGATGATGGACAATAAAACCAGGGTTTCTTCTCCGCAAAAGCCTTTTGTGTGTAACCATAGACTGAACCTCTTACTGGTTCACCCGCACTCTCTCGCCAAAATTGTTCTACTTGTTCATCTGTAAGCGGTGTGTCCTGACTTTCAGGAGGTTGAGTACTACGGTACTCCTGAATTCTTTGCACAAACTACTCCTATATTTAAATGAATAACTCTTAGCATATGAATATAATAGATAAAAGAAAAAAAAAGAATTAAAAAAATAGTTTGAATGCAGTTCTTACATGTGTCTGTTGAGCACGTGTCTCACACCAACTTTCATCTGTGAAATTTTTTGGCGTCTTTGTATGACAAACTTTGAATAACTCTTCCTGTGTTACAGGCCTACCCAAGTCTTTTTCCTGCAAACAACATGCATATAATGTGATTATTAATCTCCAAAAACTACTTATCAAAAAGGATAATTTTATTTAACTAAATTAAGAAAATATACCATTCTCTTCTTTCTAGTAAGCTGGCTAATGGCCCCACCAGTGTGCAAAGAGCCGCCCTTATCCGATGCTCGAGCCTTCTTCCCGATCTCCCTTCTCTTAAGAAAGTTTTCATCACTTTTCCAGAAATTCAATAACTTGGCCCACATATCTGGCACCACAAAAGATGGAACTCTATTTTCTGCCCGACAATCAGAAAATAGGCCACTAAGCGCCTTCCCAGCTCTATATTTGAAGTTACTTTGAACTTTATTCTCATGCTCGGGAGCCCATACGTAATATTTCTGCAATAAAAAATAGTTAAATATTTATTCTAGAAATGTGTAGCGAATTTAAATGTATATAATGTGAATTTAATTGAAAAATATTTTTACCCTAAATTCTATGAAGATCTGTCCTTGGATATTAAGTGGTATCGAACCCCAAGTCGGGTACATATCATTATAAAATGATCCGATGCAATTAAGGATTATTTTTGTCATTCCTTCATCCGGAAATAACCTGCAATACAAGATTAAACACTTGGAATATAAATTTGCAAATTAAAAAATTAAAAAATAAACATATAAAAAAAAAGATGTAATATAGTTGAATAATACCTATATCCTATAGGCTCGATGATGAGTCTCTGGGTATGGTCTCTATCGCCTGACTGTAAACCACCTAGCCGTGGACCATGTGCATCTGAGTGTTGGGTCATGGTAGTATTAGAACTCGATCCACCGGAACCAAGACGAAGACCTGAAAGTCCAACTGATCCACTAGCAGCACTGGACTGACTAGTGCTGGCTGATGGCAAGGTAGACTAATGACCAAGATGGGAATAACCCTGTAGTGTTTGGTAACCCGAAGTGGGTACCATGACGGGCAAAGATATAGAATGACCAGAAAGTGGAGTCACGCGAGTAGAGGCATTATGTGACTGATGTACCGAGTGAGAAGCTGAGAGTGAGGCTCGTGGTGAGATATAAGCTCGCGGGGGCTCATCAGCTATCACGACCTCAATGGGTCTTTCAGAAGTATAGAGCTTTTTTTTCTTTTTTGAATTGACGGGTTTCTTTTGGTTAGCCTTGTTCTTATCTACCATCTATTAAAATGAAGGTGAAGTTAAAAGAAAAAACAGAGAAATGCTCAGGTTACTAATATTTTGAACAATAAACTTAACAACAAACACAATGACCAAAATTGAAAAAATTATTAGTATTCATTTATTCCTCATATATATATGACAGATTGACAGTACCAACCTATTGTTATAGCAGTTCCTTAAGTTGTTTTACCTTTTGAGTAGAGCTCATGTATCACATTAGAACAATATTCTTCTCTTTTTTTGTCTTCTTTTTTTGTTTCTCTTTAATGTTGATGGATTATGAAGTCTTTTAATTGACAATGTATTTTATTTTAGATACATATAACACATGAATAATTACACATGCTATCATATTATATAATTATAGTACCAAAACATATTTGGTCACTAATAAGGGCTGAGATATATAACTCAGAACTTCAGACATGACTCTTGATTAAAGAACTATAATTGAAGATTACATTTTACAAATCTAAGAAGACTGTAAATATTAAAAGAAATATCCTCTTCGGATTCAATAATTAAAAATAATGAATACAACATGCTAATTGCTATTCATCCTCTTCGGAAGTTTCGTCCCCATCTATCCATTCATTCTCTTCGGAAGTCTCCTCCTCAGTTGCCCATTCAACTTCTTCATCTGTTGATTCATCCTCCTCGACATTTGGTAATGTTTCTAACTCTTCTCTACTAACTTCTTCTAAAATGTGATCAGGATGCTCCAAGTTGGTTTCTAACTCAACGTCCACTTCTTGGTGAACAATTGCTATTTCGTTTTGATAAGCAACATCCAACACATTCTCAACTTCCACCCTCCCCATAGGCTTAGTTTTGATTACAACCCACCAATCAGACTTGTCCCTACGCAACGGATAAGGAGCATAGTACACTTGCTTAGCATTCTGTGCAATAATAAAAGGATCATAAGCATGATAAGTCCTGGTGTGTTTGACTTCAATGATGTTATGTTGCTTAAGTTCTCTTGTACCTCTGTTTGGTTTTGGATCAAACCACTTGCATTGAAAAAGTACAATTCTTTTGATTGGCCAACCAGAATACTCCACCTCTAGAATCTCCTGTAGCACGCCAAAATAATCAACGTTCTCATTTTGGTTTCCATCGCCACCTTTAACCCAAACCCCACTATTGTTAGTTTTTCTATTCTTTGAGTATTCCTCCGTGGCAAATTTAAAACCATTTACATTATATTGGGACATTGTATGAACTTTAATCGGTCCCCAAGAAATATCCTTGAAAAATTGATCAAATGTGGCGGCATTTTCTGAATTGTAGACCTATATATGGTTAGTAAATTAAAAATAGTGTTAGTAGAAGGAAGAGAACTATACGTTGTTGTTATTATGTATATATTATAACACTTACCCAATCAGTATACCATGTTGTAAATGACAAACACACTTGATCATGGCCATATAGCTCCACAAAATAACTGTAGTATCACATTAAAAATATAATTAATTTTCTTAATGAAATTGTAGTTGAATATGTTGTGTAAGTATTTAATTTCCTTACTCTAAAAAGGGCTGGACTTCTGGGCAATTCAGCAAGACATGTAGCGCTGCAGATTTTTTCTCCTTTTCGGTAAGTATGCGCAATCTACGCCTTTTTGAACCCTTACCCGGCTGATTGAAGATTGATAATGGTTGTACTGCGGCATCAGTCACGGCATCAGCGTGTCGATTAGGTCTGTTTCTCAAGCACGACACTTGATCATCAAAGTAGTAAGAACAAAAGTGGGTTGTTATAGAGCCTTCCACCCTATTTTTGTTTTTGACACTCCTTTTAGACTTGCCAATGGTGCTGTAAAATTTTACGTTAGATATGTATATAATTGAAGAAATAAGAATAAATGTGTTGTAGTTACTTACTGCTCATAAGGATACATCCACCTATTTTGAACTGGACCTCCCATTAGGGCTTCGTGGACAAGGTGAATGGGAAGATGTTCCATCACATCGAAGAACCCAGGTGGAAGAATCTTCTCCAACTTATTACTGATAACAACAATATTTTCAGCCATCTTAATCAGATTTTCTACTCTCAATGTGCTGGAACACAAATCTTTGAAAAATAAACTGATCTCTGCCATCGGTTTCCATATATTTTCAGGCAATCCATTAAAAGCAATCGGAAGTAATTGTTCCATGAAAACGTGGCAGTCATGACTTTTCATCCCATGTAAGATTCCATGGTCCATGTCAACCCTCTTCCCCAAATTGGAGGCATATCCATCTGGCATCTTCAAACTCTGCACCCACTCACAAATTTTTTGCTTTTGTTCCATTGTGAATGAATAACTGGCCTTGGGCTTAAGCAACTTCTCATTGGCAGACTCTTGTAAATGTAACTCTGGTCGTCTACAGTGTTCCGGTAAGTCAAGTCTAGCCTTAATATTATCCTTTGTCTTGCCAGTTACATCCATTACAGTGTTGAACAAATTATCAAAATAATTTTTTTCAATATGCATAACATCAAGATTATGTCTGAGTAGATTATCCTTCCAATAAGGTAATTCCCAGAATATGCTCTGTTTAGTCCAATTATGCGCAACACCGTACCCATGGAATTTATACGGTGGTTCCTCGGTAATCTTTGGCAAATTTTGAACCCTCTCCCAAATATCATGACCCGTTAATATTGGCGGTGGACCATTGTGTTCAGTTTTATTCTTTCTAAATGCATATTTCATTCTCCTGAACTCATGATTAGGTGGCAAGAACCGACGGTGACAATCAAACCATGAAGTTTTCCGACCATGTTTTAATGTGAATGATTTAGTATCTTCCATGCAGTAGGGACAAGCTAACTTTCCAGCAGTCATCCACCCAGACAACATTCCATAGGCAGGAAAATCATTAATAGTCCACATTAAGGTAGCACGCAAGTTGAAATTTTGTTTACGAGAAATGTCCCATGTTTCAACCCCCACAGACCACAACAGTTTCAACTCATCAATCAAAGGTTGTAAGTACACATCGATCAGACCTTTTGGATTACGCGGGCCAGGAATAACACAATTCAGAAATATATATGGACTTGTCATACACATCTCAGGTGGAAGATTATACGGTGTAATAAACACAGGCCAACATGAATATGGTGCAGCCCCAACTGAAAAAGGGGTGAAACCATCAGCACACAAACCCAACCTAACATTCCTTGGTTCAGCTGCAAAATCTGGATAAGTTCTATCAAAATGCTTCCAGGCCTCTCCGTCTGATGGATGACACATGACACCAGGTGGTCTTCTATTTTCACGGTGCCATCTCATATGAGGAGCGGAGCTATTTGATGCATACAACCTCTTCAACCTTGGTATAAGAGGTAAATAATGCATCGTCTTAAAAGCAATTTTCTTTGAAATAGAACCACGCTTATAGCGAGGGTGTCCACAGAACTTACATGACTCTATATTGACATCCTCCTTAAAGTATAACATGCAACCATTTTCACAACAATCAATTCTGATCGAGGAGAGCCCTAACTTTGAAACCAATCTCTTTGCCTTATAGTAAGAATCAGGAACCTTTATATTGGAGTCAACTAATTCATTCATAAGGTCTATCATAGAGTCCATTGCTCCTTGAGCAACATTCCAATCAGATTTGATACTTAACAATCTAACTGCAACAGACAATTGAGAGTGCGGACTCCCCTCAAAGAAAGAACGACTAGCATCACGCAATTGTTCATAAAAATTGTGTGCTTCTTCATTGGGAGGTTCTTCTACATTTTCCCTAAATTCAAAATCAGAATGCATCCCAAAAGCATCATGAATCATATCCGGCATTCTAGAATCTTGGACATAATTATGTTCCTCAGATCTACTACTTTCACCAACAACAAAGTTACTAAACCTATTAATGTTACTATCAACTTCACCATGACTAGTCCAAACTGTATATCCTGGTTTAAAACCCTTGAACATAAGATGCATAGAAACATTCTCTATTGTTTGATATCTCAAGTTGCTACAGTTAATACAAGGACACCTAATCAACTTTGAAGTTACAAAAGGCTCAAGTGTCTTTGCATGATTTATAAAACGAGTGACACCTTCTGCAAATTCCGGAATCATACCCGCTCGACCAGGATTGTTTCTATTATACATCCAACTACGATCAGGTTCCATCTACACAAAGAATAAATCAAACTAGAGCTTAATTAAATCACATTTGAACTAATTCCAATAACTAAATCACACTTCACTATTTTAAGTCACTAGTTCAAAATTCCAACTAACAACTAACTACACTTTACTTATTTTAAGTCACTAGTTGAAAATTTTAACTTACTACACTTCACTATTTTAAGTCACTAGTTCAAAATTCCAACTAACAACTAACTACACTTTACTTATTTTAAGTCACTAGTTCAAAATTTTAACTTACTACACTTCACTATTTTAAGTCACTAGTTCAAAATTCCAACTAACAACTAACTACACTTTCCTTATTTTAAGTCACTAGTTCAAAAATTTAACTTACTACACTTCACTATTTTAAGTCACTAGTTCAAAATTCCAACTAACAACTAACTACACTTTACTTATTTTAAGTCACTAGTTCAAAATTTTAACTTACTACACTTCACTATTTTAAGTCACTAGTTCAAAATTTCAACTAACAACTAACTACACTTTACTTATTTTAAGTCACTAATTCAAATTATAACTTACTACACTTCACTATTTTAAGTCACTAGTTCAAAATTTCAACTAACAACTAACTACACTTTACTTATTTTAAGTCACTAGTTCATAATTTTAACTTACTACACTTCACTATTTTAAGTCACTAGTTCAAAATTCCAACTAACAACTAACTACACTTTACTTATTTTAAGTCACTAGTTCAAAATTCCAACTAACAACTAACTACACTTTACTTATTTTAAGTCACTAGTTCAAAATTTTAACTTACTACACTTTGCTATTTTAAGTCACTAGTTCAAAAATCCAACTAACAACTAACTACACTTTACTTATTTTAAGTCACTAATTCAAATTATAACTTACTACACTTCACTATTTTAAGTCACTAGTTCAAAATTTCAACTAACAACTAACTACACTTTACTTATTTTAAGTCACTAGTTCAAAATTTTAACTTACTAAACTTCACAATTTTAAGTCACTAGTTCACAATTCCAACTTAAACTAACTACACTTTACTTATTTTAAGTCACTAGTTCACAATTTTAACTTACTAAACTTCACAATTTTAAGTCACTAGTTCACAATTTCAACTAACAACGAACTACACGTTACTTATTTTAAGTCACTAGTTTAACATCTTAACTTAATACAACTACATTTTACTTATTTTAGGTCACTAGTTCAAAATTTCAACTTACTACACTTCACAATCTTAACTCATTAGTTCAAAATTTCAACTAACAACTAACTTTTACTTATTTTAAGTCACTAGTTCAATTAACAACTAACTACACTTTACTTATTTTAAATCACTAGTTCACAATTTCGACTTACTAAATTTCACAATTTTAAGTCACTAGTTCATATTTTCAGTTTATATGCATGATAATGATGTGCCAAACACAATCAGTAGCCCAATGGCTCACAAATAAACCTATTGGCCCTTCACAGGCTCCAATCGCTCTACAACATACATAACTAGCTCTATAATTGAGATATCGATGTCCGAGACTCACGGACATTCCCAAATAACCCACCATTTATGGTCTAGAGGCATAATCAAGGCCACGCAGGGCCACAAGGGTAATACTTAATGCTAATTAGTATTAAGTGTCAACACTAGATGGACACAAATTGATCTTGCAAGAAAATCAATTTTGTCATCAATAGGATCAACTAGTCTTGACACTTACTAATCAACCACATTATAATCAAATTAAAGACTAAGTGTCAACACTAGATGGACACAAATTGATCTTGCAAGAAAATCAATTTTGTCATCAATAGGATCAACTAGTGTTGACACTTATGCTAAACAAATACATTATAACTAATTTAAAGACTAAGTGTCAACACTAGGTGGACATAAATTGATCTTCCAAGAAAATCAATTTTGTCATCAATAGGATCAACTAGTGTTGACACTTATGCTAAACAAATACATTATAACTAAATTAAAGACTAAGTGTCAACACTAGGTGGACATAAATTGATCTTCCAAGAAACTCAATTTTGTCATCAATAGGATCAACTAGTGTTGACACTTATGCTAAACAAATACATTAACAATGACATGCCCTAGTTAAATGATAAATCCTAATTTAGTAACTAAAATTAACAAAGATAAACCCTAATTTAATAACTATAATTAATTAACAAGAAAAATAAAATTACTTACCTTGATGGACCCCCACCGGAGCAGCAACAGAGACGGCGATAGGCGGCAGCGGCATGCGATAACAAACTTCAGCAGCAGCAGCGGCAGCAGCAGCAGCAGGAGAAGCGGCAGCAACCTTCAGCAGCAGCAGCGGCAGCAATGTGCAGCAGCAGCGGCAGCGGCAGCAATGTGCAGCAGCAGCGGCAGCGGTGGAAGGCACCAACAGCGTCAGCAGCAGCAGCGGCAGCGGCAGCGGTGGAAGGCACCAACAACGTCAGCAGCAGCAGCGGCAGCGGTGGAAGGCACCAACAGCGGCAGCAGCAGCGGTGGAAGGCACAACAGCGGCAGCAGCGGTGGAATGTTTTCGGAGGGAGGGGCGCCGGAGGTGAGGGTGGTGTGAGTGTTTAGTGTTAGGGTGTTAGGGTTTTTAGGTAATAAAATTAAAAAAAAAAACCGACCACTTGAGGTCGGTATTTTTAAAAAATAAAGTATTTTTTGATAAAACCGACCACTTGAGGTCGGTTTTTTAAAAAATAAAGTATTTTTTGATAAAACCGACCACTTGAGGTCGGTTTTTTTTAAAAAACTAAAAGTAATTAATAAAAATTATTTAATCATCAACATATTTCATAAACTCGGATACATTATTGATTCGTTACATTACTCAATGATTATGCTACTATACAATGTATTTCATACTACTTGAATGGATTATCAATCGATTAATTAATTAGCTTTTGAATACGTACTATATATGTACATCATGACTAGACGAGACATATATTTAAGACGACAGACCAGTAATATATAGGACTTGGTTAATTATATTACTCAACGATCGTCATCGTATAGTACCTCATATGTACGTAATACAATGTATTCCACTAGCTACTTGGATGAATTGTCGATTAGTTAATTAGCTTTTGAATATGTACTATATATATAAACATACATCACTAAAGACGAGACATATATATTCAAGATGATGGACCATTTAATATACATGACTTGATTAATTATATTACTCTATGATCGTATATTACCTCATATATGTACGTAATACAATGTATTCCATACTACTTGGATGGATTATCGATTGGTCAATTAGCTTTTGAATACGTATTATATATATACGTACAATATCGCCACAAAAAAATATATATTCAAGACGACAGATCATTACTATATATATAGGACTTGCTTCTTTACATTACTCAACAATCATATATTACCTCGTGTGTACGTAATACAATGGTATTCCATTGCTTGGATGGATTATCGATTAGTTAATTAGCTTTTGAATACGTACTATATATATACGTACAATATCGCAACAAAAAAACATATATTCAAGACGACGGATCATTATAGTACATAGAATAACTTGGTTAATTATATTCAATGATCGTATATTAACTCATATGTATGTAATATACAACATATTCCATACTACTTGGTTATGGATTATATATCGATTGGTTAATTAGCTTTTGAATACGTACTATGTAGATACGTACATCACTAGACGAGACATATATTCAAGACGATGGATCATTATTATATATAATATATAGGACTTGGTTAATTACATTTCTCAATGATCGTATATTAACTCATATGTACGTAATATATGACGTATCCATACTACGTATTTGGATATGTATTATCGATCGGTTAATTAGCTTTTGAATACGTACTATATATATATATATATACGTATATACATCACTAGACGAGACATATGTATATTCAAGACGATGTATAAGTTATGAGGGAATCTATGTATTATCTTATACAGGATATAGAAGGTGGAATAAGTAATACTTGTATAATTAATACATGAATAACTAATCTCTACATAACTAATACATGTATAAATAATATATAGATTACCTCATAACTAATATCTACATTACTAATACCTATATAACTTTAACTAGCTACCAAACGACCCCTTAGTGTTATACACAATAGAAAAATAGTGATTATTACAAATATTTTAAAGGTAATACCGACATCCGAAGGTCGATTTTATTCAAAATAATTAAATAAAAGTAAAATACCGACCTCCGGAGGTCGGTATTACCTTTAATTTTAATGAAAATAAAAGTAAAATACCGACCTCCGGAGGTCGGTATTACCTTTAATTTTAATGAAAATAAAATTAATTATGTTAAATAAACAATACCGACCTCTGAATGTCGGTATTAATATTATTTTTATTTTATAATATAAATAAAATAATTAAATAAAAAATAAAAAATAAATACCGACTTCGGGAAGTCACTATGAGAATAATTTAAGGTAAATAAAATCAATTATGTAAATTTAATATTACCGACATCAGGAAGTCGGTATTAATTTGTTTTTTTGTTTTTTATCTTTCAAAAAACCGACATCCGGAGGTCGGTTTATTTAAAAGTTATTAAAAATATTTCTTTTTTTTATTTTTTTATATTTAATTGAGATAAATTTAAATTTTATTTTTTATTTACTAATTCGATACCGACTACAAGAGGTCGGTTTTTCTTTATTTTTTTTTTCTGGGAAAGTTTCCGACCATCGGAGGTCGGTATTTGGTTTTCCCGCATTTTTTTTCCAAATAAACCGACATCTTGAAGTCGGTTTTCTTAAGAAAATAAAATAATTTTTTGTTTTTAACAATACCGACTTCCGGAGGTCGGAAATTACCGACTTCCATAGGAGGTCGGTAATTTTGAGGTCGGTATTCGCAGTTTTTTTAGTAGTGTACATTGATGTCCTGTGTGGTGTAAAAGACTTTGGGTATTGCCCAATTACACGTAATTTATAATCTTCCTTACGAACATTCATCTTCTTATATAGTCTAGAAATAAAATTTTTGTAACCAAGATCATAAGGTAACTTAACATTTTCCTGGGACGGGCAACTATAATATATAGTATAACCCTCATGGATAATTTCGCCGTTCCAATAT
This sequence comes from Jaltomata sinuosa, assembly GCA_003996215.1. Lineage (NCBI taxonomy): Eukaryota > Viridiplantae > Streptophyta > Magnoliopsida > Solanales > Solanaceae > Jaltomata > Jaltomata sinuosa. The sequence continues at coordinate 258,889 of QJPP01007186.1, read as the reverse complement.
AAAGAAACTCTAATATTACCTTCGATGGACATTTTTATGACAAGAATTTGAAGAAAACTATAAGAGGGAATTATTTAGAGATGAAGGAAAATGGTGAAGTTTAGTGTGGTTGTTCACTACTTTAGGGCCTCTTTATATAGAATTTTGAACACTTTTGGAGTAGAAAAAATGGGTGAATATAAATATATAGCGCACTAATTTATAGCGCTATAATGATATGTCAAATCAAGTTCAAAAGTGTAAGGAAAACATGTGATAAAAGCCTGCAAAAAGACACAAAAAATCAGCATTATTTAGTGCGCTATACATAGCGCACTAATTTAGTGTGCTATACATAGCGCACTAATTTAGTGTGTTATATATAGTGCACTAAATTAGTGCGCGATACCCCCAATAACAGTTAACGTCGGTTACTTTTTCTCCGTCTGTGTTTTGGGGTATAGCGCACTAAATTAGTGCGCTATAATTATTTTGATCACTATTTCAAAGCATCACATAGATCGGTCACTTGTGAGATTTTTATCCCTACTTTGGTTCCGAACTCTCCAGATGAAAATAATTACCTATATTACCAAATACCGTAACAAAAAGAATCAGGGCACGTGATCCAGATGAAAATACTATAGATAGGCTGAATAAAAAATTCGCTATAAAATTAGAGTATTGATTAGATATTGAAAAAGAAGAAATACAATCTATATCAGGAGGTTACATCAGTGTCAATTTTCAAGGGGACTTAAGTTAAGCTTTCCCCTAGTAACAATTAGTTGTGGTTAGCATTACACAAATTAATCTATAGCAAACAAAAGAAGAAGAAGAAGAAGAAAAAAAGCACTAAGAAAAAAAGGGACAAGTAATGTGGTGCAGCCAAATGGTCGAAAGAACTAATACAAGTGTGACTAATAAAGCCATTTCTTTTCCACAAACCATATGCACTGTGGAAAGTTTCCCTTTTCCTGTATTAGCAAATGGGATTTATAACCTTGATTTCTTCTCCTAATTGGAGCCCATATTGTCTAAGCATTTCCCAAAATACTCCAAAATGTATGTAAAGGTGCAATCAATTCCACCAAAGTGCTCACTGTTCCCCTCCAATTAGGCCTAATGACTCTCATAACTACTACTGATAGAGTTTTCCTTGAAAATGCCATAAATATGTCAAGAAATGTTGCACTTTTTGTTATTTTCTTTATGGGAAAATCATGCACTGTGACTAGGTCTCTGTGAACTGTGACTGTTTTTGAAGGTGCCACTTGATGATAGAATGTATTGGCTGCTTGCCTTGTGGCAATAAACATCCCTTGGTTCACTTCAATTTTCTCATAAACTTCAAAGCTCGGGGAACTTGAAAAACCATCAGTGTCTTCATCATCCAAGAAGTTGTTATCATTACCAAATCCTAATGAGAAATTGTTTGCTTCTGTTTCATTGAAGTTGTTATGCTGACCACTTGCTTCTCCTGTAAATATTAATTATTATTGATCAACAAAAAGAGCGAAATAATTAGCAAATAACAAGAAAAAAGTAGTACTAGTATAACTTTTGCACATTTACTATGTGAGAAATTTTTATACTATCAATACATTGTAGTAACATGTTATACTAGCAGGCAACCTTTTTCATTTTTCAGGTTATTAATCCCTCTTTTCTATTAGTGTAAAAATTATTTTAGTGATCTCAAAAATTAGACATATTATCTATTATAACAAATTAACACATATTCTTATAGTATCAAAGTTATACTAGCAGGCAACCTTTTTCATTTTTCAGGTTATTAATCCCTCTTTTCTATTAGTGTAAAAATTATTTTAGTGATCTCAAAAATTAGACATATTATCTATTATAACAAATTAACACATATTCTTATAGTATCAAAGTTCTTTACGCTATCGGTATATATAAATTAAATAAAAAAACAAAAGATCACTACTATATAAAACAAAGAATAAGAAACACTTGTGGATATAATTCTGAAATACCTTGGATCTGATGTTGTTCCTCTTTATGGGGACCTGAAATGTTTTCTATTGGAACCGTCTTGTAGTCCTCAAGAAAGTTCTGTCAAGTACAACAAAAGAAAAATTAAATATTTAAGCATATTGGATTCCAAGAAAAAATGCAAAAACAAATAAATTATTGCATAGATTAATAGCATTACCTTGTCATCCTTTTCTGACATACCTACCCATCTCAATCTTTCAACCATACTCTCAGATTTATAATCCTCATCAAAATCAGCAATTGCTATGGACCTAGCATTATTCTGATCATCTTGCTCCATGAAATTGAAGGAATTAGCCAAGTCATGATGGATTTGGTTGTTATTATGAGGAAGAAAAGAGAAGTCATCTCCATAATTAATATTATAATTTCCAGGCCATAAATCTTGATTTGTAAGGTCATGTGAAGCTTGGGCTACTGATAGGATTTCTTGTACAATGTCCGTTTCATTTGTTGTGCTCTGATGATACGTAACATCATTTGTTTGAGACATCACATACCCTACTTGGGGAAAATCTTGCACCTCGAGTGGAGGCAATGCAAATCTATGCTGCAACCTTGCACACTCTAATGCTATATCAACCTTCAAATACATCAAAAATAAAATAAAATAAAGATTAGAAATAAGAATATTAAACAAAATACCATAAAAGAAAATTCAAAAAAAAAAAAAAAAGTTTGGTACCATAGAAAATGTTTTCCACGAAAAATATTTTTTCTAAAATTGTTTTCTTGAAAAATAAAGCCGTATTCTTATTTATCTTTTAGTGTTTAGTAAGTAAGCAAAAAATACTATCCCAAAATCATTTATATATAATTTAGGCAAACACTATGAATGTGAAGGTAGAGGTGTGCGCGGGTGCTGCAGGAATGGGGCGTTGGAGGGTGAGGAAGGACAAGTTAGTGTGGAATGCTCTTATTGAACTTGTTTCCCTACTCCGAGAGGAATTTCATTTTCCTCACTTTTTTTTAAGGATAAAAACAAAACATGTTAGACCAATCAAATATGTAAAAATCCACGCGCGCGGCACGCATAGATATGTTACATATGTATATGGTATAGTTACCTTAGATGGGTGATATGGAAAAGCTGCATTAGTGGGAAATGATGGATTATTGAAAGTGAAAGCTTCATCTGACAAGTATTGCATCCATTTATCATCAGTACTGCTTGGACCAGCTGCAACATTCATTAATGGCGAACCATGGAGAAGCATGGATGATGAGGTTGTTGTTGTAGGCATTCCATAATCAGAGCTCTCATAATCATCACCTCTTCCCTCAGTATACAACTGATCATTAATGCTAGAAGCTGATCGATCACTAGCATAATGATCTCCACTTTTTGGTGCATTCAAACTCTTCTTGAATACACGACAAAGTGCATAAGCATCCTGCAAATCTCATGTAAAATTGACATCACATGCTCTAAACCAAAGATTTAATTAATAAGGAAATGTTTTGACATTACATTATAAAAAATATCTTCAAGTTGCTTGTAATCACACTTTTTATGGATGTTTATCTATATCGGATAGTGTAAAATATCTTTTATACTATTATTAATATATAGATATTAAACATCATATATATATAATATAATTTTAACTTCTATACACCGGTAGTAATAATGAAATTTTCATACTTATCAATTAATTAAGGGCGGAGCTAGCTTAAAGAAAGGGGCTTCAATTGAATCCTCTTAAGAAATTGTACATGAGTGCTAATAGGCAAAACCTTTTCTACTTATATATAATTAAGTTGTTGAATTTGCTTAACATAAAAGTATTCAAGTAAAGTAGCAAACGAAATTCAAAAATTATTTTCAAGTCAGAAAATCAAATCCTAGAGTGACATTTTAGAATTTTTCTTGTATAAGCCAAATCGAATAAAAGAAAAGTAGACATGTATAATAAGGCGGCAACATGTTATAACATGTTAAATTACATTAATTAATTGTATAAAAGTTCTTAAGCTGTAAACGCATATAAATTAAATCCTCATTATGAATTTGTATGTACCTGCAAACCATTAGCAACTTCACATTCTCTTTCTTCCAAACGATATTCATGCATAACCCAACCGGTTCGAGTTCCATGAGGTGCTCTCCCTCTGTAATAAACTAGGGTTTTCTTCATTCCAATTGGCCTCATTTGTGAATTTACTTTCCTGTCCTTACCAGTAGCCTTCCAGTACCCAGCTTTCGTTGCACGATTAGTCCTCGTTCCATTTGGGTATTTACGATCACGAGGACTGAAGAAGTACCATTCCATATCTTTACTAGGCAATAGGGACTTATCTGTAAATTTACAACAAAAAAAAAAAAGAGATCTCCATGATTATAAAGCATAAAATAAAATATATATATGAAAGTGATCCTGGAAACATAGTAATCATCAAACCCTTGTTCTGAAATAAAGAGGATTAAAATAAATTATTAAATGAGGGGTTTAAAAGGCAAAAAAGAGTAGTTCAGAGCTTGAACTCATGATTTCCCAAATGCAATGATGTTATTTCTGTTGACTATTAAGTATTTCATCTCACCCAAGTTGTAAGTACACACATCTTTAAGCTTCTATAGGAAATTAAAAGATGTAGGGACCAGCCAACTAATAACTTCCTTTAAAGCAATTGGAACATGCATGAAATGATACAATTTAAGAAATTTTATACTGTAAATTAAAGCATATGATCTTTGAATAACTAAAGTATGTCAAAGTATTCAGAAACACAACATTTTAGTTTGCACACGTTGTAACACCAAAGAAATACAATTATATTATTGACGCTTGTTTTACGAGACTTCTCATTTTTACACAAAGAGTCTCTGGATTTATGTATCATCAAGGTTAAAAAAAAAGGAGATAGTATATATAGCTTGCTGTATCATGTCGTCTTTGGTACTTATATACCTTTCTTGATAATCACTTTGGAATATATCTAGCTAGCCAGGTAATGTTTCTTTCTCTAAGCAATTATATATCCACGTTATATAATGACAATTTAGGGAAATACTTATATAGTAGTACTATCACTGTATCCTTTTTCCTTTGATACAAGGCACTTGATTTAGAGATGATGATCTGAAAAACCCCATAATTTTTAGTACTCCATTATTAACATTAATTACGTACATATATGTATTTGCTTTTAAAGAGGATACTTAATACTCTGTCTCAAAATAAATGTCACTTTAGTTTATTTCACGCTCATTAAGAAAAATAATAAATAGAAGATATAGTTTACTAAATTACTCTTATTTATTAAATGTTTTTTTAGAATTGAGCACTATTAAGAAATAATTCTTTCATACAAGGGTATAGTTGGAAAAATATATCAATTTTTTTTTTGAATTTCTAAAGTGACACTTATTTTGGAACGATGGAGGGGAGTATATCAAAAATGGAAATCATGAGTTATACATACCTGGTAAATCCCATGGCTCACATTTGTAGAGATCAACTTCAGGAATAACCTCAAGTTCAATTTTCCTACCATTGATCTTTCTTTTCAAGTAGTAAGCAACAAGTTCTTCATCTGTTGGATGAAACCTGAAACCTGGGGGCAATGAAACTGGTGCCATATATATAAATATATATATATATATATATATATATATATATATATATATATATATTATATACTTCTCCTTTGGAACTTCTCTTTATAATTTTTTTCCTTCCTTCCTGCAAGAGAGAGAGAAGTTCCAAAGAAGAGAGAAAATGATGATAAAGTTGTTGTAGATTGGGGATTTTGATAACAAGACAAAAAGAGAGGAAGCAAGGCCAAAAAGCAAATGAAAGTTGCCTGCCCCCTCTTGCCTACTTTTTTTCTTTAAAATTGTTTTTTCTCACTTTAATAAATCTTTCTTCTCAAGCTCAAAGCTCTAAAGTTCAATCTCCTCTATTTTTCCTCTCTACAGCACTTGATCTAATTTGTATACATACATACAGAAGGCAAGATATATAGAGTATTTTTCTCTAGCAAAATTCTATGCTTGGAAGTTGTCCTTTCTTGGAATCTGAGCTTCCTTGTACACGTGGTGGTATCTGATTTGTTACATTACCGACCCTAGCTAGCTAGTGGGCGATCATATATATTTATATGTAAATTGGGAAATAAAGGAAAAAAACAATTCTTTGTTTTGTTTAGAAGGAGGGGAAGAGGATCTTTATCCCTCTACAACTACGTTAACGAGAAACGGTCTGTATGGAAACGAATTGGCGGCTTTTCTTAACTGTCAATCTGCCATAAATGTTCCTTTCACATGTTCGCTAGCTCATTATTTCTATTTTCTACTTCCCCCCCCCCCCCTCCCTCCCCCCCCCCTTTTTTTTCTCTTTTAGAAATTGGGGTTTAGAAAAGGAGAAATTAGGGAGAAAATTATAAAATAGAAAATAAAAATCATCACCTTAATTGAGCTACTAAATTCCCTTTTTTCTTACTAAACATGAATCTCCGATTAAACTGATCTCACAAAATAATAATATACTCCAACTAATGAAAATTGTGGACATTTAAATTTTTATACAGTTTTTTTTAAAATTCTAACTATATTTTCAGTGAAGGCACCGCGTTTATTTAGTCTTAGTGAGATAACTAGGTAAGGTAAAACAATTCAAATTGTAATTGTGATTCATACTATTAGAGTATTTATTTATATCTGATATTCATATTTTACGATTAATGTAACATTGATATACATCACTTAGTTGTCCAAAACTGTTTATTTAAATGCATCAAAACAATTCTATTCCTAATAAAGGAAAGTAGATAGATATATAGTGTTCCTGTTACGCCCCAATGGTGGAGCTAAGTGTAGGGAATCGGGGATTAAATTCCTTTCAGTTCAAAAATTATATTGTGCAAATATAATTGATTTTTTTTTGTTATATACTAATTATCGGTCTTAATTAATGTGACATTCGTTTTTAATCAATCCAAAAAAAATATCTTTCTATAACTAATAACAATTTAATCTTAAACTTTTCATCTTACCTTTAATAAGATCATTTATAGTCCCCCTACCACCAACCCAACCCAAAACAACACACACATATGCCCAATCAAACATCTACATTATTGGGGCCTATGTTTACTTAGGAGTAATGTTCACGGTTTGATGAAAAATTGAATCAAATCGATTAAAAATGGTGAATTTGTGATTTGATTTGGTTTTGAATTTTAAAAGTCGATAATATTTTATTTGATTTTTGTTCTACTAAAAAACTCGAAAAATTAATCAAACTAAACCGATAAATTATACACACTAATTTTATATATAATTTTCATAAATAATTATAAATATTTTATACCTTTTGATTATTAATTTAAGAGTAAACTACAAAAAGGCCACTAGTATAGGAGTTAATTACTCCCTTAACCACTATTTTTCAATATTACATATTATACCACTAAAAAAAAGTCGGATACATGGTTAAGGCGTTCGGATACATGATTCAGTCGCAGTAGATACATATATGTGAAATACATGCGCATGTATTCGGGGATTGCAGCATGTATCTTTGAGGGAAGGGGGGGGGGAGTTACAACATGTATCCACATGTATCTGGAGGGTTACGGTATGTATCCGCATGTATCTGGGGCGGGGGATTGTTAAGAAGTGGAATATCGCATGTATTCGCATATATCGGGAGGTTACGGCATGTATCCGCATGTATCTGGGAGAGAATTATTAAGAAGTGTGATATCGCAGGCATGTATCCGCATGTATCTGGGAGAGAATTATTAAGAAGTGTGATATCGCAGGCATGTATCCTCATGTATCGGGGGGTTACGGCATGTATCACTACAAAAAAAATGTTCAATTTATGAGGGTTATTTTGTCAATTTGTGGCGGTTTAGAGGTCCCACAAATTGAATTGCGGCAGTTTTTAAAAATGCTACAATTAGCCTTGCCACGAGCATATTTGTGGTGGTTTTAATAAACCTCACGATGACCCCCATAAAATGACCTTTAATTTTGTGGAGGATTTAAATATCAATTTGTGATGGTTTAGAACCTTCACAATATGATTTTAATATTTGAAAATTTTGATTTGTGTGAGATTAATACTGTCGTGATATGAGATTAATATTTACATAATTTAATTTAAAGGGTATTTTTGAATATTAGATTGTGATTGATATAATTATAACTTAAAATTTTAAATTTTGTATTTTTTATTTACATTATTTATCTTCCATTTCGTTTTTCTCGTTTTCCAACATTTATGTGATCCCATGAATTGCTCGTATTTTTTATTTATTTTCTTTATTTTGCATAATTGCGTTAGTATTTTAGTTTTTACGTTAAAGTAGAATTTCATTGTTGAATGAAGTTGTAAAATTATGTTTTCCTTTTCTTTCGAATTATATTTACTTAAGTTGCGTTGGAACTTATTTGATGTTATTTTGAAACTTGATATAAGAGTATTGTGTTAACTTTTTTTTTTTTGAATTTATTTTATTTTTTAATTTTTAATTTTTTTGCTTTAGTAGTACTGACTTGGTATATCACATTGCATGTTATTCGTTTTTCAGTTAAAATTGATAGGTTATCTTCTTATCAAATATTTAAATAATCTTGTGACATTATATTTATAATATTAATTTTTTTTCAAGAAAGCATTCCATGATTTTCTTAAAACATATGTACTTTTTATTTTTTGGATTAACTAAATTAAAATATTATTAATTTAAAAAATATATATCAATTATTTTTATAGTATTAGTCAAAATTATATGTTTATTAATTATACTACACATCAATTATTATACTTTTTTTTTTAATTATGGTGATTTATAATACTTTTTATGTCATTTTTAAATAATATATGTTACTCTGTTTGTTCCAATTTATGTGGCACAAATGGAATTTGAATACTTTCTTATATGATTTTTAAATATTTTCAGTTTTTAGTTATTGTGTTATTCTCTCGGTCCCCATTTATGTGGCACTAATAGAATTTCGATAGCCGATCAAATTTTTATATTGTGATTTAAAATATGTTTTACGTAATTGTCAAATACATAATAGAATATTTTAATCAAATATATAACAGATTAAAATGAGAAGTAAGACAAATAAATTAAAACGGAGAAAATATTAAAATTTTTGAAGTGGGGCCCTGCAAGCACACAACTCTCAAGAAGGCAGCTCTTGGTACGGGCCCAATATATGTTACATAGATCGAATTTGAAAAGTCACTAAATTTATTATACATTTTTTTTAAATTATTGTGATTTATAATACTTTTTACGTCATTTTCAAATAATATATGTTACTCCTTTTGTTTCAATTTACGTGGCACAAATGAAATTTGAATAGTGAACCAAATTTCTTATATGATTTTTAAATATTTTTAATTTTTAGTTATTGTGTTATTCTCTCGGTTCTAATTTATGTAGCAGTAATTGAATTTCGAGAGCCAACCAAATTTATATATTGTGAATTGTAAGAAAATACACAAATTTTAATGTCAGCACGAGCACAATATATGTTACATAGATAGAATTTTTAAATTCACTAAATTTATTATACGTTTTTTTAATTGTTGTAATTTATAATATTTTTTATGTCATTTTTATCCCTTTATGTGGCACTAATATAATTTCGAGAGTCAACAAAAATTTTATATTGTGATTTATAACATCTTTTACGTAATTATCAAATACATAACATAATATTGATCAAATATATAACATATTAAAATGAAAAGTAAAATAAATAAATTAAAACGAAAAAAATATTAAATTTTTCAAAGCAGACCCCTTAAGCAGACAGTTTAAGCAGGCACGGTATTCAAGAGGTGTCTGCTTGAATTCAGCTGCCAACCTCATATATATACTAGTAAAATGATGCCCGTGCAAGGCACGGGCCCAATAATCAAATCATGCTATTTTAAAAAATTATATTTACATTTCAGTATTATTAGTACAATTTCTTGATAAAATGATCTTTAACGTATGCCTGATTTTTTGGTCCATAATGTATAAATATGATGAAAATAATGTAAACTATCGAATTACAAATTGAAAGTATTTTCTTGTTTCATGAAAATTTAGACCCTCGTCATGATGGATTGACTTGATTCAACAATTAATAAATTAGCAGAGGCATGAATTAAAGTAAGCTCTTTTCCTTTGTCTTTTTTTTTTCCCTCCATATTACATTGGTTCCTTTTTATTTGTTCATAATTACTTCCTTCGTTTTAACTTATTTATTTTAATTTTTTATTCTATTTTAAAAAAATATCTCTCACCTTTTCTGATAATTTTAAAATTTTAATTTCTTAGACATGATATTTCGGTACATTCTATATATTTTTAGTTTAAGACCACAAAATTGAAAAGTTATTTTTACTTTTTTTAAAAAAAACTTTATGTCATATCAAAATTTACATAAATAAATTGAAACAGATCGGGATTAAAATCAGGTAAAGCCTTTTAGAAATAATTTTTTCTTAATTATTATTGTACATTAATTACGTTGTAACAATAATGCTTGAGTTGAATTTTAAGAAAACACCTTTAATTTTTGTTTTACTTATACACATAAATTATTTAATCATGTGTTTAAAAAACTTGAATAATTAATGCACAAAATTATATAAAATATCAAAATCATGTGTAGTGGTATGAGTATGTTAGCAAAACAAAATGCTGCAAATTGATACGTGTGTAATAAATATTTAAGTTGCTCCCACCTTTTTATTTTTAAAAGAAGCATTGTATTTCGGATAAATTACTTAAAGAATCATACCTCCTTACCATATCTATAAAATATCTCACTATTTTATTTTAATTACATTATATACCACAATTTAACTAAAACTCACATCTCTTCCTCACAAATACATTGCCTCACCCCCTCTCACCCATATCCCAAAATATCGGCTTGGAATCACGAAAATACCTAAAATTTAAATTTCACAATCAATTTTCACGGTTAATTGATTTTCCCCCATCGTTTCTCTTTCATCGTCTTCAATACAATAACTTTCACCATTATTAAGGAATTTATAGTTATTTTCACAAATTTGGTGAGTTAAGTTGATCAATTAATTAAAGTTAAGTTATGTATTTATAGTATATTCAAGTTTTGAAGATATTTTTTCAACTTAAATCGACAGATTTCAAACCCAATTTCATAAATCGTGTGATTTAAGTATGGTTCAAAGCTTTCTAAACTTCATTAATGGTTAATGAAGGTCCCTCATATAGTTTGAGTATTACTCAGTTAGACAACGTTGTTGTAATTTCTACTGAGTTTCTTTCCGGTGCTTATGATGGTGATGATCAGAGATTTACCGCTCCTCTGATTTTTAAAATATGTGATTTTTGACTTAGTACAGAACTTTTTAAACTCCATTAATGGAGAACGAATGACCTTCTTTATCTATGCTACATAATGAGTGCACCAGATCCATGACTACATGTATCAGGGCTAGATCCATCGCTATATGTATCAAACGAGGTTGCCCAGATCTATGGCTACATGTATCAAGGCGTAATTTTTTCTCTTACATAGTGATGTAGCAACCACGGATACATTAGTTATGTGTACCCAGATCCTTGGCTACATGTATCAAGGCATGATTTTTTTTCTTACATAGTGATGTAGCAACTAACGATACTTTAATTATGTGTGCCCTGATACATGACTACATGTATCAGGGCATGATTTCTATCTTACAAAGTGATGTAGCAGTCAGTAATACATAAGTGATGTGTGCCATGATACATATCTACATGTATAAGAGAATGATTTTTATCTTACATATTGTTATAGCAGCTAGTGCTATATACATTATACATATTAATGTATCTGAGATGCTCTAATTTTACAGTGTAGTAGTATGATTCACAGACTTGTACATCACTGTATTAATCTGGGTAGCTAGATTCGTGCATCATCTATCTTTATGTATCTAGATTGAATAGAACAAAATCTTTGTATATTGATGCATCTGATGCAAATAATATTTCATATATGTTATTGCAGGAAATTAAATTTGTATTGAAGGAGATGAGGAAGAGGATTTGAATTTTGAATTTTTGCTTTCAAAATGAAGAAGATGATCTGCTTTTGATTCTTTTCTGATTTGCAATGTGATTTTCTCCTCGTTTAACGCGATTTCAGTTATCTTTCATTTTAAAACATCAATTAATGTCGCGATATAGCTGAGATACATCAATGCAGCATGTTTCAGGCATGTATCTAGAGTCTCAAAAATGTGTAAAAAAAGTAAATATGTAAAGTAGCATTTTTTAAAGTAATTAGGAATTAAATATATATGTTTTTTGTTGTTTGCCCTTGTATTTTATGGGATAGGAATGAAAAGGTATGCATGTGACGCTTTGAAGTACAACAACATTAAAACACAAATATTATATAATGACAGAAATACCCTTGAATTTAATATTATTTTTGAAAAGCACACACGTTGACGGAGACGATAACACTAATTTTACATCTATAATTTATTTAAGTCATAAATATAATTTATGAATCTTATTATTGAAAAATAGTAGAAATTATTCTTGAAATTATTTCTTAAAACATAAAATTATAATCAATTAATATAAATATTATGATAAAATATTCATATTAGTCATCAATTTAAAAAATGTGTCAAATTTAAAATAGAAAAATAAAAATAAACGAAAGAAGTACAAAATATTAGTGAGAAACTTTTTTTAATCGTGTAACATCAGATAATAATTACATTATAATTATAATAGTATTAGTTACTCCATCTGTTCCATATTAGTTGGTCACTTTTCTTTTTACACGTATGTTAAGAAATCATATATAAGAAGATAGTTTTATTAATTCAACCCTTAAAAAAATTATTTGGAACTTTACAAATAAGTGTGAATACTTTCAAAAAGAATTAATTATAAAAATAATATAAAAAACATTTAATTAATATTTTTTTGATTTATTAAAGCGATCAACTAATATAAAATAATTATTTTTAATATAATAGTCAACTAATATGGAACTGACGAAGTACCAAATTATCAAAAAAGATTCAATGAAGTCATCAATATCAATATTGCAGTTGTGTAAAGAGCATATCAAATATGTGTCAAGTAAGTAGGCAGTGGGCCATCATAATCATTATGAACATGGCCCTACAATGAGTAACATGTTGCACAATTAATTGTTAACACTACACTGACTAAATTACGTGGACCAATTAGAACAAACCTGTCATACTAAAACAAATTAGAAAGCAAATAAAATACCTTGAAATGACAAAAGTGCCCTCAAATTGATATTTAATCCCTACGAGCACACATGTTGACGCCCTCGTGTGTGCTTTCCCTCTTATTAGTAAGTATAATATAATATAATGTACAATTAGAGGTAGGGTTTTGTGATGGGTCCTACTTTTGCAACGTGATAATCCGACGTGGCAAAGTGGGGAGCAAGGATCATTTTTGGCAGCTTTTGTCGTTGTCATTGTCCTTTCTCCATCACAGTGGATACCAAAATTCTCTCTCTCATGTGTGCTTTTCCTTTTGATCAATCTATCTTTTGGTGCTTTTCTCCTTTTTGGGGTTTAATGTTCTTTCTTCTTATATAATACCCAATAAATAATATTCAAATCTAGCTTCTTTATTGTTCATCTTCCCTTCCTGACAAGAGAAGGAGAATCTATCTAAGTGGTCCCCTTCAAGCTACTCTTCAGGATTCACTGAGGGGTCATTTGATAGAATGCACTGGAAAAAAAAATATGTATTAATTTTATGTATTATTAATATTTTATTTGATTTTATTTTAATTTGTATAAATATTAGTTATATATTTTATTTAGTATTAAAGTGTATCTAACTAATACATTAAAATCAATGGTATTAATAATATGATAAGGTATTAGCTAGTATTCTTAAAAATACAATTGACCCTCAAAATCTTTTTCACATAATTTTTTCATCATATTGTGAAGGGTATTTTTATAAATAAATATTTTTATTTAGAAATTATGTAATGCATGTTATTTTTAAACACATCATAAAAAAATCTCAACATAATTAATACACCATATTTTGCACTATTCTTATACACTTTACCAAACGACTTTTAAATTGCAAATCAATACTCCTCTGTTTTAATTTATAACAACAGTATTTGGACAAAAAGGTATGAATAGAGAATGGGCAAAAAAGTAAAATGTCTCTTATTGTTGTAAAACTAAACTAAAAGAGTAATAATATGAACAAAAAATAGACAAGAAATTAGAGAGACAAAAGATGAGAACACTACTAGAAAAACAGGGAAAATCGACCTCAAAAAACCGACATCTAGAGGTCGGTTTTCCCTGAAAAACCGACTCAAAACCGACTCACAAGCCCTAGTCGGAAAAAGCTTGGTTGGTTTTCTATACCGACATCGTGAGGTCGGTAAATACCGACCTCCGGATGTCGATTTTAATTTTAAATCCAAAAATTAAGAATTTAATATATATTTTATTTTGTTTTATTTTTGACTTCCTGAAGTCGGTTTCTTTTAAAAAAAATATTATTAAAAATATAATATACTGACCTCCGGTGGTCGGTATTGTTTAATTTTTAATTTATTATTTTTTTGGTTTTCCGACCTCCAGAAGTCGGTATTACTGAAATTTTAATTTATTATTTTTCTGATATTCCGACCTCCTGAGGTCGGTATTATTTAAATTTTATTTTCTTATTTCACGCGATTCCGACCTACTGAGGTCGGTTTTTTGGAAAATTTTATTCAAAAAATCGACTACCTGATGTCGGTTTTCTGGAAAATTTACCCAAAACACCGACCTCAGGAGGTCGGTTTGTTGTCGATATTTTATCATAAAATTGGCAGTAAATTGCTGCAATTTGAATTGCCCACCTGCATATTTGATAATGCATATATTCAATCAAAACCAGCTCAAATAGCTGTCAACACGATATTTTTCTATATTTACGTTTCACTACTTCAAATTAAACTTAAAATACGATCAAACAATCTAAAAAGTGTACAAACTATATATACTAAGTCCAAAATGTCTAGTAGTTAGGTACAACTACTCATCATTAGCATCCTCATCCTCCTCCTCTTCACCCTCCTCACCCTCCTCACCCTCGATATCAGACTCATCCACTAGGCATCGACGTTTATCACTAGCACAATGAGGAATAATCTTTCCCGACTCAAAGAGAGATTTTTTCTAGGGACTGAAGCTCCGCATACCTCTTGTTCTCTATCTCCTTTGCTGCTGCAATCTGTGCAATCTGCTCGTCTCTTTTCTTCTCCCTTTCGGTTGATGCAGCAAGCTCGGCAGTGAGCATAGATATCTCCTCCTTCATTACAGACACGATCGCTTTATCCACATTATCGAAGCCTGAAGATGATGGACAATAAAACCAGGGTTTCTTCTCCGCTATATTGACATCCTTAAAGTATAACATGCAACCATTTTCACAACAATCAATTCTGATCGAGGAGAGCCCTAACTTTGAAACCAATCTCTTTGCCTTATAGTAAGAATCAGAAACCTTTATATTGGAGTCAACTAATTCATTCATAAGGTCTATCATAGAGTCCATTGCTCCTTGAGCAACATTCCAATCAGATTTGATACTTAACAATCTAACTGCAACAGACAATTAAGAGTGCGGACTCCCCTCAAAGAAAGGACGACTAGCATCACACAATTGTTCATAAAAATTGTGTGCTTCTTCATTGGGAGGTTCTTCTACATTTTCCCCAAATTCAAAATGAGAATGCATCCCAAAAGCATCATGAATCATATCCTGCATTCTAGAATCTTGGACATAATTATGTTCCTCAGATCTACTACTTTCACCAACAACAAAGTTACTAAACCTATTAATGTTACTATCAACTTCACCATGACTAGTCCAAACTGTATATCCTGGTTTAAAACCCTTGAACATAAGATGCATAGAAAAATTATCTGTTGTTTGATATCTCACGTTGCTACAGTTAATACAAGGACACCTAATCAACTTTTAAGTTAAAAAAGGCTCAAGTGTCTTTGCATGATTTATAAAACGAGTGACACCTTCTGTAAATTCCGGAATCATACCTGCTTGACCAGGATTGTTTCTATTATACATCCAACTACGATCAGGTTCCATCTACACAAACAATAAATCAAACTAGAGCTTAATTAAATCACATTTGAACTAATTCCAATAACTAAATCACATTAATACACATTAATTTCAACTAACAACTAACTACACTTTACTTATTTTAAGTCACTAGTTCAAAATTTTAACTTAATACACTTCACAATTTTAAGTCACTAGTTCAAAATTTCAACTAATAACTAACTACACGTTACTTATTTTAAGTCACTAGTTCACAATTTTAACTTAATACAAACTACAGTTTAATTATTTTAAGTCACTAGTTTAAAATTTTAACTTACTACACTTCACAATTTCAAGTCACTAGTTCAAAATTTCAACTAACAACTAACTACACTATACTTATTTTAAGTCACTAGTTCAAAATTTTAACTTAATACACTTCACTATTTTAAGTCACTAGTTCAAAATTTCAACTTACTAAACTTCACAATTTTAAGTCACTAGTTTACAATTCCAACTAACAACTAACTACACTTTACTTATTTTAAGTCACTAGTTCAAAATTTTAACTTAATACACTTCACTATTTTAAGTCACTAGTTCAAAATTTCAACTAACAACTAACTACACTTTAATTATTTTAAGTCACTAGTTTAAAATTTTAACTTACTACACTTCACAATTTCAAGTCACTAGTTCAAAATTTCAACTAACAACTAACTACATTATACTTATTTTAAGTCACTAGTTCAAAATTTTAACTTAATACGCTTCACTATTTTAAGTCACTAGTTCAAAATTTCAAATTACTAAACTTCACAATTTTAAGTCACTAGTTCACAATTCCAACTAACAACTAACTACACTTTACTTATTTTAAGTCACTAGTTCAAAATTTTAACTTACTACACTTCACTATTTTAAGTCACTAGTTCAAATTTTAACTTAATAAACTTCATTATTTTAAGTCACTAGTTCAACAATTTCAACTAACAACTAACTACACTTTACTTATTTTAAGTCACTAGTTCACAATTTCAACTTAATGCAAACTATCATTTACTTATTTTAAGTCACTAGTTCAAAATTATAACTTAATACAAACTACATGTTACTTATTTTAAGTCACGAGTTTAAAATTTCAACTTAATACAAACTACATTTTACTTATTTTAAGTCACTAGTTCAAAATTTCAACTTACTACACTTCACAATCTTAAGTCATTAGTTCAAAATTTCAACTAACAACTAACTACACTTTACTTATTTTAAGTCACTAGTTCAAAATTTTAACTTAATACACTTCATTATTTTAAGTCACTAGTTCAAAATTTCAACTTAATACAAACTACATGTTACTTATTCTAAGTCACTAGTTCAAAATTTTAACTTAATACAAACTACATTTTACTTATTTTAAGTCACTAGTTCATAATTTCAACTTACTACACTTCACAATCTTAAGTGATTATTTCAAAATTTCAACTAACAACTAACTACACTTTACTTATTTTAAGTCACTAGTTCAAAATTTTAACTTAATACACTTCATTATTTTAAGTCAGTAGTTCAAAATTTCAATTAACAACTAACTACACTTTACTTATTTTAAGTCACTAGTTCACAATTTCAACTTAATGCAAACTATCATTTACTTATTTTAAGTCACTAGTTCAAAATTATAACTTAATACAAACTATATGTTACTTATTTTAAGTCACTAGTTCAAAATTTTAACTTAATACAAACTACATTTTACTTATTTTAAGTCACTAGTTCAAAATTATAACTTAATACAAACTATATGTTACTTATTTTAAGTCACTAGTTCAAAATTTTAACTTAATACAAACTACATTTTACTTATTTTAAGTCACTAGTTCAAAATTTCAAGTTACTACACTTCACAATCTTAAGTCATTAGTTCAAAATTTCAACTAACAACTAACTACACTTTACTTATTTTAAGTCACTAGTTCAAAATTTTAACTTAATACACTTCATTATTTTAAGTCACTAGTTCAAAATTTCAACTTAATACAAACTACATGTTACTTATTTTAAGTCACTAGTTCAAAATTTTAACTTAATACAAACTACATTTTACTTATTTTAAGTCACTAGTTCAAAATTTCAACTTACTACACTTCACAATCTTAAGTCATTAGTCCAAAATTTCAACTAACAACTAACTACACTTTACTTATTTTAAGTCACTAGTTCAAAATTTTAACTTAATACACTTCATTATTTTAAGTCACTAGTTCAAAATTTCAATTAACAACTAACTACACTTTACTTATTTTAAGTCACTAGTTCACAATTTCAACTTACTAAATTTCACAATTTTAAGTCACTAGTTCATATTTTCAGTTTATATGCATGATAATGATGTGCCAAACACAATCAGTAGCCCAATGGCTCACAAATAAACCTATCGGACCTGCACAGGCTCCAATCGCTCTACAACATACATAACCAGCTCTATAATCGAGATATCGATGTCCGAGACTCACGGACATTCCCAAATAACCCACCATCTATGGTCCAGAGGCATAATCAAGGCCACACAGGGCCACAAGGGTAATACCAACTAAAACGAATACTACAACCATAAAGCGGACAAGGTCTGGGATGCAAAGCTAATAAAATCCAACCCAAGGATGCTAATTAGTATTAAGTGTCAACACTAGATGGACACTGTTGACACCCAATTTTGGCCCTCTTTTTTTTCCCATAATTAATTTTTATATGCTTCTTAATCCCGAGGATTTTTCCAAAATAATTTTCTTATTTTTATATTAATTTTTATAAATTTTGGCACCAATAATCATTTTTAAAAAAAAAATGATTTCCTTTACTTTTTATAATAATAATTACTAAAAAATATTGTATCTTATAAAATCACCACAAAAATATTTTATAATTCATTCTTTTTAACAAGATGTTGGTATAAGTAACTTTTATTTCAAACTCAAAATGAAATTTTGTCGTATCGCTATAGTATTTCCTAAATACAGTTCTATCAATTGAGGATCGCGATTACGGGTATCAAAATTATGTTTAAGTCAGCTATATGTATTTGAAAATTAATTGGGATGAAAGAAAGCATCGTTAAATTAATTAAGTGGAAAAATGATTAGGGAAGATTACATTTTTTTTTTTACAAAACTAATTTATTTACCAAATTTTGGGCCAGACCCTTATTTGTTTCAGCCCAAAACTCCTAACCCACTACCCAACCACCCGACCCAGCCCAAACTACCCCTGACCCGGCCCAATTCCCTACTAAACACACCCCTAATTCCACTATCTCCTCCATTTCATCCAAACCAAACAGACCCCTCTCACTCCTTCAGCCAAACCAACAAACCTCTCACCCCTAAACCCTGTCGCCCGTCGCCTCACCACCAAATACCCGCCGGATTTCGCTTTAGTACCGGCGGGTAAACAGCGACAACACCCTCCTCCATCACGTCGCGTCGTCCTTTCCCCTTTTTCAGATGTTTTTGCAGCCTCGAAAAAGACCCCCGCCGCTAGACCACCGGATAACGGCAAAATCCGGTGGTCTTCACCTTTCTCTCCTCCACTCTACAGCCATCCCCTCACCCTTTTTGTCATCTCAAAAACAGAGCTCGAAAAAGCTTCCCCCCACCGACGGCTGCCCGACGGATACAACCGTTGCCCGACGGTCCGAGCTCCGCACCTCCGACCCATCACTTTCTCTTTCAAATCAGCCTGAAAAAGGGGTAAGCTTCTTCCTTTTTTTCTGATTTTTTCATCATTTCCATTGCAACTTGGCTTTCCAAGAATTCAAATTTTGAATTCTTGGAAAGAGCCGTTTGAGCCTTCAAGCTTCGGCTATAAAAGGAGCCCTTGGTTTTCCATTACAAAAAAAGGAAGAAAAAAGAAAAAGGAGGGATTTTTTATCAGAAAAATCACCAAGAGGAGAAAAAATCACGACGAAAAATTGACAGATTTTGGCATCCGTTGGAGGCCTAAAAATCAGAAACTAAAATCAATAGCTCACAAAAATTGTTCTCTGGTTGTTTACTGTCGATTTCCATATACTCACTATCCGTTTTGCTTCCTGTTGTTTCGTTTGCTCTATTCGGATATCCGGAGTTGGAATCGGAAGTCGCTAGTTTGAAACTCAACACTTGACGGCCTCAATCGCTGCCCAACACAAGGTAAATCCTATCCCGTCTAATTACTTTATGTTTAGTTTTGTGATCCATTGATTCGTGTGAGTTTTGGTTGTTCTTGTTTGGCTGATTTTAGGCGTTAAAATGTGAAACAAAATCTGTTTCTTGGTCGTTTGGTTTAGAATATGTGTTTGTGAAGTGTTCACAACTCAAAACTTGGCTTAATTGTTGAAAGTGGTGTGGTTGTTTATGCGATGTATATGAAAGACGGAGTTCTATTTTTTCTGCTTTTTTTTTTTAGGCGAGCGAATTTAGTAGTAAAGTTAGTCGATTAAACTATTAACTTAGCCTCGATCTTTGTATTATGTTTGTTATCGTTTCTCTTTGGGTGTTGGCTGACTTCGCTTGAGTTCCAAGAGTGTATAAATCATCCCGTCTTAATTACGTTGCACTTGGATTTTGTTAATCGATTACTATGTAGTTACTCGGGATGTTAGTTGGTGGATTTTAGGCGTAAAAGATGTGAAACAAATCAGTTTCTGATCGTTTGGTTTAGCTTATGTGATTGTGAAGTGTTACAACTCAAGACTTGGCTCAAATGTTCTAAATGTTGTTGTTTGTTTGGTTTGAATTATCGTGGCTAATTTGAAGTAAAATAGTTGTTGGTTTGTTTGGTTGTATTTATAGTCGATGATGTATTGGAAGAATATTTATAACCTTGAATTCAACTTGAAATAAATTTCAAGAGGCTCCAAGTCTTCAAATGTACATGGTTACCTTTGTTGCATAACTAGAGGTTAGGATCAATGTTTACTCTTCATAAAAGTTGAGTTTTCTTGTTGCTTTCTTTTACGGATTGAGTTGTAAGAGTATGTAATCATCCCGTCTCGTTTTAATCACAACTAGGGGCTGATTTTGTTTAAATCGAAAAGGTATATGTATGCCATGTTTGAGTTTCTTGAAGTTTAAATTCTTAAGTTAAAAGTTTCCATAGGTTTGCCATTTATTTTTTTTAATCCCGAAAACGTTTGTTTAAAATAGGAATATACATATTATGATTATTTTCCGGCGTTTGTAAAATATTGTGGTCTTGCTTGCAATCTAACCTTTCTTCAAAACACCTTAATCCTAGTAAAAAGTGGTTGATTTAGTGTGCATTTGTTAGAAAAAGAGGGCTGCCCGTATTTTCATTATTTTTGTTTTAACTCTGGATCAATCTCGGGAATATTAGCTTAAGGAATTTATCATGAGCTAGTGTAGTAGTTTGGTTCCCTTTTTGATCCTCCCATCACTAATGTTTTCCTTACTTTTTGAGTTGATTTGTTCATAACGACTTACTTTTTGAGGTGATTTATTCATAGCTACTTATTTAGTTAAAGTGAATAAAAATAATAATAATAAAGTTTATATTGCTATTTGTTGTGTACTTTGTTTTCCCATAATCGACTAGTGTTGAAGATGTTCGTTTTGCCTAAGTTCTTTTCGGATATCATCTCATGTTAGTTCGTTTGTGCTCTAGTCAAATAAATTTGATCATTCGCTTTTAAAAAAATGAAGCAAAATATGGTTACATGTCGTCTTTCATATATGCTTGTGTATTTACCGAGTAGCATGTTTGTTTTCCTTATCACTTTATTGTTAAGCTTGGCATATTTCTACATTTTGTAAGCTTTGTTATGCAAGTTACTAATCCTTATCATTATTTTTTTGTGTTACATGAAACAACCGGAGAGCTGGAGTTCTCACTTGAAACTCACTTTCGGCCCCAATAAATATTTGGGTCGAGCAGCTATTAGGAGCTATCGCAGGCGCTCAGAGTCGTCCCTTTAGAAATTTAGTTCCTCCAAAGGAATTTGGCGCATCTGGCCCTTTACTATTTTTTATTGCTTTCCTTTATGCTTACTTAAAATGTTTAACTAACCTTGTGTATTTGGATGTGTTTTCCTTTGTGATTTTGATTAATGTTTTATCTTTCGGCTTATATTTTCGTGGATTACTTTGTTTAGTTTCAAGAAATTTTGAAAGAGAATTTCCTTCACCCTTTTAAAATTAGGCAAAAGTTTCGGATTTCCCTTTTTAAATACTTTAAAATTAGTGGTTAAACACTTTCAAAAAATAGTAATAATAAATAGTGAATAGTGCAGATTTTTTAGGATTAATTAATGTTAGGCTTGTTTCAAGAAAAAAACTTGTTCCAAATAACTCGCGGTAGATTTTCAAAAAATATTAAGTAGCGATTCAATATATTTTAAACGAATATTTAGTCATTCTTAGGCTTTAAACTATAGAATGCTTATCTAATTTAGGCAAGTCTCCTTTATATTTATTAATAACTCGTTTATTCTCTTATTCTAACCCCAATATTTTACAACTATTTTGCTATATTCTATATATATATATTTTGAGATTTTCAGATTTTTTAAGGCCTCAAAACGCAAGGTATATATATGTCATATGCTATCTACTACAAGGTATATATATTTATATTTTTACTTACTCATTCTTCCTACTTAAATTAAACATATATTATTTTATCACAATTGCATTTACGTACATAATATTTTCTCTCATATTCAATGCATGTTCATTTTTTACCTTACGAATAAAAGTCTCCTTTACTTGAAAACAAATAATTCTCGTTCTATACTCAAGTTTTCAAAATTGTTCTTTTACATGAGATATATTTATCAAAACAAATATGATTTTTTCTCTTATAGCTTTTTCTCTATTACCGGTATACCTATTTCCTACATTTTTTTTTACTTGTCCAAATTCTTTAAAATAATAAACTTTTTCATATGATTCCTTGTATTTTAAACATACATACATCACCTTTACTTTCTTTTAATAAACATGTCATAAACTTTTCCCAAAACTCTAAAACCATATATATTTCTTACTTTACAAAAAGTATATTTGTATAAATAACATTCTCATTTCTTTTACATAGCCCTTTTTAAGTATATATTCTTATAAATCATAAAGTTCTACATACTTTAATTTAAATTACGATAAAAATATTGCTATTAAACTTTCATATATTTTGACATATACGTACATATGTTTCATCTTTTTACCATAAGTATATTTTATATTTTTGCCTATTGTAGTGGCATGTGTCATATACTTTGAGTTTTTCTTTAAATTAATAAACCATGTTTTTATCACCTTTTAGCAAATAATGAGCAAATAATTTTCCAAATATTGTTTTCTAAACTGAGTTTAAGGACTATCTTCGGATAGGCTCTGAAGGGTGCCTAACACCTTCCCTTCGAGTAACCAAAACACTTACTCAGAATCTCAAACGTTTCGCAGACTAAAAACAGAGTTTTACATACAAAATGGTTTCCTAAGTTTCCTAAAATTTAGGTGGCGACTCTAAACCCTTTCCAAAACAAAGGCAGAAAGAGCCGGATGTTGCAAGCATATTTTGGCCAGTTCAAAATAGGGCGCGACAGCATGGCGACTCTGCTGGGGATTATTAACTTATGTTTTTACCTTAGCATGCTTAGTTTATGAATATTATTTGGAATATTTGTTTATTTGCAGTACATTATTTGCTTTATTTATATCATTCTTTGTTTGAAAGGACGCAAGCCAAATCCAAACTTGCGCCCTTTGTTTGATTGATAAACACTACTTGTTACTGCTTTCTCACTTGCATTTCTCTATCGAGTCTTTGGCCGTACACATCTCACACACTGTGGTACACGCGGAGGGTTTTATGCCCTCCCAAACCTTCTTTTGGATTCCTTAGTTTCAGAGTCGGTGCAATTAGGTTAGTGTGCCGTCTCGCAGTTATTCAAGTCCACTCTCAAATCTAGGAAAATATTCTTATTCTAAAAACAGGTCATGTTGCATAGCCTTAGGCAGGACGATCCCGGGGATTGACACTGCATTTAGGGAACCACCCTTATTGTCAACGGGTTTTTCATAAAACCCAACGACATATACTTTGTGTGTGATTGATGTAAATGATCCAAACTAAAACACATAATGGATTTGGGATAAACAAACTTATCATACCCCTTACCTTTTTTCTTTCAGATGAATATCAACCAAAACTTACCAAACATCCAGATGGTTATCTCAGCACCTGACAACCTAAAAAAGTGGTGGCGAAACATCCGCGTAGCGCATGGGGGTGAGGTACGGGAGCAGCTGGGGGCTTTGCTGTCGCTTATGGGGATCCAAGCTGACAAAACCCTCACCACTTTATTAATGGAATTCTGGGACCCAACCACTGTGACCTTCAAATTTCTGGATTTCGAGATCACTCCTACCTTGGAGGAGATTAGTAATTTTGCTGAACTACCACTAAGGGAACGAGTGCCGGTACTCCCATCACCCATAAAGAAGGCAGACTTTCTGAGGCTGTTAGGATTACACATTTTTCCATCACTGAGAAATGTGGAAGGAGGAAAGGTGAAGTTGGATTACCTCTTCGAAAGATATGGTCGTCTCGAGAGTTTTGACGAACACCAAGGTGAATTCGCCTGTACCCGCAGACAGTGGGTATACATGCGACCGAGGGTTTTTGTGTTGGTTTTTTTGGGAACTATGATCTTCCCGATGAGGTTTCATTGCATCGACCTCAATATCCTGCCAATAGTGATGAACGTCTTTGCAGAGCCGCAAAGACTTACCTTGGTACACATGATCCTTGCTGAGATGTTTCGGTCGCTGTCCGCATGCACACGAGGGCACAACTTCTTTGGAGACTGCAATTTGCTATTGCAAATTTGGGCTGTAGAACACTTCTACCGCCGCCACCCACAAATGGACTACTGTATCGATGCCCGTAACAGGATTCAGACTCACAAGGAGCGCATGAGATATTGGACATATGCACCCACCGGAGAAGAAGAATGGCGCACCTTCTTGACCAACCTTACCGGAGATTTCATCCAGTGGAGATATCCCTGGATGACAGGATTGGCCTTCATCAGAGCTCGATACTTGTATTTCATCGAGTTGATAGGACTAGGAGGCATCCAGCCATATGCGCCTCTCCGTGTTTTAAGACAGTTCGGCTTGGTCCAGGACATACCTTTGTGGTCAAACATGGCGTTATATGAGGACAGTTATGGTGCCGCGATATCGGCGGTACAAATGATGAACTTGCAGGCTGAATGGGATTATATGATCACATTGTACATGGGAGGAGACAAATGGTGTACGCCGGAATACTACGCTTGGAGAACGACCGTGAGCCACTTGGCTCAACCGAGCGCAGAAGGATTCAGGGATTTGGCAGATGTCCGGTGGGTCAGATGGGTTAGGGAAGAGGTGCTTCCCCGCATGGAGATCACAACACCAATGTACAACCAGATTGTCCCAGACTCCGTCAACTACTTGATAACAAAGGTAGAGGAAGATCCCGAGGATCCAGAAGAAGATCCGGAGGAGGAGCCAGAAGAAGATCCGGAGGAGGAGCCAGAAGAAGATCCCGAGGATCCAGAAGAAGATCCGGAGGAAGAAATGGAGGAAGACTTGGAAGAGGATCCGGAAGAAGACCCTGAGGAGGAGGATCCGGAAGAAGATCCTGAGGAGGCTTCTGAGACCGGCTCCAATGTTTATGATCCTAACGATGGAGGGATAATAGAGACAGACTCAGAGCCCAGGTATCATCATTCCGCTGGATCTCCAGAGTATCATCCAGCACCACAAGATGATAGCGATGACGGTCCTACATGGCCCTAGGTTATCCTTTCCCTTTGTACCTTTTTCATATTCCCTAAAGGTGCCTCATGGCCCATACCTTTGTATGCCCTAGTGGCCACCCCATGTTTTTCATTTTCAGGCTCCCATCAGCCTATCCATTGTAAGCTTTCAAAGCCACATTTTGCTTAATGAAAAGTCATGTTTATCTCGAATCCTAAATATGTTCAAAATAGATCATTTATTGTCAAATTGTATGCAGCGTAGGCCTACCTCTGGCAAAACGAGGCTCCATATTAGGACGCATTTTGTGTGAATATCGCCAACTTGGCGCATATATTTGTTATATATTCCGACATCTCCCAAACTAACATAGTTTCCTTTTTCTTTCCTTTCTTTTCATTATGTTTATTATAAACCCCCCAAAGAAAGTTGATTTGTGTCGATTTGCAAACTGGCGGAATCGCAATACAACCTCCGATCTAAAGGAAAAATGAGCGAAGAATCTAACAACGCCTCGATGATACCAGTAGATGGCGCCGAAAGTTCTCAAAAACCGATGGACACTCAAAACGATGAACAAATGGCCAACATGGCACAAGAAATTGAGATCTTAAAAGAAGAACTACGCCAAGTGCGGGATTTGACTAAGCTTACAGCTGCTACCTTCCCCGCTCAATTCCAATTTCCAAATGTTGAGTTGCGGCCGGTCACTCCCGCCGACTTAACAAACGCGCCTAAGCAAACACCACTTGTTCCCGCTTATGCTCAAGATCTACTTGCTCATCCGCCCGCTGTTAGGGCTGCACCTAATCTTTCCTTGCCTACGCAGAACTTCACTGTTCCAATTCACCCAACAATGCAGCACATACCGGAGGCACATGTCACTTGTGAAATGCCTGTTCCACCGGTATATGCTACTGAAGCCCCTACTTTCGCAACATCCACGGCTGTCAAAGTACCATATGAGGTCGATCAGTACGTAGGATTGGAGAGGGATGTCCGGTCAAATGAAGATAGGTCGATAGCAGCTCAACTTGAAAGCTTGAAAAGGGCTTTTAAAAGCATGCAAGTTACCAGGGGAACCGAGAGTCTGGACTATGATGACCTATGCATCCACCCAGACATCGATATGCCGGTCGGGTACAAACCACCAAAATTTGACGTATTTGATGGGAAAGGCGATCCCCACGCACACCTAAGAGCCTATTGCGACAAGCTGGTCGACGTAGGAAGGAACGAGAAATTGAGGATGAAACTGTTCATTCGAAGTCTGTCTGGAGAAGCTCTGACTTGGTACACTCGCCAAGACCCTCGCAAATGGCGTGATTGGCAAGAAATGGCCGAAGATTTCATGAGTCGTTTCAGGTTTAATACCGAAATCACTCCAGACAGATTCTCACTGGCTAACATACAAAAGAAGCCATCTGAATCATTTCAAGAATATTCATGGAGATGGAGGACCGAGGCTGCTCGGATCCAGCCCCCACTTGACGAAAATGAGCTCTCTAAGTACTTTATCCGAGCTCAGGAAGGCGTCTACTTCGACAAAATGATGTCAATGATGGGCCAAAAGTTCGCCGACTTGGTCAAGATGGGAGACTTTATTGAGGAAGGTATTAAGTCCGGGAAAATTCAGTCTATGGTCGCACTGCAAGCCGCAAGCAAGGCCATACAGTCAGGTTCCATTGGTGGTATCAAGAAGAAGAAGGAAGACGTTTCAGCCGTCGCACCTTACTACCAGCACGGAGGACCATCCCACCGATACCCTAACAACTCCCAAATTATCGCACATGTTCCAGTATATAGTACCCAGCCACACTATAATCCACCTCGAGCTCCAGCACACCAAAATCCACCGAAGCCGTATGCCCCTGTCCAAGCTCCAGTTCACCAAAATAGGCCAGCATATGCACCAAGACCACGTCCTAATTTTGAAGCCAGAAATACCCACACCTACACTCCTATTGCCGAGCCTTTGGCTCAATTGTTTGAAAGGTTGAGGGTAGCAGGTTTGTTGCAGCCGATTGAGGGAAGAATCCCTGATCCAATACCACGAAGCTTTGATGGAAATAAGCGATGTGCATACCACTCGGGAATCCAAGGACATGACACGGAAGAGTGTTTTAGCTTGAAGAACCAGATCGAGTCTCTTATCAGAAAAGGAGTAATTAAATGCACCGATACTCCTCCAAATGTGAACAACAATCCTCTACCAAATCATGAGAATCGAGGAGTCAACATGATTACCCTAGAGGAAGAATATGACCCGGAAGGGAATATCGTGCCTATCTGGAACACAGAAGAAGTTGCCGCCACATCTCCAGCACAACCTTTTATCACAGTTCAGCTGAGAGAGCCTTTGACTATTCAAACCTACTTGCCGAGAGTTGTGGTAACCACTATAGCCACTGGAAAACCTGACTATGACACTAAAGCAGTCCCATGGAACTATCGGACAGAAGCCAAAGGCAAGATGATAGACGCTGCTGTGGCTCACGGAATGACTAGGTCGGGAAGGTGTTATACCCCGGAGGATCTAAATCGAGGGGTTCTCGGGAAAGAACAAAATCCAAAGAAGAATGTTACTGATGCAGAAGCCACATAATTTTGGAAGAAGATGCAGACTAAAGATTACTCAATCGAGGAACAACTAATGAAGACACCAACCCACATTTTCATTATGTCCTTGCTAATGAGTTCTGAAGCCCATAGGAACGCTTTGGTACAAGTTCTGAGCGGAGTTAGCGTACCAAAAGAAACTACAAGTGACACATTGGCTGCAACAATTGGGAAAATGGTGGAAGTGAACAAAATCTCTTTCCATGATGATGAATTACCAGCAGAAGGTGTCGGCCACAACAAAGCGCTCCACATCACGGTCAAGTGCTACGATAAGATCATAACTAGAGTTTTGATCGACGGCGGTTCTGGATGCAACATTTGTCCTTTCACCACACTAAGAGATTTAGGTGTGAATATGGGAGAGATAAGGGAAAGTCGTGTGAAGGTGAGAGCTTTTGATGGCGCGCAGAGAAGTGTCATTGGAGAAATTTATCTCACATTGCAAGTGGGTCCAGCTGAATTCCCCATCTTATTTCAAGTGATGGATGTTACGTCCAACTACAACTTGTTACTAGGAAGGCCATGGGTCCATATGGCAAGAGCAGTTCCCTCCACGCTCCATCAGTGTGTGAAGTTCGATTGGGGTCGCACCGAAGTTACCATTCACGGGGAGCTCAGTCATCCCATCTATTCCGTGAATTCTGTTCCAGTCACCAAAGAATTGGATGGAGCCTCTTTCCATGCTCTGGAGATCATGCAAGCCGTAAGAATTGATGAGAAGGTAGAGCCTGTAAAGATGGAGATGTCGAGAGCAGCGAAGATGGTTGCGTTAGAGATGTTGAAATATGGGTATAAACCAAAGACAGGGCTCGGACCTAAGGTTGACGGTATAATTGAACCAATCCAGCTAAAACATCAGAAAGGTACCGCCGGGCTAGGGTATAAGCCTGCTTCAGGAGGAGTCCACAATGCAAAGTTTGGGGCAGTAGTGTTCGTGCCAGGAAAATTCCTAATCCCAGATGAAGCAGTTGATGAAGACGTCATTGAGGGAATAGGAAATTTATTCGTGGCCATGACCGACGAGGGACTGGAGAAAGACATCAAGAAGCTGACCATCCGTGATGCCAAGCCTGGAGAAGTCTTGCAGAACTGGACCATCAGCCCATCCCTGTTTCGATAGGAGTCCTGGTAGTGTGGAAACGTAGTTTTATTTCAAAATGTTTTTGCATGATCAATTGAGGCTTGAATCATGCCTAAGCCCTTTTTGCTACTTGCCTCTTCTGAAAAGCTAGACTGCTTTTTAATAAAAAGTCTTTATTTTTCTTAAAATTTAAAATAACTATTTATTTTTACTCACCTTTCATACTTTTCAGCGCTAATATTAATAAAAATCATCGTACAACGGTTATGACATGTAACGGATCCATTGAGCAAAGTGCGAGTCATGAGCAGGACTATGAAGAATACGATGAAAGCATGATGCCTGAAAATCTACCTCAGGAGATCGAACAACTTGAAAGTCAGAAAAAGCCCAACATGGAGGAAACCGAGGTTGTCAACTTGGGAAATGAAGAAATGGTGAAAGAAGTACGAGTCAGCATACACTTGGAAGACGAAAGAAAGCGAGAATTGATTGAATTGATCAAGCAATATGTTGATGTGTTTGCTTGGTCCTACGATGACATGCCAGGATTAAGCACCGATATCGTCTCACACAAGCTGCCGACTGATCCTTCCTGCCCGCCTGTGAAGCAAAAGACTAGGAAGTTCAAGCCTGATTTAAGTTTAAGAATCAAGGAGGAGGTAACTAAGCAGATCCAGGAAAATGTTGTGAGGGTTACTAATTACCCCACATGGTTGGCCAACATCGTGCCAGTGCCAAAAAAGGACGGGAAAATCAGGATATGTGTAGACTATCGGGATCTAAATAAAGCTAGTCCCAAGGATAATTTTCCTCTCCCAAACATTCACATACTCATCGACAATTGTGCAAAGCATGAGTTGCAATCGTTTGTCGATTGCTTTGCAGGATATCACCAAGTACTGATGAATGAGGATGATGCAGAGAAAACAACATTTATCACTCCATGGGGAGTATATTGCTATAGGGTGATGCCATTTGGACTCAAAAATGCTGGCGCAACCTATATGAGGGCCATGACTACCCTTTTTCATGATATGATTCACAAGGAGATTGAAGTGTACGTGGATGATGTCGTTATCAAGTCCAAGAAGAGTTCAGACCACCTGCAGGATTTACAGAAGTTCTTTGAGAGGTTGCGAAGATACAATTTGAAATTGAATCCAGCAAAGTGCGCATTTGGAGTTCCCGCCGGAAAGCTACTGGGGTTCATTGTCAGCAGAAAAGGCATAGAATTGGATCCATCAAAAATCAAAGCGATTCAAGAGTTGCCTCCCCCCAGGACCAAGAAAGATGTGATGAGCTTCTTGGGGAGACTCAATTACATCAGTCGTTTCATAGCTCAGTCTACAGTGATTTGTGAACCCATATTCAAGTTACTAAAGAAAGATGCTGCCACAGAATGGACGGAGGAATGCCAAAAAGCTTTTGACAGAATTAAGGAGTACTTGTCCAACCCACCCGTATTGGTTCCACCAGAGCCCGGAAAGCCATTGCTGCTGTATCTATCCGTCATGGATGGAGCATTTGGATGTGTGTTAGGACAACACGATGACACGGGAAAGAAAGAGCAAGCTATTTACTACTTGAGCAAGAAGTTTACACCATACGAGGCAAGATATACCTTGTTAGAGCGAACGTGTTGCGCCTTGACTTGGATTGCACAAAAGTTGAGGCATTACCTGTCGGTATACACCACGTACTTGATCTCAAGAATGGATCCACTCAAGTATATCTTTCAGAAACCGATGCCTACAGGGAAATTAGCAAAGTGGCAAATTTTGCTGAGTGAGTTCGACATTGTGTACGTGACACAGAAGGCCGTCAAAGGACAAGCTTTGGCCGATCACCTCGCAGAAAATCCGGTGGACAAAGATTATGAACCGCTCATGACTTACTTCCCCGATGAAGAAGTATTTTTTGCAGGAGAGGACATCTCAGAGTCATATGATGGATGGAGATTGTTCTTCGATGGGGCATCAAATTTCAAAGGAGTCAGAATTGGAGCAGTCTTGGTTTCAAGAACGGGACAGCACTACCCAATCTCAGCCAAGATTAGATTCCCTTGCACAAACAACATGGCAGAATATGAAGCATGCATTCTCGGACTTAGGATGGCTGTGGACATGAACATCAAAGAGCTTTTGGTAATAGGTGATTCTGACCTATTGGTTCATCAGGTACAAGGAGAATGGGCCACCAAGAATGTCAAGATCCTTCCTTATCTGGAATGTGTGAAGGAGCTGAGCAAAAGATTTACAAAGATTGAGTTTAAACATGTCCCCCGGGCTCAAAACGAGTTCGCGGATGCTTTGGCTACTCTTTCCTCAATGATCCAACACCCGGATAAGAATTACATCGACCCTATTAAAGTGGAGATACGTGACCAGCACACATACTATTTTCACGTAGATGAAGAGTTTGATGGAAAGCCATGGTACCATGATATTAGAAGGTTGCTCGAAGCAGGAGAATATCCGGAAAATGCCGGTAGCAAGCAGAAGCGGACTTTAAGGAGAATGGCCAATCATTACTTCCTTAACGGCGAAATCCTGTATAGGAGAACCCCGGATTTGGGATTACTAAGGTGTGTCGATGCAACAGAAGCGACAAGACTGTTAGAGGAAGTTCACGCAGGGACGTGTGGACCCCACATGAATGGATTCACTTTGGCAAAAAAGATTTTAAGAGCTGGATACTTTTGGATGACTATGGAGAGGGATAGCATCCGATATGTACAAAAATGTTATCAGTGTCAAGTTCATGGCGACTTCATACGAGTTCCGCCAAACGAGCTCAATGTGATGGGGTCCCCATGGCCATTTGCTGCTTGGGGCATGGATGTAATTGGACCCATAGAGCCTCCCGCATCAAATGGACACCGTTTCATCCTGGTAGCTATCGACTATTTCACAAAATGGGTTGAGGCTTCAACGCACAAGGCAGTGACTAAGAAGGTGGTAGCAGATTTCGTCCGAAATAACATAGTTTGTCGTTTTGGAATTCCGGAATCAATCATAACAGACAACGGAACCAATCTGAATAGTGATCTCATGAGAGAGACTTGTGAAACATTTAAGATCTCCCACCGGAACTCCACAGCATATCGACCACAAATGAATGGAGCAGTTGAAGCCGCAAACAAGAATATCAAGAAGATCCTGAGGAAAATAATAGATAGTAGCAGAGACTGGCATGAGAAGCTACCATATGCCTTGCTCGGTTATCGCACCACAATCAGAACATCCACTGGTGCAACCCCCTACATGTTGGTCTACGGTTCGGAAGCAGTGATACCCGCTGAAGTGGAAATACCTTCTCTAAGAATCATCCAAGAGGTTGGTCTGGAAGACGCGGAATGGGTTCGTAGCAGGATTGAACAGTTGATGCTCATTGATGAGAAGAGACTGGATGCAGTATGTCACGGCCAACTCTATCAAAACAGAATGATCAGAGCGTTCAACAAAAAAGTCAAGCCTCGACGATTCACGCCAGGGCAATTAGTATTGAAGAAAATATTCCCTCACCAAATTGAAGCTAAGGGGAAATTTGCGCCAAACTGGCAAGGTCCTTACATGGTTCACCGAGTGCTCTCGGGCGGAGCAGTAATCCTCGCAGAAATGGACGGCGTCGTGAGCACAAAGCCGATCAATTCAGACGCTATCAAGAAGTACTACATTTGAAGACAGAGGGACTAGTCGTTGTTTCCTTGTACTTTTGCATTTTTCTCTAATGTAACAGAACTACGTATTAGCCTGACTTCCCACGGCGGGATACGTAGGCAACCCATATCGGGTCCGGTTTCCCTTAGAAAAACCAAAAACATCATCTTTCATGTATTCAGAACTACGATTGACCTGACTTCCCTCGGTGGGATACGTAGGCAATCCTCGTCGGATTCGGTCACTTCATATTTTTCATTTTTTTTCCCTAATGTATTTGAACTACGTTCTGACCTGATTCCTTTTTGGATACGTAGGCAGCCTGAGTTAGGCTCGGTCATTGCACTACATGTCTTTATTTTCCCTAATGTATTTGAACTACGTTCTGACCTGATTCCTTTTTGGATACGTAGGCAGCCTGAGTCAGGCTCGGTCATTGCACTACATGTCTTTATTCTTCCTAATGTATTTGAACTACGTCCTGACCTGATTCCGTTTGGATACGTAGGCAGCCTGAGTCAGGCTCGGTCAATGCATTACATATTTTTCATCCTTCTTCATATCCCGAACTACGTACAGACCTGATTCCCATTCGGGGATACGTAGGCAACCTAAAAGGTTCGGTCATACCCTTAGGATAAACCTTCCCCCCTTTTATTTATACCTTCAGAGTGATCACAACATCTACAGAAAGATAGAAAAGCGTCACCAGAAGCCGGAGCCACGAGAAAAGTACACTTGGACGTCCTCAACAAATGGGAAAACTCGATTGGATTTCGGAACATGTCATAATCTAAGGAACGATGAACAATCACTATATATATGCGCCTAGTATACACAAAATATACTTATTTTCTAAAAATATATATACATATTTTCAAAATATTCCACTGCCTTTCCACCTACCAAGCCTTCGAAATAGGAAGTCGCGAGCAACCAAGGAGGTTTTGAAGAGATCCACCATACCGAGTCTCTGGGATAGGAAATCACGAGCGGCTGATGAGATTTTGTAGAAACCTAGTGACAAGGCCAGGGTCCGCAAGTTGACACAAATCAACACCCCTCCCAAAACTAAGAATTTTCCTTTGAGCGCAGGGAAACAGGAGTCAAGACGGGATGATGTCAAGTCAAGCTCATGGACATGATCGGAGAAATCCTTCGGCTATCCCGACACCATAAGCCAAATATTCTTCCCCAATTCTATATTTAAAATACTGTATCCCGATTCTTACGATTCTTAATGAGTTTTCATCTATGTTTTTGCAGGTGCGTACGAGATCCGGATCAAGTATCGAAGACAGAGAGCTCTCATAGGAAAATAGAATAGTTTATCTCTTTCCAAATAACTCCGCCAATCGGAGATTGCCATCTAATTGCGTCAAATAACTCCTCCGATCGGAGAATGCGGACTGACTTCATCAAACTCCGCCGATTGGAGTTTGTACATAGGCAAACAAAACGACGCTCTGCCGATTGGAGCTTGTATATAAGCAAACAAAACGACGCTCTGACGATTGGAGTTTGTACATAGGCAAACAAAATGACGCTCTGCCGATTGGAGTTTGTACATAAGCAAACAAAACGACGCTCTGCCGATTGGAGCTTGTACATAAGCAAACAAAATGACGCTCTGCCGATTGGAGTTAGTACATAAGCAAACGAAATGACGCTCTGACGATTGGAGCCTGTACATAAACAAGCCAGCGACGCTCTGCCAAATCAGAGAAATGCATATTAGCAAGCAAAACATACTCCGCCAATCGGAGGCTGCATCATAGCAAGCATCATCATAACTCCATCAATCATGAGCATGCATGCCATCAACATCCTCATTTTGCATTAAAAATCGCGCCCACCTTCTAATGCGGGCATTTACATTCAAGTCCATTTTACAGGCGCCCACCTTCTAATGCGGGTATTTACATTCAAGTACATTTTACAGGCGCCCACCTTCTAATGCGGGTATTTATATTTTACAGGCGCCCACCTTCTAATGCGGGTATTTACATTCAAGTACATTTTACAGGCGCCCACCTTCTAATGCGGGTATTTACATTCAAGTACATTTTACAGGCGCCCACCTTCTAATGCGGGCGCCCACCTTCTAATGCGGGTATTTACATTCAAAGCTCCAGCACACAAACCGGAGCATGCATTGAGATCTTGGTACACAACCCAAGACTCCATTTCATTCAAAGCTCCGGCACACAAACCGGAGCATGCATTGAGATCTTGGTACACAACCCAAGACTCTATTTCATTCAAAGCTCCGGCACACAAACCGGAGCATGCATTGAGATCTTGGTACACAACCCAAGACTCATATTCATTCAAAGCTCTGGCACACAAACCGGAGCATGCATTAGGATCTTGGTACACAACCCAAGATTCCATTTCAATAACGCTTCGGCACACAAACCGGAGCAGGCATCATAATCTTTCTTTTCCAGCAAATACACGATTTTGCATCCCCAGCATCTTACAGCATTGCCCCGCCAGCCGGAGGCTTTATTACACAAGATTATCTCACCTACAGTACATCCACTCCGCAAAATGGAGACGTCGACAATCGCTTGGATATCTACACTCTACTCTTTACATTACAATTTTAATTTATATTTTTGAGCCTCAACAGGTACTTTGTAACCCCTTTTTACCTGTTTTGCAGGATGACACACTACAACGTGGAACTACCTCTAAGCAGCGATTGAGGCAATGCTTGATGAGGAATACCAAACTCACAAGCCAGAGTTTCAAGACTAGCACTCCGACTCCAATTCCTACAATCAGTTATCCATATTTCTAAATCAGAGTACACTTGCTCTCGCAAGCATCGACACCCTTTTTCTTTATCTCCTAGAGTTCTCACCAGAGGGTATTAAAGGGACTACCTCCATCCGGCAATTCGACGTGATCTTATAGGGATGCGAGATGCGCCTAGTAGAGTCTCGTTTATGGGTGTGTTGTGCACCACATTTATAATCGGGAGGCTGTGAAAGTGCACCCATTTTGAAAAGATTATTGTCATCTAGGAAATGATCTACCGGCAATTCCATAAAACTCTTTCCAAGCTCAACTAAGAGACCAGTGTCAACCATAAATCGTACACTGGGGCAAATTTTGAGGACTGCCTCAAAATTTACCATAATCCTCTATTCAGAAATACGACCGGCCTAATTCCCATTTCCTTAGGGATACATAGGCAGCTCGACTTCGAGCACGGCCGTACCCACTCCATCCATGCCAAATCATCTTCCCCTTTTACCGCAAAAAATACCAGTGTCGACATAAAACCAACACTGGGGCAAAATTTTGAGAACCTCTCAAAATTTTTGAACTACATTGGCCTGATTCTTGTGAAACCCGAGATATGTAGGCAACTCGGAGACCGGAGTTCGGTCGAATTCATAATGACAATAACCTTTCTCTTTCTAGATACGACCTTTCCAAAAATTTGATTTTTTCCAGTCGAGACAAAATTGGCTTTACGTCAACATCTTCGCCCAAAGACTCTTTCATCATCTTTGTTCGAAGAGGGGCAAGTTGTTGACACCCAATTTTGGCCCTCCTTTTTTTCCCATAATTAATTTTTATATGCTTCTTAATCCCGAGGATTTTTCCAAAATAATTTTCTTATTTTTATATTAATTTTTATAAATTTTGGCACCAATAATTCCTTTACTTTTTATAATAATAATTACTAAAAAATATTGTATCTTATAAAATCACCATAAAAATATTTTATAATTCATTCTTTTTAACAAGATGTTGGTATAAGTAACTTTTATTTCAAACTCAAAATGAAATTTTGTCGTATCGCTATAGTATTTCCTAAATACAGTTCTATCAATTGAGGATCGCGATTACGGGTATCAAAATTATGTTTAAGTCAGCTATATGTATTTGAAAATTAATTGGGATGAAAGAAAGCATCGTTAAATTAATTAAGTGGAAAAATGATTAGGGAAGATTACATTTTTTTTTACAAAACTAATTTATTTACCAAATTTTGGGCCAGACCCTTATTTGTTTCAGCCCAAAACTCCTAACCCACTACCCAACCACCCGACCCAGCCCAAACTACCCCTGACCCGACCCAATTCCCTACTAAACACACCCCTAATTCCACTATCTCCTCCATTTCATCCAAACCAAACAGACCCCTCTCACTCCTTCAGCCAAACCAACAGACCTCCCACCCCTAAACCCTGTCGCCCGTCGCCTCACCACCAAATACCCGCCGGATTTCGCTTCGTACCGGCGGGTAAACGGCGACAACACCCTCCTCTATCACGTCGCGTCATCCTTTCCCCTTTTTCAGACGTTTTTGCAGCCTCGAAAAAGACCCCCACCGCTAGACCACCGGATAACGGCAAAATCCGGTGGTCTTCACCTTTCTCTCCTCCACTCTACAGCCATCCCCTCACCCTTTTTGTCATCTCAAAAACAGAGCTCGAAAAAGCTTCCCCCCACCGACGGCTGCCCGACGGATACAACCGTTGCCCGACGGTCCGAGCTCCGCACCTCCGACCCATCACTTTCTCTTTCAAATCAGCCTGAAAAAGGGGTAAGCTTCTTCCTTTTTTTCTGATTTTTTCATCATTTCCATTGCAACTTGGCTTTCCAAGAATTCAAATTTTGAATTCTTGGAAAGAGCCGTTTGAGCCTTCAAGCTTCGGCTATAAAAGGAGCCCTTGGTTTTCCATTACAAAAAAAGGAAGAAAAAAGAAAAAGGAGGGATTTTTGATCAGAAAAATCACCAAGAGGAGAAAAAATCACGACGAAAAATTGACAGATTTTGGCATCCGTTGGAGGCCGAAAAATCAGAAAACTAAAATCAATAGCTCACAAAAATTGTTCTCTGGTTGTTTACTGTCGATTTCCATATACTCACTATCCGTTTTGCTTCCTGTTGTTTCGTTTGCTCTATTCGGATATCCGGAGTCGGAATCGGAAGTCGCTAGTTTGAAACTCAACACTTGACGGCCTCAATCGCTGCCCAACACAAGGTAAATCCTATCCCGTCTAATTACTTTATGTTTAGTTTTGTGATCCATTGATTCGTGTGAGTTTTGGTTGTTCTTGTTTGGCTGATTTTAGGCGTTAAAATGTGAAACAAAATCTGTTTCTTGGTCGTTTGGTTTAGAATATGTGTTTGTGAAGTGTTCACAACTCAAAACTTGGCTTAATTGTTGAAAGTGGTGTGGTTGTTTATGCGATGTATATGAAAGACGGAGTTCCATTTTTTCCGTTTTTTTTTTTTTTTTAGGCGAGCGAATTTAGTAGTAAAGTTAGTCGATTAAACTATTAACTTAGCCTCGATCTTTGTATTATGTTTGTTATCGTTTCTCTTTGGGTGTTGGCTGACTTCGCTTGAGTTCCAAGAGTGTATAAATCATCCCGTCTTAATTACGTTGCACTTGGATTTTGTTAATCGATTACTATGTAGTTACTCGGGATGTTAGTTGGTGGATTTTAGGCGTAAAAGATGTGAAACAAATCAGTTTCTGATCGTTTGGTTTAGCTTATGTGATTGTGAAGTGTTACAACTCAAGACTTGGCTCAAATGTTCTAAATGTTGTTGTTTGTTTGGTTTGAATTATCGTGGCTAATTTGAAGTAAAATAGTTGTTGGTTTGTTTGGTTGTATTTATAGTCGATGATGTATTGGAAGAATATTTATAACCTTGAATTCAACTTGAAATAAATTTCAAGAGGCTCCAAGTCTTCAAATGTACATGGTTACCTTTGTTGCATAACTAGAGGTTAGGATCAATGTTTACTCTTCATAAAAGTTGAGTTTTCTTGTTGCTTTCTTTTACGGATTGAGTTGTAAGAGTATGTAATCATCCCGTCTCGTTTTAATCACAACTAGGGGCTGATTTTGTTTAAATCGAAAAGGTATATGTATGCCATGTTTGAGTTTCTTGAAGTTTAAATTCTTAAGTTAAAAGTTTCCATAGGTTTGCCATTTATTTTTTTTAATCCCGAAAACGTTTGTTTAAAATAGGAATATACATATTATGATTATTTTCCGGCGTTTGTAAAATATTGTGGTCTTGCTTGCAATCTAACCTTTCTTCAAAACACCTTAATCCTAGTAAAAAGTGGTTGATTTAGTGTGCATTTGTTAGAAAAAGAGGGCTGCCCGTATTTTCATTATTTTTGTTTTAACTCGGGATCAATCTCGGGAATACTAGCTTAAGGAATTTATCATGAGCTAGTGTAGTAGTTTGGTTCCCTTTTTGATCCTCCCGTCACTAATGTTTGCCTTACTTTTTGAGTTGATTTGTTCATAACGACTTACTTTTTGAGGTGATTTATTCATAGCTACTTATTTAGTTAAAGTGAATAAAAATAATAATAATAAAGTTTATATTGCTATTTGTTGTGTACTTTGTTTTCCCATAATCGACTAGTGTTGAAGATGTTCGTTTTGCCTAAGTTCTTTTCGGATATCATCTCATGTTAGTTCGTTTGTGCTCTAGTCAAATAAATTTGATCATTCGCTTTTAAAAAAATGAAGCAAAATATGGTTACATGTCGTCTTTCATATATGCTTGTGTATTTACCGAGTAGCATGTTTGTTTTCCTTATCACTTTATTGTTAAGCTTGGCATATTTCTACATTTTGTAAGCTTTGTTATGCAAGTTACTAATCCTTATCATTTTTTTTTGTGTTACATGAAACAACCGGAGAGCTGGAGTTCTCACTTGAAACTCACTTTCGGCCCCAATAAATATTTGGGTCGAGCAGCTATTAGGAGCTATCGCAGGCGCTCAGAGTCGTCCCTTTAGAAATTTAGTTCCTCCAAAGGAATTTGGCGCATCTAGCCCTTTACTCTTTTTTATTGCTTTCCTTTATGCTTACTTAAAATGTTTAACTAACCTTGTGTATTTGGATGTGTTTTCCTTTGTGATTTTGATTAATGTTTTATCTTTCGGCTTATATTTTCGTGGATTACTTTGTTTAGTTTCAAGAAATTTTGAAAGAGAATTTCCTTCACCCTTTTAAAATTAGGCAAAAGTTTCGGATTTCCCTTTTTAAATACTTTAAAATTAGTGGTTAAACACTTTCAAAAAATAGTAATAATAAATAGTGAATAGTGCAGATTTTTTAGGATTAATTAATGTTAGGCTTGTTTCAAGAAAAAAACTTGTTCCAAATAACTCGCGGTAGATTTTCAAAAAATATTAAGTAGCGATTCAATATATTTTAAACGAATATTTAGTCATTCTTAGGCTTTAAACTATAGAATGCTTATCTAATTTAGGCAAGTCTCCTTTATATTTATTAATAACTCGTTTATTCTCTTATTCTAACCCCAATATTTTACAACTATTTTACTATATTCTATATATATATATTTTGAGATTTTCAGATTTTTTAAGGCCTCAAAACGCAAGGTATATATATGTCATATGCTATCTACTACAAGGTATATATATTTATATTTTTACTTACTCATTCTTCCTACTTAAATTAAACATATATTATTTTATCACAATTGCATTTACGTACATAATATTTTCTCTCATATTCAATGCATGTTCATTTTTTACCTTACGAATAAAAGTCTCCTTTACTTGAAAACAAATAATTCTCGTTCTATACTCAAGTTTTCAAAATTGTTCTTTTACATGAGATATATTTATCAAAACAAATATGATTTTTTCTCTTATAGCTTTTTCTCTATTACCGGTATACCTATTTCCTACATTTTTTTTTTACTTGTCCAAATTCTTTAAAATAATAAACTTTTTCATATGATTCCTTGTATTTTAAACATACATACATCACCTTTACTTTCTTTTAATAAACATGTCATAAACTTTTCCCAAAACTCTAAAACCATATATATTTCTTACTTTACAAAAAGTATATTTGTATAAATAACATTCTCATTTCTTTTACATAGCCCTTTTTAAGTATATATTCTTATAAATCATAAAGTTCTACATACTTTAATTTAAATTACGATAAAAATATTGCTATTAAACTTTCATATATTTTGACATATACGTACATATGTTTCATCTTTTTACCATAAGTATATTTTATATTTTTGCCTATTGTAGTGGCATGTGTCATATACTTTGAGTTTTTCTTTAAATTAATAAACCATGTTTTTATCACCTTTTAGCAAATAATGAGCAAATAATTTTCCAAATATTGTTTTCTAAACTGAGTTTAAGGACTATCTTCGGATAGGCTCTGAAGGGTGCCTAACACCTTCCCTTCGAGTAACCAAAACACTTACCCAGAATCTCAAACGTTTTCGCAGACTAAAAACAGAGTTTTACATACAAAATGGTTTCCTAAGTTTCCTAAAATTTAGGTGGCGACTCTAAACCCTTTCCAAAACAAAGGCAGAAAGAGCCGGATGTTGCAAGCATATTTTGGCCAGTTCAAAATAGGGCGCGACAGACACAAATTGATCTTGCAAGAAAATCAATTTTGTAATCAATAGGATCAACTAGTCTTGACACTTACTAATCAACCACATTATAATCAAATTAAAGACTAAGTGTCAACACTAGATGGACACAAATTGATCTTGCAAGAAAATCAATTTTGTCATCAATAGGATCAACTAGTGTTGACACTTATGCTAATCAACGACATTATAACTAAATTAAAGACTAAGTGTCAACACTAGGTGGACATAAATTGATCTTGCAAGAAAATTAATTTTGTCATCAATAGGATCAACTAGTGTTGACACTTATGCTAATCAACGATATTATAACTAAATTAAAGACTAAGTGTCAACACTAGGTGGACATAAATTGATCTTGCAAGAAAATCAATTTTGTCATCAATAGGATCAACTAGTGTTGACACTTATGCTAAACAAATACATTATCATGCTAATAATTAAATAAACTAAATTAAAGACTAAGTTTCCTATTCCAATTCATTACAAGTCACTATCTCACAATTTGAACTCACTATACTTCACTATTTTAAGTAACTTGTTCATAATTTCAAGTCATTATACTTCACTATTCTAAGTCACTAGTTCACATTTTCAATTCACTACTTCACTATTCAAATTCACTAGTTCACATCCACCATATAAGACAAACTAATTAACAATAATAAACCCTATTTAAATGATAAATCCTAATTTAGTAACTAAAATTAACAATGACATGCCCTAGTTAAATGATAAATCCTAATTTAGTAACTAAAATTAACAATGATAAACCCTAATTTAATAACTATAATTAATTAACAAGAAAATTAAAATTACTTACCTTGATGGACCCCACCGGAGCAGCAACAACGACGGCGACAGGCGGCAACAACCTTCAGCAGCAGCAACGGCAGCAACCTTCAGCAGCAGCAGCGGCAGCAACCTTCAGCAGCAGCAGCGGCAGCAACCTTCAGCAGCAGCAGCGGCAGCAACCTTCAGCAGCAGCAGCGGCAGCGGTGGAAGGCGGAGGAGGGGGGGACGCCGGAGTGAAAGTTTTCAGAGGGAGGGGGCGCCGGAGGGAGGGGGCGTTGTGGTCGATCGGGGGAGAGAGAGAGAGTGTATGAGTGTGAGTGTTAGGGTGTTAGGGTTTTTAGGTAATAAAATAAAGTTAAAAAAAAAATTAAAAAAACCGACCAATTGAGGTCGGTTTTACTAAAAAATAAATTTTTAATAAAGTATTTTTTGATAAAACCGACCACTTGAGGTCGGTTTTTAAAAAAAAATTAAAAGTAATGAATAAAAATTATTTAATCATCAACATATTTCATAAACTCGGATACATTATTGATTCGTTACATTACTCAATGATTATGCTACTATACAATGTATTTCATACTACTTGAATGGATTATCAATCGATTAATTAATTAGCTTTTGAATACGTACTATATATGTACATCATGACTAGACGAGACATATATTTAAGACGACGGACCAGTAATATATAGGACTTGGTTAATTATATTACTCAACGATCGTCATCGTATAGTAACTCATATGTACGTAATACAACGTATTCCACTAGCTACTTGGATGAATTGTCGATTAGTTAATTAGCTTTTGAATATGTACTATATATATAAACATACATCACTAAAAACGAGACATATATATTCAAGATGATGGACCATTTAATATACAGGACTTGATTAGTTATATTACTCAACGATCGTATATTACCTCATATATGTACGTAATACAATGTATTCCATACTAGCTACTTGGATGGATTATCGATTGGTTAATTAGCTTTTGAATACGTATTATATATATACGTACAATATCGCCACAAAAAAACATATATTCAAGACGACAGATCATTACTATATATATAGGACTTGGTTATTTACATTACTCAACAATCGTATATTACCTCGTGTGTACGTAATACAATGGTATTCCACTGATTGGATGGATTATAGATTAGTTAATTAGCTTTTGAATACGTACTATATATATACGTACATCACTAGACGAGACATATATTCAAGACGACGGATCATTATAGTACATAGAATAACTTGGTTAATTATATTCAATGATCGTATATTAACTCATATGTACGTAATATACAACATATTCCATACTACTTGGATATGGATTATATATCGATTGGTTAATTATCTTTTGAATACGTACTATGTATATACGTACATCACTAGACGAGACATATATTCAAGACGATGGATCATTATATATAATATATACGACTTGGTTAATTACATTTCTCAATGATCGTATATTAACTCATATGTACGTAATATACGACGTATCCATACTACGTATTTGGATA
The DNA here is from genome assembly GCA_003996215.1 of Jaltomata sinuosa. Taxonomy (NCBI): domain Eukaryota; kingdom Viridiplantae; phylum Streptophyta; class Magnoliopsida; order Solanales; family Solanaceae; genus Jaltomata; species Jaltomata sinuosa. The sequence goes on along the minus strand of QJPP01007186.1, from coordinate 214,851 downwards.
TGTATTATCGATCGGTTAATTAGCTTTTGAATACGTACTATATATATATATATATATATACGTATATACATCACTAGACGAGACATATGTATATTCAAGACGATGTATAAGTTATGAGGGAATCTATGTATTATCTTATACAGGATATAGAAGGTGGAATAAGTAATACTTGTATAATTAATACATGAATAACTAATCCCTGCATAACTAATACATGTATAAATAATATATAGATTACCTCATAACTAATATCTACATTACTAATACCTATATAACTTTAACTAGCTACCAAATGACCCCTTAGTGTTATACACAATAGAAAAATAGTGATTATTAAAAATATTTTAAAGGTAATACCGATATCCGTAGGTCGATTTTATTCAAAATAATTAAATAAAAGTAAACTACCGACCTCCGGAGGTCGGTATTACCTTTAATTTTAATGAAAATAAAATTAATTACGTTAAATAAATAATACCGACCTCTGAATGTCGGTATTAATATTATTTTTATTTTATATTTTATATAAAACCGTCTTCCGAAAGAGGCTTTATTTAAAATAATTCAAAATATTATTTTGTAGTCTTTTATATTTTTAATTGAGATAAAATTAAATTATATTCTTAATTTTCTAATCAAGTACCGACCACTGGATGTCGATCCTAATAAAATAATTAAATAAAATTAAAAATACCGACTTCTAGAAGTCACTATGAGAATAATTTAAGGTAAATAAAATCAATTATGCAAATTTAATATTACCGACATCAGGAAGTAAGTATTAATTTGTTTTTTTTTGTTTTTTATCTTATAAATAACTGTCCTCCGGAGGACGGTTTATTTAAAAGTTATTAAAAATATTCCTTTTTTTTATTTTTTTATATTTAATTGAGATAAATTTAAATATTATTTTTTATTTACTAATTCGATACCGACTACAAGAGGTCGATTTTTCTTAATTTTATTTTTTCTGCGAAAATTTCTGACCATCGGAGGTCGGTATTTGGTTTTTCCGCATTTTTTTTCCAAATAAACCGACATCTTGAAGTCGGTTTTCTTAAGAAAATAAAATAATTTTTTGTTTTTAACAATACCGACCTCCAGAGGTCGGAAATTACCGACTTCCATAGGAGGTCGGTAATTTGGAGGTCGGTATTCACAGTTTTTTTAGTAGTGGAACTTTCTTATTCTTCCAAGTATGTTCAAGTGTTTCAAGTGTTTACAATATGAACCATTAAGCCTCTATTTATAGTGTTCATAGAGGCATACAAAAGGTTGTCTCTAATATGATATTAACCATTGATATAAAGGAGAAGGTTATGAAGGTGGAAGGTTACAAGATTAATGGTGATAAATAGGGAGGTTATCTTCATAATGGAGGGAAGTAATGGGTGTGGAGGTTACTACACATTATGGAGAATATTGGTGGGACTAATTTCTTAGGAGTTATGGACACCCACATAATATTTCATAACACTTATGTCCTTTATTTTTGGCTTCAAATACTTTTTTCCTCTTATGAGTTTTTCTGCAATAAATAATAATTATATCTTCGTATTCTCATTTTTTATCTTTTCAATACATTAAGCATTTAAAATTAGATTGATAACTATAAATACCTTAGTATTAAATTATATAATTGAATTTGAATGAATATTTTTTTTTTTTAAATTACATGTAATAACATATTGATCGAAATTAAGAATGGCAAAGGTAATATTAAGGTCATCACCCAAAAAGTAGAATATGAAGTCATTTCTGCTTTGTTTTTCATTGTAAGAGACATGATTTCAAAGATGAAAAGTATAGAAAATTACATTTTGAGCTAAAACTGTCCCTAGACAAAAAGAAAAAAAATAACACAAATAACAAATAAGTCAAGAGAAAACTTGAAAGAATAAGAAGACTGACATCACTGCTGACTTCAATGGCCAAATTGCCAATGACACTGAAAATATTTCTGCCCAAACAGGTCACTTTGATGAATGACAAATTATTGAAAAAAGGAGCGAAAAGAACATGTATAACTTTATTTCTGTGTGTCACGACCCAGGCCATCGTGAGTGACACCCACCCAACCCCAGATGAGCGAACCATTAGAGTCCAACACTTAGCCTAGTCTAACAGCTTAAAATCAGTGCAGAAAAGTAAACTAGCATTCAATCATGAATAAAATCAACTCTATAATTAAAATAAACTGCGAAAATTCCTCCCTAAAATCTGAAAGTCATCGTACCGAAAACATCTACAAAAAACTAGAGTACAAAAATGCAACCCCAAAATAATAAAAATAGTCTAAGCCCGAACAAGTGGGCCACAACTAAAACTAGATGGACACCAAGACAGCTTAGTCGAATAGCTCACTCTTCATTTAATTTCATCATTTTCAGGTACCTGAACCTTTGCCAACGTTTTATGAAGAGTTATGTCATGGTGCTCTTTTAAAGCACTTGCCTCATTACCATGACCATTTTTATCACTTGCTCCTCTCCTTATTTAAGGAGTTTTACCTTTGGAATCAATTAGTCTATCACGCTTCAGGCATGCCATAGACCATGTCCTTCAAGGACTTCTCATTGGAGCATTTACAACTGAATTATAGCATAGGGTCAGGGTCAGCAAATACGTCTATCAATTAATTTGCAATATTTTACAACTGAATTATCTTTTGAACTTCAAGTTCACATTTTTCTTTTACGAGGATCTAGATAATTTATCGTCCATTTCAGTTGTTAATCATATCTCCCCCGAATGTTAGGAAATCTAACATTCATCCCATTCTTATTTGGGGATCCATCTTTGTACATCGTGGAGCAATTAAGTACCGCACGTTCAAATTTTTAGATGAAATTATTTGTCTCCTGACCGTGAACCAACAATATAGGGGAACTTTATTGGCTTGATGCATATAAGTGTTGCTACACAAATCTCATACCAAATTTTCTTTTGGGAGATTTATTCTCATAACCAACGGTTTAGCTATAATTGAAGGCACACAATTTCTGCTAAACCAACCAACATTATCAACTTTTATAGTTTGGAACCATGCTCTTAATTTAACAATTTGAGCAAACAACCTTGCAAATATTAAATTGCAAGTTTATAGCAAAGCGCATGTGACCAACCATAGATGCATCTCATTTCATAGTAAACGGTCCACATGGCAGGTGAAGGGGCCCGTATTCACCTTGTTATATATTCCAAAAATTTAGGGGTACAACCCCAACCTTAGCCGATATAATATTTTATCGTGAGAACAAGCAACATAAGAGAATTCTTGAAGAATCTTTTATTTCTTCAATGTATAACCACATGAATTCTCACTTATTTTTGCATCACATTTGAACCGGAATGGTCAACCGGTCATGCCAACTTATATATTTCTTGTAAACTTTTAGTTTACTAACGCATGAGATTTCATCACCATGCCCATATTTGCATCAACAAATAAGAGGAAAACGGTAGTCTTTCACATAAATATTTATAACCATTTCGATTGTAGTAATATGAAGATATAAAATCTTTTCACAATTTATAGTCTCAAAATAATAATAATTATTTTTCTAGAAACTTAAAAAGTTTCTTTTGAAGACTTACTACAATCTCAATATCATGAAATTTTTTATTTCATCGTGTAGTGACACATTAGCTTTTTTGAAGCTTTCAAATACTTGTGTACTACCTCATATTTTAAAAACACCACACCTATGGTGAATATCTCCTTTAAGGAGAAAATTATATGTACCCAATCAATAACAAATTTGTGTAGCCACACAATAACATTCATTTTTGGTACTTTTACCCTTTGATAATTCGTGTTGAGACATGCCACAATATTTGTGATGTACTAAAAGTACTTGACCAATGACCGTTAATACCAATATATTTTTCTCTCAAACCTCCTGTTGAGGTGAGTTTTGATATTTGCCCAACCATATATAAGCAAATTTTTAACACAATAGTTTTTACCACATTCAAAAAATTCACTTTCAAGAATGGGTTGGCATTTTCAATGCTTATCACAAGTCACATTCTTTTCAAGAATTGGACTATAATCATATATATGTGATTCATAAATTTGCATTATAAGCTCATTGTCATGCCTTGACATTTATCATATTTATATGATCCACCTCAACATCACTTTGAAAAGTAAAGTGCACAACCACTTTATATTCTCTTATTTTGATGGAGGATTTATAAAATTTATTAAATTATATCCATAAAAATTGTGTGCCCAATATATACTACCAAATTGATGGTAAAAATTACCTTCACTTCTGAAGGACCATTTGGAGAACCCATAGCGTTCTTCCTTTTATTATTATCAAATGATGATATTTTATCTTTTTTTTTCACGTACACAATCATTTGTACAACCATGATAGTGATTTGGTCATCTTTCAGACTTATCATATATTGCTACCACATTCACTTCATGGAATAGAGCATATTCAATGCGACGGGCTTCACAATTTTATCAAGATTGCGTTGGTACTTTAACCGAACGTCTTTCCCATATGTATTGTCATATTTGGTGAGATTTGAACCCAACTACCACAATGATGAATATTTTTAATTTGTCCCTTCACGCCCATGTTCATACATTCAACCACTTGTCTTCTTTCAGACATATTATGCGTTGCTACCACATTCACATAAGAGAATGGAGCATATCAATTGGGCAGATTTCATGAATTTTCGTCAAAAAATTATTATTGTGTCTCGGTCATCAATATATCGCGTTGGGACTTAAATCCAACGTCTTACCCATATGAAGGCGTATTAAGCCATAATTCTATGAGACTTAAACTCAGAATCTTATCATCATGGTGCACCAGATTCAACTCCGATGTCTTACTCTTTTGGTACGATGAAATTTGAATCCACCGTCTTACCCTTAACCAATGACATAATAGGCCAAATATACATTAAGAATCACCCTCGAATCTTTAAAATATACTCACGTTATAATATATGCATAAGTGAACTAAATTTCAACAAGACATAAAATATAATCACTTTCCATAAAGTAACAACATGAATTAGTGAACCACACAAACACTAATAGATAATGTAATATGAAAACTGATACAAATAGTAAAGTTCACCGTTTAGGAATTTTTATTATTTTATTTATAAACATGACCTAAAAAAACTTATCCTTTCCGATATACTTTCACATACATGTAAATAATATTTTCTCCACAAAACATAATAGCATATCAACAATCAGAAGTTTGAATACATATCACAATAAATGAAGGTTTTCCCTTCTGGCAAAAGAAAATAAACGGAGGAAATCCAACTCCACTGGTCAGACACAAAATTGAAAGATTATTAATTTTCAGGGCAATGAAAGATAACTTTTGCACTAAAAGGTTTTTCACATATCACATATTATTTTTTATGGCATGCCTATAGCTAGGCTAGGAGATAACATAAACAGAGAAAAGAAATATCTTAAAACATTACCAACAAGATAATTGCAAATTCATACCTCTTACGAGTAGGCATAGTATAATTTATCCTTACCTAAATCTTTGAGACTCGTGCTGATAACGTGTTGTAAAACTAAACTAAAAGAGTAATAATATGAACAAGAAATTAGAGAGACAAAAGATGAGAACTTTCTTATTCTTCCAAGTATGTTCAAGTGTTTCAAGTGTTTACAATATGAACCATTATGCCTCTATTTATAGTGTTCATAGAGGCATACAAAAGGTTGTCACTAATATGACATTAACCATTGATATAAATGAGGAGGTTATGAAGGTGGAAGGTTAAAAGATTAATGGTGATAAATAGGGAGGTTATCTTCATAATGGAGGGAAGTAATGGGTGTGGAGGTTACTACACATTATGGAGAATATTGGTGGGACTAATTTCTTAGGAGTTATGGACACCCACATAATATTTCATAACACTTATGTCCTTTATTTTTGGCTTCAAATACTTTTTTCCTCTTATGAGTTTTTCTGCAATAAATAATAATTATATCTTCGTATTCTCATTTTTTATCTTTTCAATACATTAAGCATTTAAAATTAGATTGATAACTATAAATACCTTAGTATTAAATTATATAATTGAATTTGAATGAATATTTTTTTTTAAAATTACATGTAATAACATATTGATCGAAATTAAGAATGGCAAAGGTAATATTAAGGTCATCACCCAAAAAGTAGAATATGAAGTCATTTCTGCTTTGTTTTTCATTGTAAGAGACATGATTTCAAAGATGAAAAGTATAGAAAATTACATTTTGAGCTAAAACTGTCCCTAGACAAAAAGAAAAAAAATAACACAAATAACAAATAAGTCAAGAGAAAACTTGAAAGAATAAGAAGACTGACATCACTGCTGACTTCAATGGCCAAATTGCCAATGACACTGAAAATATTTCTGCCCAAACAGGTCACTTTGATGAATGACAAATTATTGAAAAAAGGAGCGAAAAGAACATGTATAACTTTATTTCTCTGTGTCACGACCCAGGCCATCGTGAGTGACACCCACCCAACCCCAGATGAGCGAACCATTAGAGTCCAACACTTAGCCTAGTCTAACAGCTTAAAATCAGTGCAGAAAAGTAAACTAGCATTCAATCATGAATAAAATCAACTCTATAATTAAAATAAACTGCGAAAATTCCTCCCTAAAATCTGAAAGTCATCGTACCGAAAACATCTACAAAAAACTAGAGTACAAAAATGCAACCCCAAAATAATAAAAATAGTCTAAGCCCGAACAAGTGGGCCACAACTAAAACTAGATGGACACCAAGACAGCTTAGTCGAATAGCTCACCCTTGATATCTCGGAAAGTCTGGCCTACAAGTGAGGTCGTGCGTCAACCGCCGAAAGATTTTCTGTACTCACAAAAAGACAAGCAAGTACAGTATCAGTACACAACCATCGTGTACTGGTAGGATCATCAGTCAGTTCCAAATAAACAATGTATGAGTAGTACAAAATCAAGTAAGAGTACAGAAAACAGATAGGCAAGTCAACATGTATTCCTAGACTACAAGTCTTTACCTAACTTGTCCCACATGTAAACCACCTCAAAGTTATGATCAATAATCCACAACAATAACAGTCATATCCCATTACATATCCCGGACCCACCCTGGATCCCCTCTAGACAACACCTAAGTGTCAGACAATCAACCCGGTCTACACCAAGACCAACTCGTAAAGCAATGTAACAACCCGGCCTCTCAAGGACCAAAATACACAACCACAATTCAATTTCACAACCCGGTCCACTCAGGGAGCCATTAAATAAAGATGCAAAAATACAAGAAAATAAACTCGTACTAGGCGTGGTACCCGAGGCAACCGTTAGTATTGTCCCGTACCAGGCGTGGTACCCGAGCCAACCGTTAGTATATCTCGTACCAGGCGTGGTACCCGAGCCAATCGATAGTCAAACAATCCACAGTCACAAAAATAAACAATCAACTTGTAAGCCAACAAGCACAATACAACGTTCAATTTACCAGACTGCTAAACAGGACTATTAGACATTTCTAATCATTCCCTAAGCGATCCATCTCATACAAATACTTAAATAAGAGTACTTACACACACAAAGCATACAGGAAGCAAACCATCACCTACCTCGAAATGATCCAAAGCTTTACTCAACCGGAGCTTTCCCGTTTCCCGACGTTCTTGCCGGTTCTTGATCTAAAACAACACACAATAACCAAGAATCAAAATTTATGGCCTAAATTTCACCCGGATTACGCAAAATTCTAAACCCCAGGCCACTCATGATCATTTTACCCTTTTTTTCCGGCTTTCCGGTCATTAATTCACCTAGTTCTACTATTTTTATGGAACAATTAGGGAATTAAGGTCACATGATCATAAAACAGTAACATTAGCAACACCCAAGAACTTCTACACATAGAATCCCCCTTTTCTCCTGGATTCTACCCTCCCTAAGTCATTCCAAACCTTTCTCCAAGTCCACTCCTAGAAATGTTACCACATAGGAAAAGTATTACGGAGTTCGGAGAGTAGAAATCTTACCTTAGGAAATAAAAACGATGAAGAATGGAGGAAAAATGCCTGAAATCGCCCTAGCCCTTCTCCCAAATGAACTTGTAAAAACTGAATATTCTTGGGGAACTTGTAAATCCCATCATGCTCTGCTATAGCGGTTCGCTCCGCTATAGCAGTACCACCGTAGCGGAGTCGTCCTCTATGATGGAGGCTGACCGATGTTGACTTCCGCTGTAGCGGTAATTTTTCCGCTACAGCGGAGGTCGCTATGGCGGAGTGTCAACGGCTGTAGCGGTTGACACGAGAAAGAAAGTCGTAAAATTCCCAAAACTAGTCCATTTTATAACACACTTATTTTTCGAATATCCCGGAATAACTCCTTCACGTCAACTTCGATTTCGAGAGTTCTACTTACCCAAATTCGATTAGGAAAAGTCCTCCGAACTCCTTTATGTATTAGCTACGAGGAAAACTAGTTCAAATAAACACATCAAACTCAATCCTTACCCGGATTTCTCTAGACCATACCTCGCTCTAAAATTGGCCGAGACTAGCCTAGCCCCGAATTTCAAACTCCCCAACCCGGAGTTTTCTAACTCTAAAAATTGGCACGAATGATTTACCCATAACGATGGACCCAGTCGTTACAATAGATACCAATTTACCCATCGTTTATCTTCGAACGATCAAACCCAAAAATACAAAAAGATAAAGAAGGAAGGAGTAATACCTGTATCCTCAAACAAGTGAGGGTACTTGTCCTGCATGTCCCTCTTGGTTTCCCAAGTGACTTCCTCAACTGGACGATGCTTCCATTGAACCTTTACCATACTGATCACCTTTGTCCTCAATTTTTGGATATTCCGATCAAGAATCAAAGCCGACTCTTTATCAAGTAACACCTCATCCCACTTGATGATGTAGTCTCCATCCCTATGGTATTGCTTTAGCATGGATACATAAAACACCGGATGGACACGCGACAGACTGGGCGGCAGTGCCAATCTGTAAGCGACGGGCCCTACGATCTCAAGAACCTCAAATGGTCCGATGAATCAGGGGATGAGCTTGCCCCTCTTATCGAAATGCATGACTCCCTTCATTGGTGACACTTTCAACAACACCTGTTCACCAACCTAAAATTCCATGTCCCGGACCTTGCGATCTGCATATTCCTTCTGCCTGCTTTGGGCAGCTAGTAACTTGGCCTGAATACCTCTTACCTTTTCTTGCGCTTCCCTTATAAAGTCTACGCCCAAAGGCTTTACATCGCCTTCCTCAAACCACCGAATCAGTGACCTACAACTCCTCCCACACAAAGCCTCGAACGGGGCCATGTCGATACTGGAGTGGTAGCTATTATTGTATGAGAACTCACACAATGGTAGAAACTGGTTCCAATAACCCCCGAAGTCAATCACACATGCTCTCAGCATGTCCTCCAATACCTGAATCGTCCTCTCCGACTGACCATCAGTCTGAGGATGGAAGGCTGTACTAAAGGTGAGTTGAGTGCCCAACTCCTCATGCAACTTACCCCAAAACTATGAAGTAAACTGCGTACCCCTGTCTGAAATGATGGACAGTGGTAATCCATGCAATCTCACAATCTCCTTCACGCAGACCTTAGCCAATTGCTGCGAATTGTAATCCACCCTGACCGGAATGAAGTGAGCTGACTTGGTCAGTCTGTCAATAATGACCCAAATAGAATCATATTTCCCCAAAGTCTTGGGGAAACCCACCACAAAATCCATGGCTATTCTCTCCTACTCCCACTCTGGAATGGGCATCCTCTGAAGTAGTCTTGTAGGTCTCTGGTGCGCATACTTTACCTACTGGCAATTCTGATACTTGGACACGAAATCAGCTATGTCCCTTTTCATCCCAAGCCACCAATAAAGTTTCCTCAAATTCCTATACATATTGGTTACACCCGGATGAATTGAATACCGCAAACCATGAGCCTCTACCAACACCTTCTGAATCATGTCATTAACCCGAGAAACGCATATCCTTACTCTAAAATTTAACACACCGCCAGAGTCCAACGTGGAATCCCCTGACTCTTTCGATATTGCTTTGCTCCAAAGCTTGCTCAACTGCAAATCCTGAAATTATTTGATCTTTATTTCCTCTATGAAGGTGGATTTGACCTCAACACTGGCCAAGACCCCACCTTTTTCTGAAATACCCAAGTGCATGAACTTGGACTCCAATGCCTGAATTTCCCTTGCCAGTGGTCATTTGGACACCCCCAAACAAGCCAAACTACCCATGCTAGCTGTTTTCCGGCTCAACGCGTCTGCCACCACATTAGCCTTACCCCGATGGTACTAAATAGTCATATCGTAATCCTTCAACAATTCCATCCACCTCCTCTATCTCAGGTTCAAATACTTCTGAGTGAAGACATGCTGCAAACTGCGATGATCAGTGAACACTTCACACTTGATACCATAGAGATAGTGTCTCCAAATCTTGAGTGCAAAGACCACCACTGCCAACTCTAAATCGTGAGTCGGGTAGTTTCTCTCATGCACCTTCAACTGCTTAGAAGCATAGCTATCACATTCCTATCCTGCATAAACACAACACCCAAACTAGAATGTAAAGCATCACAGTAAATAATAAAGTCTTTACCTTCAACTAGCAAGGACAAAATAGGAGCCGTAGTCAGAAGTGTTTTGAGCTTTTGAAAGCTCTCCTCGCACTTGTCGGACCACCAAAATGGCACATATTTCTGTGTCAGCCTTGTCAAGTGAGTAGCAATGGAGGCAAAATCCTTAACAAACCTCCGGTAATAACCTGCTAGCCCAAAAAAACTCCCCACCTCAGTCACAGAGCTAGGCCGGGTCCAACTCTTGACTGCCTCTATCTTTTGGGGATCTACCATTACCCCCTCTTCTGACACTACATGCCCCAAGTTTGCTACCAAAGTCAACCATAACTCACACTTGGTGAACTTCGCATAAAGCTTTTGACGCCTTAAAATGTCCAACACTATACAGAGATGTTTAGCTTCCTCCCTACTCTTGGAGTAGCTCAAAATATCATCAATGAAAATGATGATGAACGAATCCAAGTAAGATTTAAACACCCCATTCAGCAGACCCATGAATGCCGCTGGTGCATTGGTCAAACCAAATGACATTACTAAGAACTCGTAATCCCCGTACCGAGTCCAAAAAGAAGTCTTAGGAACATCCTCAGGCCTAATTTTTAACTGGTGATACCCTGACCTCAAGTTAATTTCAAAAACACCGATGCACCCTGTAACTGGTCAAACAGATTATTAATACGGGGTAGAGGGTACTTATTCCGGATGGTAACCTTGTTCAACTGCCTGTAACCTATGCACATCCGCATACTACCATCTTTCTTCTTTACAAATAATACTTGAGCACCCCAAGGCGAAGCACTCTGATGGATAAATCCCTTATCTAGGAGTTCCTGAAGCTGAGTCTTAAGTTCCCTTAACTCTTTTGGAGCCATACGATACGGAGGAATGGAAATGGGATGAGTGCCCGGCTCGTCAATACAAAAGTCAATATCCCTGTCCGGAGGCATACCAAGCAAATCCACTAGAAACACCTCTCGAAACTCTGAAATAACTGGAACTGACTCAATAGATGGGGACTCCACACTATCATCCCAGAGATGAGCCAAAAAGGCTGAACACCCTCTCCCACTAGCTTCCTAGTCCGAACGAACGATATAATCCTGACCGGCTTAGACCTGTACACACCTTCCCACTCTAGCCTATCCTTACCCAGAATCTCTAGAGCCACATTATTGGTGTTATAATTCAACACAACATGATTAGGGGATAACCAGGTCATGCCCAAAATAATGTCAAAGTCAACCATATCCAGGATTACTAAATCTATCCAAGTATGCAGCCCCACAAAAACAACAGAACATTTACAATAAACATGAGTCACCACAACTGACTCTCCAACCGGGGTAGAAACATGGATAGGGGAATCAAGGATATCACATACCAAGTCCAGACCCAACGCAAAACTCACATACACATAACAATATGTAGAACCTGGGTTAAATAATATCGAAGCCATTTTATCACAGACAAGAATGGTACCTGTGATTACCGCATCTTATGCCTCAGCCTCGGTCCTCCCTGGAAATGCGTAATAGTGAGCCCGATCATCAATCCAGGCAAGCTTCCTGCCCGGCTGCGCTGTACCCCTGCCCGCGCTGCCGTTCTCTCTGTATCTCCGGCCTCCCTGGAAGTTACCTCGCCCACCCTGTGGATGAACTCTAGCATGACCACCTCTACCTGCCGGGATCACAGCCTTAGGATGCTGCTGAACCTGATTAATGGTCTACCTGTGTGGGCACTCCCTCTTAAAGTGGCCCAGATCACCACAATGAAATCAAGCACGATCAAGTGCAGGCCTGCTAACAGATGAATAAGAAGCTCCCTGGCCTCTAGGAGCTAAAAACTGTTGATTAGCTCTCGGACGACCACCTATAGCAGCTGGCAGAGCTGACTGAATAGGACCGGCTGAGTATACTTGCTGATTCTGACTCCTGGGTTACCAACCACCATAATTTCCCTCATTCCAGGGCCTCTTATCTAACACCTTAGCCTGCCCTGCCTGTCTGACTCCCTCAAGTTTCTTTACATAATCCACCACATCATTAAAGCCTTTCCCTGAAGAAGTCATGTGCACAGACAGTACCTGAAGCTCAGTATTCAAACCCTTGATAAACAACTGAACCGCTCCTCCTCGAAACCCAGCAACTGCATAGCAAAACGAGACAAGGCATGAAAATTTGACTCATAAGCAGAGACTGACATGCTACCCTGCTCCAGATTCAAGAACTCATCCTTTTTCTGGTCTCTCAAAGTACGAGGTACGTACTTCTCTAAGAAAAGAGAGTGGAACTGCTCCCAAGTCAGTGGAGGTAAAATGGATGACCGACACTCCACATGAGATCTCCACCACTGCTTGGCATCACCCTGCAGCTGAAATGTGACGAACTCCACCCCATACTGTTGCACAATGCCCAGCTTGTGCATCCTCTCATAAAAATCTAGTATGAACTCATAAGCATCTTCCCTGTCGGTACCCTGAAACGTAGGAGGTTTCAGCTTGAGAAACTTAGTCAGCATCTCATGTTCATTCTCGGTCATCACTGGGCCTAGCATTGGCCTAAAGAAGTCACCTGTGCCTGAAGCTACATTGATCCTAGGAGCCGTAGGATCTGCTGGCTGAGTGCCCAGAGCCTGATTTGCAATGCCCTTGGGTATGGCTCAAGCACCAACCATACGACTAAAGAAGTTCCAAGCCTACTGAAATATTTCTGGTGTCATAGAGGGAAGTCCTGCACCTCCAGCCGGTGCCGCCTCTGCCTCAACCTGAGCCCCATCATTCTCCAAAACTTCCACATCTTCGATAACCTGTTCCTGAGATAGGGGAGGAGTTGCCTCTCGTGCTCCTGCAGTAGCTTGAGCCCCACCCCTGGCGGGTGTGGCTCTTCCTCGCCCTTTGCCCCTTCCCCCGCCTCTACCACGGATAGCTGGGCTCGCTGCTGGGACCACCGGTCTAGCTCCATTATTTCTTGTGTTAACCATATGCAGACAGAAGAGTGAAAGAGTCAGATACCAATTTGTATCACCAGATACCAATTGGAATCAAGTTATAGCACGATGGAAGAAGGAAGAGATAGGTCCCATAACCTCTCGAAGAAAAGTAAGGATGTCTCTGCACCATTCTGCAAGACTCTACTAGACCTGTTTTAGTACAACGAGATCAATGAACCTAGGGCTCTGATACCATCTTTGTCATGACCCAGGCCATCGTGAGTAGCACCCACCCAACCCCCGGAGGAGCGAACCATTAGAATCCAACTCTTAGCCTAGACTAACAACTTACAACCAGTGCAGAAAAATAAACTAGCATTCAATCATGAATAAAATCAATTCTATAATTAAAATAAACTACGGAAATCCCTCCCTAGAATCTGAAAGTCATCATACCGAAAACATCTACCAAAAACTAGAGTATGGGAATGCAAACCCAAAACAATAAAAATAGTCTAAGCCCAAACAAGTGGGCCACAACTCAAACTAGATGGACACCAAGACAGCTCGGTCGAATAGCTCACCCTTGATATCTCAGAAAGTCTGGCCTACAAGTGAGGTCGTGCGTCAACCGCCAGAAGATTTCCTGTACTCACAAAAAGACAAGCAAGTACAGTATCAGTACACAACCACCATGTACTGGTAGGATCATCCGCCAGTTCCAAATAAACAATGTATGAGTAGTACAAAATCAAGTAAGAGTACAGAAAACACATAGGCAAGTTAACAAGTTTTCCTAGACTACAAGTCTCTATCTAACTTGTCCCACATATAAACCACCTCACAGGTATGATCAATAATCCACAACAATAACAGTCATATCTCGTTACATATCCCGGACCCCCCTGTATCCTCTCTAGACAACACCTAAGTGTCAGACAATCAACCCGGTCTACACCAAGACCAACTCGTAAAGCAATGTAACAACCTGATCTCTCAAGGACCAAAATACATAACTAAAATTCAAGTTCACAACCTGGTCCACTCAGGGAACCATTAAATAAAGATGCAGAAATATAAGAAAATAAACTCATACCAGGCGTGGTACCCGAGCCAACCATTAGTATTGTCCCGTATCAGGTGTGGTACCCGAGCCAACCGTTAGTATATATCGTACCAAGTGTGGTACCCGAGCCAACCGTTAGTCAAACAATCCACAATCACAAAAATGAACAATAAACTTGTAAACCAACAAGCACAATACAACGTTTAATTTATCAGACTGCTAAAAAGGACTATTAGACATTTCTAATCATTCCCTAAGTAATGCATCTCATACAAATACTTAGATAAGAGTACTTAAATGCACAAAGCATACAGGAAGCAAACCATCTCCTACCTCGAAATGATCCAAAGCTCTACTCAGCTGGAGCTTTCCCATTTCCCGAAGTTCTTGCCAGTTTTTGGTATAAAACAACACATAATAACCAATAATCAAACTTTATGGCCTAAATTTCATCTGGATTACGCAAAATTCTAAACCCCAGGCCACCGATGATCATTCCACCCTTTTTCCCGGGCTTTCCCGCCATTAATTCACCTAGTTCTACTATTTTTATGGAATAATTAGGGAATTAAGGTCACATGATCATAAAACAGTAAAATTAGCAACACCCAAGAACTTTTACACATAGAATCCCCCCTTTTCCCTGGATTCTACCCTCTCTAAGTCATTCCAAACCTTTATCCAAGTCTACTCCTAGCAATTCTACCGCATAGAAAAAGTATTACGGAGTTCGGGGAGTAGAAACCTTACCTTAAGGAAGAAAAACGATGAAGAATGGAGGAAAAATGCCTGAAATCACCCCAGTCCTTCTCCCAAACGAACTTGTGAAAACTGAATATTTTTGGGGAAGTTTCTGCATTAAATTCTGTCACGCTCCGCTAGAGAGGTCTGCTCCTCTATAGAGGTACCGCCATAGCGGAGTCGTCCACTATGGCAGAGGCTGATCAACATTGACTTTCGCTGTAGCAGTAATTTCTCTGCTACAACGGAGGTCACTATGGCGGAGTGTCAGTCGCTATAGCGGTTGACAGGGGACAGAAAGTCATAAAATCTCCAAAACTAGTCCATTTTACAACACACTTATTTTTCTGACGTCCAGAATATCCCCTTCATGTCAACCTCGATTCTGTGAGTTTTACTTACCCGAATTCAATTCCGAAAAGACCCCCGGACTCCTTTATATATTAGCTACGAGGAAAACTAGCTCAAATAAAGACATCAAACTCAATCCTTACCCGGATTTCCCTAGACCATACCTCACTCTAAAACCGACCGAGACTAGCCTAGCCCTGAATTTCAAACTCTCTAACCCAGAGTTTTCTAACTCTAAAAATTGGCACAAATGATTTATCCGTAACGACCGACCCGGTCGTTACACTCTGATTGCTAATTTGATCATTAATGAAAATGAAAAGTGTCACAATTCAATATTAGAGACCATAATAATACCTATTTCAATCTCATCAAAAAGTAAGTTAGCTCTTTTATTAATAACTCAAAGTAAAGCAACTCTTAGATAGATTCTTTTATAAAATCAAGATATAAAGTGCGGAAGACAACATCAACACTCAAAATCAGATGATCACGAATATAAGCTTTTAATATTTTAAAATACAATACGAATATGACACATTGTATGTGAACGACAAGACAAGAACACAAATAAAAATAAAAAAAATTAAAAAAATTGTGAAATAGCCAAGCAATTACCTTCAAACTTTGACTACTTCGCTAGCGACGAGGATCACCTACTACTCATGCTTGACTGAGATTCTACACGATAAAAATATAAAAAAGGCAAGAGTGAATATAAAAAACACATGTACTCAGTAGTATTATCAATTGATCCTAATATGAACTGATGACGAATATCGATCCTACACTTCTCTGACTAGTACTAAATCACATATAATAAATTACTTCTAATAAAGACCCGAACTAGCAGCTAAAGCCAACAATAGTTAATTCAATCACAATATACCATTCTATTTTATATCATGTAAGAAATAACATCTCCTCAATACTTAAGCATGTAAGCTTCACGTACTCAACAAATAACAGATAAGATAATAAATAAATGCAATGCATATATTATGTGTATGCACGTGTTAGACAGTCAATACCCATGAAAACTCATGAGGTTCATATACCTGGTAGGTGTGCCTCTCGATCCTTATATATATATATATATATATATATATATATATATATATATATATATATATATATATTATCCATGCATTCACTCCAATCTCAATAATATTACTTTGATGGACGTGCACAACAATCTCAATGAAATGCAACGCTAGCGTGCAATACTGATTCCAAACAAAAATTATAAATTCAAGATACATACAACAAAGTCAATAAATTTATTTATTAATTTTTCATCCTTTTAATTCATTCAGAAATTTTATATCAGTTCAATACACAACTAAACTAATAAATATCACAATATACTATCATAATTGACTCCAAATCTATAAAGAAAAGCACAATCAGCAACTAGCACGTGTATGAATTATAATAAGTCACATATTTTTTTAAATCATACTCAGAAGTCATGAAATTATTTCAAATAAGTAAAAAATTACCTTTTAAACCTAATAAAACTATCAAAATTTAATTTTAATCTCATTTATCTAAAATATCAATTTTTTTAAATTTAAAAACTCTTTCAATATTCGTTAATCACCTTAAAAATCATATCATTTATTCTTGCAAATTACAAATGATATACAAAATTTATGAAAAAAAATAAAAACACACAAAAAATATAAAATATCCAAAGGGATCATTACAAAAAAATTATGAAGAATACTCAATTTTTTAAAATTAAAAATAGATAAAACACAATTATTATATTTCATAATAACATCAATGAAGCAAAAAAAATGGAGAATCATAAAATCAATATCAATGAAAATACTGAGCAACAAGGAGACATGTTGAAGCTCTCATCATTGTGCATGTTTTTAAACTTAAAATGCACTTCAAATAAAACAAATAAGAAAATAATAGAAGTCAAATCTCACAAGACCACAAAATAATATAAGGAGAGTTAGGTAACAGAAGAAAATAACTTATATTGCGACATATGGAAAAAAATAGTGTTTTTATCTTAATGAAAGATGAGGATCTCATTAAGATTAATAAGATAGGAAGAAAATTTTCTAAAAAAGCTACTATGTCTTCTAAGGTAATTTTATTTATTAGAGAAGAGACTACTGAAAATATCAGAACACAAGAAGAAAGTTTCAAATATTTATTTGATTTGAAGCTCATCTTATCTGAAAGAAGTACTAGAAAAAAATCAGAGAAAAGTACAGGAAAAACTTAAAAGAAAAAAACGGCTTCACTGAGTCTATTAAGAAAAATATCAATAATCAAGTTCAAATCTTTGAGAAAACTGAAGTATACAACCTTAAAAACTTGTGAAAATTACATTATGATGCAGAATAAAAAAATTTAAATTCACAAAATCTGATAATGAGATCATAATAGAATCTAAGTAAAATAATTTTAAAAAAATTATTTGCTAACATTCCTATTCAGAGTCAACAAAAAGTATTATACTACACTAACTTATCTCCTAGAGAAAATTTTAACTCTTAGATTATGGACTTTGAACACTCCAATGTCAAAAAGTCATATTTCAATTATAAGGATTAAAATTTTTTTTACCTCAGTATTTTTTATGATTAATACACTATCGTGAAATATAAGGGGTATAAATTTCAAATGAAGCTTTTAAAAAATTTAAACTCTTTAAGATTCAGTACCATCTCCCCTTATCTTTTCTTTCAAGAGCAGAATGAGAGGAAAATTAAGAATTTTAAAAAGATTCTTGATTTTTGACATTGTGTCCATAATATTTTTAATAAAATTTAGATATTTTAGTTTAATGATTATCAACTAGATATACTAGAAGAGAAACAACACATTCTTGTTTATATTTTTCAAGTTCAAACTCCTCTCTCTTTTTACATCACTATGATTTATGTCAAATAGATTAAAATTTTGAGATTTTTTTTTTGAGATACTTTCAAAGATACTGCTAGTAGTATTACAGGCCCCTGGGGAATGCGAGTGATTTCGATGTCATCAACAAACTTGATGAAATATTAAGATGGAGACCCCAAAAATTGACGAGAGCCAGAAATTTCTAGATAAGGGTTACCTGGGATCCAGATTCACTTTGAGTGACAATAGAGATCCTACTAACATTATCCGAAAGATATTAGATAGTGTTATATTTATTATAATGAATGTCTATTTTTTTATTTTTTGGATAAATTTTAGGAACTTCAACTTTAGAATCACGTTAATTTTCTCTAATAAATAAAGGGATTCTCTATTATATTTTCATACTTCAAGATAAATAAAAACTTCTCCCCCTCTCTACAACTTTCTTCTTCCTTCTTAAATTTATTGTTGAATAACACGTTATCAGTACGAGACTCTACCGTCTCAAAATTTGAAAGCTAAGATATGAATAATTCTCAAAGCAAGTTATCCAATTATGAAGATATTTGTTTAATTGATTCTGACAACGCACACAATATTCAAGAACGAAAAATATTTTTCTCATATACTTATGGGTAAAATCAATGTCACTATAATTTGTGATAGTGCTAATTTGATTGAAGGTTTCAAAAGAGCTATTATAATTTTTCCTAAGAAAATTTAATTCATCATAAATAATGTCATATTTTCTTTTAAGTCTCGAAAAAATTTATTGAGTTTTAAAGATATTCGCGAGAATGGATATCATATTAAGACAATGAATGAAATGAATCTTGAATATTTTGGTATCACCAAGAATATTTCTGGGTAGACATGTGATATAGAAAAGTTTCTTGTTTTATCTTTTGGCTTGTATTGAACAAAATTAGTGCATTTGAGGCACATTCTATAGTAAACAAGTCATTTACTAATTTCAATACTTTTGAACTTTGACATGATCGTCTGAGACATATTGGATCTATAGTGATGAGACAAATTATAAAAAAATCAAATGGGCATTCATTAAACAGCTTGAAGATTATATCAAATAATGAATTTTTTAGTACTGCTTGTTATCAAGGCAAGTTAATTATTAGACCATCACCAATAAAGATTGAAATTGAGTCCTTTGCGTTCTTGAAACGTATATATGAAAATATTTATGGACCTATTCATTCACCTAGTGAATCGTTTAGATATTTTATGATCCTAATAAATGTTTCATCTAGAGGGTCTCATCTGTGCCTTTTGTCATGTCTCAATTTGGCATTTTTAAAATTATTGACACAAATAATATGATTATGAATATAATTTTTTGATGATCAGATCAAGTCTATTCGCCTTGATAATGCTGCAGAGTTTTCATCCTAAGTATTTAATGATTATTGCTTATCAAGTGAGATAAAAGTTGAACATCATGTAGCTCATCTTCACACTCAAAATTGGCTTGCTAAGTCATAGATTAAACATCTGCAGTTGATAATAAGATCATTGCTAATGAAAATTAAGTTTCCCACTTTTGTTTGGAATCATATGATTTTCATGTTGCAACGCTTGTTCATCTCAGACTAATAAATTATCATAAATTTTTTCTATTGTAATTAATTTCTGATCAAGAACCTAATATATTTCATCTATAAATTTTAAGTACGCTGTATATGTCTCTATAACACCACCATATCGCATTAAGATGAATCTCAAAGAAGGTTGAAAATTTATGTTGGGCTTGAATCGCCCTCCATTATTCGTTATCTTAATCATTGATGAAAGATATATTCACTGCTCGATTTGCAGATTATCGATTTGATGAGATACTTTTCTCAAAATTAAGGGAAAAAAATAGTGAAATCAAAGGAGAAATTTTGTAAAAAAAAATTCATCATTGTATCATCTTAATTCATATGCTTTTATTTATGAGCAAGATGTACAAAAAATTATTCACCTGCAGAAGATTAAAAATCAAATGTCAAATGCGTTTACAGATTAAATTTTTTACTAAATCACATATTTCTGCAGAGAATGTCTCAGTTTAAATTATTGTTCCTGTAGGACATCAAATAGTGTCATAGCTAATGAATTCAAAGCACGCCTAAAGCGTGATAAATCATTAGATTCTAAGAATTGAAATTCTCAATAAATAAATAAATGATCAAGATGACACTACAAAAGAATCTCATATGAAAGTTTAAGATTTGAGTAATTCTGATATCCTTGAAGGAATAAATGAGCTTGAGACTAAAGAAAATAAGAAACTATCCATAAATTTAAGTGATGTTGAAACTAATTTGAATCGATTAAAAATAGTGGTGGATTATATGTTTGCATATAATATTGCAACAAGAATCATACAAGATAGTGAGGATGTTGAACCTCAATCTGTTGTAGAAGGTCGACAAAGAAATGATTGGCAAAAATGAAAAGAAAAAATTTAATTAAAGTTGAATTCACCTATAAACGTGAAGTATTTGGACCTATAGTTTAAAAACCTAATGATATTAAACCCGTTGACTATAAATAGGTCTTTGTGTAAAAAAAAAATGAGAAAAATAAAATACAAAGATATAAGGCACACCTTGTTACATAAGGATTTTTACCAAGGTCTGGTGTTGATTATGAAGAGACATACTCACCAGTTATGAATGCAATAACGTTATGTTATCTCATTAGTTTCACTGTCCATGAGAGACTTAATATACATTTGATGTATGTGATTACAACCTATCTCTATGGGTCACTTGATAATGAGATATACACGAAAATTCTAAAGGATTTAAGATGCCTAAAGCATATAGTTCAAAGTCTCGAGAAATATATTTTGTTAGATTGCAAAGATCATTGTATGATTTAAAGCAATCAAGACGCATGTGGTATAACTGTCTTAGTGAGTATTTTATCAAAGAAATATTATATCAATGATGTCATTTATCCATGTATTTTTATAAAAAAAATAATATTGTGTAGTACTCCAAAAATCCTAAGCTAATACCCAAATCTTTTTTCATGAGTGTAATAATTATTTTCCTAGTATGGTGAGTGCTTTGGATGCGAATCATGTTCATAAGAAACTCCTATCATCAAGTTAAGTTGAAAGCACCCCAACCAAATGAGTTTTCTTGTAAGACTAAACTAAAGTCAACTTCAATCGACCATTCCTCCTAGAATATGAAGAGTTAGGTGACCTAGTACCCACCAATTTAAAGGTTTTTGAGTCTTCTTTCTAATGTAACTAACCGCGTATTAATTCGAGCCCAGAGTAAAAGGTTATAGGTATTTTACTGCAGCACTTTCAGTGACCACAGATGGGATGATGACCCGTGGAATAGAACTATGGTCCATACTGTGACTCGTGAAAATAGACCTGAACCTTAAAATTTTTATCTTCAAAACCACTGATTGGTTAATGACCTGTAGACCAAAATCACGGTCCGTAGAGTGACCCGTGGTTTGTCAAAATTCAGCTTTTCTTCCCTAGATTCCACGAGTGACTTGACGGGTCGTTATTTTGAACGATGGTCCATCCTGTAACCCATAGAATTACCTTCAGGAAGGTACCAAGTCCTCTAAATTATACGAGTGCATTCCACGACCTGTCATTCCATCCAAAATCCCTGGGGATCAGAGAATCCTCATGTCCTTAAGTCAGAACCACGAGTCAACAGGACGGTCTGTCATTCTGAATCACGGACCATAGAGTGACTCGTAGAGTTGACTTCCAGCAGACTCCTAGAAGTGGAACCTGAAACCACGGATCAGTTGACAGTTTATCATTTCAGTTGATAGTCTGTAGACTGACTCGTGGTCTCTGAAGCCGAGTCTTTTAATCAGTTTTTTCAAGCTTAAGTTTAGGGGTATTTTGTAATTTTCTATTCTTTTAACTCTTAAGTGAGGTTGTTTTGACCTTTTTAGTAGGGTTTCTACCCCAATTAGCCTAAGTCTCTTCTTATTCCCTCATGCAAGCACCCAAAAGAGGAAAAGAACTTCATAACTCCAAGTCTCAAGCTCAAGATCAAGGGTTTCAATTCTAAGTCTCTATTCTTCTCATTCTTACTCCCTCTGTCCCATATTAGTTGCTCTCTATACTAAAAATAGTTGTCCCATATTAATTGACCATCTTACTAAATAAAGAAAGCATTAATTAAATTTTTCCCATATTACCCTTGCAATTAATTCTTTTTGAAAGTGTTCACATTTATTTGTAAAGTTCCAAAGAAGTTTTTTAAAGGGTAAGTTAGTAAAATAAGCTTTTTATTTATGATTTCTTAATATGCGTGTAAAAGAAAAGTGTGTAAATAATATGAGACGGAGGGAGTAGTTGGGAAAGCTTCAAATCAGGTATGCGGGTATTCAATAAGGGATTTCTTTCACCCTTATGTCCAAAACCCTCAAGTTCTACTTTGATTTGTGAATTTATGAAATTAGGGTTCTTGCCCAAATTGGAAAATTTTTACGGGTTTAGTTTTAAATCATCAATTCAAGGTTTCTCATTACTTACCCATGATTTATTTGAGATTCATTAAGTGTTTTCAAAATCCCATGCATTAAAGATGATTTCTAGCATATTTTCACTATATTGCATGTTTTCAAGTAAAAATTGGCATGTTTAGATAACATGGCCTCAAGTGTTAAGAAATTGCATGCCTAATTCTTCAAGCTATGAATTTAGAAAGAAAAGTATATTTGAAATTATGGCTATGCTAAGTTTTAAGACTTATGAATTGAAATTGCATGACATCAGATATGTCCTTATGCTTTTCCAACAGTTTTGGACATAAGATATGTCCCTATGTTTTATGAAAGGTTTGACATCTAGATATGTCTACCTAAGCTATGAACAGATTTGACATCAAATATATCATTAGTTATGATCAGTTTTGGCATCAGATATGCCCCAGAATTATATGAGCTATATGTATGTTTTTGGGAGTAGTATTTAGCACCGAGTTGAATGGGGTGAGAGTACCCTTAGTCCCAAAACTACGTGCTCCTGTAGGTTCATAAGTCCCCTCTGTTGGGCATTAGAATTAATGATCATGCCATAGCTATGCCTCTATACCCTAGCAAGGTATATTGTGTCCTCTCGATGGGGAGAATACATCGGATTTCATGTAACTCACGTGGTCTATGTCAGTTAAGAGAACCTCCCACATAAATAGTTTCAAGTTTAAAAATGTATTGACTCTTTGCTTTCAGATTTCAGACTTACTACTTATGACTTATGATTATGACTATGTTTTTAGCTTATGATATTGCATTGAGTCATCATATTACAGATTTTTCCATTATCATATAATTTCAGCTTTAAGGATATTTTAAGCATACTTTATCATGAATTATGCATGATCTCAGTTTTAAGCATGCCTTTAAGTGTATTTTATCATACCATATGCATATCTCACATACTCAGTACATTTCATAGTACTGATCGCATACTTCTTTGTGCTGCATCCTATCATGATGTAGATTCTGTAGCCCGTCCCCAGATTCATGGCTAGTAAATCAGCAGCATATCCAGCCAACTTGGTGAGTCCTTCTCATTCGAGGACTTGGAGTTTAGCTTCATTTTAGTATTTAGTTTGTTTATTCAGTTTTCAGTATTTAGAGTTAGTTGGGGACTTGTCTCAACAGCTCATCAGTAGTAGAGGCTTTCAGACATAGAGTCAGATATTCAACTCATTTCAGATTACCATTTATATAACAGATCAAGTTACTCATACTTCAATTAAGCTTCCGTTCTTATGTTTTGTTCAGTTTTAAGTCATGCTAGTGCCAGAGGGTTATCTTGAGTTCACTTGTGATCTTGGGTCCCATGTTATATCCAGGGTAGGCTCGGGGCATGACAAATTTGGTATCAGAGCATCAGGTTTAAGAGTCCTAGGGTGTCTAAAAGCCGCATCAAGTAAAGTCTCTTTCATGTGTGTGAAGCACGCCACACTTATGAGAGATAGGCTATGAGGTTTCTTAGGAGAAACTTCACTTCTTTCATGTTCAATATCGTGCGATAGAGTTTAACTCTATTTATTCTCCAAATTCAGGCATTGTTCCCAGTTCCGCTGTCTATACCTCATATATGAGGTGCCAGAAGTAGTAAATCTCAATTATCTATCAGCGAGGTACTCTCAGATTCTCTTACAGAGCCTTGTTACTAATTGTTCCATAAGATGGGAAAATGTATACCTAGATCCTTAGGTAGTTGATAATGCTCAAACTACACTTCTAATTAAAGAAGCGTAAGCGATCGTTGTCAAGTAAAGAACCCAAACAAAGGTTGGGGTCGCATCCCACAGAGAATATGGTGAAGATTAAGACTTTAGTGAAGTAGATGAC
This sequence comes from Jaltomata sinuosa, assembly GCA_003996215.1. Taxonomy (NCBI): domain Eukaryota; kingdom Viridiplantae; phylum Streptophyta; class Magnoliopsida; order Solanales; family Solanaceae; genus Jaltomata; species Jaltomata sinuosa. The sequence continues at coordinate 189,887 of QJPP01007186.1, read as the reverse complement.
TAGTGATCAATTATTTCCGATAAATAAAAAGGGGGGGGGGGTTTGTGAACAAATCGTAAACAAAAGCAACAATAATGTAAAAGAAATAATCAGTAGGAGAGAATGAACTAGGGACGTGTTCACCATGGCGTTGTAACAATGTCGATTCTAGGCTTAACCGGGTTCTTTCTATATGCGTGTCACGATGTGATTGCGTCAATTGTATCGTCTAAACGTCTCTCGACCAAATAAACAAATTTCCTTTTCTATTCTCTCGACCTCGAAAAGATGTGCTTTTTAGCTTTCAATCCTAACATCAAGTAGATTAATCCAGTTACGACATTAATCATTAGACGAGAGTTGGTAGTCTCGAATCCTTGTTGTTAATCAAGTTTTCCCGGTTTTAATCTCTTTACTCAAGCAAATTAAACCTAGGCATGTTCTAATGTTTGCAACCACTAGAAAACATGACATAAAGTATGATTAACAACGTGACTACATGTAAATTGAACCCAACGCTACCCGGAATCTAAATCGCTACGTTTGCCATGGCTCCCACAACCCTAGTTGCGGGAGTTTTAGTTACTCATGCTCGAAGAAGAAGAGAAAATAGTTGTATTCATAATAAAGGGAAGAAAAGTCTTACAATATAATGAAACAATCAATCTGCCAATATCCAAGAACAAGAAATACCAAGAACTCACGAACGAATCAAGAACACGAGTTCAATACAAATGAACCGTGTTGTTTGCTCTCCAAAATAACTAAAAACGTGTTTTAAACTAATGGGTGAATGAATAAATAAAATAAACCTATCCTAGGGTATTTATAGGAGTCAAAGAAACCAAATCCAAAACGGGTTAGGAGTCCAAAACGCGGACAGCCGCTTGCGCGCCACTGCCTTAACTTGACGGCCAGGCTTGACGGACCGTCAAGGCAGTGACGGACCGTCGCCTGGACCGTCACTGCTAGGCGGTGGTGCCACCTCCTTTGCTGCCTCCATGCGACGGTCTCTGTGACGGACCGTCACATGTGTGACGAACCGTCACTCAGGCCGTCACTCTTAGGCAGAATCCTCTTTTTCTCGTATTTCCGTCCGTTTCCGTGTTTGTTTCCATTTCCTACAAATACAACATAAAAACATCAAAACAACAACGGTTGCTTGAAAACGTACGATTGTTCTTAGCTAAAAGGAGTCGAAAATGACGTAAAATGGCGTCACATCAACACCCTCAACTTAAAACGTTCGCTTGTCCTCAAGCAACATGACATAAAAACAATACTACGACTCAACTAAGAAACAACTCATGTCTATAGCAACTCATGGTCATTCAAAACTTATTCAATTAAATCAAGCTCCCTCGTAGCACACGAATGTATGAAACACTAACTTGCAAGGATCCAAACATGTCATTCCGATATGATAGAATATCATGCATACACACACGCAGCTATCCTAACAATCAATAGACAATATAGACCTCTTGGTGCCCTCACCACAAAGAAATCCCACACACAAGATTTGGGATTAGGTAAGCGCTCACACTCACAAACGATTTCAAACAATGCACATGCGATACCATAGGCTTGCCCTTACTATTCTATTTCGGTTCTTCAGAAAGCTACTCAGGATCACTACAGGACTTGTTTAGGCTTGTAATGAAGCTTCGGGTGCAGGTAGGATACATTTAGGGGTTAGTGACTAAGCCCTCCTTGGAACTACCGACATCTTACCACATAACGTTACTTTGTCCATCCTTATTCACCTCTTTATTCCCTTCTTTCTAGCTACAGGTGCGGCCTCTATATTTTGAGAATTCTTTTTGTTATTTTTTTTTTTCGATCTTTTTCACTTCTTTTTATTTTTCTTTTCTTAGGCACACACCCGAATTTTCATTCTATTCACAACCAATCTTCTCCATCCTCTTTTTCTTATCATTCATCTCTGTAGTAGCCACCCTCAACTTAGGCTGATTGCCTGCGTTGAGGTGCACGATGTCCATGGCAGGACCAGGGCCAAACAGGGTTTACCTCTATAGTAGCCACCCTCAACTTAGGCTGTTTGCCTGGGTTGAGGTGCACGATGTCCAAGGAAGGACCAGGGCCAAAATAGGGATTCAAAGTTAAATAGGAACGGTGACAGGTTATTGAAAGAACAAGGTCAATTATGGCTCAAACAGGGATCAAAGGGTTATTTATATTTGGACGGTCTTTTAGGTTAAGTGGACTGCACACAAAAAGGGCCTGTGATCCTTTCCTAAGCAACCAAACTTCGAACTTAACAAAATAGACCGGGCAAGTTCTAGATGCATGCACAGAGTAAGAATTTATAACAATAAGCTCACACACTCTTGGCACCAAGAAACTATATCGCTACCAACTATCAAACAACCGCTCGGCTTAAGCATACTCATTCTACTCATAATCACACAATGACATACAAGGATCCAGACAGTCAATTGTTTCAACATAAGCTTAAAACCAGAAAATTTTTTAAGGGGCCTCGTTTTTAGACAAGAACAACGCATGCTTGCTATAGACACTAAAAAAAAATTTAAAATAACCTAAACATGCCGGTTCTACTAGATAGCACACCGGAGGGAAAAGAAATCGGCAACAAAAACCCTCGGTGGTGACTCACAGGTTTCCCAACACCCTCAACTTAGACCCATGCATTGTCCCCAATGCATATATGCGAAAGCTAAAAACTTTGAGAATAAAGGAATACCTGTGAAGTCGATATGACTTAAATTCCGGAATGATGTTGGAGACCGCCAGGGTCTCCAAAACAAGAGAACTCGATGGAGTGTGGCGTTCCAGCTTTCTCTTTGGGCTCCATCGCTAGTCGCGACAACTTCTTTGCTCTTTCTTTGTAGATTCTCTTGCGGTGTTTTCGTTTTTTAGATTTAATTTCACCGCCTTCCTCTACATGTTTACGCTCTCGCACCATACTTCTTACAACATCTAGAGTCTCGACCAAACTCTTCTCCTCAAGGTGCACATCCGCAGGAGGTTCCTCAATGGCATTGATGACCGCGACCACCCTCATGTCACTTGGTTGCTTCATCAATTTAGACACATCGAACTTGACCACTTCATTGTTCAATCGGAAGGTCAGTTCGTTTTTCTCCATGTCAACCAATGCTCTTGCTGTGGCTAGCAATGGTCATCCCAAGATTATGGGAACTTCGAAATCCACTTCGCAATCCAAGATCACAAAGTCGGCCGGGAATATAAGCTTACCAATCTTGACCAGCACATCAGACAATATCCCTACGGGTCGCTTTACCGAACGGTCCGCCATCATCACTCTCATGGACGTTGGTTTAGGAGCTCCCAAACCCAATTTTTCATACACTGCTAGCGGTATCAAATTGATACTAGCACCAAGATCACACATAGCTCTTCCGAAGTTAAGCTTCCCGATAGTACATGGAACAGTGAACGCACCTGGATCTCCTTTCTTTTTCACTAATGATCTAGAGGAAATAGCGCTGCAGTGATGGAGGTTGTCTTCCGGCTCAAAACTTACCGTCCTCTTCTTTGTAATCAAGTCCTTCATGAACTTGGCATACCCAGGCATTTGTTCCAGCGCTTCCACCAATGGTATGTTTATTGAAATCTGTTTCAGCATGGTCATGAAGTTCAGGAACTTACCATCGTCAGCTTTCTTCTTCAACCGCTGGGGGAAAGGAGGTGGGTGTCGAAACATCATAGTTGGAAGCTTTTCAGCTTCCTTGCGTTTCTCCGCGGGCTTTAGAGTTTCCTCCTCTACCGCCTCTTCATCATCCGCAACATTACCTTGAGTTTGAACTACCGGATGTGATTCCGGTAACGTTCTACCGCTTCTGGTCATGATCGCCATACAGCTTGCGTCATTTCTCGGATGAGTGGTGTCGCTCGGCAAGGTACCCATTTTCCTTGGGTTTAGAGATGCCGAGATGTGACCCACTTGCTGCTCTAGTTGCTTGATCGCGGTTGAGTGTGACTCCACTACTTGACTCAATGTTGATAATTCAGTCCGCATCTCCTTCACCCCAGAGTCAGTCGATTCCACCTTCAGTAGCATCTTTGCCATCATGCTCTCTAGCTTGGCTATCCCTGTCTTAGTGTTGGCTCTGTCCCGGTTACCAGGTGGTACATACAACCCACCTCTATCAGTGTTTGGCCTCCAATTTCCCTGGTCGCGATCTCTGTAACCATCTTTCTCATAGTGGTTGTCTCTCTGGTAGTTCCGACCTTGGTTTCCCTGGCCATTGGCCTGGAAACCCCCCAAGTAATTGGCCTCCTCAGTCTCTATACCTTGGGAACCCACAGCTTGTACCTTCTCTATACTTCCTGACGTCAAGTGCCTTGTCAGGAGATCCAACTGCGTTTTCAGGTGCGCCATGTCTTGGTCGCGCTTCTATTCTTTCCTACGCTGCTCAGCTGACATACCAACTGTATAGGTGCTAGCTGCAAACTCTGAATCTCGTGTGTGCCAGGCCCTGTTGGTCTTGGTGAGCCTGTCCAAAATAGCTGTGGCGTCGGCAAAAGTGCGACCCATAAACGCTCCACCTGCTGCGTTGTCCAATGTTGGCTTGGTAGCCGAATTTAGTGCCCTGTAGAATGTCTGCATCAAGCATTCGTTGTTCAGCTGATGGTTGGGGCACTGTGTCAGCTTCTTCTTAAATCGCAACCAAGTCTCGTGCAGTGCTTCGTGTGGTTGCTGCCTGAAGTTACTAATCTCATCCCTCAACTGTATCATCCGAGAGGGAGGAAAGAACCTTTCTAGGAAAGCTCCTCTCAACTCGCCCCACGTTGCGATAGAGTCGGGGGTCAATTCTGTCAACCACAACGCTGCCTCATCAGACAGAGACAACGGAAACAACCTGAGCCTGATCGCTGTCTGACTCACTCCTGGCAGTTCGAACGACTTGCAGATGCCCACGAAATTCATCAAGTGCTGGTTTGGATCGTCACCAGCAACACCGCAGAACACTCCTCTCAAGTTCAGCAACTGAATCATCGTGCTAGTGATGTTGAACTTGGCTCCGGGCGGTAGCGGTGGAACAATAATGGCGCCCGTCGCGCCAGCTCCATCTAAATCAAGCTCCTCATCATTCCGTACACCATCGTCCTGCAGACCACCAACATTCGGATTTTGTTGGGCCTGCAGTTCCGCAGCGATCCTCGCTGCGTCTAATTGTGCGGCCATATTCCGCCTCAATGTTCTCGCAAGTTCGGGGTCGTAAGGTAAAATTTGTTCCCCCGAACCTCGGGTACTTGGCATGCACAACCTGTACCCTGTCCAAAAACAAAAACAACAAACAAAAATAAAAGCAGGAAATTATGACTAAAAGTCAACTAAACACAGCAGACTTAATCAAAAACCGTATTCCCCGGCAACGACGCCACTTTTTGATAACGCTCAAACTACACTTCTAATTAAAGAAGCGTAAGCGATCGTTGTCAAGTAAAGAACCCAAACAAAGGTTGGGGTCGAATCCCACAGAGAATATGGTGAAGATTAAGACTTTAGTGAAGTAGATGACTAGTGATCAATTGTTTCCGATAAATAAAAAGGGGGGGTTTTGTGAACAAATCGTAAACAAAAGCAACAATAATGTAAGAGAATAATCAGTAGGAGAGAATGAACTAGGGATGAGTTTACCATGGCGTTGTAACAATGTCGATTCTAGGCTTAACAGGGTTCTTTCTACATGCGTGTCACGATGTGATTGCGTCAATTGTATCGTCTAAACGTCTCTCGACCAAATAAACAAATTTCCTTTTCTATTCTCTCGACCTCGAAAAGATGTGCTTTTTAGATTTCAATCCTAAACATCAAGTAGATTAATCTAGTTACAGCATTAATCATTAGATGAGAGTTAGTAGTCTCGAATCCTTGTTGTTAATCAAGTTTCCCGGTTTTAATCTCTTTACTCAAGCAAATTAAACCTAGGCATGTTCTAATGTTTGCAACCACTAGAAAACGTGACATAAAGTATGATTAACAATGTGACTACATGTAAATTGAACCCAACGCTACCCGGAATCTAAATCGCTACGTTTGCCATGGCTCCCACAACCCTAGTTGCGGGAGGTTTAGTTACTCATGCTCGAAGAAGAAGAGAAAATAATTGTATTCATAATAAAGGGAAGAAAAGTCTTACAATATAATGAAACAATCAATCTTCCAATATCCAAGAACAAGAAATATCAAGAACTCACGAATGAATCAAGAACACGAGTTCAATACAAATGAACCGTGTTGTTTTCTCTCAAAAATAACTAAAACGTGTTTTAAACTAATGGGTGAATGATAAATAAAATAAACCTATCATAGGGTATTTATAGGAGTAATAGAAGCCAAATCCAAAACGGGCTAGGAATCCCAAAACGCGGGCAGCCGCTTAACGCCACTGCCTTAACTTGACGGCCAGGCTGACGGACCGTCAAGGCAGTGACGGACCGTCGCCTGGACCGTCACTGTTAACCAGTGGTGCCGCCTCCTTTGCTGCCTCCATGCGACGGTCTCTGTGACGGACCGTCACATGTGTGACGGATCGTCACTCAGGCCGTCACTCTTAGGCAGAATCCTCTTTTTCTCGTATTTCCGTCCGTTTCCGTGTTTGTTTCCATTTCCTACAAATACAACATAAAAACATCAAAAACAACAACGGTTGCTTGAAAACGCACGATTGTTCTTAGTAAAAAGGAGTCGAAAGTGACGTAAAATGGCGTCACATCAGTAGTGTTGCCACCCGACATATGTTGTGTTGTAGGACATTAGTAGTAGAATAAACCTAGAGCCATAAATAGGAAGTTAGGCGTATAGTAGCCTAGACGGGAGAATGATAGTTGATTGGAGTATGTGCTTAGAGGTGTGTTTTATTAGATGGGTAATGGGATGATACATCCCTTGGTGTGGACTCAAAAGCGGTAAGTTATTGTGCTAGTATAAACCAGGTATAGGATGTGAACAAAAGGGAAATAGTGTGAGAGTAAGAATGATAGTTTTGTGTTATGTACAACCCCTATATGAGATAGAAAGGTGGAGGCCTAGACTTTTAGGTAAGGGAGAGCCTTAGATTATAGAAGGAAGTGTATATTCGGATTAACTCCTAGAGTAGTGTTTGCTCTATTAGAGTAAAGTAATCGTAGTTCCATTTAGAGGTTAGCGAGAGGTCCACAGACTTATAACGTAGCATGAATCTAAGAGAGAGATGGTGGGATGTAGAATCAGTCAGATTTGTGAGACTCTTGTAGTGATGGTGATGAGTGTTAGATTGAAGTTAGGGGGTGGATGCAAAGGCTTATTTCCATGCTAGCATCTTAAGTATACTTTCCTCATTACAACACCCCATTCATGTCTTGTATTCCAGTGCCTTGGTGTTAATTCAAACACACAGACTTCATGCAGATTCACACCCTAAATCGGTTCTTGGAATAAACAAAAATTACTGCAGACAGCGATTTCAATCTTACTCTATGATCCTGCAAATTCCAATTTTACACCATGATACTTGTTATATATGTAAACTCATGTTTCACTGTATGCTCAGTCCTATTTACCTAGTAATTATCTTTTTCAATTGGGAGAGAGGGCTAAGTGGACTAAAGCGGCGTATTGCTAACTACCGGGCCGTGCGGGCACCTACTCTAATCCACGTAGATAGGAGAACCCTTACCACCCGAACCAACAGGTAATACGGAAAAAGAAATAAATCATGAAATAAGCCTTTTTAATACATGAAAGCATTTACAAGATATGCGGAAAAATCTTTTACAATTTGAAAACAGGCCACCCTAGAACCTAGTCTAAGAAGGTGCAAGAGCTACTACAGGAGTAATACGAGAAAATGTAAAAGAGACATAACTTTCATCATGGAATCGAAGGACAGAAGCTGCTGGAGATCACCATCGTCATGTACCTATGAAATATCACCAACCCTGAAACCAGACTACACCAAAAGGTATATCAGGAGTAGAATCAGTACAAACACACGTACTAGTAGGCATCATCGATCGACCCGAATCCACTCGTACCATCATATAAGAAATCAAGGGAAATGCACAATTTACTTCAATACTCGCCCTTCAACATTCACCTTACCAAAGTTCAATATTAACACAAGCCTGCGTATCTCTTAGACTTCCCAAGTCACCTTGTCACCTAGACTTCCCAAGTCACCTTAACCCTTAGACTTCTCAAGTCACCTTGACACCTAGACTTCCCAAGTCACCTTGTCACCTAGATTTCCCAAGTCACCTTACCATTACCCAACATTTACGCCCATACCCGGACTACCATTCCCTTACCCCAGTCAACCACTATGACTCAACAACCTGGGGTAAACCCTACCACTTAGTGATGTAGAATACACCCGTCGTACCGCCGTTTTCTAGCATAAAACTGCCCCATTGATCCCCAGGGCCATACCCTATAAGTAACCACAACCAACATTATAACCATACCATAAGTCTCTTCCTTATCTTATCAACCGAAGTCTAACCGACATTGACAAATCTCAGTGACAACAAACATATGTCCTTTTTGTATGATCCGGACCAACAAGGATCACTAGGACATCATATATGCCAATAACATACGATCCCGATCCACCGAAAAACCACCTTCTCACTTATGCACACTAACTCGGCCCTTTAAGGACCAACTATATGCCAAATATAATAATAACTCCCGGCTCTCTTAGGAACCCAATGTGTAAGGATCAACAATCACAGACATATCCGATTCACTCAAGGAACCAATATATAATGAAACAACAAGTAAAACCATAACACTATAATTCCAGACTCTCAGTCTACCCTTATCCTTATCAACCACATGAAACAGGTTCAACAATCATTTAACAACAATAATAAACATGACATTTACCCTTTTTCATTACCCGGATCAATCAAGGATCCCTAGACCAACACCTACGTGTTAACATGCGATGACCGGTCCACCCTAGGACCAACCTCATATACAAATATAATTACCTGACCTCTCATGGACCATATGCATCAATCACATTTCAATAATGTACAATCCGATCCACTCATGGAACCATCAAAAGAATACAACAATGCAAATATCATAACCTGTACCAGGCGCGGTACCCAAGTCAACCATTATCAATTTCCGTACCAAGCGTGGTACCCGAGCCAACCATTAGTATACCTGAACCAGGCATGCTACCCGAGCCAACCATTAGTATACCCGTACCAGGCATGGTACCCGAGCCAATTATATATCACATCAAGTACAATCAATCAGAACCAATGAACAACATACTCTTAAAACCAACAAGCGAACAAAATAAGTTCATTTCACAAGATCGATTACCAGACAACTTGACATTCATAATTTATTCCCTAAACATGCAACTCATACACTACTATAAAATAGTACGTGAATACATAATGCATATTATAAATCAATAACTATCACCTACCCTCATTTCGGGTACATAAACTCAACCTTAAATCCCGTTCGAAGACTAAGCCCAATTCACCCCTTAACACATACTAGTAGATACACCCATTCCTGACCCTCCTCTTAGGACCAAAATACAACATGGGGAGAGACCTCCCTAACATTGGTAATTCAACCATTTATGATATTCCAGTTTCTTTATAACAACATTTTAGAGAATCCCCTCTTTAACCTGTGGTTTAATTACCCAAGTTTCTCGGTTCCCCAAACCTTCCCGACACCCTAGTCCTTAGATGTTATCATCACACAACACCAGTTAATCATAACAACCCGAAATATCACAACACATTATCACCACTTAAATAATTCTAGATTAACCAAATCAACCACAATAATTCTCCTCCACACTTTGTACCCGAAGGTTTAAACATGGATTCTCCTTTCCAATCAATACAATGATATGAAAAAGAAGCGAGTCAATCTACTCAATAAAGAAAACCTAGCCTATCTGGATGCCAACCAGTTGCGCAGTGCAATTTCTGGCTCCGTGAAGGCATTCCCTTATAGATAACAGGCCCGAAATCCATGGTTTCACATCTTTTTAGCTAGAATCTCCCTTCCCCTTGGATCCCAAGCTTTGGAGCAACCTAAGAGGGTTTTTGCAGAAACCCTCATCTATTTTTGACTAAAAAAGGGAGAATAGGATTATAAAATCCCTTTCTGGGCTTTCTGATTCCGTCATTCCGCTATAGCAAACTGCCAACCACTATGGAGGTACCGCTATAGCGACCTAAATTGCGCTACAGTGGACTCAACTTTTTAGCACGGATAATCTTTAGTAAAATAGTCATAACATTTTACTCAGAAAGCAGATTAATAAACGGTTGGCGGCATTGGAAAGATGACTCAAAGATCTTTATTTTGGTGGGTATTGAGACCCCTAACTCCTTATATTCTAGGAGGAATGCACGTTTGAAGTTAACCCTAGTTTGAACTTAAGCCAAAACTAAATCGGTAAGGAAACTTTCAACTTAACTTTGTGCTAGGAGTATTATATGACCTTAGTACATACCAAATGTACTTTCATACTAAAGGATTAATCCTAACTCTTATTACGAATAAGAGACACCTACCTTGATCGCAGATATTTTCAGCAATAATGGAACAGGTCATTACAGTGACACTAATTGCCTTTCACTCAACTTCTCATACCTCACCTTGAGTGGCTAGATCAAGCTAAGTGTAAGTCAGACCGATCGATATTCCTTCATTCGTGATACTGATAAGTCAATAATCTACCAATTTATTGAGTCTATACCCATGAATTATTGCTATGTTTTAAATAGATTTAGAGGTTCTTATGGCCTTTATTGATGTCTATGCAGGTACTTTTGATAAATGATGAGAAATAAAGAAATGGATCCAAAAAGTGTTAATAAGGAGTGAAGTGTGAAGTGTCCAAAAAAGTTGGAGATTCTGACCTGAGATGCGGTGGCCGTGTGACACGGACAAGCCGAGGTGAGAACCGCACCTCCTCCGCATGAAGCTGCAAAAGCCACTGAAGAATCAACTAAGGGGTGCGGTCACTGTGCGATGCGCACATCCGAAGGTGCAAATCACACCCTCTTCATATGAAGCTCCCAAAGTTAGTTGAAGTCATTGGTCAAACTGAAGAGGGTGTGCGATGCGCACATCATGATGTGCGAACCGCACGTCACACTGTACACCACCTAAAGTTCAATTTTGTCCTGAATTTTAGTGATATTTTGGGAAACTATAAAAGGACAATTTAGACACAATTGTAAATAACATTCTTTAGTCCTGGATATTTTAGAAAGCTTTCTGCCTTGAGAACAAGTACTCCTCTCCAAAGAGAAGAGGGTTTGAATCCATTCTCTTAGTTAATCATTTGTGTACTCAAATTGGGCTTAGAACTTGAGATTCAGCTCCAATGAAGAGGATTTTGACTTACCCATTTGGTATATCTCTCTCCTTTGCTATGAGTGGCTAATTTCTCTTGTCTAGGGGTGTGTTGATGATGGGTTCTTGACAACTGGGTGTGGGTGTTGTTAATTCATCTTTATAATTGCTTATTTGACATGGGTCTAGTAGTTTCGCCAAGTTTTAATCCTAAAATTAGTGGTTGCAAACATTAATTTTCATTACTTGACTATGTGATTGCTTGAAAGAGGATTTCATGGTTTCAGATGTGAAATTACTAGTGGGAACTTGGGACTCCATCCAGATTTGAGGCTAGAAATAGCTCTTATGAAGGAATCACCTATTTAAGGGTCTAATCTAGATATAGTATGACCTCCCCAAGCTTAGATTGGTCATTTATTGATCAAATCGATGATTCTCTAACCGAGATTATAAAATATATAGTTGTCGATTGAGAGATAACAATCCATACCCTTGACCAATCATATCAATAAGCGAGAATAAGTGTGAATTGATAATTATCCTATCCCATGAATAAATCCCCATCGGATACACATCCCTAGTCACCTACTCAATTTGGTATACCCACTTTCGTTTATAGCTTTGATTTGAATTGTGATTGTAGTGACAACATCCCAATTCCTCCAACCTTTTACTTTTCTCTTTTTAAGCATTTACTCACATTGTGAACTCGTTTTGCACAATATTTATTTAGCTAGCTCCAAGTCCCTTAGGTACGACCCCAACACCCGTTGGGAATAAGAATTTTGTTTTGCTGCACGATCACCGTGACCTCCAACTTTGGGGAGCATGATTTGAGCGTTCATAAAAAATAGCGCTATTGCTGGGGACTTGAGTTGATAGCTATTTTTGATTATTGATTTGAAATCACTTTGATAGTGCTTGTTTATTTTACTTTTTTTTGTTGATTGTGTTGTGATTAAGAAGGCTAGACTATGAATGAGGCCGACGACAACGAGAGCATTGACGGCTTCATGGAGGCCGACGAGGCTGAGCCTATGATGCAAGGGGTATGGGTGCAATCCGCCTACCCCCCACAACGGGAAATTCTATCTTTCATGTGACTAGAACCATGCTCCATTTAATCCAAATGAAGGGCCTATTTAGTGGAACAACACATGAAGATGCCAACCGGCATATCCGAAAATTTGTGAAGATTTGTCAACCATACATTATTCAACACATCTCTCAAGAATCCATCCGATTGCACCTATTCTCCTTCTCCTTGATGGGGAAAGCCATGGCGTGGTTGGAGGAATTTCTGGACAGGTCAATAACATCTTGGGCCGAGTTGGTTGAAGCCTTTACTTCAAGATTCTTTCCTCCGTCTCACATGATGCAGCTAAGAGACGAGATTACCAACTTTAGGCAACAACCAAATGAGCCTCTACACGAGGCTTGGTTGAGGTTCAAAAGGAAGATTGTCCTATGTCCAAACCATGGGTTGTCAGATAATGTATCAGTCATTGAATTCGATGAGCAAGTCGATGACCAACAACCTTGGAGTTGGCACCTTCATGGACATGCAATTTCCCATTGCCTCAACTTTCCTGGAGTGAATGACAAAAACCAACCAAGCTTGGTATACAAGAGAAACGGATGTGCTAATCTCGGGAGCAACCTCATTCGTCTTGACAAATGAAATCAAAAAAAGGGGGGAAATTCAAGATGAAACCATGGCTAAAATGATGACCCAAATTAATCTCTTGGCAAAGCATATGATGGGTGCTAGGAGCATAAATGTTGTGAATACACCAAAAATAAAAGCTAGAGATGATGAGTTGATGACAGTCATAGATGGCAAACTATGTTTTGTGTCGGCGGGTTCTCGGCCCGGGTACTATCACCCAAGGGAGGAGAATCAAGATTGTATAAAAGATGATCGGGACAAGTATGGTGATCGATAAAATCACCAAAGCCCTTATATGCCACCAAGCAAAGTAGACTCCTCCTACCAACCGACCACAAGCAACCCCGGGCATTCTATGGTAGAGGACATGTTGTCATTAGTGCTAAAAAGGTGGATACAGCTAATGCCGGGGTAAATGAGATTAAAAGTGAAGTCTTAACACTTCATCAAACCATAAGCTCTCATTCAACCTCAATAAAGCAGCTTGAGGTCCAAATGGATCATCTCTCCATTCAATTGATCCCGGGAAGGAAGGTCCCACTTCTTAGTAATGCCACAACTAATCATAAAAGTGACAGGTACATTATGACTATTGTTACTCAGAGTGGATGAACAACTGGTGAAATAAGAGAACCTGTCATAAAGCCAGGTATGAAACCCAATGAGCCTATTGTTAAACCTGTCGTGGAACCAAGTATCAAAGATAAGAAGAGTGCACATGAAAATGTCATTGATGACCCGGGGGTGGGGGTGACGCTTGGTGCACCCAATATCCCGACAAGTGTTGAGATTGATAATAAGAAGGAGGATAGCGATATTGAGGAGAGTCCCTTTCCTGTACAAGGTATGCCAACTACACTTTCCAAAGGACCTCTCTCGTATCCACAAAGGCTTAACAAGAAGAAAGAGGAGCACAAGTTTAGCAAGTTTGTTGAGATGTTTAGCAAGATCTCAATAAATATTCCTTTAGTAGAAGCATTGATGCAAATGCCAGGGTACTCAAAATTTATGAAGGAATTGCTTAAAAAGAAGAAGGTTGTTAATGTGGGCACCATTAAGATCTCACATAGTTGTAGTACCATAATGACTAACAACGTGGCTACGAAAAGACAAGATCCGGGTGCGTTTACAATACCTTGTACTATTGGGATGTTTGTATTCTGAAAAGCCTTATGCGACTTGGGGGCAAGCATCAACCTGATTCCCTTAGTAATCTTCAAGAAGTTGGGATTGGGCACGCCAAAGCCTACATCTATGAGATTTCTCATTGCTGATCGATCTATCAAGCGTCCGGTAGGGATCCTATTTGATGTATTGGTCAAGGTAGATAAGCTTATTCTCCCAGCGGATTTGTCATTATTGATTGTGAGGTGGATATTGAGGTACCCATTATTTTGGGGCAACCATTATTGGCCACAGAGAGGGCCCTTGTTGATGTCGAACTCAGAGAACTCAAATTTTGAGTGGGGGAGGAAGTAGTGACTTTCAATGTGTGCCAATCCATAAGGCCGTCTGATGAATTGAAAGTGGTATCAGTAATAAACTTGGAAGGTAAGCTTGATGATGCTCATGTGGAGTGTGAAGTGGACAAAACGCTCATACTTAAGCAACATGATGATGTCTCTAAATGGTTGATGGAGAAATTATCCTTCTTAGGATGGGGCCACGCCAACTGGATCAGCATGCTATCCGACAATGACTAAGGTGAAGGTACTATCGTCGAGCTGCGATGTTAAATCAAGCGCTTCATGGGAGGAAACCCAAGTTTCTTTACTTTGTTTTTGGTTATCTTTTGTTATTTTTGGTGTGTTTGTAGGGAATGATGGAGTAGAAACATGGACAAGTGAAAACATCGGCTGTGCGGACCGCACAAACAATTGTGAGTGTCGCACAGCTCATCGCATGCCAAAACAGAGTGCCTAGAAAAAGTTTGAAAAATTTGAGGTGACGTGCGCTGGGCCGTACTGTACGCATGATACCAAGTGCGCGTCGCACCTCTATCGCATGGCAAACTAGAAGCCTGGGCAAACCCAGGGGATAAAAAGGGTGTTGTGCAAAATGCCATGCGGTCCATACCAAGGCTGGTGCGAATCGCATGTCGTGGCACACAAGAGGTAAATTTGAATTTTAATTGACCTAACCCGTTGACTGAACCGACCCAGAGACGACCCGACCAACCTTTCTTCTACTTTCTCTTCTTAAAACTGCCTCCTTCTTCATCTTCCACCATCTTTTCTCTAAACTTCAAAATTTCTTTCCAAAACTTCTCTCTAAATCCCTCAAACTCCCCCTAAAATCTTTCCCTTCCCTCATCCAACCATCTCTGCCACTCCACCATCGCTGTCACCATCGTCTCTCCGGGTGAGTTGATCGGGTCACCATTATTGCACTACTAAAAGCTTAAATTTTCACTTTACTCCGCCTAATCTTCACTTGTGGTAAGTTCTTCGACGTTAAATACTAGTTTTTGTGAGGGTTGGGAACTCATATTGTCATGCATGCTTAGTAGAATTGCCATGTTGATTTTGGGTGAGATCCAAAAATTTTGGGTCCCCAATTTTGAGTTGCATTGATAATTTTACTTATTGTCAACTTGGTAGAACCTGAATTTTTCTAATGCATGTTGATTGGTAGTAAATTTTGGCCTTGAAATCTGTGTTTGGAGTGAAGTCTTAGTAACCCACTTGTGATTGACGAATGGTTTGGCTTGATGATAGATTGGGTGAAGTCGTTCTTAAGGGCAAATCATCATTAGTCATAAGGTCTTGTAGAAAAATTGATTATGAGGTTGAGTTTTGCCACTTGTATTCCCATGATTCGTTGTTACAAATAATCTTTGGGTGTATGATCTTGTGAGGGGAGGGGTTAATTGTTGCTAAAATTTGTTGGCGCCCAGTAATGCAAGTAAGGGCTTGATGTTCCCGATGATAGACGGGTTAACATCCATCTTAAGGGAAGTCGCTAAGTTCTTTGCTTACTTGTTGCAGTTGTTAATAGAAATCCAGAGAAGTCTGAGTACCCGGATGTAGTGGTCATGATATCCCTCATCCCCCTTGTTTAATGATTGATGGGTTTGTTGCGTGGTGCCAAGTGCCTAAGCATATATTGCTCTACAGATCACATGCGGAGTTCACAAGGACAGAAGGAATCAAAAATTCTAATTGTGCCTTTGTGCATTTTGCATGCGACGCATAGATCTTGATGTGCGGGTCGCACAAGTTATCACAACATGTTTAAAAGAAAGAGCAAGTCACTGCTTCGAAGGGTGAAGCATGGTGCGACACGCACTTTGGCTGGTTCTAACCGCACCAGCTTCGCACCTCGATAAAAAGATCCCTGTAGGATTCTGATAGCTTGTGCGATAGCACATGCGATGCGTACTCCTTCTGGTGCATTTTACATGTGGTCCGCACAAGCCATCAGTCACCTACTTTATTTTTCTAGTCCGTTGCATCCCATCTTTTATAGTTTGTTAACTTTATTTAGCTTGTATATAGATGTGTAGTGCCTGCTACTAACCACCATTTACAAGAGAATGTCTTCCACCAGGCTTCATTAAAAGAGGCGTGCCACAAAACACGCCTCCAGTGCAGGTGTTCCTATGCAAAAGGAATGGCCCAATGAACCACAACTCCGATTTGGGCTCAAGGGGATGGAAGCTTTATACCTCAAATTTTGGGAAAAATGACCATTCTTGGAAGAGAAGGGGTTCAAAGTGGATAATTTTCAAGAAGATTTCCCGAACATGCCAAAATAGTTCCGCATAAGAGCTTGGGAACATTTTACCAAGAATCCGGGTCCTTATTTTCCTAAATTGGTATGAGAATTATACGCTTCATATCGGGCCCGAGTTGACATGTTGAAACACAAGGGTCCACTGAGCAAGTTACCATGCCTCAAGTCGATATTGGTCCGAGGTAATGAGGCAGATATTACACCCGCAACCATCCACTTTGCAATTTGGGATGATGAACCAATTATAGAGTCCATGTACTTTAAATGTGTGGCTAAAAAGGAAGATCAATACGAGTGGGTTGCTAGCGTCATAGCTGAAGGGAACCCTTTTTTGGCCATCTCAAAGGGGCAAGTCTATCGCTCGGATCTTAAGTTTGAAGCTCGCATGTGGCTAGATTTTGTGAGTACAAGACTTATCCCAACTAGTCACACCACTAAAGTGACTATAGAGATGACCATTCTTATTGCCTACGTTATGGATAGCCTACCCTTGAATGAGGGAGAAATCATAGCCGAACATCTCAAGAGAAAAGCTAATCACGACTCCACCTCCATGGCCTTCCCAATACTCATCAGTTTGTTATGCATCAAAGCCGAATGTCCTCTGTTCCATTCATTAGACAAGGTCACCCAAGCTAGGGGCATGGTGTGTTTAGACACAAAGTGGGATAAGGATCCCCTGCATGTCAAGAAAAAACTCCTTGCTCAAACACCTCATGCAACCACAAGTAGGGACCAAGTTGAGCACATTATTCATAATCAAGCAGCGATTTTACCGCCGTCTTTAAGAGAATCAAGCACAATACATGTGACATGTCCGGTCACCTCCTCATCCGGTAACTTGATAAAACTTTCTCAACTTACTAATAAGAATGAAGAGCTCCTCCATAAGTTGGCCAAAGACATTCCAACCTTAATTCAATCCGCCATCAAGTCGGCCTTGAAACCAGTAATTTCAAGTGTGAGCAAGCTCTGTGCTAGAGTGGATACAATGAAAGTGGAAGTTGAGGAACTCAAACAAGTGATCACACATGTTGAGCCAAGTTGGTATCTTAATCTACCAGCCCCAAGTTCGAATTCCCCACCGAGGTGTGCTAGCCCCCCCGATGATTGGTGCATAGGTTGGGATCTGATTAGTGAAGAAGAAATATCCGAGGTACAGCTGGACATGGCATATGATGAGAGTGGCCCTGAGATTTTAGAGTCAGTCATCCACGATCACTTGGAACCTCCCATGACATATGTAAAATAATGGGGACTTCAACCAAGGTTCTCCCACCACAAGTTGATGACTTACTCAGGCAGGTGGGTTATGGACCCATCGGGGCTCATTCAATTCCGGTGGGATCCATCGATTCCATAGGTATAGGGATTTCAGATAGACCCCGCACCTGCCTATATACCACAGTAGACACCGCCATCCCCACTAGCACTGCAACCTCCTAGGCCACCACATCAGTTCTACTCAAGGAGGCGTCATCGTCATCATTATCCGATTCGGGGAGTTTTTAGCACTCTTCCTTAATTGTATAATTCCTTGTGCATCAAGACTATGCTTAATTTAAGTTTGGGGGAGCCTGTAACTACTTACATTTATGGTTTGTTGTGATGACGTTGCCCTTGTTGGGCCTTTTGCCTCTATGCTTTTATTTTGAGCTTATTGGCGCCCTCACCGAGGTTGATTTTTGGTTTTTGAGACTGTGTTGCCGGGTTGGTCTTACATTTCCCATTATCTTACTACCCGTGCTTTATAAATGCGCTAAAGTCCTACGTCGAGGCTTGTTTTTAATTAAATCATGAGCGCACAATTAGATGTCGCCTTGTTAATAGTAGTTTAGAAATAAACTCCAAGGGTTTTCTTAATACCACGGTTCTTTCCCAAGGAGCAAAAGTTTTGATTATTTTCTTTTTATTTCCATTTGTTTTTGTGTCAAACCGGGTTGGTGTTCCCCTATGATAGATTGAGAGGTGACTTTCTTAAGGGAAAATGCCTAGTTTTAGTTTTAGAATTGAGTCCGCAGTTACTTGTCTCGAAATGGGCCCACCAAAAAATTTCTCTTGGCAAATTGTTTTGAAAATAAAAGAAAGAAGGGAAATGAATTTTTGAGAAAAATCATTCTCTTGTCATGACTTGTACACTCTCGCTTTGGCTTGATTGACTCACAAACGAGTGTGTGATGAACTCGAAATATCTTGTCAAAAATCATTTATCCCAATTGATTTTGACACTAATGAAAGAAGTCTTGTGGCATGATGCCTTGTGTGGTAAGGCTTTACATTGATTCTTATGCATATGTGTCATCTAGAACTTTCCCCGAATGTGATTCAAGGAAAAATTTTAGGTGTGACCGAGCCTTGAAGATGACCTTAGGACCTTTTTGATATCCACTTTGCCCAAATGACTTCCCATGACTTCAACCCTAGTGAAACCCTTTGAGCTTGTGACCGTTCTTTGGCACCTTATTAATACCTTGACCTTTTTGGATCCTCTATCTTGGCACCCATCCTCCCTAATTGCTTGTAAATGAAATGTAGGCTAAAATCCTAAGTTTGGGGGGGGATGAAGGATAACATAGGCAAATGCCTATGTTTTGTGGTGTATGTGATCAAATGAGGAGAAGAAAAGAAGTGCACTCAAAGTGCAAGGAAGCACCTTAGGTTTGAATTGAAAATTTGCTCCAAAAGTTCAATCCAATGATCAAAAATGAAAAGCAAAAATAGGTGCTACCAAACAAAGATGATACAAGGAGGTTGAATGATCATGAGTAAAAAGGAGAAATCTTGGGTTGTGTGAGGGAGAAATAAGGTGAAGCTGAAATTGAAAAATGTGAGCGGTGTTCGAAATGAGAATAAAGAGCATTAGAGAGGTGTAGTTGATAAGTTGGTATTCTACTGTTACGCCGCGAGGTTACCCCATAGAACTACGCAACTACGAGGTTGAGACCACGCGACCGCGTGGAGAGAAAACACAGAACCTCACGATCGCAAAGCATGATCACGCGACCGTGATGAAGGTGTCATCAGCTGTAGGACAGATTTGGAAATTCCCACTTTTGGAAACCCCAATTGATACAAAAGACTCCTCAACCATTTTGGAATCTATCTTTGGCTATTTTCACAACTTTTGGCAAGCTTAGAGAGCAAGTTCATCAACCAACACCATAGGAGTGAAGATTTGGATGCTCTTTATTGTGAAATCTTTAGTTTCCATTCTTCAACTCTTGTTCTTAATTGCTATTTTATTTGTGTAATTGTTGAATTGAGACTTGGGATGTATTAGAGATAATACTTGTTTGGGTATTGAATTCATATATAGATTTTGTTCTTATTTGATTATTTGGGTCTATTGAATCCTCCATGCTTGAAATTATAGTCAATGGTTGCAAACATTGACTTAGCTTGCTAATTTGGGTATTTACTAGAGAGAGGATTTCTCTAATTCGGAAGATTCATTAGTGGGGATTTGCGGTTTCCACTCTAGACCAAGGCTAGAGATAGTTTGGTTTCTAGAAACTCCCATCTAAGAGTTGGGGTTAGAGATAACCCAACTCACCCAAGTGATTTGGCTGGTTTATTGCTTACTCATGCTTCGAGAGAACACACGAGATATATGCTCGATTGGTCGAAAGACGGTTAGGCATACCTTCAACCAAGACTACCCACGTGTCAACCGGGTGCAAGTCTTGTGAATTGAAATACCATTCCCAATTCTCCCTTGTTATCGTTGCTTGGCAAAATCAAGGTGAAAGCCATTGATCAATCTATCTTTTATTTGATTTTCTTTTATCTTTAGTTTTAGTCTAAAACCCCTCTTTAGATATCATTTTCCCCTTTTTGTTAAGTGAACTTTAATAAGTTTCTTGGATTCTCTATTAGCTCAATTGCGACTATATTGTTCATTTGGGTACGACCCCGACACTCGTTGGGAATTATAAATTTTGTTTTACTCAGACGATAACCATGACCTCTAACTTGGAGAGCAATATTTGAGCGTTATCAGTAATCACTTGAACCAAATGAAAATCCTCACCTTAGTCCTAGAAAACATCGTAACCCACAAGTCCCAGAGATTCTATTTTATGCGGCTTCAGACACCCTAAGACTCTTGAACCTGAGGCTCTGATACCAAGCTTTTCATGCCCCGAGGTTACCCCCTAGACGTAACACGGGATTCGGGGCACGAATTCCATAGAATAACCCTTGGTCATAGCATACTCAAATATATCCATTCAAGAAGCATAGCAGAAGCATACTAGTTAAAGAAAGGAAAGGATAACTGAAATAAGAACAAGTCTAAGAAGCACCAACTCCATACATTAGAAAACAAGTCTAGCTATGCCTGAAGCCTCTAAACTATCATAAGAGCTGATGGGACAAGACCCCAACTAGTTCGAGAAATCCAAAGAAGACATCATAAGGGAAATAGGTCTAATACTAGGCCTCGGATAATGAGGTCTCACCACTGGAAGCTGGGGCTCTGGAGATATCTGGCCACGAGTATGAGTGAACGAGCCTAAATCTGCATCATCAAAGGATGCATCGCAAGATATGCGTCAGTACTATAGGATGTAATGAGTATATGAGAGATGCATGAAAATAATGAAAACATGCTCAAAACATGTATAAGAACTTAGTTCATGCATAAATGAAGCTTCAAAGGTAGATGTCATAAATTGAATAGTAAATCATGAAATAAGAGTTAAAATTCAAGGTAGGTATCATAAGTTTAAACAAGTCAGAACTTTCATATGAGAGTTTCTTATAACCAACAATAGACCATGTGAGCTACATGGAATCTAACTATATAACCCTAGTTAGCAAAGCTGGCCCGAACCTTGCCAAAGCACGGGCCACCATACCCAACTATATAACCCTAGTTGGCAAAGCTGTCCTATGCCCCGCTAAGACAAGGACACCATTAATCAAGATGTGGATCCACTCTCATAAGCCCATAGTGCAAATCATAACCTACGCTGGCAACGTAGTTTTTGGACTTGGGTAATTGAACCCTCATCGCTCGGTGCTAAATACTACTCCCAAAATATGCATATAGCTCATAAGTTCATAAAGGTATAATCGAATACCAAATCTTCTTGGAAAAGCATGTAGACACCGGGTATCATGCAATTCTTATATCATAAGTTCTTGAAGTAAAGCATAGCCATAATTCAAATCATATTTTTCTTTCTAAATTTATAATTGAAGAATTTGGCATGCAATTTCATAAATTCATAAAGTCATGATATCTAATCATACCCAATTTCACTTTGAAAATATGCAATTCAATGGATTCATGCTAGAAATTAACTTTAATGCTTGGGATTTTAAACACAAGAAAGGAATCATGATCAAATAATAAATAAGAAATAAGAAACCATGAATTTAGACATAGGAACTTATTTCACAAAGTTTTGCCCAATTTAGATCAAAACCTTAATTTCACAAGTTCATAATTCAAAAAAAGAATTGGGGATTTTTGGCACAAGGGTGAGAGTAACCCATTGTTGAATACCCACATACCTTGATGGAAACTATCCCACAAGAAATTGAAAAGATTAGAAGACTTGGCCTTGGAGCTTTAGACTTGGAGCTTGGAGAAGAACTTTCCCAATTTTGTGGATGAATGAAGCATAATGAGAAGCTTAGGATAAATAGGGTAGAAACCCTTCTCAAAGTAGTCAAAATGACATCATTTAGGAGTTAAAAAGGTGGAAAATAACTAAAATACCCCTGGAACATAATTAGGAAAATGCTGTTAAAAGTCGACTTTCAGGAATCACAGGTGAATTCCACGGGCCGTAGAACAAACCATGGCTTGTGGTTTCCATCCATGGTTCCTGGACAACGAGACAACCTGCAGAGGGTAAACCACGAGTCAACAGGATGACTCATCGACTGAACGATGACCCATCGACTCGAACCGTAGTTTCTGGGAAACATGCAATCCTCTGAATCAAATTCTACGAATTACAGGACGGTCCGTAGTTCAAACTACGGGCCGTATAAACCATTCATCATTCCTGAAGGACTTGGTAGGTCTCAGATCAGGTTCCACGAGTCGACAGGATGGTCTGTCTTTCAAATGATGGTCCGTAGACTGGACTCGTGATTCCTGGAAACTTAGGATTTTTCAGAGATTTCAATTTAGAGAACTGGATCAATTTCTGGGGTGTTACAATATCTCCCCCTTGGTATTATTCATCCTCGAATGATGACTAAACAAGGAAAACTTAGAGGAATAAAAGCCCAACGAAACATTAAAACATGAAAACAGATGAACAAGCATGAAAAGTGACTCCTCAACTTAAAACATAAGTGAACTAACTCCGAAAAACATGAATGCATGCTAGGTTCATGAAGGAAAATGGTGGAATAGAATTGTAGGAACATACTAAGGAGGAAACTGTTACCTCAAGATGACACTGCGTCAGAAGGAAAGAGATGGGATATGTGGCCTTCATGGCCTCTTCCGCTTTCCAAGTAGCACCCTCCATAAGCTGATTCCTCCAAAGGACTTTCACCGAGGCAACTTCTTTATTTCTCAACCTCCGGATCTGACGGTCAAGAATCTCTACGGAAACCTCCTCATAGGTGAGACTATCCCTCACACCTACATCCTCCAAAGGAATAATCAAGGTCGGATCACCAACACACTTCTTCAATAAGGAAACATGGAAAGCTAGATGAACCGCTTCCAACTCTGAAGGCAAATCCAACTAATAAGCAACCCTACCAACTATCCTTAGAATCTAATAAGGACCTACAAAACAAGGACTAAGGTTCCCTTTCTTCTCGAATCTCATCACACCCTTTATGAGTGACACTTTAAGAAACACCCAATCATCAACCTCGAACTCTAACTCCCTCCTCCTCATATCTCCATAGGATTTTTGTTGACTCTAAGTAGTCTTCAACCTCTCCCTAATCATATGAACTTTCTCCATGGTCTCATGCACCAAATCTGGACTAATCAAGGCTGCCTCACCAACCTCGAACCAACCAATAGGAGATCTATATCTCCGGCTATAAAGTGCCTCATAAGGATCCATATGGATGCTAGAGTGAAGTTGTTGTTGTAGGCAAACTCGATAAGAGGTAAGTGATCATCCTAATTACCTTTGAAATCAATCACACAAGCCCTCAACATATCTTCCAAAGTCAGAATAGTACGCTCTGTCTAGACATCCGTCTGTAGGTGAAAGGTTGTGCTAAGCTTTACCTGAGTACCAAGACCCTTCTGAAACGATCTCCAAAACTGGGATGTAAACTGAGTACCCCTATCTAAAATGATGGACAAAGGAACACCATGCAATTGAACTATCTCTTGGATGTAGAGTCTGGCATAACCGTTTGCTGAATCTATAGTCCTAACAACCAAGAAATGGGATGTTTTAGTTATCCAGTCGACAATCACCCAAATCGAATCATGTTGCCTTCGAGTGCGAGGCAAACCTGTAATGAAGTCCATACTGATCGCTTCCCACTTCCAAGTAGGAAGGTCAATATCCTGAATCATTCCACCTGGTCACTGATGCTCCACCTTCACTTGCTGACAGTTAGGACACTTAGCCACAAAACTGGATATGTCCTTCTTCATACCATTCCACCAATAGACTTCCCGTAGATCACGGTACATCTTAGTGGCACTGGGGTGAATGGAATATCTGGAACTATGAACCTCCGTCAAAATCTGCTGCCGCAACCCATCTACATCTGGCACAGATAGTCGACCCTGATAATGAAGCACACTATCCCCCCCTTAGGAAAAAACCTCAACCCTTTGTTGATGGAATACACCCTTTAGCTGAAGCAAAATAGGATCACTGTCTTGCTTTGCCTTCACTTCTGCTACCAAGGATGATTTAGAACCATTCTGGACAATAACACCACCTTCAGTCGAGTCCATAAGTCGCACTCCTAATCGGGCAAGTCAATGAACATAATTCACCAATTCCTTCTTTCCTTCGTTAATTGAAGACACACTACCCATCGACAATCTACTAAGTGCATCTGCCTCAACATTGGCCTTACCCGGATGGTAAAGCACACTCATGTCCTAATCCTTAAGAAGCTCAAGTAATCTTATTTGTCGCAAATTCAATTCCTTCTGAGTGAACACATACTAAAGACTCTTATGATCGGTAAATACATCCACGTGCACCCTATACAAGTAATGTCTCCAAATCTTCAAAGCAAAGACCACGGCTGCTAACTCAAGATCATGCGTAGGGTAGTCCTTCTCATGAGTCTTAAGCTGTCTAGAGGCATAACCAATCACTTTACCATGTTGCATCAAAACACAACCCAAACCAACCCTAGAAGCATCATAATGCACAACAAAGTCATTTAGGCCCTCGGGTAGAGCCAACACTGGAGCTGTTGTCAATCTAGTCTTCAATTCCTGAAAGTTATTCTTACATAAATCGGACCACTGGAATTTTACCTTATTCTAAGTCAATCAGGTCAAAGGGGCAGGAATGGAAGAAAATCCTTCCATAAACCTCCTGTAGTAACCAGCCAAACCCAAAAAGCTTCTAATATCAGACGGGGAAGTGGGTCTAGGCCAGTTCTTTACCTCCTTAATCTTTTGAGAATCAACTCGAATACCATCCCTAGTCACAATATGACCCAGTTGAGCAACAGACTGCATCCAGAACTCACACTTGCTAAAATTGGCAAATAACTGCTGGTCCTTGAGAGTTTGCAACACCACTCTCAAATGGTCCGCATGCTCCTCCTCACTCCAAGAGTAGATAAGGATATCATCAATGAAAACAATCACAAATATATCCAAATACTTCTTGAACACATGGTTCATCAAATCCATAAAAGCTGCAGGAGCATTTGTTAGGCCAAAAAACATAACAACAAATTCATAATGACCATATCAGAATATCACACTCTCGAACATGAAGCTTATGATAACTGGATCTAAGGTCAATTTTAGAGAAGAAACTAGAACCCTGAAGCTGATCGAACAAGTCATAAATCCTAGGAATAGGATACTTGTTCTTAATTGTGACCTTGCTCAACTGACGATAGTTTATACACATCCGGAGGGAACCATCCTTTTTTAGCGGGAGCCATCCTATAGGGAGGAATAGAGATAGGATTTGTATCCGGAAGAAGATTTATCTGAAAGTCGATTTCCCGCTCGAGAGGGACTCCGGGTAAATCCTTAGGGAACACATCTGGGAATTCATTCACAAGGGGAACAGACTGAAGGAATGGGGTTTTCGACTCCGTGTCCCTAACCTGCACTATGTGATAAACATACCCCTTTGAAATCATCTTCCTAGCCTTAAGATAAGATATGAAATAACCTTTCGAGGATGGGGGACTACCTTGCCATTCTAAGACGGGTTCGTTTTGAAACTTGAAACTAACAACCCGAGTACGACAATTAACAGAAGCATAACAAGCATGTAGCAAATCTATACCAAGAATAACATCAAAATCTATCATTTCCAACTCTACTAAATCCGCTCAAGTGACTCTATGAAGGACTAAGATAGGACAATTTCGATAAATTCTTTTGACTAGGACTGACTCACCAACATGAGTATAAACACAAAATGGTTCTAAAAGCAATTCAGGACATTCTTCAAATTTGCATGCTATATAAGGGGTCACAAAAGATAAGGAGGCACCAGGGTCCAACAAAGCATACACATCTATAGAAAAGACTACTAACATACCAGTAACCACATCGGGTGATCCCTCCTGGTCCTGACAAGAGGACATGGCATAAAGGCGGTTCTGGCACTAACCACCAAAACTAAAAGCTGTACCTTGCTGGGCTGGTCGACCTCCTGAAGCTGCTGGGGTAAACTGAGTCCTACCTCCCTTTCCCTTCCTAGATGAAGGGCACTCCCTAATACGATGTGCAGTCTGACCACAACCAAAAAAACTACCTGAACTGGCTAGACACTCACCGGGGTGACTCTTTCTACACTTGGCACAAGAAGGGTAAGTGGTACCCTTTGCAAAACTCCCCTGCGACTGAGAACCAACTCCTCTCTAAGTCTGATCATGATGAGGTCTGGAGGCCTGGGTAGGAGTACTAGCTGAAGAGTGAACGGGTCCTGATGATTTCTTCTAAAACTAAGAGCGATGTCCACCTCCAGACCTCTGATAATTGTAACCTGAACCCTCGGATCTAGCCCTCTTGTTCTCCCTAGCCATCTCCCTAAGCCTGTCTCCCTCGATCTGGTGAGCATAGGTCATTATCCTAGAAATAGTCATATCACCCAACAATATCCCGGACCTACACTCCTTCTTCATCAAATCTGAAACCCCATAGATAAATTTGCTCATCTGATCATGTGGGTCCACTACCATAGAGGGGGCATACCTAGACAACTGAGTGATCTGAACTCCTGAACAGTCATCGATCCCTGTCTCAAGTTCACGAACTCCTCAACCTTAGCTTGCCTCAACTCTTATGGAAAGAACTGGTCGAGAAAAGCACCCTTGAAGCACTCCCATGTCATAGGGACCACGTTCCTAGCTCTAGCCTCCTTCCATTGCATGAACCAGATATGATCTATGTCCTTTAACTTATAGGATGCAAGATAGACACTCTCAACTCCGGCAACCTGCATCACCTCGAAGATCTTCTTCACTTCATCCACAAAGCTAAGAGGGTCTTCACCTACCTTCAAACCCCAGAACTTTGGTGGGTTCATACGGATGAAATCTCAAACTTGAGCTTCCACTCCACCGTGAGGGTGAATGGGAGCAGGAGCCTGCTGATTAGCTTGGGTAGCCATAGTCTGAGCCAATAGGTGAATCACTTTTCAAAACTCTGCATTCTTGACCTCGGGGGCCGAAACTGGAGGGCCAACATTCCAAGCAGCTCAGGGAGGCATAACACGTCATGGAGGCATAATCTGAAACGTAACCAGAATGGATTAGAGGAGTAACAAAGTTAACTCTATCACACGATATAGATCATGAAAGAAGTGAACATTTTCCTAAGACACCTCATAGCTTGCCTTTCATAAGTGTGGAACGCTTCACACCCATGAAAGAGATTCTATTTGATGTGGCTTCAGACACCCTTGGACTCTTGAACCTGAGGCTCTGATACCAAGCTTTTCATGCCCCGAGGTTACCCCCTAGACGTAACACGGGATTCGGGGCACGAATTCCCTAGAATAACCCTTGGTCATAGCATACTCAAATATATCCATTCAAGAAGCATAGCGGAAGCATACTAGTTAAAGAAAGGCAAGGATAACTGAAATAAGAACAAGTCTAAGAAGCACCAACTCCATACATTGGAAAACAAGTCTAGCTATGCCTGAAGCCTCTAAACTATCATAAGAGCTGATGGGATAAGACCCCAACTAGTTCGAGAAATCCAAAGAAGACATCATAAGGGAAATAGGGTTATACTAGGCCTCGAATAATGAGGTCTCACCACTGGAAGCTGGGGCTCTAGCGATATCTGGCCACGAGTATGAGTGAACGAGCCTAAATCTGCCTCATCAAATGATGCATCACAAGATATGCGTCAGTACTATAGGAACTTAGTTCATGCATAAATGAAGCTTCGAAGGTAGATGTCATAAATTGAATAGTAAATCATGAAATAAGAGTCAAAATTCAAGGTAGGTATCATAAGTTTAAACAAGTCAAAACTTTCATACGGGAGTTTCTTATAACCGACAATAGACCATGTGAGCTACATGGAATCTAACTATATAAACCTAGTTAGCAAAGCTGGCCCAAATCTTGTCAAAGCATGGTCCACCATACCCAACTATATACCCCTAGTTGGCAAAGCTGTCCTATGCCCCACTAAGGCAAGGACACCATTAATCAAGATGTGGATCCACTCTCATAAGCCCATAGGGAAAATCATAACCTACATTAACAACGTAGTTTTTGGACTTGTGTAATCGAACCCTCATCGCTCGGTGCTAAATACTACTCCCAAAACATGCATATAGCTCATAAGTTCATGAAGGTATAATCAAATACCAAATCTTCTTGGAAAAGCATGAAGACACATCGGTTATCATGAAATTCTCATATCATAAGTTCTTGAAGTAAAGCATAGCCATAATTCAAATCATATTTTTCTTTCTAAATTTATAATTGAAGAATTTGGTATGTAATTTCATAAATTCATAAAGTCATGATATCTAATCATGCCCAATTTCACTTTGAAAACATGCAATTCAATGGATTCATGATAGAAATTAACTTTAATGCTTGGGAATTTAAACCTAATAAAGGAATTACGATTAAATAATAAATAAGTAATAATAAACCATGAATTTAGTCATAGGAACTGATTTCACAAAGTTTTGCCCAATTTAGATCAAAACCCTAATTTCACAAGTTTATAATTCAAAATAGGAATTGGGGATTTTGAGAACAAGGGTGAGAGGAACCCATTGTTGAATACCCACATACCTTAATGGAAACTGACCTACAAAAAATTGAAAAGATTATGAGACTTGGCCTTGGATCTTGAGACTTGGAGCTTGGAGAAGAACTTTCCAAATTTGGTGGATGAATGAAGCATAATGAGAAGCTTAGGCTAAATGGGGTAGAAACCCTTCTCAAAGTAGTCAAAAAAACATTATTTAGGAGTTAAAAGGGTGGTAAATGACTAAAATACCCCTGTAATATAATTAGGAAAAAGCTGTTAAAAGTTGACTTTCAAGAATCACGGGTAGATTCCACGGGCCATAGAACAAACCACGGCTCGTGATTTCCATCCATGGTTCCTGGACAACCAGACAACCTGCATAAGGTAAACCATGAGTCAATAGGATGATTAGTCGACTGAACGACGACCCGTCGACTCGAACCCTAGTTTTTGGGAAAAATACAATCCTCTAAATAAAATTTTACAAATTACAGGACGGTCCGTAGTTCAAACAATGGGCCGTAGAAACCATTCATCATACCTAAAGGACTTGGCAGGTCTCAGATCAGGTTCCACGAGTTGACAGGACAGTCCGTCTTTCAAACGATGGTCCATAGACTGGACTCGTGATTCTTGTAGACTTAGGATTTTTCAGAGATTTCAATTTAGACAGCTGGACCAATTTCTGGGATGTTACATCTACCTACTTATTTAGCTTCTAATCTTATACCTTTGCTAGTATAAAGTGGATAAAAAGTGTAATTTGACACGAATTTCTTCTATTTTACAGGTTTCTGTGTTTTAGAATTTTTCAGAAAAGATTCGAGTGAAAACAAGTTAAATGAGAGATAAAAGGAGCTGCTAATCACTGACACCAAGTTACTTATCACGACCGCGAGAGTAAATCACGCAACTGTGATGCATAAGGAGAAAGCTAAAACTACACAACCGCAAAGTGAAGCCACGCAATCACGTGGAGAAAAATGTCAGAACTACGCGATTACGAGGTTGAGACCACGTGACCGCGTGGAGAGAAAACACAGAACCTCACGATTGTGAAGCATGATAACGAAACCGCGATGAAGGCGTCATAAGATACAGGACAGATTTGGAAATTCCCACTTTTGGAAACCCCAATTGATACAAAAGACTCCTCAACCATTTTGGAAGCTATCTTTGGCTATTTTCACAACTTTTGGAAAGCTTGGAGAGTAAGTTCATCAACCAACACCATAAGAGTGAAGGTTTGGATGCTCTTTATTATAAAATCTTTAGTTTCCATTTTTCAACTCTTGTTCTTAATTGCTATTTTATTAGTGTAATTTTTGAATTGAGACTTGGGATGTATTAGAGATAATACTTATTTGGGTATTGAATTCATATATAGATTTTATTCTTGTTTGATTATTTGGTTCTATTGAATCCTCCATGCTTGAAATTATAGTCAATGGTTGCAAACATTGACTTAGCTTGCTAATTTAGGTTTTTGCTCGAGAGAGGATTTCTCGAATTCGGGAAGATTCATTAGTGGGGATTTGGGGTTTCTACTCTAGACTAAGTTTAGAGATAGTTGGGTTGCCAGAAACTCCTATCTAAGAGTTGGGGTTAGAGATAACCTAACTCACCCAAGTGATTTGGCTGGTTTATTGCTTACTCGTGGTTGTTTGAGATAACACACGAGATATATGATCGATTGGTCTAAAGACGGTTAGGCATACCTTCAACCAAGACTACCCACGTGTCAATTGGGTGCAAGTCTTGTGAATTGAAATCCCATTCCCAATCTCCCTTGTTATCCTTGCTTGGCAAAAGCAAGGTGAAAGCCATTGATCAATCTATCTTTTATTTGATTTTCTTTTATCTTTAGTTTTAGTCTAAAACCCCCCTTTAGATATCTTTTTCCCCTTTTTGTTAATTGAACTTCAATAAGTTGCTTGGATTCTCTATTAGCTCGATTGCGATTACATTATTCCCTTGGGTACGACCCCAACACTCATTGGGAATAATAAATTTTATTTTGCTCTGACGATCATCGTGACCTCTAACTTGGAGAGCACGATTTGAGTATTATAAATAATGGCGTCATTGCCGGGGAATAATTTGGCGTATTAAGTTAGTTTAGAATTTGAGTTTACTTACTCTAGTTTAATTTTATGAATAGTTGTTTTTCTTTTGTGTAAGTTTTATTTTGTTTTTGACTTCATGGAATCTCGAAATGATAGAGATGTTGGTGGTTGCAACCCTTGTTATAATAATACTTGTTGTTATTGTGGAGGACCCCACCTTCAGCGAAAATGTAAAATTGGCCCTAGGAGAGGGAGGTATTCACCTTCTTGTTCCTATGACGGGCGTAATTGCTATTTGTGTGGTGGTCATGATGGACATTGGAGTAATTGCCCTAATGACCATCCTTCTCCCCCCTCTTATGCTAACCATGTTGCTAGTGGTGCTTGTGATCCTTATAGGAACCATGACGTAGCAAGCAAAAGAGGCATGTATGCAAAGCTTCACACCCTCTTGGCCTCACTAGAAACCCAAGAGGAGGGTGCTAAATCCATAAAGCAAGGCTTGGTGGGCATGAGAATGAAAGGAAAAGAGGAGAGAAATCTTGCCACACAATCCATGGCGGAATTGTCCACGCCTCTTGCTCAAGTTGATGAAGAAAACACCTACCCTGAAAGACTATATGCCATGGTTCAAACTCTCTTGGCTAAGCAAGATATCATAGAGGAGGGTGTGCAGTCCATAAAGCAACGAGAGTGAGTTTGTACCGCCTGTGGTTGAACCCTAACAAGAGGAAAAAGTTATGTTAGGTGAGGTGGTGAGCCTGGAATCGATGTTGGACCTAACTCACCAACTTGAGGCTTATGGGGAACAACGTGAAATAATGCTAACCGCACTAGCTTCGCACCTCGATAAAAAGATCCCTGTAGGATTCTGATAGCTTGTGCGATAGCACATGCGATGCGTACTCCTTCTGGTGCATTTTACATGTGGTCCGCACAAGCCATCAGTCACCTACTTTGTTTTTCTAGTCCGTTGCATCCCTTCTTTTATAGTTTGTTAACTTTATTTAGCTTGTATATAGATGTGTAGTGCCTTCTACTAACCACCATTTACAAGAGTATGTCTTCCACCAGGCTTCATTAAAAGAGGCGTGCCACAAAACACGCCTCCAGTGCAGGTGTTCCTATGCAAAAGGAATGGCCCAATGAACCACAACTCCAATTTGGGCTCAAGGGGATGGAAGCTTTATACCTCAAATTTTGGGAAAAATGACCATTCTTGGAAGAGAAGGGGTTCAAAGTGGAAAATTTTCAAGAAGATTTCCCGAACATGCCAAAATAGTTCCGCATAAGAGCTTGGGAACATTTTACCAAGACTCCGGGTCCTTATTTTCCTGAATTGGTACGAGAATTATACGCTTCATATCGGGCCCGAGTTGACATGTTGAAACACAAGGGTCCACTGAGCAAGTTACCATGCCTCAAGTCGATATTGGTCCGAGGTAATGAGGCGGACATTACACCCGCAACCATCCACTTTGCAATTTGGGATGATGAACCAATTATAGAGTCCATGTACTTTAAATGTGTGGCTAAAAAGGAAGATCAATACGAGTGGGTTGCTAGCGTCATAGCTGAAGGGAACCCTTTTTTGGCCATCTCAAAGGGGAAAATCTATCGCTCGGATCTTAAGTTTGAAGCTCGCATGTGGCTAGATTTTGTGAGTACAAGACTTATCCCAACTAGTCACACCATTAAAGTGACTATAGAGATGGCCATTCTTATTGCCTACGTTATGGATAGCCTACCCTTGAATGAGGGAGAAATCATAGCCGAACATCTCAAGAGAAAAGCTAATCACGACTCCACCTCCATGGCCTTCCCAATACTCATCAGTTTGTTATGCATAAAAGCCGAATGTCCTCTGTTCCATTCATTAGACAAGGTCACCCAAGCTAGGGGCATGGTGTGTTTAGACACAAAGCGGGATAAGGATCCCTCGCATGTCAAGAAAAAACTCCTTGCTCAAACACCTCATGCAACCACAAGTAGGGACCAAGTTTAGCACATTATTCATAATCAAGCAGCGATTTTACCTCCGTCTTTAAGAGCATCAAGCACAATACATGTGACATCTCCGGTCACCTCCTCATCCGGTAACTTGATAAAACTTTCTCAACTTACTAATAAGAATGAAGAGCTCCTCCATAAGTTGGCCAAAGACATTCCA
This sequence comes from Jaltomata sinuosa, assembly GCA_003996215.1. Classification (NCBI taxonomy): domain Eukaryota; kingdom Viridiplantae; phylum Streptophyta; class Magnoliopsida; order Solanales; family Solanaceae; genus Jaltomata; species Jaltomata sinuosa. The sequence goes on along the minus strand of QJPP01007186.1, from coordinate 156,533 downwards.
ACCTTAATTCAATCCGCCATCAAGTCGGCCTTGAAACCAGTAATTTCAATTGTGAGCAAGCTCTGTGCTAGAGTGGATACAATGAAAGTGGAAGTTGAGGAACTCAAACAAGTGATCACACATGTTGAGCTAAGTTGGGATCTTAATCTACCAGCCCCAAGTTCGAATTCCCCACCGAGGTGTGCTAGCCCCCCCGATGATTGGTGCACAGGTTGGGATCCGATTAGTGAAGAAGAAATATTCGAGGTACAGCTGGACATGGCATATGATGAGATTGGCCCTGAGATTTTAGAGTCAGTCATCCACGATCACTTGGAACCTCCCATGAATATGTAAAAGAATGGGGACTTCAACCAAGGTTCTCCCACCACAAGTTGATGACTTACTCAGGCAGGTGGGTTATGGACCCATCGGGGCTCATTCAAGTCCGGTGGGATCCATCGATTCCATAGGTATAGGGATTTCAGATAGACCCCGCACATGCCTATATACCACAGCAGGCACCGCCATCCCCACTAGCACTGCAACCTCCTAGGCCACCACATCAGTTCTACTCAAGGAGGCGTCATCGTCATCATTATCCGATTCGGGGAGTTTTTAGCACTCTTCCTTAATTGTATAATTCCTTGTGCATCAAGACTATGCTTAATTTAAGTTTGGGGGAGCCTGTAACTACTTACATTTCCATTTGTTTTTGTGTCAAACCGGGTTGGTGTTCCCCTATGATAGATTGAGAGGCGACTTTCTTAAGGGAAAATGTCAAGTTTTAGTTTTAGAATTGAGTCCGCAGTTACTTGTCTCGAAATGGGCCCACCAAAAAATTTCTCTTGGCAAATTGTTTTGAAAATAAAAGAAAGAAGGGAAATGAATTTTTGAGAAAAATCATTCTCTTGTCATGACTTGCACACTCTCGCTTTGGCTTGATTGACTCACAAACGAGTGTGTGATGAACTCGAAATATCTTGTCAAAAATTATTTATCCCAATTGATTTTGATACTAATGAAAGAAGTCTTGTGGCATGATGCCTTGTGTGGTCAGGCATTACCTTGATTCTTATGCATAAGTGTCATCTAGAACTTCCCCGAATGTGATTCAAGGAAAAATTCTAGGTGTGACCGAGCCTTGAAGATGACCTTAGTCCCTTTTTGATATCCACTTTGCCCAAATGACTTCCCATGACTTCAACCCTAGTGAAACCCTTTGAGCTTGTGACCGTTCTTTGGCACCTTATTAACACCTTGACCTTTTTGGAACCTCTATCTTGGCACCCATCCTCCCTAATTGCTTGTAAATGAAATGTAGGCTAAAATCCTAAGTTTGGGGGGGGGATGAAGGATAACATAGGCAAATGCCTAAGTTTTGTGGTGTATGTGATCAAATGAGGAGAAGAAAAGAAGTGCACTCAAAGTGCAAGGAAGCACCTTAGGTTTGAATTGAAAATTTGCTCCAAAGGTTCAATCCAATGATCAAAAATGAAAAGCAAAAAATAGGTGCTACCAAACAAAGACGATACAAGGAGGTTGAATGATCATGAGTAAAAAGGAGAAATCTTGGGTTGTGTGAGGGAGAAATAAGGTGAAGCTGAAATTGAAAAATGTGAGCGGTGTTCGAAATGAGAATAAAGAGCATTAGGGAGGTGTAGTTGATAAGTTGGTATTCTACTGTTATGCCGCGAGGTTACCCCATAGACGTAACACGGGATCTGGGGCACGAATGCCCTAGAATAATCCTTGGTCATATCATACTCAGATATATCCATTCAAGAAGCATAGCGGAAGCATACTAGTTAAAGATAGGCAGTGATAACTGAAATAAGAACAAGTGTAAGAAGCACCAACTCCATACATCAGAATACAAATCTAGCTATGTTTGAAGCCTCAAAACTATCATAAGAGCTGATGGGACAAGACCCCAACTAGCTTAAGAAATCCAAAGAAGACAGCATAAGGGAAATAGGTCTAATACTAGGCCTCGGATAATGAGGTCTCACCACTGGAAGCTGGGGCTCCGGCGATATCTAGCCACGAGTATGAGGGAACGAGCCTGAATCTGCATCATTAAGGGATACAACACAAGATATGCGTCAGTACTATAGGATGTACCGAGTATATGAGAGATGCATGAAAATAAAGAAAACATGCTCAAAACATGTATAAGAACTTAGTTCATGCATAAATGAAGCTTCAAAGGTAGATGTCATAAATTGAATAGTAAATCATGAAATAAGAGTCAAAACTCAAGGTAGGTATCATAAGTTTAAACAAGTCAGAACTTTCATACGAGAGTTTCTTATAACCGACAGTAGACCATGTGAGCTACATGGAATCTAACTATATAACCCTAGTTAGCAAAGCTGGCCCGAACCTTGCCAAAGCACGGGCCACCATACCCAACTATATAACCCTAGTTGGCAAAGCTGTCCTATACCCCGGTAAGACAAGGACACCATTAATCAAGATGTGGATCCACTCTCATAAGCCCATAGTGCAAATCATAACCTACGCTGGCAACGTAGTTTTTGGACTTGGGTAATTGAACCCTCATCGCTCGGTGCTAAATACTACTCCCAAAACATGCATATAGCTTATAAGTTCATAAAGGTATAATCGAATACCAAATCTTCTTGGAAAAGCATGTAGACACATCGGGTATCATACAATTCTTATATCATAAGTTCTTGAAGTAAAGCATAGCCATAATTCAAATCATATTTTTCTTTCTAAATTTATAATTGAAGAATTTGGCATGCAATTTCATAAATTCATAAAGTCATGATATCTAATCATACCCAATTTCACTTTGAAAATATGCAATTCAATGGATTCATGCTAGAAATTAACTTTAATGCTTGGGATTTTAAACCCAATAAAGGAATCATGATCAAATCATAAATAAGTAATAAGAAACCATGAATTTAGACATAGGAACTGATTTCACAAAGTTTTGCCCAATTTAGATCAAAACCTTAATTTCACAAGTTCATAATTCAAAAAAGGAATTAGGGATTTTTGGCACAAGGGTGAGAGGAACCCATTGTTGAATACCCACATACCTTGATGGAAACTATCCCACAAGAAATTAAAAAGATTAGAAGACTTGGCCTTGGAGCTTTAGACTTGGAGCTTGGAAAAGAACTTTCCCAATTTGGTGGATGAATGAAGCATAATGAGAAGCTTAGGGTAAATAGGGTAGAAACCCTTCTCAAAGTAGTCAAAATGACATCATTTAGGAGTTAAAAGGGTGGAAAATAACTAAAATACCCCTGGAATATAATTAGGAAAAAGTTGTTAAAAGTCGACTTTCAGGAATCACGGGTGAATTCCACGGGCCGTTGAACAAACCATGGCTCGTGGTTTCCATCCATGGTTCCTGGACAACGAGACAACTTGCAGAAGGTAAACCACGAGTCAACATGATTACTCGTCAACTGAACGATGACCCATCGACTCGAACCGTAGTTTCTGGGAAACATGCAATCCTCTGAATCAAATTCTACGAATTACAGGACGATCCGTAGTTCAAACTATGGGCTGTATAAACCATTCATCATTCCTGAAGGACTTGGTAGGTCTCAGATCAGGTTCCACGAGTCGACAGGATGGTCTGTCTTTCAAATGATGGTCCGTAGACTGGACTCGTGATTCCTGGAAACTTAGGATTTTTCAGAGATTTCAATTTAGACAACTAGATCAATTTCTGTGGTGTTACAATATCTACCCCTTGGTATTATTCATCCTCGAATGATGACTAAACAAGGAAAACTTAGAGGAATAACAACCCAACCAAACATTAAAACATGAAAACAGATGAACAAGCATGAAAAGTGACTCCTCAACTTAAAACATAAGTGAACTAACTCCGGAAAACATGAATGCATGCTAGGTTCATGAAGGAAAATGGTGGAATAGAATTGTAGGAACATACTAAGGAGGAAACTGTTACCTCAAGATGACACTGCGTCAGAAGGAAAGAGATGGGATATTTGGCCTTCATGGCCTCTTCCGCTTTCCAAGTAGCACCCTCCACAAGCTGATTCCTCCAAAGGACTTTCACCGAGGCAACTTCTTTATTTCTCAACGTCTGGATCTAACGGTCAAGAATCGCTACGGAAACCACCTCATAGGTGAGACTATCCCTCACACCTACATCCTCTAAAGGAATAATCAAGGTCGGATCACCAACATACTTCTTCAATAAGGAAACATGGAAAGCTAGATGAACCGCTTCCAACTCTGGAGGCAAATCCAACTAATAAGCAACCCTACCAACTCTCCTTAGAATCCAATAAGGACCTACAAAACGAGGACTAAGGTTCCCTTTCTTCTCGAATCTCATCACACCCTTTATGAGTGACACTTTAAGAAACACCCAATCATCAACCTCAAACTCTAACTCCCTCCTCCTCATATCTCCATAGGATTTCTGTTGACTCTAAGCAGTCTTCAACCTCTCCCTAATCATCTGAACTTTCTCCATGGTCTCATGCACCAAATCTGGACCAATCAAGGCTGCCTCACCAACCTCGAACCAACAAATAGGAGATATATATCTCTGGCTATAAAGTGCCTCATAAGGAGCCATATGGATGCTAGAGTGAAGCTGTTGTTGTAGGCAAACTCGATAAGAGGTAAGTGATCATCCTAATTACCTTTGAAATCAATCACACAAGCCCTCAACATATCTTCCAAAGTATGAATAGTACGCTCTATCTGGACATCCGTCTGTAGGTGAAAAGTTGTGCTAAGCTTTACCTGAGTACCAAGACCCTTCTGAAACGATCTCCAAAACTGGGATGTAAACTGAGTACCCCTATCTAAAATGATGGACAAAGGAACACCATGCAATCGAACTATCTCTCGGATGTAGAGTCTGGCATAATCGTTTGCTAAATCTATAGTCTTAACAACCAAGAAATGAGATGTTTTAGTTATCCAGTCGACAATCACCCAAATCAAATCATGTTTCCTTAGAGTGCGTGGCAAACTTGTAATGAAGTCCATACTGATCGCTTCCCACTTCCAAGTAGGAAGGTCAATATTCTGAATCATTCCACCTGGTCACTGATGCTCCACCTTCACTTGCTGACAGTTAGGACACTTAGCCACAAAACTAGATATGTCCTTCTTCATACCATTCCACCAATTGACTTCCCGTAGATCACGGTACATCTTAGTGGCACTGGGGTGAATGGAATATCTGGAACTATGAACCTCCGTCAAAATCTGCTGCCGCAACCCATCTACATCTGGCACATATAGTTGACCCTGATAACGAAGCACACTATCCCCCCTTAGGAGAAAACCTCAACCCTTTGTTGATGGAATACACCCTTTAGCTGAAGCAAAATAGGATCACTGTCTTGCTTTGCCTTCACTTCTGCTACCAAGGATGATTTAGAACCATTCTGGACAATAACACCACCTTCAGTCGAGTCCATAAGTCGCACTCCTAATCGGGCAAGTCAATGAACATACTTCACCAATTCCTTCTTCCCTTCCTCAACTGAAGACACACTACCCATCGACAATCTACTAAGTGCATCTGCCACAACATTGGTCTTACCCGGATGGTAAAGCACACTCATGTCCTAATCCTTAAGAAGCTCAAGTAATCTTATTTGTCGCAAATTCAATTCCTTCTGAGTGAACACATACTAAAGACTCTTATGATCGGTGAATACATCCACGTGCACCCTATACAAGTAATGTCTCCAAATCTTCAAAGCAAAGACCACGGCTGCTAACTCAAGATCATGCGTAGGGTAGTTCTTCTCATGAGTCTTAAGCTGTCTAGAGGCATAATCAATCACTTTACCATGTTGCATCAAAACACAACCCAAACAACCCTAGAAGCATCATAATACACAACAAAGTCATTTAGGCCCTCGAGTAGAGCCAACACTGGAGCTGTGGTCAATCTAGTCTTTAATTCCTGAAAGTTATTCTCACATAAATCGGACTACTGAAATTTTACCTTCTTCTAAGTCAATCAGGTCAAAGGGGCAGGAATGGAAGAAAATCCTTCCACAAACCTCCTGTAGTAACCAGCCAAACCCAAAAAGCTTCTAATATCAGACAGGGAAGTGGGTCTAGGCCAGTTCTTTACCGCCTTAATCTTTTGAGAATCAACTCGAATACCATCCCTAGTCACAATATGACCCAGTAAAGCAACAGACTGCATCCAGAACTCACACTTGCTAAAATTGGCAAATAACTGCTGGTCCTTGAGAGTTTGCAACACCACTCTCAAATGGTCCGCATGCTCCTCCTCACTCCAAGAGTCGATAAGGATATCATCAATGAAAACAATCACAAATATATCCAAATACTTCTTGAACACATGGTTCATCAAATCCATAAAAGCTGCAGGAGCATTTGTTAGGCCAAAAAACATAACAACAAATTCATAATGACCATATCAGAATATCACACTCTCAAACATGAAGCTGATGATAACTGGATCTAAGGTCAATTTTAGAGAAGATACTAGAACCCTGAAGCTGATCGAACAAGTCATCAATCCTAGGAATAGGATACTTGTTCTTAATTGTGACCTTGTTCAACTGACGATAGTCAATACACATCTGGAGGGAACCATCCTTTTTTAGCGGGAGCCATCCTATAGGGAGGAATAGAGATAGGATTTGTATCCGGAAGAAGATCTATCTGAAAGTCGATTTCCCGCTCGAGAGGGACTTCGTGTAAATCCTTAGGGAACACTTCATTCACAACAGGAACATACTGAAGGGATGGGGTTTTCGACTCCGTGTCCCTAACCTGCACTATGTGATAAACATACCCCTTTAAAATCATCTTCCTAGCCTTAAGATAAGATATGAAATAACCTTTCGAGGATGGGGGACTACCTTGCCATTCTAAGACGGGTTCGTTTTGAAACTTGAAACTAACAACCCGAGTACGACAATTAACAGAAGCATAACAAGCATGTAGCAAATCTATACCAAGAATAACATCAAAATCTGTCATTTCCAACTCTACTAAATCCGCTCAAGTGACTCTATGAAGGACTAAGATAGGACAATTTCGATAAATTCTTTTGACTAGGACTGACTCACCAACATGAGTATAAACACAAAATGGTTCTAAAAGCAATTCAGGACATTCTTCAAATTTGCATGCTATATAAGGGGTCACAAAAGATAAGGAGGCACCGGGGTCCAACAAAGCATACACATCTATAGAAAAGACTGCTAACATACCAGTAACCACATCGGATGAGCCCTCCTGGTCCTGACAAGAGGACATGGCATAAAGGCGGTTCTGAAACTAACCACCAAAACTAAAAGCTGTACCTTGCTGGGCTGGTCGACCTCCTGAAGCTGCTAGGGTAAACTGAGTCCTACCTCCCTGTCCCTTCCTAGATGAAGGGCACTCCCTAATACGATGTGCAGTCTGACCACAACCAAAACAACTGCCTGAACTGGCTAGACACTTACCGGGGTGACTCTTTCTACACTTGGCACAAGAAGGGTAAGGGGTACCTTTTGCAACACTCCCCTGCGACTGAGAACCAACTCCCCTATCAGTCTGATCATGATGAGGTCTGGAGGCCTGGGTAGGAGTACTAGCTGAAGAGTGAACGGGTCCTGATGATTTCTTCTAAAACTAAGAGCGATGTCCACCTCCAGACCTCTGATAATTGTAACCTGAACCCTCGGATCTAGCCCTCTTGTTCTCCCTAGCCATCTCCCTAAGCATGTCTCCCTCGATCTGGTGAGCATAGGTCATTATCCTGGAAATAGTCATATCACCCAACAATATCCCGGACCTACACTCCTTCTTCATCAAATCTGAAACCCCATAGATAAATTTGCTTATCTGATCATGTGGGTCCGCTACCATAGAGGGGGCATACCTAGACAACTGAGTGAACTGAACTCCTGAACAGTCATCGATCCCTGTCTCAAGTTCACGAACTCCTCAACCTTAGCTTGCCTCAACTCTTATGGAAAGAACTGGTCGAGGAAAGCTCCCTTAAAGCACTCCCATGTCATAGGGACCACGTTCCTAGCTCTAGCCTCCTTCCATTGCATGAACCAGATATGATCTACATCCTTTAACTTATAGGATGCAAGATAGACACTCTCAACTCTGGCAACCTGCATCACCTCGAAGATCTTCTTCACTTCATCCACAAAGCTAAGAGGGTCTTCACCTACCTTCAAACCCCAGAACTTTGGTGGGTTCATACGGATGAAATCTCGAACTTGAGCTGCCACTCCACCGTGAGGGTGAATGGGAGCAGGAGCCTGCTGATTGGCTTGGGTAGCCATAGTCTGAGCCAATAGGTGAATCACATTTCAAAACTCTACATTCGTGACCTCGGGGGCCGAAACTGGAGGGCCAACATTCCGAGCAGCTCAGGGAGGCATAACACGTCATGGAGGCATAATCTGAAACGTAACCAGAATGGATTAGAGGAGTAACAAAGTTAACTCTATCGCATGATATAGATCATGAAAGAAGTGAACATTTTCCTAAGACACCTTATAGCTTCCCTTTCATAAGTGTGGAACGCTTCACACCCATGAAAGAGATTCTATTTGATGCGGCTTCAGACACCCTAGGACTCTTGAACCTGAGGCTCTGATACCAAGATTTTCATGCCCCGAGGTTACCCCCTAGACGTAACACGGGATTCGGGGCACGAATTCCCTAGAATAACCCTTGGTCATAGCATACTCAAATATATCCATTCAAGAAGCATAGCAGAAGCATACTAGTTAAAGAAAGGCAAGGATAACTGAAATAAGAACAAGTCTAAGAAGCACCAACTCCATACATTAGAAAACAAGTCTAGCTATGCCTGAAGCCTCTAAACTATCATAAGAGCTGATGGGACAAGACCCCAACTAGTTAGAGAAATCCTAAGAAGACATCATAAGGGAAATAGGTCTAATACTAGGCCTCGGATAATGAGGTCTCACCACTGGAAGCTGGGGCTCTGGCGATATCTAGCCACGAGTATGAGTGAACGAGCCTAAATCTGCATCATCAAAAGATGCATCGCAAGATATGCGTCAGTACTATAGGATGTAATGAGTATATGAGTGATGCATGAAAATAATGAAAACATGCTCAAAACATGTATAAGAACTTAGTTCATGCATAAATAAAGCTTCGAAGGTATATGCCATAAATTGAATAGTAAATCATGAAATAAGAGTCAAAATTCAAGGTAGGTATCATAAGTTTAAACAAGTCAAAACTTTCATACGGGAGTTTCTTATAACCGACAATAGACCATGTGAGCTACATGGAATCTAACTATATAAACCTAGTTAGCAAATGTGGCCCAAATCTTGTCAAAGCATGGGCCACCATACCCAACTATATATCGCTAGTTGGCAAAGCTGTCCTATGCCCCACTAAGGCAAGGACACCATTAATCCAGATGTGGATCCACTCTTATAAGCCCATAGGCAAAATCATAACCTACGCTAGCAACGTAGTTTTTGGACTTGGGTATTCGAACCCTCATCGCTCGGTGCTAAATACTACTCCCAAAACATGCATATAGCTCATAAGTTCATGAAGGTATAATCGAATACCAAATCTTCTTGGAAAAGCATGAAGACACATCAGTTATCATGAAATTCTCATATCATAAGTTCTTGAAGTAAAGCATAGCCATAATTCAAATCATATTTTTCTTTCTAAATTTATAATTGAAGAATTTGGTATGTAATTTCATAAATTCATAAAGTCATGATATCTAATCATGCCCAATTTCACTTTGAAAACATGCAATTCAACGGATTCATGATAGAAGTTAACTTTAATGCTTGGGATTTTAAACCTAATAAAGGAATCATGATTAAATAATAAATAAGTAATAATAAACCATGAATTTAGTCATAGGAACTGATTTCACAAAGTTTTGCCCAATTTAGATCAAAACCCTAATTTCACAAGTTCATAATTCAAAATAGGAATTGGGGATTTTGGGAACAAGGGTTAGAGGAACTCATTGTTGAATACCCACATACCTTAATGGAAACTAACCTACAAAAAATTGAAAAGATTAGGAGACTTGGCCTTGGATCTTGAGACTTGGAGCTTGGAGAAGAACTTTCCAAATTTGGTGGATGAATAAAGCATAATGAGAAGCTTAGGCTAAATGGGGTAGAAACCCTTCTCAAAGTAGTCAAAAAAACATTATTTAGGAGTTAAAAGTGTGGGAAATGACTAAAATACCCCTGTAATATAATTAGGAAAAAGCTTCTAAAAGTTGACTTTCAAGAATCATGGGTAGATTCCACGGGCCATAGAACAACGGCTCGTGGTTTCCATCCATGGTTCCTGGACAACCAGACAACCTGCATAAGGTAAACCATGAGTCAACAGGATGATTCGTTGACTAAACGACGACCCGTCGACTCGAACCGCAGTTTTTGGGGAAAATACAATCCTCTAAATCAAATTCTACAAATTACAGGATGGTCCGTAGTTCAAACTATGGGCTGTAGAAACCATTCGTCATACCTAAAGGACTTGGCAGGTCTCCGATCAGGTTCCACGAGTCGACAGGACAGTCCGTCTTTCAAATGATGGTCCATAGACTGGACTCGTGATTCTTATAAACTTAGGATTTTTCAGAGATTTCAATTTAGACAGCTGGATCAATTTCTGGGATGTTACATCTACCTACTTATTTAGCTTCTAATCTTATACCTTTGCTAGTATAAAGTGGATAAAAAGTGTAATTTGACACGAATTTCTTCTATTTTACAGGTTTCTGTGTTTTAGAAGTGTTCAGAAAATATTCGAGTGAAAACAAGTCAAATGAGAGATAAAAAGAGCTGCTGATCACTGACACCAAGTTACTTATCACGACCGCGAGAGTAAATCATGCAACCGTGATGCACAAGGAGAAAGCTAAAACTACACAACCGCAAAGTGAAGCCACGCAATCACGTGGAGGAAGATGTCAGAACTACGCGACTACGAGGTTGAGACCACGTGACCGCGTGGAGAGAAAACACAGAACCTCACGATTGTGAAGCATGATCACGCAACCGCGATGAAGGCGTCATAAGCTACAGGACAGATTTGGAAATTCCCACTTTTGGAAACCCCAATTGATACAAAAGACTCCCCAACCATTTTGGAAGTTATCTTTGGCTATTTTCACAACTTTTGGAAAGCTTGGAGAGCAAGTTCATCAACCAACACCATAAGAGTGAAGGTTTGGATGATCTTTATTATAAAATCTTTAGTTTCCATTCTTCAACTCTTGTTCTTAATTGCTATTTTATTAGTGTAATTTTTGAATTGAGACTTGGGATGTATTAGAGATAATACTTATTTGGGTATTGAATTCATATATAGATTTTATTCTTGTTTGATTATTTGGTTCTATTGAATCCTCCATGCTTGAAATTATAGTCAATGGTTGCAAACATTGACTTAGCTTGCTAATTTAGGTTTTTGCTCGAGAGAGGATTTCTCGAATTCGGGAAGATTCATTAGTGGGGATTTGGGGTTTCCACTCTAGACTAAGTTTAGAGATAGTTTGGTTGCCAGAAACTCCTATCTAAGAGTTGGGGTTAGAGATAACCTAACTCACCCAAGTGATTTGGCTGGTTTATTGCTTACTCGTTGTGGTTTGAGATAACACACGAGATATATGATCGATTGGTCTAAAGACAGTTAGGCATACCTTCAACCAAGACTACCCACGTGTCAATTGGGTGCAAGTATTGTGAATTGAAATCCCATTCCCAATCTCCCTTGTTATCCTTGCTTGGCAAAAGCAAGGTGAAAGCCATTGATCAATCTATCTTTTATTTGATTTTCTTTTATCTTTAGTTTTAGTCTAAAACCCCCCTTTAGCTATCTTTTTCCCCTTTTTGTTAATTGAACTTCAATAAGTTGCTTGGATTCTCTATTAGCTCGATTGCGATTACATTATTCCCTTGGGTACGACCCCAACACTCATTGGGAATTATAAATTTTATTTTGCTATGACGATCATCGTGACCTTTAACTTGGAGAGCACGATTTGAGTATTATAAATAATGGCGTCATTGCCGGGGAATAATTTGGCGTATTAAGTTAGTTTAGAATTTGAGTTTACTTACTCTAGTTTAATTTTATGAATAGTTGTTTTTCTTTTGTGTAAGTTTTATTTTGTTTTTGACTTCATGGCATCTCGAAATGATAGAGATGTTGGTGGTTGCAACCCTTGTTATAATAATACTTGTTGTTATTGTGGAGGACCCCACCTTCAGCGAAAATGTAAAATTGGTCATAGGAGAGGGAGGTATTCACCTTCTTGTTACTATGATGGGCGTAATTGCTATTTGTGTGGTGGTCATGATGGACATTGGAGTAATTGCCCTAATGACCATCCTTCTCCCTCCCTCTTATGCTAACCATGTTGCTAGTGGTGCTTGTGATCCTTATAGGAACCATGACGTAGCAAGCAAAAGAGGCATGTATGCAAAGCTTCACACCCTCTTGGCCTCACTAGAAACCCAAGAGGAGGGTGCTAAATCCATAAAGCAAGGCTTGGTGGGCATGAGAATGAATGGAAAAAAGGAGAGAAATCTTGCCACACAATCCATGGTGGAATTGTCCACGCCTCTTGCTCAAGTTGATGAAGAAAACACCTACCCTGAAAGCCTATATGCCATGGTTCAAACTCTCTTGGCTAAGCAAGATATCATAGAGGAGGGTGTGCAGTCCATAAAGCAAGACTTTGTGGATGCAAGAGCTAAAGAAGAAGAGGAGAGAAAATGTTCTTCTCAATCCATGGCATATTTGTCCACACCTCTTGCTCAAGTTGATGACGAAGACACTTCCTCGAAGAGCCTATATGCCATGGTGCAAACTATCTTGGCCAAGCAAGACATCATAGAGGAAGGTGTGCAATCCATAAATCAAGGCTTTATGGATGCAAGAGCTAAATAAGAAGAGGAGCGAGAATATGCCTCACAACCCATGGTAGAGTTGTCTACTCCTTGTATACATATTGATGATGAAAACCCTCCGAGCCAAGCAAATGAAGAAATTTCAAACATTGAACTCCATCAAATTCACTTTGAGGATGATGATGAAGTTTTGCAAAATATGACATCCCCCGAGAGTGAGTTTGTACCGGTGGTGGTTGAACCCTAACAAGAGGAAAAAGTTATGTTAGGTGAGGTGGTGAGCCTGGAATCGATGTTGGACCTAACTCACCAACTTGAGGCTTATGGGGAACAACGTGAAATAATGCTAACCGCACCAGCTTCGCACCTCGATAAAAAGATCCATGTAGGATTCTGATAGCTTGTGCGATAGCACATGCGATGCGTACTCCTTCTGGTGCATTTTACATGTGGTCCGCACAAGCCCTCAGTCACCTACTTTATTTTTCTAGTCTGTTGCATCCGATCTTTTATAGTTTGTTAACTTTATTTAGCTTGTATATAGATGTGTAGTGCCTGCTACTAACCACCATTTACAAGAGTATGTCTTCCACCAGGCTTCATTAAAAGAGGCGTGCCACAAAACACGCCTCCAGTGCAGGTGTTCCTATGCAAAAGGAATGGCCCAATGAACCACAACTCCGATTTGGGCTCAAGGGGATGGAAGCTTTATACCTCAAATTTTGGGAAAAATGACCATTCTTGGAAGAGAAGGGGTTCAAAGTGGAAAATTTTCAAGAAGATTTCCCGAACATACCAAAATAGTTCCGCATAAGAGCTTGGGAACATTTTACCAAGACTCTGGGTCCTTATTTTCCTGAATTGGTACGAGAATTATACGCTTCATATCGGGCCCGAGTTGACATATTGAAACACAAGGGTCCACTGAGCAAGTTACCATGCCTCAAGTCGATATTGGTCCGAGGTAATGAGGCGGACATTACACCCGCAACCATCCACTTTGCAATTTGGGATGATGAACCAATTATAGAGTCCATGTACTTTAAATGTGTGGCTAAAAAGGAAGATCAATACGAGTGGGTTGCTAGCGTCATAGCTGAGGGAACCCTTTTTTGGCCATCTCAAAGGGGAAAATCTATCGCTCGGATCTTAAGTTTGAAGCTCGCATGTGGCTAGATTTTGTGAGTACAAGACTTATCCCAACTATTCACACCACTAAAGTGACTATAGAGATGGTCATTCTTATTGCCTACATTATGGATAGCCTACCCTTGAATGAGGGAGAAATCATAGCCGAACATCTCAAGAGAAAAGCTAATCACGACTCCACCTCCATGGCCTTCCCAATAGTCATCAGTTTGTTATGCATCAAAGCCGAATGTCCTCTGTTCCATTCATTAGACAAGGTCACCCAAGCTAGGGGCATGGTGTGTTTAGACACAAAGCGGGATAAGGATCCCCCGCATGTCAAGAAAAAACTCCTTGCTCAAACACCTCATGCAACCACAAGTAGGGACCAAGTTGAGCACATTATTCATAATCAAGCAGTGATTTTACCTCCGTCTTTAAGAGCATCAAGCACAATACATGTGACATCTCCGGTCACCTCCTCATCCGGTAACTTGATAAAACTTTCTCAACTTACTAATAAGAATGAAGAGCTCCTCCATAAGTTGGCCAAAGACATTCCAACCTTAATTCAATCCGCCATCAAGTCGGCCTTGAAACTAGTAATTTCAAGTGTGAGCAAGCTCTGTGCTAGAGTGGATACAATGAAAGTGGAAGTTGAGGAACTCAAACAAGTGATCACACATGTTGAGCCAAGTTGGTATCTTAATCTACCAGCCCCAAGTTCGAATTCCCCACCGAGGTGTGCTAGCCCCCCCGATGATTGGTGCACAGGTTGGGATCCGATTAGTGAAGAAGAAATATCCGAGGTACAGGTGGACATGGCATATGATGAGATTGGCCCTGAGATTTTAGAGTCAGTCATCCACGATCACTTGGAACCTCCCATGACATATGTAAAAGAATGGGGACTTCAACCAAGGTTCTCCCACCACAAGTTGATGACTTACTCAGGCAGGTAGGTTATGGACCCATCGGGGCTCATTCAAGTCCGTTGGGATCCATCGATTCCATAGGTATAGGGATTTCAGATAGACCCTGCACATGCCTATATACCACAGCAGGCACCGCCAGCCCCACTAGCACTGCAACCTCCTAGGCCACCACACCAGTTCTACTCAAGGAGGCGTCATCGTCATTATTATCCGATTCGGGGAGTTTTTAGCACTCTTCCTTAATTGTATAATTCCTTGTGCATCAAGACTATGCTTAATTTAAGTTTGAGGGAGCCTGTAACTATTTACATTTATGGTTTGTTATGATGACGTTGCCCTTGTCGGGCCTTTTGCCTCTATGCTTTTATTTTGAGCTTATTGGCGCCCTCACCGAGGTTGATTTTTGGTTTTTGAGATTATGTTGCCGGGTTGGTCTTACATTTCCCATTATCTTACTACCCGTGCTTTATAAATGCGCTAAAGTCCTACGCCGAGGCTTGTTTTTAATTAAATCATGAGCGCACAATTAGATGTCGCCTTGTTAATAGTAGTTTAGAAATAAACTCCAAGGGTTTTCTTAATACCACGGTTCTTTCCCAAGGAGCAAAAGTTTTGATTATTTTCTTTTTATTTCCTTTTGTTTTTGTGCCAAACCGGGTTGGTGTTCCCCTATGATAGATTGAGAGGCGACTTTCTTAAGGGAAAATGCCAAGTTTTAGTTTTAGAATTGAGTCCGCAGTTACTTGTCTCGAAATGGGCCCACCAAAAAAATTCTCTTGGCAAATTGTTTTGAAAATAAAAGAAAGAAGGGAAATGAATTTTTGAGAAAAATCATTCTCTTGTCATGACTTGCACACTCTCGCTTTGGCTTGATTGACTCACAAACGAGTGTGTGATGAACTCGAAATATCTTGTCAAAAATCATTTATCCCAATTGATTTTGACACTAATGAAAGAAGTATTGTGGCATGATGCCTTGTGTGGTGAGGCTTTACCTTGATTCTTATGCATAAGTGTCATCTAGAACTTTCCCCGAATGTGATTCAAGGAAAAATTCTAGGTGTGACCGAGCCTTGAAGATAACCTTAGGCCCTTTTTGATATCCACTTTGCCCAAATGACTTCCCATGACTTCAACCCTAGTGAAATTCTTTGAGCTTGTGACCGTTCTTTGGCACCTTATTAACACCTTGACCTTTTTGGAACCTCTATCTTGGCACCCATCCTCCCTAATTGCTTGTAAATGAAATGTAGGCTAAAATCCTAAGTTTAGGGGAGGGATGAAGGATAACATAGGCAAATGCCTAAGTTTTGTGGTGTATGTGATCAAATGAGGAGAAGAAAAGAAGTGCACTCAAAGTGCAAGGAAGCACCTTAGGTTTGAATTGAAAATTTTCTCCAAAAGTTCAATCCAATGATCAAAAATGAAAAGCAAAAATAGGTGCTACCAAACAAAGACGATACAAGGAGGTTGAATGATCATGAGTAAAAAGGAGAAATCTTGGGTTGTGTGAGGGAGAAATAAGGTGAAGCTGAAATTAAAAAATGTGAGCGGTGTTCAAAATGAGAATAAAGAGCATTAGGGAGGTGTAGTTGATAAGTTGGTATTCTACTGTTACGCCGCGAGGTTACCCCATAGAACTACGCGACTACGAGGTTGAGACAACGCGACCGCGTGGAGAGAAAACACAGAACCTCACGATCGCAAAGCATGATCACGCGACCATGATGAAGGTGTCATCAGCTGTAGGACAGATTTGGAAATTCCCACTTTTGGAAACCCCAATTGATGCAAAAGACTCCTCAACCATTTTGGAAGCTATCTTTGGCTATTTTCACAACTTTTGGCAAGCTTAGAGAGCAAGTTCATCAACCAACACCATAGGAGTGAAGATTTGGATGCTCTTTATTGTGAAATCTTTAGTTTCCATTCTTCAACTCTTGTTCTTAATTGCTATTTTATTTGTGTAATTGTTGAATTGAGACTTGGGATGTATTAGAGATAATACTTGTTTGGGTATTGAATTCATATATAGATTTTGTTCTTGTTTGATTATTTGGGTCTATTGAATCCTCCATGCTTGAAATTATAGTCAATGGTTGCAAACATTGACTTAGCTTGCTAATTTGGGTATTTACTCGAGAGAGGATTTCTCTAATTCGGAAGATTCATTAGTGGGGATTTGCGATTTCCACTCTAGACCAAGGCTAGAGATAGTTTGGTTTCTAGAAACTCCCATCTAAGAGTTTGGGTTAGAGATAACCCACCTCACCCAAGTGATTTGGCTGGTTTATTGCTTACTCATGGTGGTTCGAGAGAACACACAAGATATATGCTTGATTGGTCTAAAGACGGTTAGGCATACCTTCAACCAAGACTACCCACGTTTCAACCGGGTGCAAGTCTTGTGAATTGAAATACCATTCCCAATTCTCCCTTGTTATCGTTGCTTGGCAAAATCAAGGTGAAAGCCATTGATCAATCTATCTTTTATTTGATTTTCTTTTATCTCTAGTTTTAGTCTAAAACCCCCCTTTAGATATCATTTTCCCCTTTTTGTTAATTGAACTTTAATAAGTTGCTTGGATTCTCTATTAGCTCAATTGCGACTATATTGTTCATTTGGGTACGACCCCGACACTCGTTGGGAATTATAAATTTTGTTTTACTCAGACGATAACCGTGACCTCTAACTTGGAGAGCAATATTTGAGCGTTATCAGTAATCACTTGAACCAAATGAAAATCCTTACCTTAGTCCTATAAAACATTGTAACCCGCAAGTCCTCAGTGATTCCGTGCTTGGCTACCCTATATTAGTGGCGATATACATGAAGTGCAAGCCTATGGTTCGATGCGTATGCACTGGAACTTCTTTGAGAGAGTGAGAGTCTTTTTGGTTCTCCTATAATCCCGATTGTTTGTGAATTGAATGCTTATGAGTGGGATTCTCTCTTGTGGAGAGTGACATCATGCACTCCAATTGAAACATGAGGTCTCTATTTCAATTGAGGGGAATGACTGAGACAAGTTATGTGGCGAATCTTGAGGCAAACCTTGACGGTCCATTCCAATGACTTGAGAAGCTTAAATGTCTTGTTTTGAATGACAAAATTCCCTTGATTTTAAATGAGAATGAAGTCCTTTTGGAAAAGTTTTGAAATTGGCCAAATGCCTTGAGTTTGTAGTGGTTCAAATTGAAATGAGCATCGTAGTTGAGTATTTTTGTTATTCTTTTTTTTAGTATAGATTAGTCTTTTGTGCCTTAATTGAGTCTAGAGCATAATTCATTCCTTGCCTTGTGAGTATCTTGCTTGAGGACAAGCAATAGTTCAAGTTTGGGGGTTTGATAAGTCGGTAATCTACCAACTTTTTGAGCCTATATCCATGAATTATTGCTATGTTTTGAATAGATTTAGAGGTTCTTATGGCCTTTATTGATGTCTATGCAAGTACTTTTGATAAATGATGAGAAATAAGGAAATGGACCTGAAAAGAGCTAAAAAGGAGTGAAATGTGAAGTGTTTGGAAAATCTGGAGATTCTGACTTGAGATGCGGTGGCCGTGCGACACGTACAAGCCGAGGTGTGAATCGCACCTCCTCTGTATGAAGCTGCAAAAGCCACTGAAGAATCTACTAAGGGGTGCGGTCATTGTGCAACGCGCATATCCCAAGGTTCGAACCGCACCCTCTTCATATGAAGCTCCCAATGTTAGCTGAAGTCACTTGTCTGACTGAAGAGGGCGTGCGATGCGCACATCATAACGTGCAAAATGCACATCGCGCCGCACACCACCCGAAGGGCAAATTTTTCTTAAATTTTAGTGACAATTTGGGAAACTATAAAAGGCCAATTTAGACACAATTGTAAATAACATTCTTCAGTGCTGAATATTTTAGAAAGCTTTCTACCTTGAGAACAAGTTTTCCTCTCCAAAGAGAAGAGGGTTTGAATCTATTCTCTTGGTTAATCATTTGTGTACTCAAATTTAGCTTAGAACTTGAGATTTAGCTCCAATAAAGAGGATTTTGACTTACCCATTTGGGATATCTCTCTCCTTTACTATGAGTGACTAATTTCTGTTGTCTATGGGTGTGTTGATGATGGGTGCTTGACAAATGGGTGTGGGTGTTGTTAATTCATCTTTATAATTGCTTATTTGACATGGGTTTAGTAGTTTCACCAAGTTTTAATCCTAAAATTGGTGGTTGCAAACATTAATTTTCATTACTTGACTATGTGATTGCTTGAAAGAGGATTTCATGGTTTTGGATGTGAAATTACTAGTGGGAAATTGGGACTCCATCCAGATTTAAGTCTAGAAATAGCTCTTATCGAAGGAATAACCCATTTAAAGGTCTAAGCTAGATATAGTGTGACCTCCCCAAGCTTAGATTGGTTGTTTGTTGATCAAACCGATAATGCTCTAACCGAGATTATCGGATATATGGTTGTTGATCGAGAGATAACAATCCATACCCTTGAGAAATGCTACTCATGTCAATAAGCGACAATAAATGTGAATTAATAATCATCCTATCCCATGATTAAAGCCCCATCAGATACACATCCCTAGTCACCTACTCAATTTGGTACACCCGCTTTTGTTTATAGCTTTGATTTGAATTATGATTATAGTGACAACATCCCAATTCCCCCAACCTTTTACTTTTCTCGTTTTAAGCATTTACTCTCATTGTGAACTTATTTTGCACAATCTTTATTTACCTAGCTTCAAGTCCCTTGGGTACGACCCTGACACCTATTAGGAATTATAAATTTTGTTTTGCTGAACGATCATTGTGACCTCCAACTTTGGGGAGCATGATTTGAGTTTTCATCATATACTCATGCTCCCACTCTACTCCTTCAATGATTTTGGCTTATGTTGTCATAGTTGTTAGTGGAGAAAGCTAAGTAGTAGCTGAGATAGGAGGTAGTAGATGTTCCCTTTTTGTGTGCTTGTTCCACCTTAGCTTCTAAGTGTGGATGAATTGTGGGGCGAGGATCATTCATATGTAATAGTTAGATGAGAAATTTTGACGTGCCTCTTATGGGAGTTCTTGAAGTTACAGTTTCTAGATATTCTAGGGAAAAGCAGAAAACTCTTAAATAGTGCGAACTACAAAACCATAAGGTGACCATAGTTATAAGCTGGAACATCGTGATGAAATACTTATGATCCTTTGCTTTGTGCGACTAGCGACCCTCTGATTAGGAGCTCAAGGTTAGTTAGTTGCTATGATAAGGAGGAATACTATTCTTAGGAGATATTCTAGCCGCAAGAGGTTTAGTTGAGATAGGCTTAAACATAGAGGAAGCATGTAGTTAGACTCAGACCTTAGTATCTATATATGCTCTGGTGAGGATTTAGTTGCAAATGATAAGTGTGGTATTTAGAGGAGTTAGTATAGTTAAGAGGGTGTTCCCGAGTTTATAAGTTGTCAACCATATTATTTAGGGCAAGAATAGTCTTGTTCTTAATCTCTACTCATGGTGCTCATACTTTTTGTCCAGTAGCTTCAACTAGCAAGATCATAGACCCCTCATATCAGATCAGTTCAGACCTAACGATAATCATTCCTAAGGCAAGAAGACCATAAGTTCAGTTCGGTCTATACTGGTTAGCTCAGTCTAGAAGAGAATAGTTTTCCCGTATAGTTATCCTCTCAATTTTGTGTTCCTTTCAGTTAACTATAATTTTATAAGAATGCATTCATTCTTTATGAGTTTCAACTAAGTCCCTACTCTCACTCCAGACCAGTTATCATGTTGGATATCAGTTTCATATCCTATCAGTGTTCTTATACTCTCAGTATGCATATAGGTCTCATGAATCTAGATCAGTTCATATTTCAGTCAGAAATCAGTTACCATGTCAGTACTCCAGCTTTTAGAACTCAGTTAATGGGATTGCAACTCTTTCCCTACCACCTCAGCCTAGATAGTCTTCATTTGAAGACGAATGATCCCAAGAGGGAGATATTGTAACACCCCAAAAATTCTAAGCTAATACCCGAACCTTTTTCCATGAGTGTAATAATCATTTCCCTAGTATGGTGAGTGCTTTGGATGTGAATCATGTTCATAAGAAACTCCTTTCATCAAGTTAAGTTGAAAGCACCCCAACCAAATGAGTTTTCTTGTAAAACTAAACTATGGTCAACTTCAATCGACCATTCCTCCTAGAATATGAAGAGTTACATGGCCTAGTACCCACCAAATTAAAGATTTTTGAGTCTTCTTTCCAACGCCATCGACCGCGCATTAATCCGAGTTTGGAGTAAAATGTTATGGGTATTTGTCACGACCTAACCTACCGGGCCGTGCGGGCGCCTACTCTAACCACCTAGAGTTACATCGAATCCCCTTACTGCACATGACCCGGACCCTCCAAGGATCCCCTTAACCACCCTCAGTATTAACAAGATGCCCTGGTCTATACCGCGACCAACCCTTAGTCATTAATCACAATTATTCCCCCACAATCTAGGCACACTCAAGGTGACAATATATATAAATAAATGCACTTACCCATCCTCTTTTACCTAGTTCAGACCCACCCCGGTATCCCTTCTAAACAACACCTAAGTGTCAATGATCAACCTGGCCTAACCCAAGACCAAACACAAATATCAAGGAATAACCCGGCCTAAACTAAGACCAATCCGCAGCTATACAAAGTTCCCGGCCACTCAAGGACCACCAACAATAGCACATTTAAATAGACAACCCAGTCCACTCACGGAACCAATACCAAGTATCACATCCAGTAAAACAACCCGGTCCACTGACGGAACCAATGTCAACCAATGCAATACAATAGTCAATGAAACAATGCAAGATTCAATAAAGTAACCCGTACCAGGCATGGTACCCGTGCCAACCATATGTTATACGCGTACTAGGCATGGTACCCGAGCCAACCGAATGTCAACAACCACAGTCAATATGTGAACACACACAACATGTAAAGCCAATAAGTAAATACCATTCAAACATAGACTGTAAATCAAACTTAGAAATTACACACAATTCCTCTAAGCAATGTAATGCACACAATTACTTAGACAATGAGTACAATGAATATACACATTCAAAGAAATATGAAAGCCATCACCTACCCCCTTCTGGGTACAACTACGAACCATTAATTCCCGTCCGAAGACTATTTCCTGGTTCACCCTTTTTGTTATAACATATAACTAGCAATTTCCCCTTTTTATTTTAAACATACAAACATGCTACACGATTTTCTTCCTAGCCTTAGCAAGACCTCTGCTAAGCCTCAAGCAATAACATTTCCTGAAGCCCCACCTAGGAGCTTCCTATTCCCATTTACCGTGCTCCCAAGTACTTCCCCGAACCTTCCCGACCTACCAGTCCATCGAACCATCATTTTATGTCAACAGAATAAATAAGCTAACCACATAATACCATTTATGAAATCCACCGTTTACTCCATACATCCTAGAAACCCAAAACAATTCCTGAATCTGCCAGCGTTAGGATCCTCCATGAACCTCTGGACAGCGGCTAGGTTCTCCTTCGGTTGGGCTCTAGAGATCGGGGGCTGGGGATGGGACTGGGAAGGGGCACGGGTATCATCCTCCTCCTCATCATCGCCAACCTCCTCCATCGGCTGACTGCTCTTTGCCTCACCTACCTTCCTCTTCTTCTTGGAAATGTCCTTCACTCGGACCGGGTCAAAGGGCTTATCCATGGCCACCTCTGCATCGGTGTGGTCCTGAGGCATACCAACTTACCTGCACATCTTCAAAACCATCCCTGGTAGATAAGGGCCCTTCCTGGGGACAGTATAGAAGCTCTTCCATTCCGAGATGATCTGCTCCCCCACATTCATAATAATCCCTTGCAAGGCGCAAACGATCACCAAGGCTCGGGCATAGGTCACGTCGGTCTGATTTCCTGACGGAGGGATCCTCTGGGACACCAAATTCAGCCACATCCTAGCCTCGGAGGAGAAATAAGCGCTAGTAATACCCTCGGGGATAACCCAGTACACATTGTCCTTAGATGCAGGGTCCACCAGAGTATCTTTCAACCAGGTCATGTCCCAAAGCCGGGACTTAGCCATGTATGCCGCATTGGAAATGTGGGGCACCCCTAGCACCTTATGGATGGTCCGGGCATCCACGGGAACATCTACCCCTCGTAGTCTGATAGTAGGATTTGGCTCGCTCTAGCGAACCATAGGAAGGATGGCATAGAACTCCCGCACCCAGCCGGTTAGCGCGGGAGGAGGAGCCACTAGTAAAGGTTCCCACCTAAATTCTCGGACCCGGCGATGGAAATCAGCCGCTTTTCCATCTATCCCAATCATGCGACAACCTCTCTCATAGAAGAAGCTAAATTTTTGGTAATCTCAGAGCCTTTTTAAACTAGCTTCGTCGGGGAATCACTCATAGTCGTATTCAGGCGCTTGTTTTTCAGCCATTATGTTATCCTGCAAGGGTAAGAAGGAAATGGGATTAGAATAGTAATGGGACACGAAAAGGAGGAGGAAAATTTATCTAAGTGTAACTTGGGAAGGCACTGGTTTGCGGCCTTCCGCTATAGCGGGTGGTGCATCGGTGATAGCGGGACTGCTATAGCGGTGAAATATCCGCTGTAGCGGGACCGCCATAGCGGAGCCCTGCCGCTATAGCGATCTTAAAGGGGTGCATCAATGGCGCCCCTTGGTCTAAAACTCTGATTTTGTCATTCCAAGACCAGATCTACCTACCCAAAGTACCCCATTGCTAGTTTCTACAAAAAAATGGGCATAATAACCCCTAAAATTCGCCTGAATCATTACTTTGTTCAAGAAGCAACCCTTCACTTCTCCCACCCGTTTTTGGCCTGTTTTTGGCCAACATTAGTATAATACGTATGCCTAGAACGCCTTGAAGGCGTTATAAACGTAAGGGAAGCATCCATACTTCGGGAATCCGACAGAAATCCAACCAAGGGGGTTCAAGTTCAAAACCCATTTCAATATACTACAAGTTCCTAAAATCCTACCACATTCATGTACAAATTAGTGAAAAAGAGTAAGGGAGAGAGTGAGTACGATTAATACCTGGAAATTCCGATGTTGAGAGTTGGACGACCGGGAGAGAAAGTGTAGTGTTGAAGTGGAATGTGGGGAGAATGAGGGGAGGAATCCATTTCTCCCCAATTTTATTTTACTGTAAACCGCTATATCAGTCAGTTGTCCGCAATAGCCGGACTGCTATAACAGAGAATTGTCCGCTACAGCGGAAATCCAGTCAGTCATGGTACGAGAAAAGTTCTCCCGGGTCTTTTCAAATTCGTCCAATCCAATATAACACGAGACCCCAGAATTCTTGGGTGCTCAGGATGGGGACACGCGTGATAGCCCTTGTGAGGCTCGTAAGATTCTTCGTCGGGATGAGGTAATAATAAATTTTCCTTGGTCAGTTAGACTTGTAAAGGGAAGGGTCAACAACTTGCATAGGTCCTGTAATTACGCGATTATGTGGGACAGTAAGAGTCCCGGGTCAGTTTCTCTACTCTCATTTGATTCAGGATCGTTCGAGGATGAACGATGGGTAAATTGGTATCTGTTATAATGACTGGGTCCGTTGTTTTATAAATTCTTCCCAATTCCATATATTGGAGAAAATGGTTAAAAATACGTTCGGAATAAATAGGGTGACTTCATGAAAAATTTTAGATTTCCGGATTGAATCTGGGATGATGTCACACTGCTATAGTGGCACTGCTATCGCGGTATGGTAGACCACTATAGCAGGGTTACGAGAGACAGAACCTGTGATGAGATTTTATTAAAAAGTCTCTTCTCCTCAGTTGGGCAATATACGAGGGTTCCTCCAAAAATCCTCCCTTGCTGCTCCAAGGCTGGGAAATCATGAGGAGAAGAGGTCATTGCTGAAGGGACGCTGAACAACAAATTCCAGGATCACGGTTCAGCTGGGAACGCAATCACGGAGCCAGAAATGCATCATTGCAGCTGCTGGCGCCCATGTAGGCTAGGTTTTGTGAGTAGTTAGACCTATTTACATTCTGTACCTTGTATAGTAGAAATGGAGAATCCATGTCATAGGCCTCTGGGCATGGGGTCTGGCAGATTTAGGAATTATTGTGTGTTTCTAGGATGTACGGAGTAAATGGTGGGTTTCGTGAATGGTATTATGTGGTTAGCTTATTTATTATGTTGACATAAAATGATGGGTTGATGGACTGGTAGATCGGGAAGGTTTGGAGAACCGGGGAAGTACTTGGGAGCACGGGAAACGGGAAAAGGAAGCTCCTAGGTGGGGCTTCAGGAAATGTTATTGCTTGAGGCTTAGCAGCGGTCTTGCTAAGGCTAGGAAGAAAATCATGTAGCATGTTTGTATGTTTAAAATAAAAAGGGGAAATTTCTAGTTACATGTTATAACAAAGAGGGTGAACTGGGGGATAGTCTTCAGACGAGAATTAATGGTTCATAGTTG
The DNA here is from genome assembly GCA_003996215.1 of Jaltomata sinuosa. Lineage (NCBI taxonomy): Eukaryota > Viridiplantae > Streptophyta > Magnoliopsida > Solanales > Solanaceae > Jaltomata > Jaltomata sinuosa. The sequence continues at coordinate 131,092 of QJPP01007186.1, read as the reverse complement.
TACTTGGAAGGAGGTAGGTGACGGCTGTCGTATTTCTGCGAATGTGTATATTCATTGTACTCATTGTCTAAGTAATTGTGTGCATTACATTGCTTAGGGGAATTGTGTGGAATGTCTATGTTTGGTTTACAGTCTATATTTGAATGGTGTTTACTTGTTGGCTTTACAAGTTGTGTGTTCACATTTTGACATTCGGTTGGCTCGGGTACCATGCCTGGTATGGGTATAATACATGGTTGGCATAGGTACCACGCCTGGTATGGGTATAACATTCGGTTGGCATGGGTACCATGCCTGGTACGGGTTACTTTATTGCATCTTGCATTGTTTTATTGACTATTGTATTGCATTGGTTAATATTGGTTCCGTGAGTGGACCGGGTTATCTTACTGGATGTGATACTTGGTATTGGTTCTATGAGTGGACCGGGTTTTCTATTTAAATGTGCTATTGTTGGTGGTCCTTGAGTGGTCGGGAACTTTGTATAGCTGTGGATTGGTCTTAGTTTAGGCCAGGTTGTTCCTTGATATTTGTGTTTGGTCTTGGGTTAGGCCGGGTTGATCATTGACACTTAGGTGTTTTTTAGAAGGGATCCCGGGGTGGGTCCGGACTAGGTAAAAGAGGATGGGTAAGTGCATTTATTTATATATATTGTCACCTTGAGTGTACCTAGATGGTCGGGGATTAATTATGATTAATGACTAAGGGTTGGTCGTGGTATAGATCGGGGCTGCTTGTTAATACTGAGGGTGGTTAAGGGGATCCTTGGAGGGTCTAGGTTATGTCCAGTAAGGGGATTAGATGAAACTCTAGGTGGTTAGAGTAGGCGCCCGCACGGCCTGGTAGGTTGGGTCGTGACGGTATTTTACTGCTGCACTATCGGTGACCACATACGGGATGACGACCAGTGGAATGGAACTACGGTCCGTACTGTGACTCATGAAAACAGATCTGAACCTTAAAATTTTCATCTTCAAAATCACTGGTTGGTTCACGACCCATAGACCAAAACCACGGTCCGTAGAGTAATCTGTGGTTTGTCAAAATTCAGCTTTTCTTCCCTAGATTCCACAAGTGACTTAATGGGTCATTGTTTTGAATAATGGTCCATCCTGTAACCCGTGGAATAACCTTCAGAGAGGTACCAAGTCCTCTAAATTCTACGAGTGGGTTGACAACCCATCAACCCATTCCATGACCCATCCTTCCATCCAAAATCCCTGGGGAACAAAGGATCCTCATGTCCTTAAGTCAGAATCACTAGTCAACAGGACGATCAATCATTCTGAATCATGGACTGTAGATTGACTCGTGGAGTGGAGTTCTTGCAGGCTCCCAGAAGTGGCACCTGAAACCATGGATCAGTTGACGGTTCATCCTTTTAGTTGACGGTCCATAGACCGACTCGTCGTCTCTGAACCCGAGTCGTTTTACCAGTTTTTCCAAACTTATGTCCAGGGGTATTTTTGTAATTTCTCACTCTTTTAACTCTTAAGTGAGGTTGTTTTGACCCCTTTTAGTAGGGTTTCTACCCCAATTAGCCCACGTCTCTTCTTATTCCCCTATTCAAGCACCCAAAAGAGGAAAAGAACTTCATAACTCCAAGTCTCAAGCTCAAGATCAAGGGTTTCAATTCCAAGTCTCCATTCTTCTCTTTCTTAGTTGGAAAAGCTTCAAATTAGGTATGTGGGTATTCAATAAGGGATTCCTTTCACCCTTATGCCTAAAACCCTCAAGTTCTACTTTGATTTGTGAATTTATGAAATTAGAGTTCTTGCCCAAATTGGGGAAATCTTATGGGTTCAATTTTAATACATCAATTAAAGGTTTCTCATTACTTACCCATGATTTACTTGAGATTCATTAAGTGTTTTCAAAAGCCCATGCATTAAAGATTATTTCTAGCATGTTTTCACTATATTGCATATTTTCAAGTAAAAATTGGCATGTTTAGATAACATGGCCTCAAGTGTTAAGAAATTAAATTGCATAATTCTTCAAGCTATGAATTTAGAAAGACAAGTATATTTTGAATTATGACTATGCTAAGTTTTAAGACTTATGAATTGAAATTGCATGACATCAAATATGTCGTTATGCTTTTCCCATAGTTTTGTACATCAGATATATCCCTATGTTTTATAAAAGGTTTGGCATCTAGATATGTCTACCTAATCTATGAACAGATTTGACATCAGATATGTCATTAGTTACGGTCAGTTTTGGCATCAGATATTCCCCAGTATTATATGAGCTATATGTATGTTTTTGGGAGTAGTATTTCACACCGAGTTAGACGGGGTGCGAGTACCCTTAGTCTCAAAACTACGTGCCCCTGTAGGTTCATAAGTCCCCTCTGTTGGGCATTAGAATTAGTGATCACTCCATAGTTATGCCTCTATACCCTGGCAAGGTATATTGGGTCCTCTCGATGAGGTGGATACATCAGATTCCATGTAGCTCATATGGTCTATATTAGTTAAGAGAACCTCCCACAGAAAGAGTTTCAAGTTTAAAAATGTATTGACTCTTTGCTTTCAGATTTCAGACTTACTACTTATGACTTATGATTATGACTATGTTTTCAGCTTATGATATTACATTGAGCCATCACATTACAAATTTTACCATTATCATATGATTTTAGGTTAAAGGGTATTTTTAAGCATGTTTTACCACGAATTATGCATGATCTCAGTTTTAAGCATGCCTTCAAGTGTATTTTATCATACCATATGCATATTTCACATACTCAGTATATTTCATAGTACTAACCACATACTTCTTTGTGCTGCATCCTATCATGATGTAGATTCTGTAGCCCATCCCCAGATTTATGGCTAGTAGATCAGCAGCACATCCAGCCAGCTTAGTGAGTCCTTCTTATTCTAGGACTTAGAGTTTAGCTTCATTTCAGTATTTAGTTTGTTTATTCAGGTTTTAGTATTTAGAGTTAGCTGGGGACTTGTCTCAGCAGCTCATCAGTAGTAGAGGCTTTCAGACAAAGAGTCAGATATTCAGCTCATTTCAAATTGTCATTTTCAGACTTGTATTTATATAACAGATCAAGTTACTCATACTTCAGTTAAGCTTCTGTTCTTATGTTTTGTTCAGTTTTAAGTCATGCTAGTGCTAGAGGGTTATCTTGAGATCACTTGTGATCTTGGGTCCCATGTTACGTCCAGGGGTAGGCTTAGGGGGTGACACATTGAAGTTTATTGTACTTGTTGTTTATGTTGATGACATAAACCTTATTAGAACTCCAATAGATATTGAAAAGACAATTGGTTATTTAAAGAAGGAATTTGAGATGAAAGATCTTGAAAAAAATAAATTATGTCTTGAATTACAAATTAGATATTTGACAAATGATATCTTTGTCTATCAATCTGCCTATACAAAAAAAAGGTGTTGAAATGATTTTATATGAATGAATCACATTCATTGAGTATTTCGATGGTTATTCGATCACTTGATGTGAATAAGAATCCATTACGACCTAAAGAAAAGAAGGAGTATATCCTTGGTCCTGAAGTATCATATCTTAGTGTAATTGGTGCACTTATGTATCTTGCTAATACTACAGGGCTGACATAGCCTTTTCAGTTAATTTGCTAGCAAGGTATAGTTATGCTTCTATTAGGAGACATTGGAATAAAATTAAACATATATTGTAGTATCTAAAAAGGACTATTGATGTGCCATGGGTTTGCAGTATTTTTGACGCGTAAAACTTGGAATTGAAGTATGTTCTTTAGAGATTTTTAGTAGCTTTGATGTGTTTTTGAGTCTTGTGTAGGAAAACATAGTTTAGAGACTAAGTGCAGAAAATGACTGATATTTGGGATAAAACTGACTTCTACGACTCAGAACCACGAGTCGTGAATCACTCCACAAATCATGGAAGTCAGTCATGGAAAGAGTACTGCAGATGTAGCTGGAGCCTGAGTTTTACGGAAGGTTTCCACGAGCCGTGGACCTATATACGAGTCATGATTCCTACTCGTGGAACCTGATCAGAGAAGGATAAAACTGTCTGAGATCTATGACTCAATTCCATGAGCCGTGATTCAAGTCATAAGTCATAGACTTATCTCATGGAAAGTAACCCGCAGGAGGGTATACTATCTGAGTTTCACGAGTACTGTTGATGACCCGTAGAAACTTCCATGGACCGTAGACTGTGTCCATGGAAGCTGCCAATTCAAATTTTCCTTGTTTAATTCGGATAGGATTTCCACTGTCTATAAATATTTTTCCTAGGTTTTCTTTTAAGTTTTATGCTCATTACTTTGTAGGAAATACATTCTAACAATTATGATCTTGGTTTATTCTTGGTTTTGAGAGTTATACACATCCATAGTTCATTGTTCAACCAATGCCCTTCTTGTTATTGACACTGCGATGGGTGCAACATCACCGACCCTGCCTACTTCATCGGACACCGGCGCCTAGTCGCCACATGTATGTTCCTGCCTCCCTATGTTTTTACTCTTTGCATTGAGGGCAATGCACATTGCTTTCTGGTGGGGTGGGGGCAACAGTTTTCCATATTTTGATAGGTGTCTTGGCGAAGTCTAAGTATCCAAGACACCCGCATCGTGCCGTAACATTAAATCAGGTGCTGCATGGGAGGCAACCCACAAGGGTACTCACAAAGTACCCGAGTCCTTGGGGTTTTCTTGCCTGTGTTCTTTCCCTAAGTATTTTTAATTTCTGTTGAACTAGCATGTTTAGTATAGGTTGTTTGTAGTAAAAAAAGAAAAGGAACTTAGCATAGTGTATGGTATGATTTTGAACTTGATTTTGAGTGAAAAATAGAGACCCCTCCAAAATTTTGTGTGACATGAGATTATATGTTTTTGATAGACTGACCATTATGGATCTGTGCATGACATTATGTTAATTGATCTGATGAATGCCTTAAGTTAGAGTATGAACCTGATAGTTAGCATGTGATTATTGTCCTCTGTGTTATGTGTGTATGAGCTGCATTCGTACTGTTCTTGCATTGTGTGCCAATCAAGAACTTGCCTGGTTAGTCTTGCCTAGGTTGTAGGATGGTTGGTTAGGAAAGGATTAGGCCTTTTTTAAAAATGTCCACTTAGCCTAAATGACCATACAAATTATGTAAATACCCCTTGATCCCTGATTTTGAGCCGAAACAGACCCTTTTTGGTGAATAGCCTATTCACCTTTCCTGTTTTCTATGAACTTTCAATTTGGCCCTGGTCCTTCCTTGGACATTGAGCACCTCAACTCAGGCAAATCGCCTACGTTGAGGGTGGATACTGTGAAAGTGAGTATGAAATATGGGGTATGAAAAGAAAAGGTTAGCGATAATGAGGGAAATAATGGGTGTGGCAAATATGCTAGAAAAAGTAAAAGAACAAGAAAAAAAAGGGAAAAAAAAGAGAGAGATATGTGATGAAAAGTTGAGTCTGAAATAAAAGACACACCCATCACTTGATAAAAAATAAGGAATAAAAAAAGGGAGAAAAGAATATAGTTGATCCGGAGAAGTGAAAGAAACATAGTGTAGTGTCAAGGAGGGTTTGGTCACTATTTCCCATATCTACCATACCTGTCTCCGAGCCTACGTTACAAGCCGAGTTGAAATTGTTGAATCGGAGAAATGAGTTGGAAAGGAGTGAGTAAAGTCCTATAGTGATCCTAACCCAACTGTTCGAAAACCAAGGCATAGATAAGAAGGCCAAGCCTATGGTATTGTGCATGCATTGCTTGAATATCTTTGTGAGTGTGAGTATTCTAGTTCAGTACTGGATATTCTGACTGTATTATTGTGCGATTGGGACTTCTTTGTGGTGAGGGCACTAGAGTATTGACTGTTAACTGTTAAGGTAAGTCTCATATGTGTATGCTATGTTGTCTATTGATGTCGTAATGTCGTCCATGGATCCTCTTGTGTTGTCTTGATAGATGGAACTTGTGCACTTGTTTGTATTGAAAAGGAGGGGGATACTTGTTGTAAACTGAATTGGTAAATCATATGACTGTTGTAGTTCCTAGTTTTCTTTTGCTTAAGCGTCATTCTAGGATAGTTTTGTTTTGTCGCACGAGGACAAGCAACGGTTTTAAGTTGAGGGTGTTGATGTGCCATCGGTCTGCGGTATTTTTGACGCTTAAATCTTGGAATTCGAGTATGTTCTTTAGAGATTTTTAGTAGCTTTGATGTTTTTTGAATCTTGTGCAGGGAAATATGGTTCGGAGACTAAATGCAGAAAAAGAATGATATTTGGGCTGAAACTGACTTCTACGACTCAGAACTAGAAGTCGTGAATCACTCCACGAGTCATGGAAGTCAGCCGTGGAAAGAGTACTGAAGATATAGCTGTAGCCTGAGTTTTAAGGAAGGTTTCCATGAGCCGTGGTCCTGTTCATGAGTCGTGATTCCGACTCGTAGAACCTGATTAGAGAAGGATAAAACTGTCTGAGATATATGACTTAATTCCACGAGCCGTGGTTCAAGTCACAAGTCATAGACTGATCTCGTGGAAAGGAACCTGCAGGAGGGCATACTATCTAAGTTTCACGAGTACTGTTGACGACCCGTAGAAACTTTCACGAATCGTAGATTGTGTCCGTGGAAGCTGCCAATTCCAGTTTTCCTTGTTTAATTAGGATAGGATTTCTACTGTCTATAAATACCTTTCCTAGGTTTTCTTTTATGTTTTATGCTCGTTACTTTGTAGGAAATACATTCTAATATTTGTGATCTTGGTTTATTCTTGGTTTTGAGAGTTATACACATCCATAGTTCATTGTTCTTACTTCCATCTTCATCCATTCAAGTTACGGATTTCTTTACTTCTTATTGTAACTATCTACTGATGATTGTTCCAAAAATCATTAATTGTTTACTTATGAACATGAGTAGCTAAATCCACAACTAGGGTTATGGGAACCATGAAGGATTAACGAACTAGGCAAAGTACTTGGGTATTCTACGGTGGTGTTTATTCATGTATTGCACTTCCCTTTATTTTGATTGCTTTTTAACAGTTGCCAACGTTAGAACTTGCCTTATGCCTACTTGCCGAACCAAGGAAGTAACAGATGGGAAAAGGGTTGTTTAACGATAGAGATTTGAGGCTATCAACCCTTATCTAATAGCTTGACCTTGTCTGGGAATAGCTAATCTGGGATCCAGGGTAAGGGTTAGTAAATCATACACTCATGGCTGGACCCGGCGTGTGGTGAAATTCATCTATCTTCTGGACCAAGGATTTAGATGAACCTAACTTACCAATTCTGCATGCTAAGAACCAAGCTAGTTTACGAAATACAAACGCCTTACTAAGTTATGATCTCATGGGGAACACTACCCTAGTCGCTTCTTTCATTGATTACTACTCTTAAAACTGTCACGTGTTACTTGTTTACATTCTAGTTATAATTAGTACTTTTCACTTAACCCCCCCCCTTCAAGGAAAATAAATGGCTAACAACACAAGTAAACACTAATCGACCATAGTCCTACCATATTCCCTGTGGGATCGACCCCAACCTTCGTTGGGTTCTATATTTGAACAACGACCACTTATGCTTCTAAAAGGATGTGTAATTTAGGCATATCAAATTTTGGCACCGTTGACAGAGAATATGGTTTAGGATTAAGAGAGATTGTGTTTAGTTCACTATTAGTCTTTATTTCCTGATTTTACTTTTTCTGTTGTTTTTGTTTTGTTACACAGGTGGCACACTTATGCATGCCAAGTACAAGGAGTCAAGGCAATCCCTTGATCCAATATGATCCTGAACTCTCCAAAACTCTAAGAAACATGGCTAAAGAGGGAGAGCATAAGACACCCGAGCAAATCATAGCTCGGTTGTTGGCTGAAGCAGAGTAGAGAAAAAAGGCAGGGGAAGATGCCCTTGCTGCTGAAGATTCTACAATTACCGCAGACCTTGCAGCTCAAAATGCGGCAACTGACCAAGCAAGGTAAGCACGACAACAAGCTATGAGAGACGAGGAAGCAGTTAGATGGAATGTACCACAAAATAGGGGCCGACATATACAACATCCAAGGTATGAACCTCGCTACTATGATGATTATGATGATGAGGTGGAGGAATTAGGCATTACAGGACCCATAGTGTTTCCACCACTGACTGAAGGAATGAAGTTTGACATCACTAGCACCATGATCCAGTTGTTGAACCTGAGGGGACTATATGCTGGAAAGCCTACAGAGGATGCAAACCTGCATGTGAAAAACATTACTCAAATTTGCAAAGCTTATAATCTACCAGGAGTGGGGCAAGACGCTATTAGACTGAGACTATTTCCATTCTTATTGACTGGCGAGCCAACTATGTGGCTCTGAAAATTGCTCAATAACTCGATATACACATGGCACGAGTTGAAGACTCAGTATCTGGAGTGGTTCTTTCCTCCATCTCGGATGTTGCAACTGAAGTAAGAAGTTTATAATTTTAAGCAACTACCTGCGGAGGAAGTATATGCGACATGGTTGAGGTTTAATAAGAAGTTGAAAAAAGTTCCGAGACACGGAATCCCTTCAAGGAATATCATGGAGATCTTCTATAAAGCATTGAACGCCAACACAAAAGTAGTAGCTGACACTGTAACTGGAGGAGCATTCATAGAGAATTCATATTTTAAAGCTTCTGAGATGTTGTACAGGGTCGCCAAGACCAACAGGGCATGGCATACTAGAGAGTCTGAGACCCAATAGGTACATATGCGATTGGAAAGTCCACTGAATTTCATGATTTACAAGACCTTAAATAGGAAGTTGCTGAAATGAAGACAAACATTGGGTTGATTACAAAGAAAATCCTAGATGAGAGTGTAGAAAAGGTGAAAGCCATCGATTCACATGGGAAAGCACCAAGGCCTGATGAGTACTCATTTGATGAGGAGGTTAGTTATCTGAATGATAAAGGGGCGGGTTTCCGGGCCTCTGGCCAAGGAAATCAAGGTCAAAAATGAGATAGAGATGAAAACTACAATCGGGTCGGTTACAGAGATAGAAGAAAAGCTAGAGACAGGAATGGTGATTGGCATAAAAAGGATAGCTACAAGAATGATAGAGGTGGTCTCTATGTCCCCCCTGGAAATCATGAAGATAGACCTGAACAACCAACCATGAGGGAGCTGATCAATAAGGTATTTCAAAAGGTTGATTCCACGGATGCAAGCATGAAAGAGATGCGAGCTGACCTTTTAGGTATTAGTTAGAGAGTGGAGTCCCATTCTAATTCCATAAATTAGCTTGAGACCCAGATGCACCAGATATCTACTAGCATAAATCGTCATCAAAAGGGCACTATCCCAAGTGACACTATTCAGAATTTGAAGAATGATCGACATGTTATGGCTATGACTACCCAAAGTGGAAAACAGACTGTTGACCCTCCTTTGCCTATAGTTATTGATGAGCTGACCGAGTCTGAGAAGGATGATGCTGAAATTATGGTCGAGTCTGAGGAAAAGGATAGCGGTGAAGGGCCAAGTGAGAGAAAGTCTTTGGAGTTTAAATAAAGAACAAAGAGGTTGCACTAGTCTTGAAGCCCCTGCCATTGCCTCATCCTCCTTACCCATAGAGACTGAAGAAAAAGGTTGAGGATGGCAAATTTCACAAGTTCATCTCCATGATGAAACAACTTTTAATCAATATTCCTTTAGTTAAAGCATTGGAACAGATGCCTGGATATGCTAAATTCATGAAGGATCTGGTGACTAGGAAGAGGACAGTAAGCTTTGAGCCAACTGATAATTTGCACCACTGTAGTGCAATAGCCTCCCATTATTTGGTGCAGAAGAAGGAAGATCCGGGAGCTTTTACTATTCTGTGCATGATAGGAGCGTTCTACATTGCCAAGGCATTGTGTGATCTGGGTGCTAGTATTAATTTGATGCCACTAGCAGTGTTTAATCAGTTTGGCTTGGGAGCCCCAAAACCGACGATAATACGGCTTCTTATGGAAGATCACACAGTGAAAAGACCTGTAGGGATTCTATATGATGTGCTTGTAAAAGTTGATACTTTCATCTTCCCTGTGGACTTTGTGATTCTTGATTGTGAGGTAAATTTTGAGGTTTCTATCATCTTGGGACGACCATTCCTTGCTACCGAATGCGCGTTGGTTAATTTAGAGACTGGGCAGACAAAGTTTAGATTGAATGATGAGGTAGTTACTTTCAATGTCTGCCAGTCTATAAAGCATCATGACGACATGTGAGTGGTTTTTGTTATTGATGTGGTTGATGAGGATCAACTAATTGTGCCTATTGAAGAGAGACTTGGTGTTGAAGCACTTGCGGCCGTGATTATGAATTTTGATGGATATGAGATTGATGAGTATGATGATATGGTTGAAGCATTTGCAGGTGTGGGGTCTTATACCTATGCTCCAAAGAAGTTTGATTTGGACCTAAAGAATAGACAGACATCGCCTGCCAGACCATCTATTGAGGATCCTCCAGTCTTGGAGCTCAAGGCGCTCCCATCTCACCTTCGGTATGTGTTCTTAGGAGCTAATAAGACCTTGCCTGTTATTATTGTTGCACACTTAGGAGAAGGGCAAGTTGAAGCTTTGGTTTCTGTGTTGAGAAAGTTCAAAAGGGCCATTAGTTGGTCCATTGCCGACATCATTGGGATTCCACCTGGAATCTGTACACATTAAATTCAGCTCACGCCATATTGTATTTCGAGTATTGAGCACCAGCATAGGTTGAACCAGCCTATGCAAGAGGTTGTCAAGAAGGAGATCATAAAGTGGCTGGATGCAGGCGTGGTTTACTCTATTCTGGATAGCAAGTGGGTGAGCCCGGTTCAGTGTGTGCCAAAGAAGGGTGGGATTACTGTAGTCCCAAGTTCAAAGAATGAGTTGATTCCAATAAGGCCAGTCACAGGCTGACGCATATGCATGGATTATAGGAAACTGAATGCTTGGACCGAGAAGGAACATTTTCCTAAGTCGTTCATGGATCAGATGTTAGACCGTCTTACTGCAAGAGGATGGTATTATTTTTTGATGGTTATTTGGGATATAATCAGATCTTATATACTCCTGAGGACCAAGAGAAGACCACGTTCACCTATCCATATGGTACATTCGCTTTCAAGAGGATGCCTTTCGATTTATGCAATGCACCAGCAACATTTCAGTGTTGCATGATGTCTATTTTCTAACACATGGTGGAGGACACTATTGAAGTATTTATAGATGACTTTTTGGTAGTTGGAAACTCTTTTGAAGATTGTTTGGCTCATCTGGGTTGTGGGCTAAAGAGATATGAAGAATGTAACCTTGTGCTGAACTGGGAAAAGTGTCACTTCATGGTGAAAAAAGGTATAGTGTTGGGTCATCATATCTCTAGGAAGGGTATTGAGGTCAACAAAGCAAAGATTGAGGTAATTGAAAAATTGCCTCCACCCATTTCTGTAAAGGGGATTCGAAGTTTTTTGGGGCATGATGGTTTCTATAGGAGGTTTATCAAGGACTTCTCCAAAATTGCTAATCCATTGTGCAAATTACTGGATAAGGAGGTAAAGTTTCTGTTTGATGAAGCATGTCTGAAGGCATTCGAGTGCCTTAAAGAAAAGTTGGTCTCATCTCCCATCATTATTTCTCCAGATTAGTCTTAACCTTTTGAGGTTATGTGTGATGCTAGTGGAGTGGCGCTAGGAGCAGTCCTAGGCCAAAGGCACGAAAAGATTCTTCATCCTATATACTATGATAGAAAAGCACTTAACTCAACTAAAAATAATTACACGGTTACTGAACAAGAGTTGCTTGTTGTGGTCTTTGAGTTTGAGAAGTTTAGATCTTATTTGCTTGGCACCAAGGTGGTGGTGCACACTGACCATGTAGCTCTTTGTTACCTCATGGTGAAGAAAAATGCTAAGCCGAGGCTGATTAGATGGGTGTTGCTGCTACAAGAGTTTGACTTTGAAGTCAAGGACCGTAAACGTATAGAGAATCAGGTAGTAAACCACTTGGCTAGACTAGAAGAAGATGCAATGTTGAAGTTGAATGATGAGCGAGATAGATGATTGGTTTCCTGATGAACAAGTGTTGGCTGCCTCTCAAGACTTGATCCCATGGTTTGCAGACATTGCCAACTATTTGGCAAGTGATTTGGTGCCTCCTGATATGTCTGTTCGTCAAAGGAGAAAGTTCATATATGATGTCAAGAAGTACTTCTGAAAGGTCCATTCTTGTTCCGTGTGTGTGTTGATACTATAATCCAGAGATGTGTGCCTGAAGCTGAGATGATAAAGATACTAGAGGCTTGTCATTCATCGTCTGTTGGGGGACACCATAGTGGTATCCAGACTGCACACAAGATTTTACAATGCAGCTACTATTGGCCAACTATTCACAAAGACGCCCATGAGTTTGCTAAAGCTTACAGCAGATGTCAAAGAGAAGGTGGTATATCAAGGAGGCATGGGCTTCTTCTTAATCCCATCCTTATGATTGAGCTATTTGACATTTGGGGTATTGAATTCATGGGCCCGTTTGTGTTGTCTAATGGAAACTGGTACATATTTGTGGTTGTTGACTATGTATCAAAATGGATGGAGGCGGTTGCGCTTCCCAGTAGTGAGGGTAAGTGTGTCACAACGTTCTTAAGAAAGAACATCTTCTCCAGATTCGGTACACCACGGACAATCATTAGTGATGGAGGCTCTAACTTTTGCAACAAGCTATTTCGGGCTTTACTAGAGAAATATGGAGTAAAGAACAATGTTGCAATGCCCTATCATCCCCAGACTAGTGGGCAAGTGGAAGTCTCCAACCGCGAAATCAAGTCAATCCTGTCAAAGACGGTCAATGCAAATAGAAAGGATTGGTATCAAAAGTTAGATGACGCTTTGTAGGCATACCGGACTCATTCAAGACCCCAATAGGTATGTCACCATATCATCTTGTGTTTGGTAAGGTGTGCCATCTTCCGGTTGTATTAGAGCATAAGGCCATGTGGGCGTTGAAAAAACTGAACTTAGATTGGTTTGAGGCATCGTTGCAGCGGCTTAGGCAACTGAATGAGTTGGATGAGTTCCGCCTAAATGCATATGAGAGTTCGGCCTTATATAAGGAGAGGATGAAATTGTATCATGACCAAAAGATAGAAAAGAGAAACTTCCAGCCGGGTGATTTGGTCCTGCTCTTCAATTTTAGACTTCGCTTGTTTCCTCGCAAGTTGAAGTCCAAGTGGATTGGACCATTCAAGCTGGTACAAGTGTTTCCTCATGGGGCTGTTGAACTTGAAAATCATGAAGGAAAAAGGTTCAAGGCTAATGGACAGCGGATTAAAGCTTACTTTGGAACAACTGAGGAGCTCAAAACAATTGAAGCCTGGAGCCTTGATGAATTCACCCCACCCGAGGAGCTTGATAAAGTCTGAGTAATCAAGCAATCTGCATCGTGCTGCCACATTAAATCAGGCATTGCATGGGAGGCAACCCATGGATTTTTCTTTTTATTTTGTTATTCTTGCTTTTGTAGAAGTGTTTTGGCAAAGTCTGAGTAGCCAAAACACTCGTGTCGTACCGCAAAGTTAAATCAGGCACTGCTTGGGAGGCAACCCAAGGCTAATGCTTGATGTGTGTAGGAACAAGTGAAGGAAAAATGCTGGACAAGATAAAACTCAAAAAAGTGGTAAGTCAGGTTCCACGAGCAAGGATTACAGATCGTGGATTAGTTCACGGGTCGTAGATCCAACTTGTGGAACTCAGGTAAAAATGGGCCAAGTGCAGAACAACATCTACAAACTAGTTCCATGGGTCGTGCTTAAAATCACGGCTCGTGGTTACTTGTCATAGAAATCAGGGGAAGTTATCCAGATGCAGAACAAGTTCTACGAACCTATTCCACGAACCATAAATCAAACCACGAGTCGTGGTCCCAATTCGTGGAAATCAGGCAAAATATGGGTGGAAGGACTTGTTCCACGAGAATATTCTATGAGCCGTGGTTAATTCCACAACTCGTGAACTAGACTCGTGGAACACAGGTAAGTTTTTATATTCTTCTACTATTCACCCATATCACCTGACTCGACCCGCGACCCCTTTCGGTTAAATGACCCCAAAATCAAAATTTCCCCCCATTTTTTCATCAAAACCGACCCCCACTCTCACTTATTTCCATTCAACCACTAAATCCCTTCTAATCCTCCGTCATATCAACTAATTTTCTTAAATCACTCCCCATATCCCCCCCAAATCGATTGTGTCACTGTTTTTCTCACTATAAGTGTCGAAAATGGGCATAATAATTTGCTTCAAGCCATGTGTCATGGTCTTTGGCTTACAATCACTAGTATTCACTTAAGTTATTCCATAAATTCGAAGGTATGAACTCAGATTCTAACCTTGTTTGAATTTTTGGAGAACATAACTTGACCTAGGGTAATCTTGTGTGAATGAATTGTGTAAACACCCTAAGGAATGAAAGTGTAGAGTGAATACTGAATCTATGTATGAAATTATGTGTATATTTGTTGCAAGTGGTTGAAAGATTAAAAGAATTTGAAAAAGATTGGGTTTCTGCTGTTACAGTGATCACGAGTGCACTCTACGGGTCGTGGTTCATTCCACGAGTTATGGAATGCACCCGTGGAAATTAGAACAGAAACTTGTTGTCAGGTCTGATTATCACGAGGGTCGTCAACGAGTCATGGTTCATTCCACGAGTCATGGATGGCACTCATGAATCTCAGACCTGCAGACAGTAAACAAAGGTCTGATTTCTATGAAAGGCATCTACGAGTTGTGGTTTTAATCACGGTCATAGTTGCAACTCGTGGAACTCAGACCCAATCATCTTATTATGCCTAGAAATCATGAGGGGTATTCACGAACTCAGACCCGTGCTCAAGCGTCGTTCTAGGATAGTTTTGTTTTGCCGCTTGAGGACAAGCAATAGTTTTAAGTTGAGGGTGTTGATGTGCCGTGGGTCTGCGGCATTTTCGACGCTTAAAACTTTGAATTAGAGTATGTTCTTTAGAGATTTTTAGTAGCTTTGAATTGTTTTTGAGTCTTGTGCAGGAAAACATGATTCGGAGACTAAATGCAGAAAAAGAATGATATTTGGGCTGAAACTGACTTCTACGACTCAGAACCACGAGTCGTGAATCACTCCATGAGTCATGGAAGTTAGTCGTGGAAAGAGTACTGAAGATGTAGCTGGAGCCTGAGTTTTACGGAAGGTTTTCATGAGCCGTGGACCTGTTCATGAGTCGTGATTCCTGCTCATGAAACCGGATCAGAGAAGGATAAAATGGTCTGAGATCTATGACTCAATTCCATGACCCGTGATTCAAGTCATGAGTCATAGACTGATCTTGTGGAAAGGAACCCGCAGGAGGGCATACTATCTGAGTTTCACGAGTACTGTTGATGACCCTTAGAAACTTCCATGGACCGTAGACCATGTCCGTGGAAGCTGTCGATTTCAGTTTTCCTTGTTTAATTAGGATAAGATTTCTACTGTCTATAAATACCTTTCCAAGGTTTTCTTTTACGTTTTATGCTCGTTACTTTGTAGGAAATAAATTCTAACAATTGTGATCTTGGTTTATTCTTGGTTTTGAGAGTTCTACACATCCATAGTTCATTGTTCTTAATTCCATCTTCATCCATTCAAGTTACATTTCTTTACTTCTTATTGTAAGTATCTACTGATGATTGTTCCAGCAACCATTAATTGTTTACTTATGAACATGAGTAGCTAAATCCACAACTAGGGTTGTGGGAACCATGAAGGATTAATGAAATAGGTAAAGTACTTGGGTATTCTAGGGTGGTGTTTATACATGTATTATTCTTTCCTTCATTTTGATTGCTTTTTAACGGTGGCCAACATTAGAACTCGCCTTATCCTTACTTGCCGGACTAAAGAATTCACGGATGGGAAAAGAGTTGTTTAACGATGGAGATTTGAGGCTACAACCCTCATCTAATAGCTTGACCTTTTCCGGGAATAGCTAATCTGGGATCCAGGGTAAGGGTTAGTAAATTATACTCTCACGGCCAGACCAAGGTGTGTGGTAAAATTCATCTATCTGCCGTACCAAGTATTTAGATGAACCTAACTTACCGATTCTGCATGCTAAGCACCAAGCTAGTTTACTAAGTACAAACACTTTACTAAGTTATGATCTCATGGGGAACACTACCCTAGTCGCTTCTCTCATTGATTACAAACACTACCCTAGTCGCTTCTCTCATTGATTACAAACACTACCCTTGTCGCTTCTCTCATTGATTACAACTTATAAAACTGTCATGTGTTACTTGTTTACCTTCTAGTTACAATTAGTACTTGTCACTTAAAACCCCCCCTTTCAAGGGAAATAAATGGCTAACAATGCAAGTAAACACTAATCGACCATAGTCCTACCATATTCTCTGTGGGATCGACCCCAACCTTCGTTGGGTTCTATATTTGAACAACGACCGCTTATGCTTCTAAAAGGAGGTGTAATTTAGGTGTATCAACTATCGATATGAACTTATTTTATTCTAACAATTACAGTACCAATCTTATTAATTACATTGATGCAGGATACTTATATGACCCACATAAAGCTCGATCTCTAACAGACTACATATTTATATGTGGGGTTACTGTCATATCTTGGAGATCTGGAAAGTAGTCTGTCATAGTCACTTCATTAAATCATGCTGAGATAATAGCTATTCATGAAGTAAGCCAAGAATGTATGTGGTTGAGGTCAATAATATATCTTATTTGAGAAAAATATGGCTTGAAATGTGAAAAAATGCTCATAATCTTATATGAAGATAATGCAGCATGCGTAGCACAGTTAAAGGGAGAATTCATAAAAAAATAGGACGAAACATATTTTACCAAAACTTTTCTATACACATGAGATTCAAAAAAAATGGTGATATCATCGTATAACAGATTCATTTGAGTAACAATATGGATGATTTATTCACCAAGTCTTTACCAATTATAATTTTCAAGAAGATGGTGCACAAAATTGGGATGCAAAGATTCAAGTCCTTAGATTGATATTTTCATGAGGGGGAGTTAATATGCATTGTATTTTATTTCTTTATCAGGTTTTGTCTGTAATGACCCTTTTTGTTATTATGAGTGAGCTATTCGTGCGAGAAAACATATTAAAAAACTTTTGGGTTGGAGAGTTGAGAATTTTGGGCTAGGCTAATCTCGGATAAAATCTGAGCAAGGTAAAGTCTAAGGCACTTCAGAAAAGGAATGGGTAGAATGACTAAGTTCGAGCTGGTTTTTCTATTAGCTAAGATGTTAAGGAATCCGTAGGACTTTTTATAAATAAATTCGGGTGAGTAGAACTCTCGATATCGAACTTGACATGAAAGGATTGGTCTAGAAAGTCAAGGTTTGAAAGTGTATTACAAAATGGGGAAAACGGGGAGGATTCCCAAGTTTCTGTCCCGTGTTAGCCGCTATAACGGGTGACACGCTGCTATAGTAGAGAAATTCTCGCTATAGCAGAAGTCAAGGGTGTTAAACCCTGCTATAGCAGGCGGCTTTCGCTACGGCAGAGCCGCTATAGCGGGATTGGGCTGCTACAGCAGGATAAGTCACTGTAAATACAAAAGCTTCACCAAAAATGTTCATTCTTTCTCAAGAACATTTAGGGAAGGGCAGGGGCGATTTGGGGAATTTTCTACTGATTTTCTACCAAGATTCTTTTTAAAGGTAAGTAATTTGTTTCCCTAATCTAGTACTTCAATTTCTATGCCTTAGAATCGATAGTTATAGGACTTAGGGAGGGTATAGCTTGACCTAAGATGAAAAATCATGTGTAAGAAGGATTGTTAGGGATAGAAACCTTGGGTTTTGCTTATGAACTGTTTATTCATGATTATATTACCATAATTCGCTAGTGTAACCATAAAATTGATAGTTCTAGGTGAATTATTGGTGGAAAAGCCCTAGGTTGGTAATGACATTCAAAATCATTCTCCCGAAGGAGGTGGTAATGATCATTGTATAAAATAATAAATAACCCAATGGATATCGGGGTCGTATCCACGAGGAATGGGATGATGAATTGTCAATAAATTATTGAATAATAATTACTAGAGCGAGTAAGTATTCAAGCAAATAAAAGTAAAAATTGGTGGAAAAGGTTTGTAAATTAATGAATCACAATTTCAACACGAGAGCAACGTGAACACAGTTTGATGATCAAAAGAGGAAAGACTAGGGGTATGCTTCCGATGGGGTTTTACAATGGGTTAGGGAATTGATTAAACGTGCAAACTTTCAATTAAAGATATGGGTAGCTTGGTTCGAGCTATATTTGGTATTCTTTTGACCCTCCAAATATATGTACCATGGTTTTTGCTCAAGCACCATAGCTTTATCTTAAATCAACTAGTTAATACTTAGGTGAATCAAACTATTTCTAGCTTCAATTCTTAAATGGAAAATTTTCTTCAATCAAGCTATTTCTAGCCTTAATCTATGATGGAAATCCCAAATCCCCACCATTGAATTCTTATCCAATTTTTAAACTCCTCTTTCAACCAAATACAAAAATTAGTAAACTCAATCAATGTTTGCAATCATCAATTTTATAATTAAACCATGAAAAGTTCAATAAACGCATACTAAATAATCAATTATAAGCATAATTAATTAATATCCATACCTAAATTCAAACACCCATCATTCACATATCCCTAGAATATAATTTATCTGCTCATATTAAAGGAACAAGAGAAGATACCAAATGGATTTCCCAAAATTCCATTCATATTTGAAAGCTAAGTTCAATTTCTAGATCAAATCTTTATAAATTGGTGTTTTTCAATGAGGATGAAGAAAAGAGAAACTGTACTCTCAATTCTCTTCCTTAGGGAAAGTAAAAACTGATTATTTTTTTCCAGGTATACACCCCAAAAATGATTTTAGAACCTTCCAAATTACCAACTTATCAGTTGGATGGAATGATCATGAGTTTGGCCCAGAGAATTTGGGATTAGGATATAATCTGCAAGCTTTAAGGTCATTGGTTAAAATATTGTTTGCATTTTTGTGTCTAGACCAAAATCAAGCTGGAGCTTCAAGAAAGGGAAAGGCTCATGTCCAGTAGAGCATTCAAGTTTGATTTGAGGTAGGTAATGGTTGAATTGTTTCTCAAATTACATTATATGTGCAAGTTAACTGTTTTATTAGTATTGCCTGTACATTATGTGTTTTAGGGAATAAGGTAATGAATATTAATGATATTCGGTTGTCAATTTCATGCAATGAACTTGTCTTAAATACTTATTGGTTTTACAAGTGTGGGTTATTTTCATTATGGTTGTGATTGTTGTGATGTTTGTGACTTTTGGTTGGCTTAGGTACCACGCTTGGTACATTTCATTGGTTGGCTCGGGTACCATATCTGGTACGGGATATCTATCGATTGACTCAGGTAACACATCTGGTACAGGTTCTACTATGGTTGGCTTGGGTACCATGCCTGGTACATAATTGGTTGTGCTTTTGTGTGTTGGTTTCATGAGTGAACCAGATTTATTTCTTGTGATGTAATAATTACATGTTGGTCCATGAGTGACCAAATTATTGTGTTTAATTGCTGGAGTGGTTCTTCTGTAGACCGAGATTGTATGTTAAACACCGTAGATGATGTCTTAGGGATTCTTGGGTGGTCTGAGTTACTTGAAAGGTGTGTGGAATTGCATATATTGTTGTTGTTATGATTTTGGACATGTCTCATATGGTTGTGGTAGCACTGATTGGAGGTTCAGGTCTTCCCCCTATGTCTTTTGAGGTTATTCAGTAGGTGTTGGCATTCCTGAGTGGGTTGGCTCGTACTGGAGCCACTCCCACTATGCCGACTACTCAGGTTTTGGGTGCCCATCTTGCTTCTACCATAGCTCCCAGGATGGATAAAGCTTTGGGTACTGATGCATTCTTCCATATGGTACTAGGCCCTGTTATGATCGGGACCGAGCATGAGCTGTTGACCAAGTTCTTAAAGCTAAACCCCCCATTATTTCATGGTATAGATAATGAGGATGCCTTCGAGTTTATTCTGGATTGTTATGAGAGGTTGCATAAGTTGGGTATTATTTAGCAGCATGAGGTGGAGTTTGTGAGTTTTCAGTTGCAGGGTGATACCAAGCAGCAGTGGAGGGCTCATGTAGAGTGTTGTCCATCAGCTTTGCCTCAGATGAATTGGGCTCAGTTTCATGCCCTGTTTCTGGAAAAATATGTACCATTTACTCTCAGGGATTGCAAGAAGGACGAGTTTCTGGCCATTGAACAGGGCAGCATGTCTGTTACAGCTTATGAGGCTAAATTTCATGCCTTTTCCCTCTATGCTACCCAACTATTGGGCACTAAGGAAGAGAGAATTGGTCTGTATGTTAAAGGTTTGAACACTAACTTGCAAGTTCTATTCATTCATATGACTTCGGTAGGGAAGAGCTTTAATGGAAGCATCGTTCAGTTGAAGAAGCCACTTGGGAAACTGAGAAGTACATGTGGTACAAGTACCCTCACTTGTTTGAGGATTCAGGTACTACCTTCTCCTCAATTTATTCATATTTTTCTTATTTAATAATTCGGGGATGAACAATGGGTAAATTGGTATCTGTTATAATAATCATTTTCATCATTATGGGTGAGCTATTCATGCAAGAAAATGAGTTAGAAGATTTTTGGGTTGGGGAGTTGAAAATTTTGGGCTAGACTAGTCTCGAATAAAATCTGGAGAGGTGGAGTCTAGGGAAATCCAGAAAAGGATTGGGTAAAATAACTAAGTTTGAGCTGGTTTTTCTATTAGCTTAGACATTAAGGAATTCAAAAGATTTTTTGGAAATAAATTCATGCGAGCAGAACTCCCGATGTCGAACTTGATGGAAGGAGTTGGTCTGGAATGTCAAGATTTGAAGGTGTGTTGTGAATTGGGCAAAATTGGGAGGATTCTCGAGTTTCTATTCTGTGTTAGATGCTATTGCGGGTGACATGGTGCTACAACGATGCTGCTATAGTTGTTAAATTCCTGCTATACCGAGAGTCAAAGGCGGTTAACCCCGTTATACAGGGTGGCTTCTACTATAGCGAGATTGGGCCGCTACAGCAGAATAAGTCACTGTAAATACAGAAACTTCCCTAAAATATTTATTATTTCTCATGAATATTTTGGGGAAGGGCAGAAGCAATTTGGGGTGTTTTCTATTGATTTTCTACCAAACTTCTTCGTAAAGGTAAGTAATTTATTCTCCTAATATAGTACTTTAATTTTTATGCCTTAGAATCGATAGTTACGGGCCTTGGAGAGGGTTTAGCTTGACCTCAGATGAAAACTCTAGTGTATGAAGGATTTTTAGGTGTTGAAATCTTGAGTTTTATTTATAAACTATTAATTCATGATTATATTATCGTAATTCTCTAGTGTAACCATAAAATTGATAGTTCTAGGTGAATTATTGGTGGAAAATCCCTAGGTTGGGTGGAATGATCATCAGTTTGGCCTGAGAAATTTGGGATTAGGCTATAATATGCAAGATTTAAGGTCATTAGTTAAAATATTATTTGCATTTCTGCGTCTAGACCAAAATCAAGCCGGATCTTCAAGAAAGGGAAAGGCTCAGGTCCAGTAGAGGATTCAGGCTTAATTTGAGGTAGGTGATGGTTGAATTGTTTTCTAAATTATGTTATGTGTGCATGTAAACTATTTTGTTAGTATTACATATACATTACATATTTTAGTGAATAAAGTAATGAATGTTAATGATTATTGATTGTCAATCTCACGCAATGAACTTGTCTTAAATACTTATTGGTTTTACAAGTGTGAGTTATTTTTATTATGATTGTGATTATTGTAAAATCTATAACTTTCAGTTAGCTCAGGTACTATGCCAGGTACAATTCATTGATTGACTCGGGTACCACATCTAGTACGGGATATCTATTGGTTGTCTCGGGTACCACGCCTGGTACATGTTCTATTATGGTTGGCTCAGATACCATGCCTGGTACATGTTTGATTATTCTTCTTTATGTTGATTCTATGAGTGAACTAGATTTATTTCTTATGATGTAATTATTACATGTTGGTCCATGAGTGACTGGATTATTGTGTTTAAATTCTGGAGTGGTTCTTGTGTAGACCGGGATTGCATGTTAAATACCGTAGATGATGTCTTAGGGATCTTTGGATGATCTAAATTACTTGAAAGGTGTGTGAAATCGCATATAATTATTGTTGTGATTTTGGGCATGTCTCATGTGATTGTTAAGTCAGTTTGATGACTGAGAGTCTTGTTTATATTAACTGACTTTGGTTATACATGTTTTGTCATATTTTACCAAGTTATAGTTATGCGTTCATATTTCATATATTTGGAGTTGGCCGATGATCCTACCAGTACATTATTATTTTTGTGTACTGATATTGCATGTCTTAGGGATCTTTGGATGATCTGAATTACTTGAAAGGTGTGTGAAATCGCATATATTATTATTGTTGTGATTTTGGGCATGTCTCATGTGATTGTTAAGTCAGGTTGATGACTAAGAGTCTTGTTTATATTCACTGACTTTGGTTATACATGTTTTGTCATATTTTACCAAGTTATAGTTATGCGTTCATATTTCATATATTTGGAGTTGGCCGATGATCCTACCAGTACATTATTATTTTTGTGTACTGATACTGCACTTGTTCTTCTTTTGTTGAGTACAGGGCATATTCTGGTGGCTGCTACGCAACCTCAATTGTGAAATGAACGCTTCTTGAATCTAAAGGTGAGCTGCATCTTCCGAGCTACCATATATTGATCTACTTTCTTTCTAGTTCATTGTTTGGACTCAGACTTTTTTATTTTTGGGGTTGTATTCTCGTATTCTAGACTATATCAGATATTTTGGTACACGATATTCAGATTCTAGGAGATATTTTTCCGCAGGAATTCTTATTACTTTATTTTAGATGTGAATCTTAGTTTATTTAATGCAAACTGATTTTTAGTTGCTTAGGTTGTTAAGTATTGACTTGGGTAATTGGTTCTCCCACCGGGGGTTTAGTGTGAGCACCTCTCATGATGGTTTAGGTCGTGACATTGTCCCACTGAATTTTCCTTGTAAGATTTTTAATGAGGTAGCTGAAATGCGTATTATAGATGTGTATTCTTTTTCCAACATTAGAATCTTTTTTAGTAAGATTTTAACGAGACACATTTTCTATCAAATACACGTTCAAGGGGGAGTATTAAAAATGTATTTATTATAGTGAATGTGTATCTCATCTATTTCTTTGGAAAAAATTTAAAAACTCTAACTTTTAGATCAAGTCAATTTTCCCCATAAATAAAAGGGTTCTCCTCATTGTATTTTCATTCTTCAAGAGAAATAAGAACTTCTCTCCCACTCTATAATTTTCTTTTTCCTTCTTATGTTTATTGTTTCATAACAGATAGGTTAATCAATAATGTTGAATGATTTGACAACTTTGAGAATATCATCGTCATTTATTTGTCTAGAACTTGCTCAAATCATGCTTTTTTTCTTATCACTTGCAATACAACACCTATGAATAAATTAAATATTTTAAATTTTCTTAATATATTAACTAACTATAAAAATTATTTATCAGTTATTCAAAAATCTTTGAATGAACCTCAGCATGACAATCCCCTCTACTCTCTTTATCATAAGATAAAAAAATATTTCAAAAACTTAGTGTCTGACTTAAAACAACTTTTGAGAACTTCTTTGAAGTATTTAAAAATTCTTATTAGAAATTTTGAGGAAACTACTATGATTAATAATAATAATAATCAAGAGAATAAAAAATAAGTTTGTAAAAGTTAGAGCAAATTTCACCAAGTACATTAAACTCCAAGATAATATTTTGAGATAAAACTTAATGTCTTTAAGAAAGTGATGTCAATACTGCCTTCTTTTATGAAATCATCAAAATATGAGAAAGGTACTTCCATACAGAGAATCAAGGATTTTGTGGAAGGAAGGAGTATAATTGATAATGTGCTCTTTAGTCATGAAATCTTTAAGTGCTATGGTAGGAAGTGGATATCACTTAGATGTGTCCTTAAGGTGGATTTGAGGAAAGCATATGATACTTTAGAGTGGAGCTTCTTGCAAAAATTATTGGTTGATATGGGCTTTCCTGTCAAGTTTGTGTCTTGGATTATGACTTCTGTGTCAATTATTACTTACTCCCTTCTGATTAATGGGGGTTTAACCAAGCCTTTTCCTGCTAAAAGAGGTCTTAGACATGGGGATCCTATGTTCCCCTATTTATTTGTATTGGCTATGGAGTACTTAGGCAGAGAATTGCACAGAGTGGCTCACAATGGTGATTTTAACTTTCACCCCAGACGTGGTAAGCTGGGTAGTGTACACATCTGCTTTGCAGATGACTTATTACTGTACTGTAGGAATGATCAGACTTCAGTTAAGCTTTTGCATGAAGGTTCTTTGAGGTTCTCCATGGCCTCAGAGTTGCAAGCTAATGTGGATAAGAGCTCTCTATATGTGGCTAGTATATCTAATCATTTGAAACATGAACTATTGGATATGCTAGGCTTTGTCGAAGGCTCCATGCCTTTCAGATATCTTGGGGTTCCTATGTCATCCAAAAATCTTAGCATACATCAGTAACTTCCTCTTATTGAGAAGATCACTGCTAAGGTGACTTGTTGGTCTGCCAAGTTGCTATCTTATGCAGGTAGAGTGCAGTTAATTAAATCTGTACTTTTTGATATTCAGTCTTATTGGACACAAGTATTCCTCCTGCCAAAAAGGGTGTTGAAAAGTATAGAACAGATCTGCAGAACCTTTTTGTGGACAGGAGCAGTTACTATTTCTAAGAAGGCATTAGTTTCCTGGGAAACTATTTGTAAACCATGTGCAGCTGGTGGACTGAACATACTAAACCTGAAGTTGTGAAACAGAGCAACAGTGTTGAAGCAACTGTGAAATTTAGCAAGGAAAAAAGATTGCATGTGGGTCAAATGCGTGCATAGCTATTTTATAAAGAGGAGGCCCTTAGAAACTGTTCATATACCTAAGGCTGCATCTTGGGTTGTGAGGAAAATTATGGAATCCAGAAATGTCCTACTGCAGGGACAAATAAATCAGGGTGCACTTGGACTAGAATTTGACAGTGTGCTAAAAAGGGGAAACTACATTACTCAAAAGATGTATACCAAATTCATGCCTGCTTATCCCAGGGTTTCATGGAAGAGAATCACTTTGCAGCAAAGAATACAGATTCAAGTTTATACTTTGGCTGGTCATTCATCAAAGACTTGCAACAGTGGATAGGCTGTTGAAGTTTGGCATTCAAGTGGCTCCTGACTGTATTTTCTGTGACAACACCATGGAAACATTTAACCACTTGTTCTTTGAGTGCCAGGTTACTAAAGTATTATGGAGCAGGTTATGCGACTGGTTGGGACTTCATAGCCCCAACAGTGACTGGACAAGTGTGATGGATTGGATCAGATCAATGGAAGAGAAGACTACAGGTACTGTTGAGATTGTCATATGTGTGTTTGCTATGCTGGTATATGTCATATGGAGGGAGAGGAATCACATGAGATTTCAAGGGAGCAGATTCTCAGCTGATAGAGTTTTGAGAGAAATTGTGCAGCATATACACATCCGAGGTCAAGACAAAGATAAGTGGCAACCTGCTCTCCATCGACTCAATCATTATCCATAGTATAGGTGTTTTCTTAGCTTATGTATAGGATGTACGTATTACTATCTTGTTGTATAGCTCTTTATGTAGTGAGGAGATAGGATAGAATATTATGAGATAGTAGTTAGTCCAATACTTCTTTGCTTTGTACAGAATGATTTTGGTTATGAATGAAAATTCACAGTTACCAAAAAAAAAAATCAAGGATTTTAAGAGTAATTGATTGAAAGGTAATAATATTGAAGTTGCAAATGTTGTTATTAACTTTTTTGAAGATCTAATTAATGTTGATAATGTGCTAAAAGTTGATTTTGTTCTTAATGTGGTGTAAAGAGTAATAAATGAG
The DNA here is from genome assembly GCA_003996215.1 of Jaltomata sinuosa. Taxonomy (NCBI): domain Eukaryota; kingdom Viridiplantae; phylum Streptophyta; class Magnoliopsida; order Solanales; family Solanaceae; genus Jaltomata; species Jaltomata sinuosa. The sequence goes on along the minus strand of QJPP01007186.1, from coordinate 105,035 downwards.
AAGAAAAATACTATCATTATTGCTACTCCTATTCTATAGAAAATGAAAGATGGTATTTTTGTAGACTCTGATAGTGCTGCTGGACCTGATGACCTTAGAGGTAAATCCTACCAAGTGTTTGATCCATTATAACTTATGATTTATAAAAAGTTATTGTTTCTTTATTTTATGGAGCCTCTCTTTCTAAATTCTATACTCATACCTGTGTGATCATGCTTAGCAAACTGAATTGCCCTTAATACTTCTCAGACATCGGACCTATAAGTCTATGCAATATTTTTAGTAAAATCATTTCTAAAATTCTCAGTGCCAAACTTTGTAATATTATTCCTAAGATTATTAATTCAAGCCAAAGTAATTTTATTAAAAGAAGAGTTATTATTGATAATATTATGTTTACCCAAAAATAGTTAATGGTATCAGGAAGCCTATGCAAAGTGACAATATAGTTATTAAATTAGACATGTCCAAAATTTATGAAACATTGTCATGGCAATGATTCATGCTAAGAAACTAATTTTTTTTTTATTCTTAAATCAATAATTGATATACTTTAGTAGTGAACAACAACAAATATGATTTTTTTAAAATCTTAAACAGACCTAAGATAGGGTGACACTCTATATCCCTTTCAACACAACTATCATTTATGCTTTATAATTTGCATATCAATAACAGATTCAAAGTTCTTTCATGAACACTGAAGGTCCAAAAGTTATTATTTGGCCTTTCAATGATGACACTATTGTATTTAATAATGATAACAGAGTCTCTCTTCAGATGATCCTAAATATTATGTCTATTTATGAGAAGGCATCTGGTCAATATATTAATAGAAATAAAAGTTATTTCTCGTTAGTCCCAAATGTTATGGTCATGTTATTGATGAGAATTTTATCATGTTATTGATGAGAATTTTGTTCATCAGAATATTATGGTTAAGAAGGTCTATATAGATGGACATTGAGATTGGATTTGTCTAAGATCTCAAATCCTTTCTATCAAGACCTTCATATTCAATATAACTCTTAATATTTTTTATGAAGAAGATGATATTTCTATTTAGATTCCTTCTGATACTGACAAGTTTTTAATGATTTTTGCTTAAAAAATATTGAAACAGAAAAGAAATACTTTCTTGTTTGAGTACAAAATTTAGCACATGAATGTTCCTTATAAAATATCTTTCATCACAGGAAGATCCATATGTAATAGACTCGCTACTAGTGATAAAATCTCAAGATTTTGCATTAATAATGATCCTATTATAATTAATGTACGAATTCAGGTATGTTCCTAACCTTAGAAACTGTTGAGCACCTATTTTTATAGTGAAAAATATACATAAGAATATAAAAATTTACGCTCAAAGAAATGACATCAAATACAAGTACATTATTCGAGAAATCTTCTATTCATGTGTTGAAACTCCACGATAAAAGACATAATTGCAATTTATGTATTGAGAAAAATGCCCCACACTATTATTTGAGAACTATGGAGGTCTAGGTGCTGGTTGAAATTTGAAAACAAAAAGCCTTTAAGCAGTAGGTCTTGTACACCTTCATCACATTTAATATTTGCTAATTTCTGCTGATAGAGTCTATTTTATAAAAGTTAAATGGACAAGAACTTCTTCTCTGTCTGTAAATTTTAACACTGATAGTTCATGCAAAAATGAAACATGTAGAGAAGGAAGAACTAGTAATCAAGCTAAAATTTTAGCTATTTTGTTTGGTCTAAAATTTAACACTGATAGTTCATACAAAAATGAAACATGTAGAGGAGGAAGAATTAGTAACCAAGCTAAAACTTTAGCTATTCTGTTTGGTCTAAGTGATTTATTGACAATATATTTAACTCAATTTTTATTGTAACTGATTCTTTAATTTTTTTAAAACTCCACAAATAATATCTGACCGTCTCCCTAGAGAAATGAATACACAATAAAAGAGATTAAAAACTAATGACTATTCATAACTTGTTTGGTAGACATCATTTCAAGAAGGCTAACAGAATTGCTGAAAAGCTAGTCTCTATAAGACATTCTTTTGATTGTGTACAGATTTACCAAAGTTCAGTAATATTTCTGGCACAGTCAAAAGACTTTTAAACATGAATAGGTGAACTTTTCCTTCCTTTAAAATCAAGAAACCTAAATCAAGATTTTTGACTTTCAAACTCCCATGAAATTCCCCTTCCTTAGTGCGTCTGATTGATATAGTAGAGTGCTGAAATTTTTGTCTTTTCCATTGATTGGTATGCATATCTCTTCAGAAGATATGGCCGAGTCCTCCTTCTTCAATAATATTTCTTTCAGCAATAATATGATTTGTGCATATTTAAAAAAATATGAAAAATTAAAAAGTATTTTCCTCCATGACAAAACATACCCTAAGTCATTGATATTTTTTGTTGGGAATAAATTTCAGCATTGTATATAGTTAATATTAGGCGAGTCCTTGATACTATCATAGGAACCCAAGAGGATGAAAGACAGAAATAGAGATTAAGTCACTTTCATATTATTCTTAAGAACTTCATTCTTATATAATATCATTATAAAAGGGTCTTAGATAGGTGCGCTAATTGAGTCTTCTAGACTCACACTTATTAAGTATGTTCACACACACTTGAATCTAATCATATTGACACCATAAAAGTCACCCAGATAATACAAAAAATCATGTACCACTAAGTTAACAAAAAGATATATGAATCTAAACATTTAAGTTTACAATTTTAAATATTTCGCCTTAAACTCAAATGTCTTTTAATATTTTCAATTTTCTTGATAATTCAGCTTCAATTTCAGCATCCTCTTTATGTATGCCTTCACAACTTAGGTAACTTATTCTCCATATCCTTCTAAATTTTGGCTATTGCAAACACAATTTCACGAAAGAGTTTTCACGTCTTCTTTCTTATTTTGTGAAGTCTCTCAAGACCCACTCCTTCTCAATGGGTTGCTCTTTATTCATAAAACTGGAGGAATTCACTTTTCTCTTTGCAAATAACCATTCTCTTGTCCTCAAACTCGGAGATACACCTTTAATGGAGATTGTCAAAATTTTCACCTTTACACCTTTCAGGATTGAACCAATATTCTGTACCACTTGTTGAAATATTAAGCGAGCCTTTGATAATATCATACCTCACAAAGAGGATGGAAGAGGAAAATAGACATTAAGTCACTTCATATCATTCTTAAGAACTCCACTCTTACAAAATATCATTATTAAGGAAAAGTATATCGATGGTAATTGAATCCTCTAGACTCATACCTATTAAGTATTTCACCCACACACTTGAATCTAATCACATTGGTACCCTAAAAGTGACCTAGATAATGCAAAAGACTATGCATCTAGGTTAACTAAAGAAACATATAAATCTAGACATTTAAACATTTAAGTTTACTATTTCCAACATGATTTGTTCACTCTACTTATTTCTTGTCCCACTCTCGTCAAAGGAAAACAGAGAAATATATAATATTTTCTCCGTCTCAAAATAAGTTTCATTTTAGTAAAAAAATGTCCAAAATAAGTGTCGCTTTAAGAATTCAAGATAAAAATAGTAATTATTTTCAACTCTATTCATATATTAAAGAACTACTTCTTCTTAATAGTGCTCAATTCTCAACAAACATCTAATAACTAGGAGTAACTTAGAAAACTATACCTTATTTTTTTTTAATGGGCATGAAATGAGCTAAATGACACTTATTTTGAATGGATGGAGTATAAGATCGATAGCCAGATATATTTTGTATATGGTCTGTCGGAAAAGAAAAGAACTTTGGGGGTAATAGACTATAATTAGATAAAAAGATGAAATCAAATGTTGTTGAAATTAACTTATGGATACGTATTAAATTTTGAGTGTCATAAATTACATATACTACTAATTTGTTATTATGTTCCTAAGGTTTTGAAGATATGCATTGTGCTGTTGAACTTTCAACTTTTACATGTTCATATACACTTGTGCCTTTTTCTAATCTATTTTATGGATTGTAGAAGTATTTAAACCCCAGGCTTTTTAGGAAATAAATAATGCATAATTTGTATATACTAAACAATAAGTGACGCAAAACTACTTGTAGCATATATAGTCCAACAAAAAAAATAGCACTACAAAAAGCAGGAATGGTGACGGATAAATTCCATGACAACAACAAAAACCATTCGATTTAGCGACATGTTAGATACGGGTTATAAAAATAACGTTAATTTTAAGTGATGATTAGTAAAAAAAATTTACCTATTTTTTTTATAGTGAAATCATTGACAGTAAATCAGCTGGTAGTGTACTGTTGGAGGGAAATTAAAATATCCCAGCATTCAAACCTCACTCTATCATGTCAAAACTAATGAAGATATTGTAGTCTATCGTTATCCAGACTCATGTTGGTATCTCTGCCTGCCCAATTTTCAATATTTAACTAACTCAAACATTGGAGGAACTAAACAATTTATTTTTTCTAAACATCTGAACTTTGTCTCATTGGAAACTCTAAAGCAAAAGAAGGATTAAAAAAGAGTTGTAAGTTGTAACATAGTTTGAACATGAATTCAAAGTGACGTGATGATATTCTCCTAATTAATAATGTATTCAAAATAATTAATACTACTTTAATTTCCTTTGCCAACCAGACTAGAAAAGATTTGCCGAAAGGATGTCTCCCCGCATTTTTTTTTTCCCATTCTGAATGCACACAATGGACGTCACAAAAATCTACAAACCCAGAGAAGGGAACGAATAAATAATAATAATAACAATAATTTAAGAATTTTGTTGAGATTATTTTTAAAAAAAGGCAAAAAAAGCATTCACTTCTTTCCTTCTAATCATCAAAGCATTTTGTGCTTTTCATTTTAAGGTATTTGAGTATTATATTAATGATTTGCATAAACGAGACGTATTAGGGATTAAGAAGATTGATTATTATATCTCCTCAGGCATAAAGCTACATAGTATCACTTCATCCTACTCATCTTAAAAGGGGTAATAATTATTGTAAAGAGTATCATTAACTGATTTGGGGTTTTGACACCTCATCAAGTTGATAAAGTGAAATCCCGCCGATTTTATATATTTTTATGATAATGGATAGGGTCTCTTCTTTTACACGCAGTCATTCTTCTTATTAAGAAAATTATTATAAAGGGCATCAGAATTTGACTAGATTTTGCATTGGAATATGAAAAAGGGATCAATGTCTTCTAGTTTCGCATGAAATTAAAGTTGAATAGCATAGATTGAACCCTTTCCAAATCAGTAAACTAAACTACACAAAAAGACAAGATCCTCTTGGAACAAAATTTTGTGACATTGAAGTTAGAAATCTTTTCAACTGTTATTATTCTCCTGTCTCCACTAGTAGTGGTGGATGTGATGAAAGATTTAAAGGAAAACCCATTTTTTTGTAATTGTATGGGGTAAAAAACCGGTCCATACACATGGCCGAATTAGGAAAGGACACATGGAGAATAGAATATATCAAGTCTGACTCAACAACAGTAGACCCAGAACATCTCTTCAGCCATGACCGGGGGATGCGACCTTGCTCCCGGACATCCAGGGTACATAACATTAGGGCTCAGTATCACACTGGTATGCTTGCCTAGCTCAAAGGTAGGCTCGGTGTTGTGGCCAACCATCAACACCTGACTTCAGGCTCATCTACTCTTTACTTTATTATTTTAATTCAATTTCACATTCATTATTTCTTCTATCGTATTTACATTAATTAAGCACGTTACAGTATACATAATAAGTATTTTGGTCATCTTAATACGCGTGTCTTTGAGCCACGTCTATTAGTTAATTCAACTATAATATTTTAAGGATAAATTATTTGACGCCCACTGTGGGGATATGACAATGGCGATGTTTTTTTGACCTACTAATTCACTGCTAACTTACTTCTTTCTTTGTGTTTAGAAGAAGGTCATGGCTCCTAATGAAATAAATGTGTTACTTGATGGTAGCCGGAGCAAATTCTGGCCTACCTTCGAATGGAAAGGAAATTCATGCGCCGCCCAATTTTGGTGGGAATCTGCAGATCGATGATGAAAACCAGAATGAGGATAGAGATGCAAACCCCACTCATGGAGGCAGAAATAAAAATTGAGTTGTGGGGAGTCGTACCCCCCAATGATTTGTCAGAGGATAAAAGTAATGACAATGATAGAGCTCACGGTAATATCTCAAACTTGACAAAACTAGTGCAAATTCTGATTTCACAGCAAAAAAACATAATGACGCACCTTTCACATCATGATGAGATGATGACTCAACTCCAATAGACTGTGATGGGATTCTCCAAGATGCCAATTTAGGAACCTCAGTAACACGTACTACTATTGCCCTGGTCCAGGTAACCCCAGGTAATATGCCTCGGGTATCGAGTTCTGGATAAATAATCAAATGGATGGGGGCTCTGTAGGTGGAAATGTACGGGTGGTTCCTTTCTAGGATGAGTTCATAAAGTGTGTGAAGGAGATACATTCATCGATGGATTACATTTTGGGTGGATCTCCGTTCCTTAAAGGCCCGCACTCTAAGAAATATGTGCAACTTCCCTACAATCCCAGCAAAAAACCCCAATGTTGATTCTGAATAGTTTTAAGCTGTCAGACATTCCTAAATATGACGGAACTACTGACCTCAGAAGCATATAATGATATACACCATCACTATCATGTGGAATGACCTAGCACCAGACGAGATCAAATAGTTTTGATAAAGAAGTTTGGGGAGACCCTCACCAAAGGAGCTCTGTAATGGTACTCCAACATGCCAGAGCATTCAATTGATTCATTCGTGATGCTCGTGGATGTCTTTAGCTAGGCCCACGGCAGAGCCTAGAAGGTGTAGGTTCAAAAAGAAGATATCTTCAAAACAGAACAAGACAACACAAAGCTGCTAAGAGAATATATGGCCCAGATTAAAGGGAAAGAATGAGTGTCACAACTCAAAATTCCATTAGGCCGTGAGGGCACTCACCATCCTCGTAGGCGAACTCCTTTTCTTTACTAACCATTTAATAGTATAAATAATGCGGAAGTAATGCAATAATAAACAATCAGTTCTTATAAATGCAGAATAAACGAGTTCAAATTCAATTACCCCAAAACTTGGTGACACCAATACAAGAGCATCTACGAATATGAAACAAATCTATGAAAATTAAAACAACTGTCTGAAAGAAAGTAAGACAGAAAATATAAGGAATCTCTAGAATTCAGTATTGTCGAAGAAAAAGAATCTCACCCTGAATCCTAACCGCAGCAGCCTAAGACACAAATAACAAGTCAAGTATTTCTAGTACCTTACTCAGTTTTTGCACACAAAAAGATGCAACAAATATAGAGTGAGTACGAAAAATACGTGTACCCAACAAACTTTGATTACTAACTCCTTCTAGAAGAGATAACGAGATGTATCTTCAAAGTTTACTTTCTCACAAGTAAAATTTTATCAAAATGTAAGTCACCATAACATAATAAATAAGGCACGTATCTGGAACAATTTAATAGAAAGTGCAATGCAGATGAAATATAATGCAATTCAATGAACTGGCCAAAACTGAATTGGTATATACCCGTCAGAATCATTTTTCATCAGCACAATAAAACCCGCCAGAATCATTTTCCATCGGCATAGTAAGACCCGCCGGAACCATTTCCCATCGGCATAATAAGAACCTGAATTTCATAAATAATTACAGTACTACTCGCCAAAATTATTTTCCATCGGCTTTGCATGATGTCACTTGCCGAAATTATTTTTCATCGGCTTAATAAGAATATGAATTTTACAAACAACTCAATGAGCAATATCAACCAATATTTATCATGTAATAATAAGAGTGGTATGAATGAATATGTATGATCAAGTATATAAAATGAGTTTATCAATCACAATTATGTCCACATAATTCACGAGTCTCAACAGTTCTATTATATCACAACTTATGAGATTCTATCAATCTATAATAAATTTGTAAGAATTTCTCATAATATGGTACCGATGCTTGCATAAATACTCGTTATCTCATTTATACAGGACCCTCTTATTACCCATTGCCCTTAATTTCCCTTAATACAATAAAACTAATACTTTAAAAAGAAATAAAAATCTCTACTTGCCTCAAAATGAAGTCCAAGTGTCAAGTTACGAACTTGACCTTACGTAACGCTTCCAAACGGTCACTATTTGTCCAAGTATGAAATCCATATAAGAATACGAATTCAAAGACACACATTCTATTATTAGTGTTCAATCATTATCTCATAATTAAACTATATTTTTTTTGTCGATAATTCAACTACTCTAATGGCACCAGAATCTAGCGTTGTACCTACGATTTGCAGGGGTCAAATATCATCTTCAAATGTGACATTCTTAACCAATCAATTCTCAGGTAATTCTCATTACCACAAGAAAAATAAAAATACCCCTAATAAGTATTTCTTGCCTAACTTTTTCTCACCCTCACACTACCCATTTTCTTTTCTTGCCACATAGTTCTTCTTCCTTTTATTTTTTCCCTTCAAAAATAAGTTATTATTTTCCATAACTAATCCATGATTATAAAGGCATCAAGGAAATTATTAGACAAGACAAAATGATTTATCAATTCATGCCTAACTCTAACAACATAAGAATGAAGAATTTCTCCTGCCCCATCCTAGGTCCTATAAGCACTGAACCCTATAATATTATAGTAATTTAAGTCAAGAGGTATGTACCTCAACCAAAAAAATAAATCACATAAGTCAGAGTTCTCACCTGGATTACCCAGTCTCTCTCATTGCCGCAATAGCTCAACTCCCCATCGAAAAAAATTATTTTACTTTCTTAATGATCTCAAGGTTTAAAATCTATTAGCTTTAATCCTCGTTTATTTTATTTTCTATATGGGTCACAAGAGTAAATAAATTATAATTTGACCCATTAACCATCAATTAAATTAATTGCTTAAAATACCCAAAACTTCAAATAGACCCTTGAAATTTATTCAGAATCCCATGAAACAAACCAAATATATAAATTGACTAAAAAGCACGTCCCGGACCTATTGAGAACACCAAAACACCAATTTGAGGTCGTCTTGACTGAAGATTGATTGTGATCAAACTTAACATTCTTAAAATTCAAGAATCCAATCAATAACTTAAATCGCTCCCGAACACCCCGAGGCTCGTACTATCCATCCCCGATAATTGTAAATTACATACAAAGACTATGAGAAAAGTTAAAACAGAAAAAATAAGTAAAAATTCATGAAATAACTTGGAGGGTCGTTACATCATTCACCACTAAAATAAACGTTCGTCCTTGAATATAAAGAGAAAGAAGGTATCTGGACTATCAAAGAGATGAGGATATTTGCTCCGCATATCAGATTCAACCTCCCAAGTGGCTTCCTCCACATGACGATGCCTCCACATGACGATGCCTCCACTTCACCTTCACATATGCTATCTCCTTAGGTCTCAGCTTTCTAACCTGCCTATCTAGAATAGCTATAGGCTCCTTCTCAAATGCCAGACCTTGGTCCAACTGCACCGAGTCCCATTGAATCACATGGAAACCATCACCAAGATATTTCTTCAACATTGAAACATGGAATAACAAATGAACACCTGATAAGTCTGATGGCATAGCCAACTCATACGCCAGTTTCTCAATACGTCAAAGTATCTCAAATAGACCAATAAACCTAGGGCTGAGCTTGCCCTTCTTTTCGAACCTCATAACTACCTTCATAGGTGATACTTTTAACAAGACCTTCTCTCCAACCATGAACTCTAAATCGCATACCTTACGATTTTGTCATGACCCAAACCACCGTGAGTGGCACCTACCCAATCCCCGAGTGAGCCAACCATCAACGACCCCAAAACTTAACCGTTCTAACAGCTCAAAACCAGTGTACAAGAAAATAAACTAGCAATAATCAACCAAATCAATACTAATATAAATAAACCTGTGGAAATCCCTCCCTAGAACTCGAAAGTCACAGTACCAAAACATCTACCAAATCTATCTAGAATACGGGGATGCAACTCCAATGTAAATGAGCAGAGTTTAAGCTCGAAATAAATGGGATACAACTATTACAAAAGAAATCAAGGCATCTCAGTCGAAGCATCTCACCCTTGATGTCTTGATGCGTTAGGCCTACAGGTGTGGTCGTGCGTCAACCGCCAGAAGATTGCCTGTACTCATAAAAAGAAATGCATGTGTAGAATCAGTACACAAGCACCGTGTACTGGTAGGATCATCAGCCAGTTCCAAATAGCAATATATGAACATCATAATAGTTAAGTAAGAGTACAGAAAACATGTAAACAAGCCACAAGTATCCCTTACTACAAGTCTCTTCCTAGCTTGTCCCCACATGTAACTCACCCTTATAACCATTATCAACAATCAAATGGAATCAATAATTATACCATTTAACATATCCCGAGCCCTCCCTGGGATCCCCCTAGGCAACACCTAAGTGTTAAACATGCAACCCGATCTACACCAAGACCAAACTCATGGACCAATAATAATAACCCGGCCACTCAAGGACCATATGCAATATCACCCATCATAAACACAGCCCAGTCCACTCATGGAACCAAAATCAAAATGCATAATATAAAAGTAAACCCGTACCAGGCGTGGTACCCGAGCCAACCATTAGTATCCCGTACTTGGCAAAGTACCCGAGCCAATCGTTAGTATATCCCGTACCAGGTGTGGTACCCGAGCTAACCATTAGTATATCCCATACCAGGCATAGTACCCGAGCCAACCGAATGTCACACAAAATCCACAGTCACAAATAATGAACAATCAATACTTGTAAACCAACAAGCAATAACACCTAGGTCATTTTACCAGACTGAAAACACGACTTTTGGACATTCCTAAACCATTCCCTAAACAATACAACTCATACAAATACTTAGACAAAAGAACACAAACATACAATGCATATATGAATCAATAACCATTACCTACCTAGAATTAGTCCAAGCTCTATTCAACCGGAGCTTTCCCATTTTCCAAAATTCTTGGTCTAAACAATACACAATAACCAAGAATCAATCTTTATGGCCTATAATTTACCCAAATTATGCAAAATCCTAAATCCCAGGCCACCCATGATCATTCCACCTTTTTTCCAGGATTTCTCACCATTAATTCACGTAGTTCTACCATTTTTATGGATATATTTAGAGAATTAAATTCACATGATCATAATATAGAAGAATTAACAACCAAGAACTTCTACCCTTAGAATCCCTCTTTTCCCTCGAATTCCATCATTCTTAGGTCATCCCAAACCTTTTCCCAAGTCTACCCTAGCAATTCTATAGCATAGAAAAGATAGTATGGAGTTTGGGGAGTAAAATCCTTACCTTTAGGACAAAAAACAATGGAAAACAGAGGAAAATCGCCTAGAATCGCCTTGCCCTTCTCCTAAAACGTGTTGAATAAAACTGATTGTTTTTGGGGAATGTTTTTGCATTAAATCCCATCACTCTCCGCTATAGCGGTCCATTCTGCTATAGCGGTACCATCATAGCGGAGATGACTGTTATGGCGTAGGCTGACCGCCGTTGACTTCCGCTATAGCGGAGGTCGCCATGAAAGAGAGATAGCGCTCATCATGTGCAGTAGCTTGAGAATTCTCGAAAATCCCCCAAAAAGGGTCTATTTTACAACACACTTAATTCCCTGACATTCCAGAATAACCCCTTCGCGTCAACCTCGATACCGGGAGTTCTACTTACCCGAATTTGATTATGAAAAGTCTCCCGGACTCCTGTATGTCTTAGCTAAATAGAAAACTAGCTCAAATTAAGACACTTTATCCAATCCTTACCCGGATTTCCCTTGCCCATGCCTCACTCCAAAACCAGCCGAGACTAGCCTAGCCCAGAATTTAAAACTCCCAAATCCAGAGTTTTCTAACTCTAAAAATTAGCACGAGTGGTTTCCCGTAAAGATGGACCCAGTCATTACAACAGATACCAATTTATCCATTGTTCATCCCCAAATGATAAAACTCAAAAATACAAAAAGTAAGAGTGAAATGAGTAGTACCTGTATCCTCAAACAAGTTAGGGTACTCGCCCTGCATGTCCTTCTCGATTTTCCAAGTGGCTTCTTCAACCAGATGATGCTTCTATTGAATCTTTACCATACTGATCACCTTTGTCCTCAACTTCCGGGCATCCCAATCAAGAATCAAAACTGATTCCTCTTCATAGCAAAGAACCTTATCAAATAACACCTCATCCCACTTGATGATGTAGTCCCCATCCCCATGGTATCGCTTCAATATGGATACATGGAATACCGGATGGACACCTAACAAACTAGGAGGCAGTGCTAATTTGTACCCCACTGGCCCTACAATTTTATAAACTTTGAACGGACCGATGAACCGAAGGCTGAGCTTGCCATTCTTACCAAACCGCATGAATCCCTTCATCAGTGACACTTTCAAAATCACTTGTTCACTAATCTTGAAATCCATGTCCCTTACCTTGCGATCCGCATATTCCTTCTGCCTGCTTTGGGTAGCTAGCAACTTGGTTTGAATGCTTCTTACCTTTTCTTGTGCTTCCCTTACCAACTCCACTCCCAAAAGATTTACATTGCTGATGTACCGGCATTCTACGATATATTTGACTCCTTTAACTAAGAATAAGCATGAGTTTTCAAGCAACCATTGTTGTTTTTGATGGTATTTGTGTTGTAATTGCAGGAACTTGAACAAAAATGGAATGAATGGAGATTTTGCACTTGAAATGGGCGTATTATTAGGTGTGGTGACTCACCCGATGAGTCACCACGAGTGTGAAAAACCACCAAGTGATCCACCAAAGTAAAACAGCCAACTAGTTAAGGGTGGTGACTTAGCTGAAGAGCCACCACAGACTTGGTGAATCACCAGGCGAACCACCAAAGTAAAGCAGCCCACTGATTAGCCATGACGACTCCCATAAAGATTCTCCAAGTCTATGGGGAGTCGTCACAACAAGCCACCACACCAAGACTGAAGCTCCAATTCACTATTTAGCCATGACAACTGCCATGACGAGTCGTCAAGCTCTGATGAGTCATCACAGTGAACAGTCAAGATGAGACAAAACTATTGTACATAAAATGCATTTAGAATATGCGATTTACATATCATAAAAATTTGTACATATAATTCATTTGCCAAATGCGATTTACGTACAAACCTTCAACTTGAAGCAGAATGTCCAGCTCACTGTTTAGTTATGACTGCTCAAGTGATGAGTCATCACAAGGCTGATGGTTCGTCAAGCGACCCGTCAACTTGAAGCAGGACTCCAAAATTCTATTTTTGGAACTTATTTCCTAGACTACTATAAATATCCAGTGTTAGGGTTATTTTAATTATTCATTACCCAATATTTTATGCAACATTTTGGACGAGTTTGGGAGGAGAAAACACAACACGTTTCTTCTTCTTCATTCCATTGTTCCTGGGAATCGTTTGGCTTATTTTTCTTGGAGAAATTGCAGTGATTTTCATATTGTTTGTAAGAATCTTTACTTTATTATGAATATTTTTGTCTTCTCTTCATCTCAAAGCATGAGTGGCTAAACTTCTCACAACTAAGGTTGTGGGAGTAATGGCATAGGAATGATCTAGGGGTTCAGGTGATATTGGGTTCAATATATATTGCATATTACGTTGTTAATCTTACGTTTTTATCATTTTCTAATGGTTGCAAACATTAGAACAAGTCTAGGGTTGATTTGCTTGAACAAAGGAATTAAAACCCGGAAAATTGGATTAATAATAAGGATTCAGGACTACTAACTCCCGTCTAATGATTGGCGCTGTAGCAAGGTAAATCTACTTGGGGTATAAATTGAGTTTTGTGATTGTAATCTTTTCAAGTTCGAGAGAATTGAAAAGATAATGTGTCTATTTGGTTGAGAAACATTTAGACGTAAGAACGATTTCAATTACTTCATATTAGGCATATGAATATAACCCCGTTGAACTCTAGCCCGAGGTTGTTGATTGAGCCATGGTGAACACATCCCTAGTTACTCATTAAAACTTGTCCATTGTTATTTGAAATAATCAAAGATTTCTCATTACAAACCCCCCCATTTACCGGAAACTATCAATTATTAGTCATCTAAGTCACTAACGACTTAATTTGCACCTTATTCCCTATGGGATCGACCCCAACCTTTTTTGGGTTCTATATTTGACAACGACTGCTTACTCTTCATAATTGAGGTGTAATTTGAGCGTATCAAATTTTGGCGCCGTTGTCAAGAATACAGTTGTTTATTAAGTCCAGTGTGTTTAGTTGACTCTTAGTCATACTTTCCTGATTTACTTTTATTTGTTGTTTTTAATTGTTATAGGGTACAGAGTTGTGCATGCCAAGTACCTGATGCTCGGGTGAACCAATATTACCCTATGACCCCGAGCTTGCTAAAATGTTAAGGCAAAACATGAATGCATAATAACAAGAGGCAGCAAGACTCGCTGCAGCTCAGCAGGCCCAACAACACTTGAGTGCAGATGATATTGAGGATGATGAGGCTGCAGTGGGTGATGGTAGAGCGGTGGATAATGTTGGTTATCTTTCTCTTGCCGAGCAAAGTCCGTAATAGAGAGGTAGAGGTCGACAACAACCAAAGAAAGTTGCTTTAAATGATGATGATGACCTTGACTTAGATGGAGTTGGTGCTACGAGCACCATTGTTCTTCCTCCATTCATGCCGAGCGCTAAGTTTAATATCACCAGCACAATGATCCAGTTGTTAAATCTGAAGGGGTTATTTAGAGGTGTAGCTGGTCATGACCCTAACAAACATTTGATTAATTTTATAGGCATTTGCAAATCCTTTGAACTGTTCGATGGTTGACTGAACTAACTCCAAATTCTATAACAAATTGGGGTGAGTTGAAAGGAGCTTTCTTAGAAAGGTTCTTTCCTCCCTCTAAAATATTACAGTTGAGGGACGAGATTAGTAATTTCCGACAGCAACCGCACGAGGCCCTGCATGAAACCTGGTTGACGTTTAAAAAAAAGTTGACCTAGTGCTCAGACCACCAGCTGACAGATGAGTTTTTGATGCAGACATTTTACAGATTGCTGAATTTGGCTACCAGGCCGACGCTTGATAATGCAGCAGGAGAAGAATTCTTGGGGCTCATTTTCATTGAGGCCACTAATATTCTGGACCAGCTCACCAAAACAAACAGAGCTTGGCACACCTGAGATTCAGAAGTGGCCGCTAGTACTTATGCTACGAGTATGTCAACTGACCAACATCAAAAAAGGAAGAGCAGGATCAAGATATGGCCCACTTGAAGACATAGATGGACTTGCTAACGAAATATTTATTGGTAGGTGGGATTGAGAAGGTAAAAGATGTAGGTGTACAGGGGAGAGCAACTGAGGCAGAATCTGATGAAGAAGCTAATTACTTGGGGGTTTCAAGGCTTATGGCCCAGAAAACCAAGGTCAGAACAATTACTACGAAAAGCCGGGTTATAAGAATTGAGAGCAAGGTGATTGGAGGAGCAAGGATGACAGAGGTGGATTGTATGTACCACTTGGGAATCGTGAAAAAGCTAGCAGCAGTGCATGGATTTCCAATATGGAAACCATGTTGGCTAAAGTGTTGGTGAAGATGGAGTCTACCGATGCTGGAGTACAAGTGATCAAGAGGGATTTATCTTCATTTAGTCAGCTGGTGGAGTCACACTCTACGTCCATTAAACAGTTGGAGCATTAGATGGGGCAACTATCCACCACTCTGAACCCGCGCAAGAATGGAACTTTACCTAGTGATACCATACAAAATCCTAGGAATGACGGAAGTTGTATGGCTATCTCTACAAGGAGTGGAAAAGTCTTGTCCGACTCATACCCATTGGTTCAGCCATAAGAAAATAGTGTAGAAGATAAGAATGAGATGGTAGATGATGACTTGGGCACTAATGATGCTCCGAAAGTAGGTGCTGAAAAATCTACTGTGGAAAAATATTCTGAGCCTGTGATTGAAGAAAAAGGTAAGGAAGTTGAAAAACTTCCAACTATGATGCCTAGGCCACCTCCTCCTTTCCCACAGTGATTGAAGAAAAAAAGTGGAAGATGGAAAGTTCCACAAGTTCATGATCATGCTCAAGCAGATATCAGTGAACATCCCACTGGTGGACGCTCTTGAGAAAATGCCCGAACACGCCAAGTTCATGAAGGACTTGATTTCCAAGAAGAGGTCAGTGAGCTATGAACCAAAAGATAACCTCCACCACTGCAGTGCAATTTCTTCGAGATTGTTACTGAAAAAGAAGGAAGATCCAGGTGCTTTTATTGTTCCCTGTACAATTGGGAAATTCAATTTTAAAAAAGCCTTATGTGATCTTGGTGCTAGCATCAACTTGATGCCGCTAGCAGTCTATAAGTAGTTGGGCTTAGGAGCCCCCAAACCAACCACCATGTGGGTGTTAATGGCCGACCGTTTAGTAAAATGACCAGTGGGAATATTGTATGACATAGTAGTAAAGATTGGCAAGTTTATATTCCCAGCTGACTTTGTGATCTTGGATTGCGAAGTGGACTTTGAAGTTCCCATAATTTTGGGATGGCTATTGTTAGCCACTGCAAGAGTTTTGGTCGACATGGAAAGAAATGAACTGACATTCAGACTGAATAATGAATTGGTCAAGTTTGATGTGTGTAAATCGATAAAGCCACCAAGAGACATGAGGGTGGCCTCGGTTTTCAATGTTATTGATAAAGCCCCTATGGATGTGCATATTGAGGAAAAGGGTGTTGTTGAGACACTAGCTGTTATGAGGATGATGTTGGAATCGCAGGAAGATAAACCTGTAGAAGAAGGCGGTGAGAACAAATCAAGGAAAAGAAAACACACAAGAGATCCAACAAATAAAAGGAGTTAGAAAGAGTAAAAAAGCTGTCTCGAATAGCTGAGAAGCCTATAAAAGAGAAAGTTGGAGCTCAACTGGCTGATGTTTCTTGCACCTCTTCCAGATACTACTCCTACCTTAGAGACCCCGACGGTCTCCAACATCATCCCAGGCTCTTAGGCTTAAGAGCTTCACAGGTATTCCTTTCTCGCACATTTTTAGCTTTCACATATATGCATTGGGGACAATGCATGAGTCTAAGTTGAGGGTGTTGGGATAGCTGTGAGTCTATCACCACCAAGAGTTTTTGTTGCCGTGTTTCTTTTGCCTCGGTGTACTATCTAGTAGAACCGCCATGTTTAGGTTGTCATTTTAATTTTGTTTGTGTTATGTTGTGGTGTCTATAACAAGCATGGCTTTTTGCAAGTTGAACTAAAAAGGAGCCCCCTCTGAAAAATGTTGAATTTGTACTTATGTTGGAACTGGTTAATTCTTCTGGATCCCTGGATGTCATTGTGTGGTTGTGATTGTAATAATTGTTCTTAAGCTGAGCTGTTGTTTTGATAGTTGGTAGTGGTATGGTTTCTTGGTTCCAAGTGTGTGTGAGATTATTGTTATAAACTCTTACTCTGTGCATGCATCTAGAACTTGCCCGGCCTATTTTTTTAAGTTCAAAGTTAGTTTCTTAGGAAAAGATCACATGCCCTTTTTTTGTGTGCAGTCCACTTAGCCTAAAAGACCATCCAAATTTAAATAACCCCTTTGATCCCTGTTTCAGCCAAAGTTGACTTTGTTCTTCCGATAACCTCTTACCTTTCCCTTTTAACTTTGAGTCTCTATTTTGGCCATGGTCCCTCCTTGGACATCGTGCACCTCAACTCAGGCAATTAGCCTAAGTTGAGGGTGGCTACTGTAGAGGTACATAATAAGAAAAAGGGGGTTGTGCTTAATTGGTTGTTGTTGGGATAGAAAGTGCAGGTGTGTGCCAACGGAAAAGACAGAAAAAGAACTGAAAAAGAAAGAAAAAGAGTTATCAAGTTAAAAAGGCCACACCTGTAGCAAGAAATAAGGAAATGAAAGGTGATTAAGAGTGGATGGAAAAAGGTTGAATGGAAATAATAGGTCGATGATTATAAGGAGGGTTTGGATACTATTCCCCAAATGTATCCTACCTACACCCAAAATCTCATTACAAGCCAAAACAAGTCCTGTAGTGATCCTGAGTGGCGTTCTGAAAAACTGAAATTGAATAGCAAGGGAAAGCTTATGACGTCACATGTGCATTGTTTGAAATCGTTTGTGAGTGTGCGCGCCTTACCTAGTCCAAAATCTCGTGTGTGGGACTTCATTGTGGTGAGGGCACCAGGATTTCTGTATTATCTACTGATTGTTAGGATAGCTGTTGTGTGTGTATGTAGAATATTCTATCATATCGGAATGACATGTTTGGATCCTTACAAGTTAGCTTTTCATACATTTGTGTGTTAGCGGGGGGGGGCTTCGTTTAAATTGAATAAACTGTTGAATGGCCATGGTTTGCTGGAGACATGTGTTTTTATTCTTAGTTGAGTCATCTATTTTGTTTTTGTTGTCATGTTTCTTGAGGACAAGCGAACATTTTAAGTTGAGGGTGTTGATTTTCCGGTATTCTACGATACATTTGACTCCTTTAACTAAGAATAAGCATGAGTTTTCAAGCAATGATTATTGTTTTTAATGGTATTTGTGTTGTAATTGCAGGAACTTGAACGAAAATGGAATGACTGGAGATTTTGCACTTGAAATGGGCGTACTGTTAGGTGTGGTGACTCACCTGACGAGTCACCACGAGTGTGAAGAACCACCAAGTAAGCCACCAAAGTAAAATAGCCCACTAGTTAAGGTTGGTGACTCACCTGAAGAGCCACCACAGAGTTGGTGATTCACCAGGCGAACCACCAAAGTAAATCAGCCCATTGTTTAGCCATGATGACTCCCATGACTATTCTCCAAGTCCATCGTGAGTCGTCACAACAAGACACCACACCAAGACTGAAGCTCCAGTTCACTGTTTAGCCATGATAACTGCCATGATGAGTCTTCAAGGCTCTGACGAGTCATCACAGTGAACCGTCAAGATGAAACAGAACTATTGTACATAAAATGCATTTGAGATATGCGATTTACACATCATGACAATATGTACATTAAACTCATTTGCCAAATGCGATTTACGTACAAACCTTCAAATTGAAGCAAAATCTCCAGCTCACTGTTTAGTTCTGACGGCTCAAGTGATGAGTCGTCACAAGGCTGATGGTTCATCAAGAGACCCGTCAACTTGAAGCGGGACTTTGAAATTCTATTTTTGAAACTTATTTCCTAGACTACTATAAATACCCAGTGTTAGGGTTATTTTAATTATTCATTACCCAATATTTTATGTAACATTTTGGACGAGTTTGGGAGGAGAAAACACGACACAACACATTTCTTCTTCTTCATTCCATTGTTCATGGGAATCATTTTGCTTATTTTTCTTGGAGAAATTGCAGTGATTTTCATATTGTTTGTAAGAATGTTTACTTTATTATGAATATCGTTGTCTTCTCTTCATCTCAAAGTATGAGTGGCTAAACTTCCCACAACTAGGGTTGTGGGAGCCATGGCATAGCAATGATCTAGGGGTTCGGGTGATATTGGGTTTAATATATATTGCATATTACGTTGTTAATCTTACGTTTTTATCATTTTCTAATGGTTGCAAACATTAGAACAAGTCTAGGTTTGATTTGCTTGAACAAAGGAATTAAAACCCAGAAAATTGGATTAACAACAAGGATACAAGACTACTAACTCCCGTCTAATGATTGACGCTCTAGCGAGGTTAATCTACTTGGAGCATAAATTGAGTTTTGTGATTGTAATATTTTCAAGTTCGAGAGAATTGAAAAGATAATGCGTCTATTTGGTTGAGAAATATTTAGACGTAAGAACGATTTCAATTACTTCGTATTAGGCATATGAATAGAACCCCGTTGAACTCTAGCCCGATGTGGTTGATTGAGCCATGGTGAACACATCCCTAGTTCACCTCTTCTACTGAATTTTACTCATTATAACTTGTCCATTGTTATTTGAAACAATCAAAGATTACTCATTACAACCCCCCCATTTACCGAAAACTATCGATTATTAGTCATCTAAGTCACTAACGACTTAATTTGCACCTTATTCCATGTGGGATCTACCCCAACTTTTGTTGGGTTCTATATTTGACAACGACTTCTTACTCTTCTTAATTGAGGTGTAATTTAGGAGTATCAATCGCCTTCCTCAAACCATATAATAGGTGATCTACAACCTCTTCCGTACAGTGCCTCGAATGATGTCATATCGATACTGGAGTGGTAGCTATTGTTGTACGAGAACTCGCACAATGGTAGAAACTGGTCCCAATGACCCCCGAAGTCAATCACATATTCTCTCAGCATGTCCTCTAATACCTGAAGTTTTCTCTCCGACTGACCTTCAGTCTGAGGATGGAAGGTTGTACTAAATGTGAGTTGTGTACCTAACTCTTCATGTAACTTACCCCAAAACTTGGAGGTAAACTGCGTACCCCTGTCTGAAATGATGGATAGTGGTCCCCATGCAATCTTACAATCTTCTTCACGTAGATCTTAGCCAATTGCTGCGAATTGAAATCCACCCTGACCGGAATAAAATGAGCTGACTTGGGCAGCCTACAACAATGACACAAATAGAGTCATACTTCCCCAAAGTCTTGGGAAGACCCACCATGAAGTACATGGCTATCCTCTCCTACTTCCACTCTGGAATGGGCATCTTCTAAAGTAGTCCTGCAGGTCTTTAGTGCTCATACTTTACCTGCTGACAATTTTGACATTTGGACACAAAATCAGCTATGTCCATTTTCATCTCGGGTCATTAGTAAAGCCGCCTCAAATTCATGTACATCTTGGTTACAGCTGGATGAATCAAACGCCATGAGCCATGAGCCTCTTCTAACACTTTTTTGAATGATATCATCAACCCAAGGAACAAAAAACCTTCCTCTAAAATTTAACACGCCGCCATAATCCAACGTGGCATCCCCAGACTTTTTGGATATTACCTTGTTTTGGAGCCTGCTCAACTGCTAATCCTGAAACTATTTGGCCTTTATCTCTTCTATGAATGTGGATTTGACCTCAATACTGGCCAACACCCCACCTTGTTCTGAAATAGTCAAGTGCATGAACTTAGATTCCAATGCCTGAATCTCCCTCGCCAGTGGTCGTTTGGACACCCCCAAACAAGACAAACTGCCCATGCTAGCTGTCTTCCAGATAAATGCATCTGCAACCACATTATCCTTACCCAGATGGTACTAAATGGTCACATCATAGTCCTTTAACAACTCCATCCACCTTCTCTGCCTCAGGTTCAAGTCTTTCTGAGTGAAGACATATTGCAGACTGCGATGATCAGTGAACACCTCACACTTGAAACCATAGAGATAGTGCCTCCAAATCTTGAGTGCAAACACCACCACTTCCAACACTAAGTCATGAGTCAGATAGTTTCTCTCATGAACCTTCAATTGCCTATAAGCATAGGCTATCACATTCCTATCATGCATCAACACAGCACCCAAACCAGAATGTGAAGCATCACAATAAACAATAAAGTCCTTACCCTTAACCGGCAAGGATAAAATAGAATCCGTGGTAAGAAGTGTCTTGAGCTTTTAGAAGCTCTTCTCACACTTATAGGACCACACAAATGGTACGTCTTTCTGAGTCAGCCTTGTCAAGTGAGTAGCAATAGATGAAAAATCCTTGATAAACCTCCGGTAGTAACCTGGAGTTCAACAAAACTTCTCACCTCAGTCACAAAGCCAGGCCGGACCCAACTTTTGACTGCCTCAATCTTCTGGGGATCCATCATCATCCCATTTTCTGACACTACATGCCCCAAGAATGTGACTGAAGTCAACCAAAATTCACACTTGGAGAACTTTGCATAAAGCTTTTGGCGTCTCAATATCTCTAACACAACCCAGAGATGTTCCGCATGCTCCTCCCTACTCTTGGAGTAGATCAAAATATCATCAATAAAAACAATAATGAATGAATCCATATAAGACTTAAATACACCATTCATCAAACTCATGAATGATGCCGGCGAATTAGTCAACACAAACGGCATCACTAAGAACTTGTAATGCCCATACTGAGTCTGAAACACAGTCTTAGGAATATCCTCGGGCCTAATCTTCTACTAATGGTACCTTGACCTTAAGTCGATCTTTGAGAACATAGATGAACCCTGTAACTGGTCAAATAGATCATCAATACGGGGTAAAAGGTACTTATTTCGAATGGTAACCTTGTTTAACTGCCTGTAGTCTATGCACATTCGCATACTACCACCATTTTTCTTCACAAACAATACCGGAGCATACCAAGGTGAAGCACTGGATGGATAAATCCCTTGTCTAGGAGTTCCTGAAGCTGAGTCTTAAGTTCCCTTAACTATGCCGGAGCCATACGATAAGGAGGAATAAAAATTGGGCGAGTACCCGGCTCTAAGTCAACACCGAAGTCGATATCCCTGTCCGGAGGCATACCAGGCAAGTCCGATGGAAACAGCTCTCGAAACTCTGAAACAACTGGAACTGACTCAATAGATGGGGACTCCACCCTATCATCCAAGAGATGAGCCAAAAAGTCCAGACACCCTCTTCCCACTAGCTTCCTAGCCCGAACAAACGATATGATCTTAACTGGCTTAGGCCTGTACACACCTTCCAACTCTAGCCTATCCTTATCCGGAATATCTAGAGCCACAGTCTTGGTGTTACAGTTTAACACATCTTGATACGGGGATAACATAGTCATGCTCAAAATGACATCAAAGTCAACCATATCCAGAATTATCAAGTCTACCCAAGTATGCAACCCCACAAACATAATAGAACAATTACGATAAACATGAGTCACAATCACAGACTCTCTAATCGGGGTAGAAACATGGATAGGGGAATCAAGGATATCACATATCAAGTCCAAACCCAAAGCAAATTTCACATACACATATGAATAAGTAGAACCTAGGTCAAAAAGCACGGAAGCCATCCTATAACAGACTAAAATAGTACATGTGATCACCGCGTCTGATGCCTCATCCTCTGACCTTCCTAGAAATGCATAACACTGAGCCTGATCATCAATCTGAGCTACTTCCTTAGCTAGCTGCACCATACCCCTACCCATACCGCCATTACCCCTGTCTTCTCAGCCTCCCTAAAAGTTACCTCGCCCACCCTGTGGATGACCTCTAGCATGACCGCCTTTATATGTCGGGACCACAACCTTACACTGCTGCTGAGTCAGATTATTAGTCTGTCTGTGAGGGCACTCCCTTTTAAAGTGGCCCGGATCACCACAATGGAAACAACCACAATCAAGTTTAGGCCTGCTGGCAGATGTGTAAGAAGCTCCCTAGCCTCTAGGAGCTGAAAACTACTGATTGGCTCCTGGACGACCACCTGTAGTAGCTGGCAAAGCTAACTGACTAGGACGGGCAAAATACACCTGCTGATTGTGGCCCCTGGAGTGCGAGCCACTGAAGTTCCCATCATTCTGGGGCCTCTTGGCTAACACTTTAGCCTTCCCCACCTGCTTGACCCCTTCTAGCTTCTTAACATTATCTGCTACTTCGTTGAAGCCCTTGTCTGCTGAAGTCATGTATACAGATAGCACATGTAAGTCTGTATTCAATCCCTTCATGAATAATCGAATCCGATCCTCTTCAGAACCCAACAACTGTGTAGCAAAATGAGACAAGGCATGAAACTTAGCCTCATAAGAAGAGACCGACATATTACCCTGTTCCAGAGCCAGGAACTCATCTTTTTTGCGATCTCTCAAAGTACGAGGCACGTACTTCTCCTAGAAGAGAGCGTGAAACTGCTCCTAAGTCAGTGGGGGCAAAACAGATGACCGATATTCCATATGAGACCTCTACCACTGCTTAGCATCACCCTGTAGCTGAAAAGTAACAAACTCAACCCCATGTTGTTGCACAATTCCCAGCTTGTGCAACCTCTCATAACAATCTAATATGATTTCTTAAGCATCTTCCTTTTCAGTTCCCTGAAATGTAGGAGGTTTCAGCTTGAGAAACTTGGTCAGCATTTCATGTTCATTCCTTGTCATTACCGGGCCTAGCATTGACCTGAAGAAATCAGCAGTGCCTAAAGCTGTATCCATTCTAGGAGCTGTAGAAACTACTGGCTGAGTACCCGAAACGTGATCTGCAACACCCGCGGGGGTGGCTACGGCACCAACCAAACCACTCAAAAAAGACCACACCTACTGAAATTCTTCGGGTGTGATAAGGGGAAGGCCTGTACCTCCTGTCGGTGCTGCCTCCGCCTGCTCTAGACCCTCTTCAATCGCAACCTCGACCTTATCTTCGACCTGATCCTGGGGTGGGGGAGGGGTCGCCTCGCGTGCTTTTGCAACTACCTGAGCTCCACCCCTGGCGGGTGTGGCTCTACCTCAACCTCTGCCCCTACCCCTGCCTCTACCTCTAACAGCCGAGCCCGCTGCTGGGACCGCTGATCTTGCTCCATTGTTCCTTGTGTTAACCATCTGTGGACAGAAGAGTGAACGAAGTCAGATACCAATTTGTATCACTAGATACCAATTGGAATCAAGTTATAGCACGAAGGAAGAAAGAAGAGATATTCCTAAAGTCCCATAGCCTCTCAAAGAAAAGTACGGACGTCTCTACACCATTCCGCAAGACTCTATTAGACCTGTTTTGGTACGATGAGATCAATGAACCTAGGGCTCGGATACCATCTTTGTCATGACCCAGATCACCATGAGTGGCACCCACCCAACGCTCGAGTGAGCGAACCATCAACGACCCTGAAACTTAACCGTTCTAACAGCTCAAAACTAGTGTGCAAGAAAATAAACTAGCAATAATCAACCTAATCAGCAATAATGTAAATAAACGTGCAGAAATCCCTCCCTTGAACTTGAAAGTCACCGTACCAAAACATCTACCAAATCTGCCTAGAATACGGGGATGCAACCCCAATGTAAATAGAGCATAGTTTAAGCTCAAAACACATGGGCTACAACTAGTACAAAAGAAATCAAGGCAGCTCGATCGAAGCAGCTCACCCTTGATGTATTGATGCGTTAGGCCTACATGTGAGGTCATGCGTAAACCATCAGAATATTGCCTGTATTCACAAAAATAAACGCAAGTGCAGAATCAGTACACAACCATCGTGTACTGGTAGGATAATCATCCAGTTCCAAATAGCAATATATGAACAACACAATAGTCAAGTAAGAGTACATGAAACATGTAAACAAGCCACAGGTATCCCTAACTACAAGTCTCTTCCTAGCTTGTCCCCACATGTGACCCACCCTTATAACCATTATCAACAATCAAATGGAATCAGTAATTATACCATTTAACATATCCCGAGCCCATCCTGGGATCCCCCTAGGCAACACCTAAGTGCTAAACATGCAACCCGGTCTACACAAAGACCAAACTCATGGACCAATAATAATAACATGGCCTATCAAGGACCATATACAATATCACCAATCATAAACATGGCCCGGTCAACTCATGGAACCAAAATCAAAATGCATAATGTAAAAGTAAACTCGTACTAGGCGTGGTACCCGAGCCAACCATTAGTATCTCATACCAGGCGTGGTACCCAATCCAATCGTTAGTATATCCCATTCCAGGTGTGGTACCCGAGCCAACCGTTAATATATCCCATACCAGGCATGGTACCTAAGCCAACCGAATGTCACACAAAATCCACAATCACAAATAATGAACAATCAACACTTGTAAACCAACAAGCAATAACACCTAGTTCATTTCACCAGACTGAAAACATGACTTTTGGACATTCCTAAACCATTCCCTAAGCAATTCAATTCATAAAAATACTTAGACAAAAGTACACAAATATACAATGCATACAGGAATCAATAACCATCACCTACCTCAAATTAGTCCAACCTCTACTCAACCAGAGCTTTCCCATTTATCGAAGTTCTTTCCGGTTCTTGTCTAAACAATACACAATAACCAAGAATCAATCTTAATGTCCTACAATTTACCCGGGTTATGCAAAATCCTAAACCCCAGGCCACCCAAGATCATTCTACCCTTTTCCCAGACTTTCCCACCATTAATTCACCTAGTTCTACCATTTTTATGGATACATTTAGGGAATTAAAGTCATATGATCATAATATAGAAGAATTAACAACAACCAAGAACTTCTACCCTTAGAATCCCTCTTTTCCCCCGGATTCCATCATTCTTAGGTCATCCCAAAGCTTTCCCCAAGTCTACCCCTAGCAATTCTATAGCATAGGAAAGATAGTACAGAGTTTGGGGAGTAGAATCCTTACCTTTAGGACGAAAAACAATGGAAAATGGAGGAAAATTTCCCAGAATCTCCTTGCTCTTCTCCCAAAATGTGTTAAAGAAAACTGACTATTTTTGGGGAATGTTTCTGCATTATATCTTGTCACACTTCTCTATAGTGGTCAGTTCCACTATAGCGGTACCACCGTAGCGACGGAGATGACCGCTATGGCATAGGCTGACCACCGTTGACTTCCTCTATAGCGGTAATTGTTCTGCTATAGCGGAGGTAGCCATGGAGGAGCGATAGCGCTCATCACGGGCAGTAGCTCGAGAATTCTAGGAAATCCCCCAAAAAGGGTCCATTTTACAAAACACTTAATTCTCTAACATTCCGAAACAACCCCTTCGCGTTAACCTCGATACCCCGGAGTTCTATTTATCGAATTCAATTCTGAAAAGTCCCCCAAACTCCTGTATGTCTTAGCTAAATAGAAAAATATCTCAAATTAAGACACTTTACCCAATCCTTACCTGGATTGCTCTAGCCCATGCCTCACTCCAAAACTGGCCGAGACTAGCCTAGCCTAGAATTTCAAACTCCCAAATCCAGAGTTTTCTAACTCTAAAATTGGCATGAGTTGTTTACCTGTAACAACAAAACCGGTCATTGCAGATCTGCATAACCTATTTGTCAACTGTGAGTTGTGAGAAGTCTCTCTTGAACCAACTTAACTTTATCGAAGGAATTCCTCAACAAATTTGTACCCCAAGGATGAACCTCAAATACATCGAACTAACCCACTGGAGAATGACATCTCCTACCATACAAATCCTCGAACGGGCTATTTGAATTCTAGAATGGTAAATATTATTATAAGCAAACTCCACTAACGGCAAGAATTGGGTCCCAATGACCACCAAAGTCAAGTACACTCGCCCGTGGCATATTCTCCAACACCTGAATAGTCCACTCGAGCTGGCTATCGGTCTGTGGATGAAAGGCCATACTAAGATCCACCCTAATACACGATTCCTTCTGCATAAACTTCCAAAAGTGAGATGTGAACTGAGTACCCTGGTCGAAAATAATGGAAATTGGAACACCCTGAAATCGCACTACCTTTTGGATGTAAATCCTAGCCAACCTCTCTGCATTGTATGAAGTCTGAACTGGCACAAAGTGAGAAAACTTAGTCAATCTATCCATGATAACCCAAACAACATCATAACCCAAACAACATCAAACTTTCTCAATGTATGTGGCAATCCTACCATGAAATCTATAGCAATCTGCTCCCATTTCCACTCAGTTATAGGCATCATCTGAGTTGTACCACCTGGCCTCTGGTGCTCATACTTAACCTACTGGCAATTCAAACATCAAGAGACATAATCTACAATATCCCTATTTAAGTCATGAGTAGGGTAGTTTTGCTCGTGAACCTTCAACTTTCTCATAGAATATGCTATTACCTTACCTTTTTGCATCAAAACACACCCAAGACCAACCTGTGAAGCATCACAATACACCGTGAAGCCTTCACCTTCCACTGGCAAGGTCAAGATCAGGGCTGAAGTCAATAATGTTTTGAGCTTGTGAAAGCTCACCTCACACTCCTCAAACCACTGAAAATTCATATTCTTTTGAGTTAGTTTTGTCAATAGAGATGCAATAGAAGAGAAACCCTCTACAAACCGTCTATTATAACCAGCCAAGCCCAAAAAACTCCATATCTCGGTAGGTGAAGTAGCTTTAGCCCAATCTCTAACAGCCTCAATCTTCTTTGGATCAACCATAATACCATCCTTGGTCACCACATGCCCTAAAAATGTCACAGAACTAAGCCAGAATTCACACTTGGAAAATTTTGCGTAAAGTCTCTCCTTCTTCAAAGTCTGAAGCACAATTATCAAATGCAGCTCATGCTCCTCTCTACTACAAGAGTAGATCAAAATATCATTGATAAATACTATAATAAAAAATCCAAATAGGGCCTGAACACCCCACTCATCAACTCCATGAATGCTACTGGGGCATTGGTTAGCCCAAAAGATATAACCAGGAACTTATAATGACCATAGCGTATCCTGAAGGCTGTCTTTGGGAAATCCTCCACCCTAATCTGCAACTGGTGATAACTCGATCTAAAATCAATATTAGAAAATACTGAGGCTCCCTGAAGCTGATCAAATAAGTCATCAATAAGTGGAATAGGATACTTGTTCTTAATCGTCACCTTATTCAATTACCGATAATCAATACACATATTCATAGTTCCATCATTATTCTTTACAAATATGATAATATCACTCCAAAAGGAAACACTAGGACTAATAAAACACTTACTCAACAAATCTTGTAACTGCTCCTTCAATTCTTTCAATTCTACTGGAGCCATCCGATATGGAGAGATAGAAATAGATTGAGTGCCCGGCTCCAGGTCAATACAAAAATTAATATCATGATTAGGTGGCATACCTGGAAGATAAGTTGGGAACACCTCTGGAAATTCTTTCATCACTAAAATTGACTCTAATAGAGGAGTATCAATAAAAGTATCACGAACATAAGCCAAATAAGTGAGACATCCCTTCTCAGCCTAGTACTGAGCCTTTAGAAATGAAATTACCTTCCTCAAATAAGGATTGAGAGTGCCCTGCCACTTTAATTTAGGAATACCGGGCATATCTAATGTCACTGTCTTAGCATAACAATCTAGAACTACATGATAGGGAAAAAGCCAGTCCATACCCAATATGATATCAAAATATACCATATCTAATATAATTAAGTCTACCCACATGTCATAGCCCTCTAAAGTCATAATACAAGATCGCTACACCCGATCCACCACTAAAGAATCACCCACTGGTGTAGAAACATAGATAGGCAGAGAAAGAGAATCACATGGTTATCTAGGCCTAAAGCGAAATATGCAGACACATAGGAGAAAGTAGAACTAGGGTCAAACAAAACTCTAGCAGATCGATGATATACTGAAACAATAACTGTAATAACTGCATCAGATACCTTTGCCTCTGGATGGCCTGGAAAAGCATAACAATGATCTCTACCTCCATCAACCTGAGCACCCCCTCAACCACCATCTCTGCCTGTCTGAGAACCACCTCGACCTCTACTTGGATATGATACTGCTCTAGAAGAACCTTAAGATCCCTGCTGTTGTGCTTTTTGTCTGAGTCAAGGGCAATTCCTCTTAATATAACCAGGTTCACCATACTCATAACAAGTCTTGGATGTAATTTTCTATTGTACAGAATGAGGGTTATCTGAATAACCTACTTGACTAGAAGATCCCTGAGAATACCCTTGGGAATCATGTCTTGAGCTATAGGAACCCCATCTAGAATGGCTTCCCTCGGATGCCTAAAGGGCTGCCTGAACTGGTCTACCATGTTGAGGACAAAAATCTCTCCTGAAAGAGCCCTTACCTCTTGATGAGGTACCACTGAACTGACCAGAAGTGCAGGACCTCTTGTCTCTCTGATCCCCAAAATCTTCATGATGCATAAGCTCAAACTTCTTGGTTGCCTCAATGACCCTCTGAAAAGTAGCTCCTGACTGAGCTGTAGAGAACACTTCCTCTCAAATCCTGAAAGTAAGACCCTTCACGAACCTACGAATCCTTTCAGTCTCATTCGGTAGAATCATTAAAGCATAGCGAGATAAGGCATGGAGTTGAGCCTCATACTCAGTCACTGAAATCCTATCCTAAGTCAAATGCTCAAACTGGTGCTTACACTCCTCATTCAATCTACGAGGAATAAATCGATCAAGAAAAGCCTGATCAAATGACTCTCACATCATAGGAGAAAATCCTATAGGTCTAGAGTCAACATAGGAATGCCACCACTGCTTGGTGGGACTATGCATCTGCAAAGTTTTATAGTCGACACCATGAGACTGCACTAATCCCACACTCTGGAGCCTCTCATGACAACTCACCAAGAACTCATGCGCATCCTCAGTCTGGCCACCTTGAAACTGAGGTGGGTCCATCTTTCTGAACCTCTCAAACCTCCTTTTCTTCTCATCTGACATAACTGACATAGCCAGTTCTGCACTTGGCAAAGACATATCATCAAACCTAGCTGTTGTAGCTGCTGGCTGACCTGCTCGTCCATGAAAAACTAGAATAGGATACTAATTTGGGATCTGATCCCAACTCTAGTGTGCGAACTTTATGAAGTACCAGTCATACCACTATTCTGAGTCATCCTCTATAACAACCCCAACAAGCGAAAAAAAGTATCTTGAAGTACTTGTGTACCAACAAGCCCAAGTGGCACCTGATCTAGTACCACCTCCTCATCATAAACCTGATCATCCTCTAGAATGTGAGCATCCTCCTTAGGATACTCTACCCTCATAGGTACATGAGAAGCTATCGGTGCCCTAGCTCTAACTGGTGTAGTAGCTCATGCTTTGCCTCTACCTCGCCCTCTACCTGGTCCACGTGCCATGGCCTGAGTAGTAGGTGCAGGTGCCTAACCACTAGTATTCATAGACCATGTTCTCACCATTTGTGATAAAATGAAATTGAAACACTTAGTATTCAGTAAGATCAACTACGCACGATAAGGAAAGAAAGAAAGAATAGAAGCTTCCTAAAGTCCTATAGCCTCTCGAAGGTAAGCACGAATGTCTCTGTATCAATTTGCAAGACTCAACTAAACTCTGCTCTTGTACTTAGTAGGACCTATGAACTATGCTCTGATACCATGTTGTCATAAACTAAAATGTTATTAGGCCGTAAGGGCACCCATCATCCCTGTAGGCGAACCCCTTTTCTTTATGAACCATTTAAAAATATAAATAATGCGAAAGTAATGTAATAATAAACAATCAGTTCTTATTAATGTGGAATAAACGAGTTCAAATTCAACTACCCCAAGACTTGGTGACACCAGTACAAGAGCATCTACGAATATGAAACAAGTCTATGAAAACTAAAACAACTGTCTGGAAGAAAGTAAGACAGAAAATATAAAGAATCTCTAGAATGCAGTACTACTAAAGAAAAATCATCTCACCCTGAATCCTAACTGCAGCAGCCTCGGACACAAATAACAAGTCAAGTATTTCTAGTACATGGCTCAGTTCCTGTATGCAAAAAGGTGCAGTAAGTAAAGAATGAATACAAAAAATATGTGTACTCAGCAAGCTTTGATTACTAACTCCTTCTAGAACTAATAACGAGATGTATCTTAAAAGTTTTTTTTTCACAAGTAAAATTTTACCAAAATGTAAGTAACCATAATATAACAAATAAGGCACATATCAAGAACAATTCAATAGAAAGTGCAATGCAGATGAAATTTAATGCAATACAATGCACAGGCCAAAAGTAAATTGGTATATACCCATCAGAACCATTTCCAATCGGCACAATAAAACTTGTCGGAACCATTTCCCATCGGCATAATAAGACCCTCCATAATCATTTCTCATTGGCATAATAAGAACTTGAATTTCGTAAATAATTACAGTACCACTCACCAAAACTATTTCCCATCGGCCTTGCATGATGTCACTGACTGGAACCATTTTCTATTGTCTTAATAACAATACGAATCTTACAAATAAGTCAATGTGAAATATCAACCAATATTTATCATGCAACATTAAGAGTGGTATGAATGAATATGTATAATCAAGTATATAAAATGAGTTTATCAATCACAATCAGGTTCAGATAATTCACGAGTCTTAACAGTTCTATTATATCACAACTTATGAGATTCTATCAACCGATAATAATTTTGTAAGAATTTTCTATAGCATGAAACCGGTGTCCGTATAAATGCTCGTTATCTCATTTATACAGGACCTCCTTATTACCCATTGTCTTTAATTTTACTTAATACAATAAAACTAACACTTCAAAAAGAAATAGAAATCTCTACTTGCCTCAAAATGAAGCCCAAGTGTCAAGTTATAAACTTGCCCTTACGTAACACTTTCGAACGGTCACAATCTGTCCAAGTATGAAATCCATATAAGAATACGAATTCAAATACACCCATTCTATTATTAGTGTTCAATCATTATCGCATTATTAAACTATAATTATTGATAATTCAACTACTTTAATGACACCAGAATCTAGCATCGTACCTATGGTTTGCAGGGGTCAAATATCCTCTTCAAATATGACATTCTTAACCAATCAATTCCCAGGTAATTCTCATTTGCACAAGAAAAATAGAAACACCTATAATAAGTATTTCTTGCCTAACTTTTTCTCACCCTCACCTCACTGCCCATTTTCTTTTCTTGCCACATAGTTCTTCTCCCTTTTCTTTTTTCCCTTCAAAAATAAGTCATTGTTTCTCATAACTAATCTATGATTATAAAGGCATCAAAGAAATCATTATACTAGATAAAATGATTTACCAATTCTTGCCTAACTCTAACAACATAAGAATGAAGAATTTCTCCTGCCCCATCCTAGGTCCTATAAGTATTGAATCTCATAATATTATAGCAACTTAAGTCAAGATATATGTACCTCAATCAAAAAAATAAAGCACAGAATTCAGAGTTCTCATCTGGATTACCCAGTTGCCCCCAATGCTGCAATAACTCAACTCCCCATCGATTTTTTTTTATTTTACTTTCTTAATGATCTGAAGGTTTAAAACCTATTAGCTTTAATCCTCTTTTATATTATTTTTTATATGAGTTACAAGAGTAAATAAATTATGATTTGACCCATTAACCATCAATTAAATTAATTACTTGAAATACCCAAAACTTCAAATAGACCGTCTAAATTTATGCGGAACTCCATGAAAATAAACTAAATATATAAATTGACTAAAAAGAATGTCCCAAACTAGTTGGTAATCCCAAAACACCAATTCAAGGTCGTCTTGACTGAAGGTTGATTATGATCAAACTTAACTTTTTGAAAACACAAGAATCCAATCAATAACTTTAATCGCTCCAGAACACCTCGAGGCTCGTACGATCCATTCCTCAAAATTTTAAATTATATATAAAGATTACGAGGAGGGTTAAAATGGAAAAAACAAGTAAGAATTCATGAAATAACTTGAACGGTCATTACAACGAGGCTTCCATTTGCACTAGATGAATGGGTGGAAGAAGCTTTCACTAAGGATTTGAACCCCTCGAGTTCAAATGCATCATAAAAGTTGAAAGAAAGATTGCTAGAATTCTCAGAGACAAAATAGGAGTATGTTCACAACCTATATACATCAAAGATCTATATCGTGTATGACCAACTAAACACATTAATGTAGCAAGATGGACAAAGCCAATTCGGTCTGATCCTAGTACAAGGGAAGCAAGCCTATAGTGTGATATCATGGGACACATGGACATAGTACTGAGGAGTGCCAATACCTCTAGGACAAAGTAGCCTATCTGCTAAAAATGGTCATATGAGGGACTTCTTATGAGATAGAGACAAGAACAACTATAGCCAGCTGAGAGATGACGAAGAGTAGCTAAAGCCCACTTTCTCACACCACACCATGAATGTAATCTTTAGAGTAGAAGAAGTTAGGGGGTAACATACTCAACATCCAAGAATACAAAGGTATCAATTTCAAAAAAGGTCCTGAGAAATACCAAACAATGACATGATCACTATCGATAATGAAGATACGGATGGAATCACACTTTCTTAGAATGAAGCCCTAGTAATATTTATAAATATATTTAATTTTAAAGTCAAATTTGTACTAATTGATCATGGTATCTTGACGAACATCATTCTACTTCACGTTCTTTAACAAATAAAGATGTCCAAAAAGATGATTCCAATTACAGAATTAGTGGTCGGGTTTAACATGGCCATCTAGATGACTCGTGCGAAAATCTTACTATCAACATGAATAGGAGAAGTAAAGAAGGACACCATGTTTGAGGTAATGGTTGATGATATAGCCTACAAGATCAT
This sequence comes from Jaltomata sinuosa, assembly GCA_003996215.1. Lineage (NCBI taxonomy): Eukaryota > Viridiplantae > Streptophyta > Magnoliopsida > Solanales > Solanaceae > Jaltomata > Jaltomata sinuosa. The sequence goes on along the minus strand of QJPP01007186.1, from coordinate 70,709 downwards.
CCATGGAAGGTAGTGGATTCTCGAAATGAAGGCGATCCCTTCAACCTTGTCCAAGGTGTTGAAATTTCTAACTCTAACTGGTGTTGGGGAAATCCAAGAGGAGCAACTCATCACTCAAGACATGATTTTTGTGGCCATAGCAGGGACTTTGAATAAAGATAGTGATTGATGAAAATTATAATAACTAGAATCTACTAATGAACTCGATCTGGATAACAAACCGCTAGTTGAGGAAGGAGTTGAGGAGGGGCAACCGAAAAAGCCTCAAGTCCCACATCATTAAGGTTCTGGAAGATAGGAATGCTACCAAGTCAACAACTGAGGAGCTAGAAGAAGTCATCCTCTTTGTCAACTTACTAGAGAGAAAGGTATACCCCGGTATGGTACTTAGTCCCACACTCAGTAGCAAACTCATTGAATTTCTTAAATCTAACACCAACATAAGAGTTTTTGCTCATGTTATTGACACCACTATCCTTCCCTTAATTTGGTTCATAGTCCTTTCTATATTATTATTGCTATATTGTCTTATTATGAAGAGCAATCTGAAGCTTTCTTCTTTTGTCATTAACTATATCTTAGAATGTGTTATTGAGCCCGTATACCTTTGTTGTCTTCGAATAGAACATGTAGATGTACATAGTCATCAAGTAATAAAGTTATTTCATGAAATGAGATGTCTAATCCATTAGAGACTTATTTCTGATAAAAAAGTGATTTAATCTATTATATTTATACTAACAAGTGTTGTCCAATTCAAGAGTTTGATTGTTTATTTATTCTATTAATGATAACTAAAAGCAAGAATAGTAAAGTTGATTAATAGTTCAGAAGTTTTTCAAGTAGGAGATAAATTCCAGGGCTATGACTCTTGCGTAATTCCATCATATGTACTTTAATTGCTAAGCTAATTTAAGAGAATTATCATTTTGCTGGCTCACAAGGTTGATACTATAGCCATGGTCTTTTGAGCCTCTAACCGTCTACCCAGATTAGCCTCATACCTATATTGTTATGTGATGATAATCATAACTAATTCAAATTCATTTATGTATCTTCATGTATGGGAGCCAAGTAGGGAAAACTAGGTATAATTTCCATTCTAGCCTCAAATTCATTCCGCAGAATGCTTTCTACTCCACTTAATCCATGTTCTATCTCTAACATTCCTACACCCTTAGTTTCATTAGGGATTATCCATTTATCCTATTGATTATGAATCAACAAAAGAGTAAGCATAAGATGAAGAGAATAAAAATTAATGGTAGAAATCCCCAATAACAACTATATATTAAAATACGATGTTCATACGATGACTATAACTCTAGAAAGAGGGATTTTTATCATCCACTGATTATAAAAGCTATAATTTACAAATGATAAAATTGGCTTCCAATTAACTCTCTTCCTAACAACACAACCAAATTCAATGAAACATTTCTATGCCCATTTTATTAATCTAAAGTCAATTTTAGAGCCTACGTATCTCAAATAAAATATATTTATCTTTTATACACAATGTATTTTAAGAGTTACTGAACATTGTCTTAACGTATCTAGAGTAAGAATCTAGCATTCAAAATGTGTTTGAGTTACTATTCTTTTATCCTAAAAACTAAGAAAAAAAATTGTTCGAAAGACACCCTAGGTAAAAGAACCAAAAATAATACCCAAGGGTTGCACTAACAAATCTAAGTGGTAGCATGCCACATTAATACTTTACTAATTAATATAATATACCCTAATTACTATTACAAACCAAAATTTAAATTTATGTCCTAAGAATGCAAGAAACGGATCAAGCAGAGTGAAGTGAAAAAATAAAAATGTACGAAATTTAAACATAACTATATAGACCAAATGAATAGAAGTTTCTTCACCCTACTCCACATTTAAAGATTAGCATTGTCCTCAAAGACACAATATAAAACAATAATCAAGAGAGGTAGAAATAAATAACTCACTGGTCAATCCTCGACCTCATCGCCCTCCTCATCAATCGAGGCAAAATCCATCTCGCCATTGTCTCTATCTTAGTCTAGTATCTCCTCATCCTCATTATTATCATGGACTGGTTCCTCAAGAGTGAGAACATCATCATCCAGGGGGTCTGCAAATGCTGGACCTATCTTGCATATCAACTATGCATGTGCATTGAGAGGACACTGATCATCAAGCTCTACTCGCTCCATAAGAGTCATGTCTCTACCATCTAGTCACAATTGTAATTCCATCATGCCATGGATCTGACCCATGAGGAAATACTTACTAGTGTGGTGCTCAATTGTGCTCATCATCAAACATATGATCCTCTGTAGTGCCTTAGAAGAAGTCACATCTACCAACACTCCACCTCACTGAGGATGAAAATCTTCTTGCTCCTCCAAATCCTATTATTAGCGGAGATACTGCGTCAAAGTTCCACCAAAGGAAAAAGCTCCTAACGGGCCCATTCTAATATCTGCCTCCTGATAGCTACTACATTTCTGTACCTACCAGTCATAAGATGGTATATTAAACCCATACCATCTTTATTCACTGTAGTGGTATACCTGGTATCAACCTGCTACACACAATCTTTAACCAGACCTTGGCTTCCCTGGTGAAGTAAGCCATAGGTAAAGACCTATAAGTCCTCTTAGTCTTCCTCCTCAACCATCCCATAGTGTACCTCACCCTGCATAATGTATGGTAAATTTCTTGGCATGGTGAGTGTGAATAAACCTCAGCAAGTGCCCCACTAGGAAAAAATGGGGCCCTCAGTAGCTGGAAAAGTAACTCATCATGAAAGGGGACAATCATGACCCACATAACAACCTCCTCAAGCTAATTTAAAGGGTCCTAATTCACATAAAATTCATAGAGGAGGCTGAAGTTGCGCTCGCCAGGATCTTCAAATATGAACTGATCCCCCAACTGGTGAACACTGGCCCATATGTTAGGAAACTCTGCTTGTAACTTAGCCTCATTCACTGGTACCTTTTGTAGGTATATTTCATTTGTATACATTTTGAACCATGCTTTCTCTTAGGTTTTAACCCACTTTATACCATATTTGTTTTGAACTGGGGTAGGTGCAGCAGATTGAGTGGGGCCCTAACTTATGGACCTTTGACCTGTGTGGTCTCTTTTACTTCTTTGGTCATTAGTGGATTTTTTATTTTCTCTTGCATGTCATGGATTACCCATTGTACCTGTAAAATAAAGATTTAGTAATCATACAATGTGGATAGCAAATTAAGCAAAAAAGGTCTCAGGATAACCCTGACACTCAATTTGCTAGCATGAGTACTAAGACTTCCCCGTATCAAATTATATATTTTGCACAGTTATCCACAACACATTCCTTAATTTCCCTTAATTTTTCTAACCACCCCACACTTGTACTTTTCTAGGCCCTAAAGTTCATCGAATGACTAACAGATCCTTAAGACGACTATCATCCATCTATCATAGGACACGTAATGCCCATTATTATACTTTGAGACGTTTTTATCAAGCATATGGTGTTCACAAGGGTCCTATTCAAGCATTCATGCTACGAAGTCTACCAATTTTTCTCAATTTCATCAACTTTAGCATATTTTACATAGCATATCCCAACAATAGTTTCTATAGAAATCAAGTTTATCACAGTACTCAAAATTTAATTCATTACAAAAATAATGGCAATAAAAATCTATCAAAATATGTTAATATTCAAGACTTTATCAAACTCATAAAATTAAATTCTAGGAATAGCCATGAAAATACAAATTTTTCATGTAGTAAGTTCTTAAAATCATTCTAACAACTATTTAGAGCTACTCAATGAAAAAAATTACCCATATTATACTACAATCAAACAATTCTAAAGATTTTGAAGCTTGAAGCTTTTTACAAAAATCTAAAACAAAATATGAAATTAATGCAATGGTGAAGTTGGGGAATAGGGTATCATGAAATAGAGAAGAAAAATAGAGAAAACTTACTACTTTGAAGACTTTTGGAAGCTTTGTCAAACTTTTGGGGAGAAAATTAATGGGAGAATGAGGGTTTTTCAGTTTAGTGTGTGTTAGTTTGATGTAAGAAAGAAGATTGAGGGGTTTAAAATAAGTGGGAAGGGTGCATGGGGTCTATTTGACCAGACCCCTTTGACTGACCTTGGGCCTCATGTGGAAAAACCAGTCGCTAGACCTGGGCTCTCATGCAACTAGGAAAGTCTAGGTAGCCTTGGGCCTCGCACGGTGAGGTCCCCAAGACATGCACAATCTAATATTTTTTGTACTTTTATCCCCGCACTCTATTTTTACAATGTATTCATCCCCCGTACATGCACATATTATAAACAAACACTGTTAGGGTGGGTTGCCTCCACCTAATGCTTTATTTAAGATCATGGCGTAACATTTTTTTTGTATTTTTTTTTTCTTTTTAACTATAACTATTACAAAATACGGCTTGGATCCTATACAATGCTTGATTTAAAATTGTGGCATGACCTAGTTTACCTTATCAACTGGCTTTATTAGAGTGGTTTGAATTAGGGGGTTCTTCGCAGTACTTGTATTCCTTTAACCTATTCCTGCACCTTTGAACTCCTTCTATTAGTGACATGATTTTGGAGTTTCATATTTTACTATGTATGGTCACATTATTTAGCAACCTACTGGCTGATCAATATTATTATCTATGATATTTTTTCTCATCACATAATTAGCTATAATTAGTTTAATGGATCTAGATCAAGGAAGAATGTCTCAAGCAATACAACCTCATGGATTCCATGCTCTTGATGTATTAATAAATGTTTAAACTGCCCTCACGCTTTTGATAAGAGTTCACCTTTTATTTGTTTGAAGTAGAGAATGTTGCTCCTATCCTTTGTCATTCATTTTGGAGGGAACCAATCTTATAGGAACACATTTATTATCACATGCCATGTGTGGATGGAGTCTGGTGGTATGTTCTTATACGATGTTTTAGCTTTCCACGGGGGAATATATGAACATACGCAACTTCATAGTTTAAACATGAATTTATGTATTCCTGTGATGTGCACACACTTCCATGAATTTCTTCAAATGCTGAATAAGATCAGTCTCCTTGAAGTTTCAAAATAGTCCTTTTTCCATAAGGGCTTTCTCCGCCAATTTTTTTTTTGGATATAAATAATAACTCGGAATCAACATCTATCATTGTGATCTATGCTAATTCTTCATAGGTGGTTGGAAACTTTTGTGATTGATAAACATCAAACTCCTCAACTTTGTCATGTGCTTACATTATCAGCTGGTCCGATGCCACATCAATAAGGTCTCTTTCCGTAGCCAAGAATGGATGCCCTAAAATAAATGGGACTTTCGGATCCGAATCAAAATCAAGGATTACAAAATTTATTAGAAAATCAAAGAACTAACTTGCACCAATACGTCTTTCACAATACCATCCGATCTTGCCAAGGGCATATCATCAAGATATAATACAATCCTAGTGGATCAGGGACTGACCAACCCTAATTTCTTGAACAATGATGAGGGAATTAGATTGATTCTTGCTCCCAAGTCACATAATGCTTTTGGTATTACCTATTGCCTAATGAAAATTTCAATTGAGAAACTTCCTGGGACCTTAAGCTTGTTTGCAATATGTTCTAAATTTTAGATGAGCACTACTCGTTCATTGCTACTATAACATACTTTGTTGATCTCCGCTTGTTGGCCACTACATATTTTATATACTTTGCATATTAGAGAATTCCTTGTAACATATCAAGAAGAGCTATATTAATATTTATATGCTTCAGTAGATCAAAGAACTTTGAGAATGTTGCCTTCTCTTTTTGTTTATTCAGCCTCTATGGAAATGGATGAGGGGGTCTAGAAGCTACCGGTATAGGAAGCTTCACAATTTTCTCTGCTGGCACCTCAGTGCTATTTTTCTCAATCGTATTATAAACCACTTTTTTAGGTACTCTAGTACCTAGATCCTTACCACTTTATGTCACCAGAATATTAACCTGTTTAGAATTAGGATCCATGTTCCTAGGTAGACATCCTAGTGTCCCTATATTCTATGCTTCGACAACTTTTCCCATCTGTCTTTTAAGACATTAGGTTTCTAACTCATGGTTCTTTGAAGTAGCTGACTGCTTTTGCTTCTCATCCACTACTTTCTTCAGCACATGTTAAATTTTATCCATCTGGCTTAGAATTAAATTTCCATGATCCTGTTGATAGACTTGCAATTGGCCTTGTGAGCTATGCTAGCTTTGGTTCTTATTTCCACCGCATGATAAATTTAGGTAATTCCTCTAATTTGGGTTATAGTTTTTCTCAAAATCTTGATTTCTTACGTATCTACTTGCATTGTCCATAAAAGGTATGGACTTTGTGTTAGCTCTGCACATATTTGATGTATGATCACCTCCGAAGACATTGCAGAACAACTGAGCTTGTTGAACTGGTTGAACCTAAGAATGCATATGCTTGTGACCCATAAGAAATGTATCCAACTGACTAAATTTGTGGTTCATTCTTGCGGTATGTGCATGTATGCTTATCATCTCATCAATATCTTACATATCTCTTGCCTTCTTCACTGCTCCTCTACTAGATTTACTAGCCCACCTAGGATGACTGGCTTCTAACTTGTTCAAAAGGAGCACTAGCTTATTATATGTCTTCTTAAGTTCTTGTCCACCCGCAGCTGAATCTAGAAATATATTAGAATGAATATTTAAACTCTTAATAAATGTATATGCTAGGACTTCTTGGTTCAGTGGTGATAGGAAAAGCTCTGCAGTAATATTTTAAATAGCTCCCACGCTTGGGATGATAAGCCTTCACCTTCCTTCTGCCTAAATCCCAAGATCTCATTCCCTAATTTAGTTGTCTTTCCAATGGAAAGAAGCTTGCAATAAACTTCTTTGTCAAATCATCCCATGAAGTTATAGAGTTGGCAGGTTCATATTTAAGCCTCCTCTTGGCTTCACCAATAGAGAGTATTGAAATAGAGTGAGTCTTGCATAATCTGATGTGATGCCTTGTGCAATGTAAGTATCTGCAATCTCCAAGAAGTTATAAAGATGAGTTTGTGGGTCCTTATGTAGTGAACATGTGAACTGCCCACTTGAGTGCAATAGTTGCACCATATTTTTCTTCAGCTCCCATCTTCCAGTAATGGTAGGCTTTACAATACTGGAGTTGATATTTCCTATGAGTGGGACCATCACATTTGTAACGCCTTGAATTTTTGAGCTAAGATTTGAACCATTCTAAGTATGTTGTTAGATCTGAACCCAAGAATTTTTATTGTACTTAGGTGCTAATTTCAATTCTAAAGTGCGGGGAGTGCATTGGATATGAATTAGTGTCTTAAGGAACCTCTAGCACAAAGTTAAGTTGAAAGCTTCTCTACCGATTTCATTTCTGTAGAAGTTCATACTAGGGTGTAACACCCCGGAATTTGAATCAACTTTTAAACTTAGAATCTTTAAAAAAATTTAAACTTCCCAGGGATCACGAGCCCAAACCATGAGCATGGACTGAACCACGAGCCATGGAATGGACTCGTGGAAACTGTCACTCCCCGAGATTACCACATAGACGTAACACGCGACTTAGGATCATAAGTGCCCCAAGCTAACCCTTGGTCATAGCATTCTCGAGCATAACAAAAATATAAGCGGAAGCATAATGGATAAAGTCAAAATAGCATAAATGGATAATCAAGTCAAATAGGATTACAAGATCCATAAGAAGACTCAAATATTTTCTATCTCTAAAAAGCCTCTACTCATGACATAAAATGTTGCTAGGACAAGACCCTAGCTAACTCAAAGTACAAAAATAAAAAGCTAACACAAGCTAAAATAATGATTAGCCCTCGACCTAGGAGGACTCACCAACAACTGGCAGTTGGAGTGGCCTGGAAGCTCTAGCCACGTGCCTGGGATGGAACACTTGAATCTACATCATCAAAGGATGCAGCGCAAGATATGAGTCAGTACTATAGGATGTACCGAGTATGAGGGATTATGCATAAATATGATGGAAACATGCTTTAAATGTACTTAGATGAAGTTAATACATAATAGGGTATCATAAGCAAATATCACAATGGAAGGATAAATCATGAGGTAAAATTAAATTCTGAAGTAGGACTTCATAAAGCTTAGAAAAACTTGAAAGCATTCATATAGGAGTTTCTTATAACCAACATGAGACCATGAGAGCTACATGGAATTTAACTATATAACCTTAGTTAGCAAAGCTGACTTGAACCTTGCCAAGGAACGAGTCACCATACCCAACTATATAGCCCTAGTTGGCAAAGCTCCCTAGTGCCCGCTAAGACACAGGACACCATTATCAAGATGTGTATCCACTCTCATAAGCCCATAGGGCACTTTATTTCATAACCTACGTTGGCAACGTAGTTTTTAGACTTGGGTAATCGATCCCTCATCGCTCGGTGCTAAATACTACTCCCAAAACATGTACATATAGCTCATAAAGTCATGAAAGTATAATCGAATACCCAATATCTTTTGAAAAGCATGAAGACACATCGGGTTCCATGCAATTCTCATTCATAAGTTCTTAAAATAGAGCATAGCCATAATTCAAATCATACTTTTCCTTCTAAATTCATACTTGAAGAATTAGGTATGCAATTTCATACATACATAAGGCCAGGATATCTAATCATGTCAAATTTCTCTTGAAAACATGTAATGCAACGGAATCATGCTAGAATTCAACTTTAATGCATGGGCCTTTAAATCCAATAAAGGAATCATAACCAAATCATGAGTAAGAAATAAGAAACCATGAATTTAAGTATAGAAACTGATTTCATAAGTGTTCCCCAATTTAGATAAAAACTCTAATTTCATAAGTTCATAATTCAGATTAAGAATTGAGAGTTTTGGGCACAAGAGTGAGAGGAAACCATTGTTGAAGACTCACTTACTTTGATTGAAGCTAACCCACTTGAATTGAAAAGACTTAGGAGACTTGAACTTGGAGCTTGAGACTTGGAGCTTGGAGAAGAACTTTTCCTTTTTGAGAGAAGAATGAAGATTTGAGAAGAAACTTAGGCTAATGAGGGTGGAAACCCTTTTTGAAATAGTTAAAACGACATCATTTAGGAGTTAAAAGGGTGGGTAATGACTAAAATACCCCTGGGACTTAATTAAGAAAAAACTGATTTAAAACCCAGCTTCAGGTTCCACGGGTTACTTCCATGAACCGTAGAACTAATCAAGGCTCGTGGACTAGAGTCGTGGTTCCTGAGCCATGGTTTCAGGCTGCAGATGAGTTCTTACGACTCAATAGGACGACTGGTAGAAACTTCTACGAGTCATGGAACTAATTTGTGGTTTCAGGAAAAATGACTACTCTCTGTTTGAGTCCCACGGGTTGGTTCCACAACCCATGGAAGATTCCACGAACTGTGAGACTGACCCACGGTTCTCAAACCTGAGGGTGATTTACAGAGCTGGAATCACGAGTCCCTCCCATGACTCGTGGAACTTTCCATGGCTCGTGGACTTGACTCGTGATCCCTGGGAGTTCAAAATTTCAGCAAGTTTTCAGAGTTTAAAAGCTGGATCGATTTCTGGAGTGTTACAATATCTCCCCCTTGGGATCATTCATCCTCAAATGAAGACTAAGCAAGGGAAACTGAATAGAAAATAGCCCAACCAGCAACAAAACATGGAAATCAAGGAATAAATATGAAAACTGAACTTTTTAACTTGAAAACATGATAAACTAACTTCGGAAAACATGGATGCATGCTAGAATCATGAGAGGAACTGGTGGAATAGAATCGGAGGGACATACTAAGAAGAAAACTAGTACCTCAAGCTGGAACTATGTCTGAAAAGCCTTTAGTCATGACATAAAGAGTTGCTAGGACTGGACCCTAGCTAACTCGAAGTACGGAAATGAAAAGCTAACACAAGCTAAAATCATGATTAGCCCTCGACCTAGGAGGACTCACCAACAGCTGGCGGATGGAGTGTCCTGGAAGATCTAGCCACGTGCCTGGGATGGAACACCTAAATCTGCATCATCAAAGGATGCAGTGCAAGATATGCGTCAGTACTATAGGATGTACCGAGTATGAGGGATTATGCATAAATATGATGGAAACATGCTTTAAATGTACTTAGACGAAGTTAATACATAATAGTGTATCATAAGCAAATATCACAATGGAAGGATAAAGCATGAGGTAAAAGTCAAATTCCAAAGTAGGACTTCATAAAGCTTAGAAAAACTTGAAAGCATTCATATGGGAGTTTCTTAAAACCGACATGAGACCATGTGAGCTACATGGAATCTAACTATATAACCCTAGTTAGCAAAGCTTACTTGAACCTTGCCAAGGAACGAGTCACCATACCCAACTATATAGCCCTAGTTGGCAAAGCTTCCCTAGTGCCCGCTAAGACACATGACACCATTATCAAGATGTGGATTCACTCTCATAAGCCCATAGGGTACTTTATTTCATAACCTACACTGGCAACGTAGTTTTTAGACTTGGGTAATCGAACCCTCATCGCTCGGTGCTTAATACTACTCCCAAAAAATGTACATATAGCTCATAAAGTCATGAATGTATAATCAAATACCCAATCTCTTTTAAAAAGCATGAAGACACATAAGGTTCCATACAATTCTCATATCATAAGTTCTTAAAGTAGAGCATAGACATAATTCAAATCATACTTTTCTTTCTAAATTCATACTTGAAAAATTAGGTATGCAATTTCATACATACATAAGGCCATGAGATCTAATCATGTCAAATTTCTCTTGAAAACATGCAATTCAATGGAATCATGCTAGAATTCAACTTTAATGCATGGGACTTTAAATCCAATAAAGGAATCATAACCAAATCATGAGTAAGCAATAAGAAATCATGAATTTAACTATAGAAACTGATTTCATAAGTGTTCCTCAATTTAGATAAAAACCCTAATTTCATAAGTTCATAATTCAGATTAAGAATTGGGGGTTTTGGGCACAAGGGTGAGAGGAACCCATTGTTGAAGACCAACATACCTTGATTGAAGCTAACCCACTTGAATTGAAAAGACTTAGGAGACTTCAACTTGGAGCTTGGAGAAGAACTTTTCCTTTTTGGGAGAAGAATGAAGATTTGAGAAGGAACTTAGGCTAATGAGGGTGGAAACCCTTCTTGAAATAGTCAAAACAACATCATTTATGAGTTAAAAGAGTGGGTAATGACTAAAATACCCCTGGAACTTAATTAAGAAAAAGATGATTTAAAACCCGACTTCAGGTTCCACGGGTTACTTCCACGAACCGTAGAACTAATCACGGCTCGTGGACTAGAGTTGTGGTTCCGGAGCCAAGGTTTTAGGCTGCAGATGAGTTCTTACGACTCAACAGGACGACCCATAGAAACTTCTACGAGTCGTGGAACCAATTCATGGTTTCGGGGAAAATGACTACTCTCTGTCTGAGTCCCACGGGTTGGTTCCATGACCCGTGGAAGATTCAATGAACCGTGAGATTGACCTGTGGTTCTCAAACCTGAGGGTGATCTGTAGAGGTAGAATAATCTTGATCCCTGGAAGTTTAAAATTTCAGCAAGTTTTTTGAGTTTAAAAGATGGATCGATTTTCGGGGTGTTACAATATCTCCCCCTTGGGATTATTCATCCTCGAATGAAGACTAAGCAAGGGAAACTGAAGAGAAAATAGCCCAACCAGCAACAAAACATGGAAATCAAGGAATAAACATGAAAACTGAACTTTTCAACTTGAAAACATGATAAACTAACTTCGAAAATCATGGATGCATGCTAGAATCATGAGAGGAACTGTTGGAATAGAATCGGAGGGACATACTAAGTAGGAAACTAGTACCTCGAGATGGAACTGAATCGGAAGGAAATAGATGAGGATATTTGGCCTTCATGTCCTCTTCCGCTTCCCAAGTAGCACCCTATATAAGCTGATTCCTCCAAAGGACTTTCACCGAAGTGACTTCTTTGTTCCTCAACCTCCGAATCTAACGATCAAGGATCTCCACGGGAACCTCCTCATAGGTGAGACTATCCTTCACACCCACATCTTCCAAGGGTACAATCAAGGCCGGATTACCAACACACGTCTTCAACAAGGACACATGGAAAACTCGATGAGCCGCTTCCAACTCTGTTGGCAAATCCAACTCATAAGAAACACTACCAATTATCCTCGCAATTCGATAAGGGTAAAATGGGGACTTAACTTTACCTTCTTGCCAAATCTCATCACACCCTTCATGGGTGACACCTTTAGGAAAACCCAATCATCAACATCAAATTCCAACTCCGTCCTCCTCACATCCGCATAAGATTTCTGTCAACTCTGAGTGGTTTTCAACCTCTCCCTAATAAGCTGAACTTTATCTATAGTCTCCTGAACCGCATATGGACTAATCAAGGTTTCCTTACCTACCTCAAACCAACCAATAGGAGATCTACATCTTCGACCATAAAGTGCTTCATATAGAGCCATCTGGATGCTAGAGTGAAAGCTATTGTTGTAGGCAAACTCGATAAGAGGTAAGTGATCATACCAATTTCGTTTGAAGTTAATAACACAAGCTCTCAACATATCCTCCAAAGTCTGAATAGTACGCTCTGCCTGGCCGTCTGTCTGAGGGTGAAAAGTTGTGCTAAGCTTCACTTGGGTACTAAGACCTTTCTAAAACGATCTCTAAAATTGAGATGTAAACTGAGGACCTCTATCAGAAATGATAGACAAAGGAACACCATGCAATCAAACTATTTCTCAGATGTAGAGTCTGGCATAATCATCTGATGAATTAGTAGTCTTAACAGCCAAGAAATAGGATGACTTGTTCATCCGGTCGACAATCACCCAAATGGAATCGTGTTTCCTTCTAGTACGAGGCAAACCAGTAATAAAGTCCATATTGATCACTTCCCATTTTTAAGTGGGAAGGTCAATATCCTGAATCATGCCACTCGGCCTTTGATGCTCCACCTTAACTTGTTGACAGTTGGGACACTTAGCCACAAACCCGGCTATGTCCCTCTTCATACCATTCTACTAAAAGACTTCACGTAGGTCACGGTACATCTTGGTGGCACCTGGATGAATGGAATATCTAGAACTGTGAGCCTTGGTCAGAATCTGCTATCTCAACCCATCTACATCTGGCACAAATAAGCGACCCTGATAATGAACCACACCATCTCCCCCTTGGGAGAAAACCTTAACCCGCTGCTGATGAACTGCACCCTTAAGCTGAAGTAAAATGTGATCCTTGTCTTACTTTGCCTTCACCTCAGCTACCAAAGATGATTCAGCACCATTTTGTACAATCTCACCACCTTCGGTTGAGTCCATAAGGCGAACACCCAACCAAGCAAGCCTATGAACCTCTTTAACAAATTCCTTCTTCCCATCTTCAACAGAAGTCACACTTCTCATGGACAGTCTACTCAAAGCATCTGCCATGACATTGGCCTTACCCAGGTGGTAAAGCACACTCATATCATAATCCTTAAGGAGCTCAAGCCACCTCCTTTGTCACAAATTCAATTCCTTTTGAGTGAACACATACTGAAGACTCTTATGATCAGTGAATATATCCACATGCACACCATACAAGTAATGTCTCCAAATCTTCAAAGCAAAGACCATGGATGCCAACTCAAGATCATGAGTAGGATAGCTCTTCTCATGAGTCTTATGCTTTCTCGAAGCATAAGCAATCACCTTACCACACTGGATCAAAACACAACCCAAACCAATCCTAGAAGCATCACAATATATGACAAAATCATCTAGGCCCTCGGGTAGAGCTAACACTGGAGTTGTGGTTAATCTAGTCTTCAATTCCTGAAAATTCTTCTCACACAAGTCGGACCACTAAAATTTTACCTTCTAAGGGGCAACAATGGAAGAAAATCCTTCCACAAACCTCCTGTAGTAGCCAGCCAAACCCAAAAAACTTCTAATATCAGACGGGGAAGTGGGTCTAGGCCAGTTCTTTACTGCCTCTATCTTTTGAGAATCAACTAGGATACCATCTTTAGTCACAATATGACCCAGAAAAGCAACAGGCTACATCTAAAACTCACACATGCTGAACTTAGCAAATAACTGTCGGTCCTTGAGAGTTTGCAACACAACTCTCAGATGATCCACATTCTGCTCCTCACTTCGAGAGTAGATGAGGATATCATCAATGAAAATAATCACAAACATATCTAAATACTGCTTGAACACACGATTCATCAAATCTATAAAAGATGCAGGAGCATTTGTTAGACCAAAAGATATCACAACAAATTCATAATGACCATACTGAGTCCTGAAGGTTGTCTTAAGAATATCACACTCTCTAACACGAAGCTGATGATAACCGTATCTAAGGTCGATTTTGGAGAAAAAACTAGCACCCTGAAGCTGATCGAACAAGTCATCAATCCTAGGAATGGGATATTTATTATTGATTGTGACCTTGTTCAACTGGCGGTAGTCAATACACATTCTAAGAGAACCATCTTTATTTTGAACAAATAAAACCTGGGACCCCATGGGGAAATGCTAGGCCTGATGAAACCTTTATCAAGAAGATCCTTCAATTGATCTTTCAACTCCTTAAGTTCCACGGGAGCCATTCTATAGGGAGGAATAAAGATAGGATTCATATCCGAAAGAAGATCTATCCCAAAGTAAATCTCCCGTTCAGGAGGGATTCCGAGCAAATCATCGGGAAATACTCCTGGGAATTCATTCACAACAGGAACAGACTAAATAGATGGGGTACCGGACTTCGTGTCCATGACCCGAAAAATATGATAGACATAGCCCTTAGAAATCATCTTCCTAGCCTTAAGATAGGATATGAAGCGACCTTTCGAGGAAGGGGGACTACCTTGCCATTCTAAGATAGGTTCATTTGGAAACTTGAAACTGACCACACGAGTACGGCAATCAACAGAGGCATAACATGCATACAACCAGTCCATACCAAGAATGACATCAAAGTCAGTCATCTCCAACTCTACTAGATCCGCTGAAGTAACTCTATGAAGGACTGAGATAGGGCAATTTCAGTAGATTCTTTCGGCTAGGACTGACTCACCAACAGGATTACCAACACAAAAGGGGTCTAAAAGTTGATCCAGAAAAATCTCAAACTTACAAGCAACATAAGGGGTTACAAAAGATAAGGAGGCACCGGAGTCCAACAAAGCATACACATCAAGAGAAAAGACTTCCAACATACTAGTAACCACATCTGGAGAACTCTCCTAATCTTGATGGGAGGACATAGCATAAAGACGGTTCTGGCACTGACCACCAGAACTAGAAGTTGTGACCTTCTGGGCTGGTCGACCTCCTGGGGCTACTGGAGCATACTGAGACCTACTACCTCCCTTCCCCTTCTTAGCTGAAGGGAAATCTCTGATATGATGTGCAGCATGACCACATCCGAAGAAACTACCTGAACTGGCCAAACACTCACCATAATGACTCTTCCCACACTTATCACAAATTGGGTAGGAAGATCCCTTAGCAACACTACCTTGAGACTGGGAATAGAAACCCGATCCTCTACCACCCTAATCATGACGAGGCCTTCAGGCCTAGGTAGGGGAACTAGCAGAAGAAGGAACGAGGTCTGATGACTTCTTCTGGAATGGGGAGCGATGTCCATCTCCGGACCTCTGATGGCTAAATCCTGAATCCTCAAATCTAGCTCTTTTGCTCTCCCTCGCCATCTCCCTTATCTTGTCACCCTCAATATGATGGGCATGAGTCATGATTCAAGAAATGTTCATATCACTCATCAACAAGGCAGACCTACACTCTTTCTTCACCATATCAAAAACCCCATATATAAACTTGCT
Organism: Jaltomata sinuosa; assembly: GCA_003996215.1. Classification (NCBI taxonomy): domain Eukaryota; kingdom Viridiplantae; phylum Streptophyta; class Magnoliopsida; order Solanales; family Solanaceae; genus Jaltomata; species Jaltomata sinuosa. The sequence goes on along the minus strand of QJPP01007186.1, from coordinate 54,806 downwards.
CATTTGATCATGCGGGTCCGCTACCATGGAGGGAGCATATCTAGACAAGTGAGTGAACTTCAGACTATACTCTTGAACCGAAATCGACCCCTGTCTCAAGTTCACAAATTCCTCCACCTTTACTTGCCTCAACTCTCGGGGAAAGAACCTATCAATGAAGGCTCTCTCAAAACACTCCCAAGTCATGGGGACCGTGTCCCTCACCCTTGCCTCCTTCCATTGTGTGAACCAAATATGAGCTACATCCTTGAGTTGATAGGATTCAAGCTCAACACAATCGACCCCAACCACTTGTATAACTTTAAAGATCTTCTTCACTTCATCAATAAAGTTGAGCGGGTCCTCACTCACCTTCGAACCCCAAAATTTGGGTAGGTTCATTCGAATGAAGTCATGAACTCGAGCCGCTACCCCACCTTGGGGGTGAACTTGGGCAGGAGCCTATTGATTGGCCTGAGTGGTAAAAGTCTGGGCTAGCAAATGGATGGCATTTCTGAACTCCTCATTCGTGACATCGGGGACCAAAATAGGAGGAGCAACATTCCAAGCGGCTCGAGGAGGCATAACACATCGAGGAGGCATAATCTGAAACATACAAGATAATGATTAGAGGAACATTAGAGTTAAGCTCTATCGCACGATGTGATCATGAAAGAAGTAAAGTTTTCTAAGACACCTCTGAGCTTTCCTCTCATATGTGTGGCGCGCTTCACACACTTAAAAGAGACTCTACTCGATGCGGCTTTTGGACATCCTAGGACTCTTGAATCTGAGGCTCTAATACCAAGTTGGTCATGCCCCGAGGTTACCCCCTAGACATAACATGGGACTTGGGACCATAATTCCCCCAAGCTACCCCTTGGTCATAGCATTCTCGAGTATAACAAACGATAAGCGGAAGCATAATGGATAAAGTCAGAATAGCATAAATGGATAATCAATTCAAATAGGAATACAAGATCCATAAGAAGATTCAAATACTGTCTATGTCTGAAAAGCCTCTACTCATGACATAAAGAGTTACTAGGACAAGACCCTAGCTAACTCAAAGTACGGAAATGAAAAGCTAACACAAGCTAAAATCATGATTAGCCTTCGACCTAGGAGGACTCACCAACAACTGGCAGATGGAGTGGCCTGGAAGCTCTAGCCACGTGCCTGGGATGGAACACCTGAATCTGAATCATCAAAGGATGCAGCGCAAGATATGCATCAGTACTATAGGATGTACCGAGTATGAGGGATTATGCATAAATATGATGGAAACATTCTTTAAATGTACTTAAATGAAGTTAATACATAATAGGGCATCATAAGGAAATATTACAATGGAAGGATAAAGCATGAGGTAAAAGTCAAATTCCAAAGTAGGACTTCATAAAGCTTAGAAAAACTTGAAAGCATTCATATGGGAGTATCTTATAACCGATATGAGACCATGTGAGCTACATGGAATCTAACTATATAACCCTAGTTAGCAAAGCTGACTTGAACCTTGCCAAGGAACGAGTCACCATACCCAACTATATAACCTTAGTTGGCAAAGCTTCCCTAATGCCCGCTAAGACACAGGATACCATTATCAAGATGTGGATCCACTCTCAAAAGCCTGAGAGTCCATAGGGCACTTCATTTCATAACCTACGCAGGCAACATAGTTTTTGGACTTGGGTAATCAAACCACCATCGCTCGGTGATAAATACTACTCCCAAAACATGTACATATAGCTCATAAAGTCATGAAGGTATAATCAAATATCCAATCTCTTTTGAAAAGCATGAAGACGCATCGGGTTCCATGCAATTCCCATATCATAAGTTCTTAAAGTAGAGCATAGCCATAATTCAAATCATATTTTTCTTTATAAATTCATACTTGAAGAATTAGGTATGCAATTTCATACATACATAAGGCCATGAGATCTTATCATGTCAAATATCTCTTAAAAACATGCAATTCAATGGAATCATGCTAGAATTCAACTTTAATGCATGGGCCATTAAATCCAATAAAGGAATCATAACCAAATCATGAGTAAGCAATAAGAAACCATGAATTTAAATATAGAAACTGATTTCATAATTGTTCCCCAATTTAGATAAAAATCCTAATTTCATAAGTTCATAATTCAGAGTAAGAATTGGGAGTTTTGGGCACAAGAGTGAGAGGAACCCATTGTTGAAGACCAACATACCTTGATTGAAGCTAACCCACTTGAATTGAAAAGACTTAGGAGACTTGAACTTAGAGATTGAGACTTGGAGCTTGGAGAAGAACTTTTCCTTTTTGGGAGAAGAATGAAGATTTGAGAAGGAACTTAGGCTAATGAGGGTGAACCCTTCTTGAAATAGTCAAAATGACATCATTTAGGAGTTAAAAGGGTGGGCAATGACTAAATACCCTAGAACTTAATTAAGAAAATGCTAATTTAAAACCCGGCTTCTGGTTCCACGGGTTACTTCAACAAATCGTAGAAGTAATCATGGCTCGTAGACTGGAGTCGTGGTTCCTGAACCAAGGTTTCAGGCTGTAGATGAGTTCTTACAACTCAACAGGATGACCCGTAGAAACTTCTACGAGTTGTGGAACTAATTCATGGTTTCATGGTAAATGACTACTCTCTGTCTGAGTCCCACGGTTTGGTTCCACGACCCGTCAAAGATTTCACGAACCATGAGACTGACCCGTGGTTCTCATACCTGAGGGTGATCTGCAGAGCTGTAATCATGAGTCCCTTCCACGACTCATGGAACATTCTATGGCTCGTGGACTTGACTCGTTATCCCTGGGAGTTCAAAATTTTAGCAAGTTTTCTTAGTTTAAAAGCTGGATCGATTTTTAGGGTGTTACAGAAACTGTTATGCCGGCCCCTCCTCAGGTCTGAGAACCACAAGTTGGGTTCACCGGTCATGGATGGTTCCACGGGTCATGGAACTAGCTCATGGAAATCAGACTGAGGCTCAGCTTTTCCTCAGGAACCACGAGAGATTTCTACGGTCCGTGGAAATTTTCATGAGCCGTAGACCCTGCTCGTGGAACTCATACCCATAGCCTATCTTTTGGCTCAGGAACCATGACTCTAATCCACAAACCGTGGTTCCACCTACGGTCCGTGGAAAGGGTTCGTGGAACCTGAAGCCGAGATTTTAATCAGGTTTTTCTAAATTAAGTCCTTGGGTTATTTTGGTAATTATTCACCCTTTTAACTCCTAAATGAGGTCATTTTGGACTCTTTTAGTAGGGTTTCTTCCCTAACTATCCTAAGTCCCCTCAAAACTCTCATTCATCTTCCCAAAAGTGGAAAGGGTCTCTCAAGCTTCAAGCTCCAAGTCTCCATTTCTCTTCATCCTTGATAAAGAAAGCTTCATGTATGTGGGTATTCAATAAGAGATTCCTTTCACCCTTATGCCCAAAACCCCCAAGTTTTACTTTGATTTATGAATGTATAAAATTAGGGTTCTTACGCAAATTAGAAAAATCTTTTATATTCAGTTTTAAAGTATCAATTCATGATTTCTCATTCCTCACCCATGATTTACTTGAGATTCCTTAAGTATTTTCAGAAGCCTATGCATTAAGAATAAATTCTAGCATGATTTCACTAAATTGCATGTTTTCAAGTAAAATTGACATGTTTAGATAACATGACCTCAAGTATCATGAAATTGCATGCCTAATTCTTCAAGTTATGAATTTAGAAAGAAAGTATGTTTTAAATTATGTCTATGCTAAGCTTTAATACTTATGATTTGAGATTGGCATGATATCTGATATATCTTTATGCTCTCCTCTTTAATTGGAATAAGATGAAGGTTGCGCCAAAAACTCTCCTAGGCTTCCCTATAGCTTGTAAGCATAAGAGGGGAGGGATTTTGACTTTAATAGGGTAAAACTCATGGATTCCACGCTAATTTTCCATCAGGACTCTCCTCCATGGAGCCAAAAGTTCATGTTCAGACTTCTGAAGCAGCTGCTTGGTGTCCAGGTAGGCTAGGTTTAACTGAGTAGTTTAGACCTGTTTTCTGAATGCATAATATATTGTATATTAATAGGAGATTTCATGCTTAGGCCCTTGAGCGTGAAATTTGGAAGGCTAAAACATAATAATTATTGCTATTTAGGATGGGAAAGTACTGTGGTAGGTAAGGTTGACCTTATGACTAACGATAAATATTATATTATGATTGTTAATCCTTGGGTAATCAGATTGTAGGGTGGGTACATGGCACTCGTAATGATTAGATGTAAGAGGATTGCTGGGTCATAGTGAATTCCTGGGCTTTATTATGAATGAGAGAAATGGGATAAATATTAAAGGTACTGAGTACGTGGTATTAGGGGATGGACTTGTTTTAGAGGTATGTGTACTCTGAAATAAGTTTAGTCCTCAAGTTATATAAATAAGCATGCTTAATTGGTTAGGCCGGGGTTAGTCTTTGGATAGGTCATTCATGTCGGGATAATGAACCAGAGCAGTTGTTGTATGTGATGGTTGAATTGTTTCACAAATTATATTATGTGTGCGTGTTAACTATTTTATTAGTATTGCTTGTACAATGCGTGTTTAGGGAATAAGGGAATGAATGTGAAATGATATCTTGTTGTCAATCTCATGCAATGAACTTGTCTTAAATACTTGTTGGCTTTAAAAGTGTGGGTTGTATTTTATTGTGATTGTGATTATGTGATATTTCAATTGGCTCGGGTACCATGTCTAGTATAGATTATCAGTTGGCTTGGGTACCACGCCTAGTATTGGTTTTATTATGGCTAGCTCGGGTACCATGTCTGGTATATGTTTAATTATTCTTCTATGTATTGGTTTTATGAGTGAACCAAATTTATTCATTATGATGTATTTATTACATGTTGGTCCATGAGTGGCCGGATTGGTGTGTTTAAATGCTAGGATAGTTCTTGTGTAGATCGGGATTGCATGTTAAACACTATAGACTATGTGCTAGGTATCCTTGGGTTGTCGGAGTTAATTGAAAGGTTTGTTGAATCTTATATGGGTTGTTGTTGTGGTTCTTGGACATGTTTCATGTGGTTGCTAAGTCGAGATTGATGACTGAGAGTATTGCTTATATTCACTAACTTGGACTGTACATATCTATCAATATGGTCTGGAATGTGTCTGGTAGGGTTGTTAAATCAAGGTGGTAAATAAGAGTTTTGCAGTTTGTCCATTAAATCGGCTAAGGGTCAAGGGCCAGGGTTGTTGGCATAGGATCTTAAGTAAGAGTGACGGACCGACTAACAGGGATAGTTAGCAAATTCAATTTCGGGGTTGGAACCAGTAATGTAATACTAGTGTTTGGTAAGATGGGTAGGCTTGAAAAGTCTTAGTGTTATAGGAGGTCAGGTTATTACCAGGATAGAAGGGTGGAATGGCTTCTAATGGTGGAGTTGGAAGCAGAATGAGGTAAGGAGGCTTGGGATAGAGTGTATAAGTTCCTAGGCGTTATACTTGGGTAGTGAGTGTTATTTCTAAAAGACCATGCTTGTGTAACTTCAAGTTGTATGTTTTTTCTGAATATTTACATGATATTATATGGTGGATTTGGATAGATTGATGATGCCCACCATTACGTATTGTTTGTATTGATAGTACTCTTTCTATGTCATTTGGTATAGTCTTGTTGCAAGATCAATGATTTTTTCTAGGTGAAGACGATAGTGATGTCCGGCATCTTCTACTCCTCTCTTTCCTATGGTGGGAGTTGTGTCTTGTTTAGATTTTGTATTCTCATAGAAGCTCTTGTACCTATTTAGACTAGTTCCTAGGGAGGGTTTTCCTTTGTATTAGAAATGAATTTCATTGTACTCAAGTTTTTGTAACCGTTTTAATTATTAAAGGCAATTTGTATATTTTCTAATTGACTTTTTGCATGCATGTTTTTAATGGGTGGTAAGATTTCTCCTATCTGGGTGATTAGAGTAGGTGCCCACACGGCTTAGTAGTTGGGCCGTGATAATTTGGTATCAGAGCCTAGGTTACCTGTCTCCTAGTACAAGAACAAATATCGAGTAGAGTCATGTGGATTGGTGTAATGACGTCCACATCTAATCCTTGTGAAGCTATGAAAAATTTTAGGAAATTGATCCACTTCCTTCATTCCTTTCATGCATTCTGTTGCTTGCTTGTATGGGTTGGGTCCAATCATTATCTCTTGATTCCAATTGGTATCTCAACGAGGTAAATTGATGTTGTTGACCCAGCTAGAATAACACAAGCAAGGAAGGTTGAAACCAAGAAGGTTTTAATTGGTATTTTCCCTTAAAGGCAAAGTTAATGCATGGATGATCGAGCTAACGGTCATACATAGGGAAAATAAAGAAAAATAAATAGGACTCATTTTTGTGATGAGATTGTGCTTATGTGTAATTGTATGGTTTGAAAGACTGCGAATGTGTGGTGTGTAATTGCTTGCGTTACTATAAAGTTCGTGGATAGGAAGAGGTCATAACTTTGTTATGTGTGATTTGTTAACGGATAAATTGTTATGTCATTTAATTGGAATTTTGTACTAAAATTTGGGCATGGACTTACCATTGGTAAAAATGGTAAGGAGACAAAATGATTTGTGACTGTGGGGAAACCCCAGTTTCAGGACAGACGGGATTGGTTGGAAACCATGGGGGAAGCGGCTATTCTTGTATGATAGCGGGAATGTGATGTTATGAACAGCTTTGTAGTATTATTCATAACTAATTTTATGATAATGTGGTGCTAAATTCTTAATTATGCATTGTTGGGGTTGGTATTGCGGTGGTATTAAGGCCATAATGCGATTTCAGGTGTTAATGTTGATAACGAGAAATGGTCAATGAGAGGACTTTGCAGAAATTGAAAAAATTTAGGGCTTCTACCGTTGGGGCCGCCATTGCGGGACTGATTCGCTACGGTAATCCCACTATAGCGGGAATTTCTCCACTATAGCGGCATTGTGGTAGCAGCGTGCAAGCTGCTATAGCAGGATGGGCAGGACATAATCCCTACCCTATTTTCCCTTGTCTTGCGTTTCTTTTTTGGGGTATTTTAAATTGTTAGTTTCAGCTGGGAGCTACTGCAAAAATAATGGAAATCGCTTAAAAACAAACTTAGCATGCATATTCGATTAATATTGTTAAACTAGCATCTATGTGCGAAATAAAAAAGGGAAAAGTAAAAGGGGTAGCAATGTCTAGTACATGCCTCAAACGGGGGCAAACCCAAAAATAGTAATAATGTATAATTAATAGGGGGGAGGTCCAAGCCGGATGCCTCATCACCATCAGAGGTTGTGGGTGTAGGTCCTCTACCTAAGTGTTGCTCAGGAAAGGAAACTCCCACAAGTCCTATGGCTCCAGCTGGGGAGCTCCTAATCAAGGACGACACAGCTGAACATGACATTTATGGTCTTCCACATTTGTGCAAGCATGCGGTATTGGGAGTGTCTCTTCCTCTTCTCTTCATCAAGCTCTCTACAGAGCGTTGCATAGTCTTGGGCAGAGGGAGGTGGGGTTGGGGCTCTAGCAGGGGAAATTTTCCTGAATCTCTTGATTGCAGCCAAGTCTGCCTCCAGGCAGCTGCTGGTGATCCGGGGCTGGGACTGGGAATTAGAGGTGGGATTGTCGTCATCATTATCAGTCCCCTTGATAGCATGGCTGCTCTCTGCTTCACTCACCTTCCTCTTCTTCTTCCCCTTGGAGGCAACCACCTTCACTTGGAGGGGTTAAAGGGGGCATCCATCTCTACCTCATTATCAGTATCATCCTCGAGCACCTAAACTTGCCTGCACAGAGCATACACTAGACCAGAGAGGAAGGGCCCCTTCTTGGTTCCTCGGTAGAAGTCCCTCCACTATAACATAATTTGTGCCCCCATATTTAATTGAATGCCCTGCATAACACAAGCCATCACCAAGGCCCGAGGGAAGGTCATATCGATAAGATTTCCCGATGGACGGATCCTCTAGGACAACAAGTTTAGTAACCTCCTAGTGTTTACTGAGAAGTAACTACTCGTGATGCCCTCAGTAGTGGGCCAGTATACCTTGTCCCTGAACTCCTTATCTACCAGTGTGTCCCATAGCTATTTCATGTCCCACTCCTAAAACTTGGCTTCATACACCACATTTGAAACATGAGACACTCCTAGCACCTCATTAATAGTATGTACATCCACTCCTCGGATGCGGATGGTGGGATTGGGATTATCCCAATACACAATAGGAAGTATAGCATAGAACTCCCTTACCTATCCCGAACACCCAGAAGGGGGAGCCTTCACTAATGGACCCCAGTCGAACTCCCTGAGCAAATTCAAGAAGTCCCTACCCTTCTCGTCTACCTTATTCATGTTGAAGGCCCTTTCATAGAAAAGACCAGTCCTTTGGTAGTCCCAAAATCTCTCCCGACTAGCATCATCGGGGAACCTCCCATAAGGTGGAATATGTTCTTGGTGGGAAGCCATTGAGTTGTTAATTCTGGATGATTAACAAATGGTTGGGTTAGAACTCCTATGATGCAAGAAAATCAAAGTTCAAAGAAAAGTCCAAACCTTGGCCTGACTGGGAGGCTACTGCCTGCAGCCTCCTGCTATAGCGGACAGTCCCCCACTATGGTGACGGTGTTATAATGGGAATTTTCCCACTAAAGCGGCATTTCTATAGTGGAGCAAGGCCGCTAGCAAGGCCGCTATAGCGACCTTCATCATTCCAGAATTTCAAGAGGTGTAACAATAGCATCTCTTGATTCAATTTTTTTTTTAACAATCTAAGTTCAGATCAGTGTTCCCAGAGTATTCTACTACTACTTCATAAAAAATTATGGGCATTATAACTCCTAAAAATTTCCCAAATTGACATTTTTCAAATAACATTAACCCTTCACATTCCCTACTATTTTGAACCTATTTTTGGTGATGAACCCCGTAATTCTTACGCCCAGAATGTTGTAGAAGTGTTGTAAAATTAAGGGAAGTATCCATACTTCGAGGATTCCACCAAATCAAACCAAAATTCAAAATTCAAAAACCAACCCAATATCTATTCTATTCACCAAATTCTATCTTAAAACGATCAATATTCGTGTAATGAAGTAGGAAAAGTAAAGTGTTATGATTATTTCCTTTTTTCCAACGTTGGAAGCAAAGTGATCGAGGGGAAAGTGATGTTTTCGAGTGAAAATAGGGGAGAATGGGTGAGAAACCTATTTCTCACCCTTTTAAAATGTTGACACCCGCTATAGCAGCCAACGCAGTGCCGTTATAGTGGAATAATTCCCGCTATAACATGATTGTTCTTATGTGTGTTGGTTCAATGAGTGAACCGGGTTTATTCATTATATTGTATTTATTACATGTTGGTCCATGAGTGGCCTGATTGTTATGTTTAAATGCTAGGATAGTTGATGTGCCATAGAATTACGCCACTTTTGACGCTTAATACTTAGGATTATCGCAAGTTCTTTAGCATTTTATTTGTGGATTTGATAGTTTTGTTAAGTGTGCAGGAGAATGGATTCCATAGCCAAAGTGTTGGAAATTGGGATAAAAAGTGATGGCTACAGAGATGACGGATGGATTAACGGTCCATGCTTCTAGACCACGGACCCGTTCTGAGGACTCGTGAAACAAACTTCAGAAAGTGTGCAAGGCAGGAAGAAAAGCACGAGTCAGTCTACGAGTCGTGGTTCCAAACCATGACCCGTCCTGTCGACTCGTAGGTCAGAGGAACTACAGATGTGCAAATTCAGGAGCATGAAGCACGAGTCAAAGTATGAACCATACTTCTAAGGCACGAATCGTCCTGTTGGACTCGTGGTCATTGATCAGAGAAGGTACAAGAAAGGAAGATAAAACCACGAGTCAGGAAACGAACCTTAGATTGAGTTTGTGACTCATGGTTCTATCCGTGATTTCCCAACACAGAAGATGTTGACTATTCAAGAACAGGGTTGACCTTAGAAGATGAAGAACTGTCATTTGGAATGACAGGTCGTCAACCAAGTCATGTTCTCTATCGAGCCCAGTTCTCCTAGTTTAGTTAGTATAGGATTTCTAATGTTTATAAATACCTTTCCTAAGTTTTCTTTTACGTTTTATGCTCGATAATTTGTAGGAAACACAATCATAACATTGTGATCTTGGTTTATTCTTGTTTTGAGAGATAATCACATTCATAGTTCTTTATTCCTGATTTCATCTTCATCTATTCAAGTCTACGGATTTCTTTACTTCTTATTGGAAGTATATGATCATGAATGCAACAATAACTTATGATTGTTTACTTATAACTATGAGTAGCTAAATACACAACTAGGGTTATGGGAACCATGAAAGATTAACGAAGTAGGCAAGGTACTGGGTGATTCTTGGGCAGTGTTTATGCATGTACTGTTCTTCCCTTTGCTTTGATTGCTTTTTAACGGTGGCCAACGTTAGAACTCGCCTTATTATTACTTGTCGGACCAAAGAGGTAACGAATGGGAAAAAGGATGTTTACAATGGATATTTGAGGTTACCAACCCTCATCTAATAGCTTGACCTTATACAGGAATAGTTAATCTAGGATCAAGGGTAAGGGTTAGTAAAGCATACACCCGCGGCCGGACCAAGGAGTGTGGTGAATTTCATCTATATAGGGGACCAACCATTTAGGTTAACCTAACTTACCGATCTTGCATGCTAAGCACCAACCTAGTTTACTAAGTACAGCGCCTTACTAAGTTATGAGATCATGGAGAAAACTACCCTAATCACTCCTCTCATTGATTACAACTCTTAAAACTATTACTTGTTACTTGTACGAATTCAAATTATAATTTCTACTTGTTACTTAAAAAAAACCTTCGTAGGGAAATAAATGGCTAATAGCGCGAGTAAACACTAATTGACACTAGTCCTACCATATTCTCTGTGGGATCGACCCCAACTTTCATTGGGTTCTATATTTGAACAGTGACCGCTTATGCTTCTAAAAGAAGGTGTAATTTGGGGTATCAAATTTTGGCGCCGTTGCCGGGGAATACGGCTTACGATTAAGAGAGATTGTGTTTATTTTACTATTAGTCCTTATTTCCGAATTTTACTTTTCCTTTTTTTTTTTTTATGCAGGTTGCATACTTGTACATACCCAGTACAAAGAGACAAGGTAATCCCTTGATCCTATATTATCCTAAACTCCCTAGAACTCTAAGAAACATGCCTACAGAGGGAGTTTATGAGACATTGGAATAGGTCACAGCTCGTTTGTTGGCCGAAGAAGAGCAGAGAAAAAATACAGGGGAAGACGCCCTCGCTACTAAAGATGCTCAAATTGCAGCAAACCTTACAGCTCAAAATGCGGAAGCTGAGCAATCAAGGCAGGCACGACAACAAGCTTCCCATCAAGCCATACTCGATACATAAGCTGCAAGAGATTAGGCAGCAGCTTAACAGAATTTGCCTTAGAATAGGGGCCAACAGATGCAGCAGCCATAACACGTCCCTAGGTACAATATTAATGATGATGAGGCAGGGACAACAGGCCTAATAGTGTTGACACCAATGCTCGATGGTGTAAAGTTTGATATTACTAGCACTATGATTCAGTTGTTGAACCTGAAGGGATTATTTGCTGGCAAACCGATAGATGACGCTAACTTGCACTTGTCAAACTTTATGGTGATCTGCAGGGCCTACAACTTTCCAGGAGTGGATCAAGATGATATCAGATTGTGGCTCTTCCCATTCTCATTGACTGAGAAGCGATACTTTGGCTTGCAGAACTACCTGATGCTTCTATATTCACATGGCTTGAGCTGAGAAATCAGTTTCTAGAGAGGTTCTTCCCTTCATCAAGGATGTTGCAGCTGAAAAAGGAGATTCATAATTTCAAACAGCTTCCCACGAAGGCTTTGTATGAAATATGGCTATAGTTCAATAAGAAGTTGAAGCAAGTTCCAAATCACGGAATCCCTTCACACCATATGATGGAAATCTTCTACAAGGCATTGAATGCAAACACTAAGGCAGTAGCAGATACAATAACTGGGGGAGCATTCATGGAGAATACTTATGTCGAAGCCTCTGAGATGCTTGATAGGGTTACCAAGACTAACAGGGTCTGGCATACGAGAGACGCTTAAAGCTCGGCAGGAACTTATACAGTTAGGAAATCCATTTACCATGAAGAATTTCAGGAAATTAAACAGGGCTTCGTAACCCTACAAACAACTGTAGATCTAATTGCAAAACAAATTCTTAATGGCAATTTGGACAATATTAAGACTGTTGGTTCACAACTGTAGATCAAGTGGTAGGTTTTTGGTCCAATGGCCAAGGAAATCAAGGTCAGAACAAGGATAGAGATGCAAACTACAATAGGTCTGGATACAGAGATAGGAGCAAATGTAGAAATAGTGATTGGAACAAGAGAGATAGATATAAGAATGATAGAAGCAGTATTTATGTACATCTTGGAAATCTCAAAGATAGACCTGAATAACCATCCATGAGGGAGCTGATCAACAAGGTATTACAAAAGGTTGATTCTATGGATGGAAGTGTGAAGGAGATGCGCGTTTAACTCTCAAGTATGAGTCAAACGATAGAGGCTCACTATGTCCCTATAAAGCAGATTGAGACGCAGATGCACCAAATGTCTACAAACATGAACCCACATCAGAAGGGTACTCTCCCAATTGACACAATTCAAAATCCAAAGAATGATTGACCAGTTATGGTTGTGACTACCCGAAGTGGAAAACAGACTGTTGATGAGTCAGTCGAGCCTGAAAATAATGATGATGAGATTATGGTAGAGTTTTATGAGAAATATATTAGTGAAAGTCCAAGTGAGAGGAAGTCTTCTGATGCAAAAGTGAAAAATGAAGAAGTTGCACCAATTTTGAAGCCCATGTCGTTGCCTCCTCCACCTTACCCACAGATATTGAAGAAGAAGGTTGAGGAAGGTAAATTTCACAAGTTCATCTCCATGATGAAACAACTTTTAGTCAATATTTTTTTAGTTGAAGCATTGGAGCAGGTGCTTGGGTATGCGAAGTTTATGAAGGATCTAGTGACTAGGAAGAGAACGGTTAGTTTTGAGCCAGCTGATAATTTGCACTATTGTAGTGCAATAGCATCCCATTTTATAGTGCAGAAAAAGGAAGATCCTGGAGCTTTCACCATTTTTTGCACGATTGGAGCTTTCAACTTTGCCAAAGCGTTGTGTGATCTGGGTGCAAGTATTAATCTAATGCCACTAGCAGTGTTGAATCAGTTGGGCTTGGGAGTCCCTAAACTGACTACAATGCGGCTTCTTATGGCAGATCCCATGGTGAAAAGGCCTATGGGAATTCTCTATGATGTACTTGTAAAATTGACACTTTTATTTTCCCTACAGACTTTGTGATCCTTAACTGCGAGGTTGACTTTAAGGTTCCTATCATGTTGGGATAACCTTTCCTTGCCACCAGTTGTGTGTTGGTTGACTTGGAGACTGGGCAGATGAAGTTCAAATTGAATGATGAGGAAGTTACTTTTAATATCTTCAAGTCTATGAAGCATCATGACGATATGTGTGTGGTTTCGGTTATTGATGTGGTTGATGAGGATCAGCTAATTGTGCTTGTTGAAGAAAGACTTAGTGTAGAAGCACTTGCAGCTGTTATCATGAATTTTGATGGAGATGATATTGAAGAGTATAATGATCTGGTAGAAACACTTTCAGGTATGGGGTCTTATAGATATGCTCTTAAGAAGGTTGATTTAGACTTGAAAAATAGACAGACACCGCCTGCTAGAACATCTATAGAAGATCCTCCCATCTTGGTTCTCAAAGAATTTCTGTCTCACCTCCGATATGTGTTCTTAGGAGCTAATGAAACCTTTACAGTTATTGTTGCTGCAGATTTAGGTGAAGGGTAGGTTGAAGCTCTAGTTTCTATTCTGAGAAAGTTCAAGAGGGTCATTGGTTGGTCTATTACTGACATTATTGGGATTCTGCCTGGAATCTTCACGCATAAAATTCAGCTCGCGCCAGATTGTGTTTCATGTATTAAGCACCAACGTAGGTTAAATCACCCTATACAAGAGGTAGTCAAGAAGGAGATCATCAAGTGGCTGGATAAAGGTGTGGTTTACCCTATTGTGGATAGCAAGTGGGTGAGCCTTGTTCAGTGTGTGCCTAAGAAGGGTGGGATTACTATAGTCCCAAATACAAAAAATGAGTTGATTCCTATGAGGATGGTCACAGGCTGGCGCATATTCATGGATTACAGGAAGTTGAATTCTTAGACTGAGAAGGATCATTTTCTGATGTCGTTCATAGATCAGATGATAGACCGTCTTGCTGGTAGAGGATGGTATTGTTTTCTTGATGGTTATTCAGGATACAATCAGATCTCGATTGCTCATGAAGACCAAGAGAAGACCACTTTCACCTGTCCATAAGGGATATTTACTTTCAAGAGGATGCCTTTTGGTTTATGCAATGCACAAGCGACATTTTAGCATTGCATGATGTCTATTTTCTCAAACATGGTGGAGGACACTATTGAGGTATTCATGGATGACTTTTTGGTCGTTGGTGACTCTTTTGATGATTGTTTGGCTGATCTCAGTTGTGTGCTAAAGAGGTGTGAAGAATGCAACTTAGTAATGAACTAGGAGAAGTGTCACTTTATGGTTAAATAAGGTATAGTGCTTGGCCATAAGATTTCTAAAAAGGGTATTGAGGTCGACAAAGCGAAGATAGAGGTGATTGCAAAATTGCCCCTCCAGTTTTTAGTGCATTGGGGATAATGCACAACTTTTTAGATGGGGTGGGCGAAGCTGGGTCATTTGGTTTTTTATAGAGTGTTTTGGCAAATTCTGAGTATCCAAAACACTCGCATCGTGTCGCGATATTAAATCAGGCTCTGCATGGGAGGCAACCCATAAGGGTATCTAAATGGTATCCACGTCCTTGAGGTTTTCTTGCCTGTGTTCTTTTCCTAAGGACTTTTAATTTCTGTTGAACTGGCATGTTTAGAATAGGTTGTGTGTAGTGAAAGAAGAATAGGAACTTAGTGCAGTCTATGGTCTGATTTTGAACTTGATTTTGATTGAAAAATGGAGACCCCTCCAAATTTTGTATGACATGAGATTATCTATTTTTGATAGACTGTCCATTATGGATCTGTGCATGACATTATGTTAATCGATCTGATGAATGGCATAAGCTAGAGTATGGACCAGATAGTTAGCATGTGATTGTTGTACTCTGTGCCATGTGTATGTGAGCTGCATTTGTACTATTCTTGTATTATGTGCCAATCTAGAACTTGCTTGGTTAGTCTTGCCTAGGTTGTAGGATAGTTGGTTAGGAAAGGATCATAGGCCATTTTTGAAATAGCCTACTTTAGCCTAAATAATCGTCCAAATGATTTGAATATCCTTTGATCCCTGATTTTGAGCCGAAATCAACCTTTTTTGTTGTTTAGCCTAATCACTTTTCCTGTTTTCTATGAATCTTTAGTTATGCCCTGGTCCCTCCTTGGACATTGTGCACCTCAACTCAGGCAAATCGCCTAAGTTGAAGGTGGCTACTGTAGAGGTAAGTGCGAAATATGGGGTATGAAAAGAAAAAGTTAGTGATAAAAAGGGAAATAATGGGTGTGGCTGATATGTTAGAAAAATAAAAATAAAAATAAAGAGATAGAAAAAGAAAAAATATGATAAAACAAGTTGAGTGTGAAATAAAAGCCGCACCCGTCACTTGATGAAAAAGAAAGAATAAAAAAAGGAGAAAAGGGGAGGAAAGAAAGAGTTGGTCTGAAAAGTGGAAGAAACATAGCGGTACTGTCAAGGAGGGCTTAGTCACTATTTTCAAAATCTACCAAACTCGTCCATGAGCCTACATTACAAACCGAGTAAAGTCTTATAGTGATCCTAACCTAACTATTCGAAAATCAAAGCATAGAAAACAAGGGCAAGCCTGTGGTATTATGCATGCATTGCTTGGATATTTTTGTGAGCGTGAGTGTTCTAGTTAAGTCCCAGAGATTTTGACTGTATTATTGTGCGAGTGGGACTTCTTTGTTGTGAGGGCACTAGAGTAACTTTGACTGTTGATTGTTAGGGTAAGTCTCATATGTGTATGCTATGGCATCTATTGATAGCATGATGTCGTCCATGGATCCTCTTGTGTTGTCTTGATAGACGGAACTCATGCACTTGTTTTGTACTGAAAAGGAGGGGGATATTTGTTGTGGGCTGAATTGATGAATCATATGACTGTCATAGTTCCAAGTTCTCTTTTACTCAAGCATCGTGTTAGGATAGTTTCCTATTGTCACTTGAGGACAAGCAACAATCTTAAGTTGAGGGTGTTGATGTGCCATAGAATTACGCCACTTTCGATGCTTAATACTTAGGATTATCGCAAGTTCTTTATCATTTTATTTGTGGATTTGATTGTTTTTATTAAGTATGCAGGAGAACGGATTCAATAGCCAAAGTGCTGGAAATTAGGCTAAAAAATGATGGCTACGGAGATGACGGATGGATTGACGGTCCATGGTTTCAGACCGCAGACCCATCCTGTGGACTCGTGAAACAAACTTCAGAAAGTGTTCAAGGTAGGAAGAAAAGCACGAGTCAGTCTATGAGTCGTGGTTCCAAACCATGACCCGTCCTATCGACTCATAGATCAGAGGAACTGCAGATGTGCAAAATTAGGAGAAGGAAGCACGAGTCAAAGTATGAACCATACTTCTAAGGCACGAATTGTCCAGTTGGACTCGTGGTCGTTGATCAGAGAAGGTTCAAGAAAGGAAGATAAAACCACGAGTCAGGATATGGACCTTAGATTGAGTTTGTGACTCCTGGTTCTATCTGTGATTTCCCACAACAGAAGATGTTGCCTATTCAATACCACGGTTGACCCCAGAAGACCACGAACCATCATTTGGAATGATGGGTCATCAACCAAGTCGTGTTCTTTTCCGAGTCCATTTCTCATAGTTTAGTTAGGATAGGCTTTCTAATGTCTATAAATACCTTTCCAAGTTTTTCTTTTACATTTTATGCTCAATAATTTGTAGGAAACACATTCATAACATTGTGATCTTTGTTTGTTCTTGGTTTTGAGAGATAATTATATTCATAGTTCTTTATTTTGATTTCATCTTCATCTATTCAAGTCTATGGATTTCTTTACTTCTTATTGTAAGTATATGATCATGAACGCAACAATAACTTCTGATTGTTTACTTATAACTATGAGTAGCTAAATCTATAACTAGGGTTGTGGGAACCATGAAGGATTAACAAAGTAGTCAAAGTACTGGGTGATTCTAGGACAGTGTTTATGCATGTACTATTCTTCTATTCGCTTTGATTGCTTTTTAACGATGGCCAACATTAGAACTCTCCTTATTCTCACTTGTCGGACCAAGGAGGTAAATAATGGGAAAAAGGATGTTTACAATGGAGATTTAAGGCTACCAACCTCATCTAATAGCTTGACCTTGTTCGGGAATAGCTAATCTGAGATCAAGGGTAAGGGTTAGTAAAGCATACACCCGCGGCCGGACCAAGGCGTGTGGTGAAATTTATATATCTAGGGGACCAACCATTTAGGTGAACCTAACTTACCAATCTTGGATGCTAAGCACCAACCTAGTTTACTAAGTACAATACCTTACTAAGTTATGAGATCATGGGGAACACTACCCTAGTCACTCCTCTCATTGATTACAACTATTAAAATTGTTACTTGTTACTTGTTCGAATCTAAATTACAATTTCTACTTGTTACTTAAAAAAAACCTTCATAGGGAAATAAATGGCTAACAGCGTGAGTAAAGACTAATTGACACTAGTCCTACCATATTCCTTGTGGGATCGACCCCAACTTTTGTTGGGTTCTATATTTGAACAGCGACTGCTTACGCTTCTAAAAGGAAGTGTAATTTGGGTGTATCAATAGTTCTTATGTAGATTGAGACTACATATTAAACATCGTAGTCTATATCCTAGGGATCCTTGGGTAGTCTGGGTTACTTTAAAGGTGTGTTGAATCTTATATGGGTTGTTGTTGTTATAGTTCTTGGACATGTTTCATGTGGTTGTTAAGTATGGATTGATGACTTAGAGTTTTTCTTATATTCAGTGACTTGGATTGTATATGTCTGTCAATGTGGTTTGGAACGTGTCAAGTAGGTGATTGAGTCAAGGTGGTAAATGAGAGTTTTGTAGGTTGTCCATTAAATTGGCTAAGGGTCAAGGGCCAGGGTTTTTGGCATAGGATATTAAGTGAGAGTGATGGACCGACTAATAGGGATAGTTAGCAAATTCAATTTCAAGATTGGAATCAGTAAGGTAATTCTAGTGTTTTGTAAGATGGATAGTCCTGGAAAGTCCTAGTGTCATTGGGGGTCAGGTTATTACCAGGATAGAAGGGTGGAATAGCTTCTAATGGTGGAGTTGGCAGCGGAATGAGGTAGGGAGGGTTGGATAGATTGTATAAGTTCATGGGTATTATACGTGGGTAGTAATGATGTTGCTAAAAGACCGGGATTGTATAACTTCATGTTGTATGTTTCTTCTGAATATTTACATGATATTATGTGGTGGATTCGGGTTGACCGATGATGCCAACCAGTAAATTTTGTTTGTACTGATGCTACTCTTGCTATGCCATTTGGTATAGTCTGGTTGTAGGATCAATGATATTTTCTAGGTAAATACCATGGTGATGTCCGGCAGCTTCTACTCCTATCTTTCCTATGGTGGGAGCTATTTCTTGTTTAGCTTTTGTATTCTCGTAGAATCTCTTGTACTTGTTCAGACTAGTTCCTATGGAGGGTTTTCCGTTGTATTTGAAAAGAATTTCATTTTACTCAAGTTCTCGTAACAGTTTTAATTTGTAAAGGCAATTCATATGTTTTCTTATTGACCTCTCCATGCCTGTTTTTAATGGGTGGTAAGTGTTCTCCTATCTTGGTGATTAGAGTAGGTGCCCACACTGCCCAGTAGTTAGGTCGTGACACCCAAGGGTTGCACAAAGTATTACATTGACTCAAAGACTCAAGAAAATAAGAAATAAAGGACTCAAAACAAAAGACACTCGCTCATTTGGTACCACCACAAGCTCAAGGCAAATAGGTATTTCAGAACTCTCATCAAGATACTTCAGTTTTCATTTGAAATCAGGGGATTAGTCATTTAAAACAAGATTATTGAGCTTCTCAAGTCATTCGCATGGACCTTCAAGGTTTGCCTTAAGATTTGCCACACAACTTGTCTCATTTATTCCTCTCAATTGATATCAATACATCATTATTTACTTCAATGATGTAATGCCACTCACCATAAGAGAGAATCTCACTCACAATAATGCAATTCACAATATAGGGATTATAAGAAAACACAAAGACTCTCACTCTCTCAAAAAAGTTCAAGTACACATACATTGAGCCGCAGGCTTGCCCTTTATATAATTCGCCACTAGTGTAGAGTTGCCAAGTTCAAAATGACTAAAGACTTGCGGGCACGATGTAAGTTAGGGTTAAGGTGAGAATTTCATTTGGCTCAAGTGACTGAACCTCCCTAACGCTATCATACGCATTCAAGTGCATTCGCTCACATCTTTGATTCACTTCACCTTATTTTTCCCTCTCACAATCCCAATTTTTCTCCTAAACCATTATTCCAAGCACCTTTTTATTTCTCTTATGAGGTAACACCACCTAATACTTTCTTTATTTCAATATTTCTTTCTTTAGATCAATTACTTTTCAATATAAGCATAGGATGCTACCTCACAATTTAAGCTTAATTCCTCCTTCTATCATCAACAATGTATACATCCTCAAACTTAGGCTTTTGCTGACATCATATTCCATTTTTCATTCATATTCCCCCCAAACTTAGGATTTTAGCTTACACTTTCATAGCTAGCCATTAGGGAGGAACGGGTGCCAACAAAGAGGATCCAAGAAGGTTGAGGTATGTAACATGGGTGCCAAGGAACAGTTAAGGCTCAAAGGGGTTAACTAGGATCAATTTTTGAGGGAAGGAACTTTTGAATAAAGTGACTATTCAAAATAGGGTCTAAGGTCATCTTCCAAGATAAGAAACATCTAGGATTTCCTCTTCAATCACATTCAGGGCAAGTTCTAGACCACATGCATGCACAAGAACAAAGTAAACCTTATCACAAAAGGAATCACAACACAAGAAGTTCACAATGTATCTCCAAAGCAATTGGGACAAATGACTTTTGACAAGCTATTCCGAGTTCTGCACACTCATTTACGAATCAATCAAGTCAAACAGTGAGTGTGCAAGTCATGGCAAGAGAATGTCTTTAGCAAAAATCATTTTCCCCTCTTTTCTTAATTTTTCAAATTCTTTCCTAAGAAAAATTTTAGTGGGGCCATACGAGACAAGCAAAACATGGACTCAATCTAAACACTAAAACTTGACATTTTTCCTTAAGAAAGTCGTCTCTCAATCTATCATAGAGAAATGTCACCCGGTTCAACACTAAAATTAAAAAAAAAATACTCCTTGAGAAAAAACCGTAGCATGAAGAAAATCCTCAGAATTTATTCAAAACTAACTATTATTTATAAAGGCACAATTTGATTTATGCGCTCATGAATTATTGGAGAACTAGGCCCGGTGTAGGCACTAAGTGCATTTAAAAATACCCCCAACTTAAATCAAAGCATTGCCCTCAATGCTTATTTACAAATAAAAGGGGACCAGAAAGAAATACTCCCTGAATTGAATTGGACTGTCATGCAACGCTGTGTGCACATCACAGCTCTCCGAGGGCAAGCGCAGATGAGATCGCATATTGCACCAAGATGGGCTATGTTGCCAATGATCTTCCTCCCACCTATGAACTGACCTGCGTGGCATGAGTTAAAGTATGTGTTTTGCATCTCACATTGCAGATGAGCCTTTATTTTATGCAAAACTTCCAGTGATCTGCTTCCCATCTGCGAATTGACTTGCATGGCACGGGTTGAAGCATGCACTTTGCATGGCACATCGCAAGTGAACCATCATTTTTAGCAAAGTGTCAGTGAACTATTGTGCATCTGCGATCTCGGATGCATGTCGCAAAACCACACTGATGTTTCGCAGTTAGTATCATATGTTTCCAGTGAATTTGAACAAGGTTCTGGTCTTGTATGGGCATATCACCTGCAATCCTCAGATGGTATCATGTGATTCGCATGTGACACACAGGTGATATTTTTTCTTCAAACATTCCATTGAGATACCAAATCGCAATATACCTATCAATCAACAAAAATAATAAAAGGTGAAGAAGGAAAATGCTAAAAATAAAATTACACTTGGATTATCTCCCAAAAAGCACTTGATTTAACGTTACAGCTCGATAGGGGTATCTAATAACCATGGCTTGTCAAGATAAGTCACTCATATAAAAGTGACCTCTTCCGGAATATCCAAATATTGCTTTAGCCTTTGGCCATTCACTTTAAATTTAGGCCCATTTTCCGCTTCAAGTTCAATCACCCCATTTGAGAACGCTTGTGATACTTTGAAATGACCAGACCACTTGGACTTCAACTTCCCTGGAAATAGGCAAAGCCTAGAGTTGAAAGGAGCATCCAATCCCCAGAAGAGAATTTCTTCTTCAATATTCGTTGGTCATGAAAGTGCTTCATTCGAGCTTTGTAGAGAGATGCACTCTCATAATCCCGCATCCAGAATTGATCAATTTCGTTGAGATCTTCGAGCTGGGCATGGGAAGACTACTCCCAATTTAAGTTCAATCTTTTCAATGCCCGCATGGCTTTATGCTCTAAATTAACAGGGAGATGGCAAGCTTTTCGATCACCATTTGGTATGGAGACATGCCAATGGGAGTTTTGTTAGTGGTCCTATAAGGCCACAATACGTCATCCAATTTCCACGCACAATCTATTCTACTGGCATTCAACATTTTTGAGAGAATGGATTAGATTTTCCTATTGGATGCTTCAACTTGGTCGCTTGTTTGCACATGATAAGGAGTAGCGACCTTATGCTTTACACCATACTTCTCAAGTAAAGCACTAAGAAACCGGTTACAAAAGTGGGATCCTCCATCACTAATGATAGCACGAGGTGTACCAAATCGAGATAATATATGCTTCTTTAAAAATGTCGTAACACTCTTCCTTTTGTTGTTGGGTAATGCCACCGTTTCCACCCATTTGGAAAAATAGTCAATAGCAATGAGGATGTAAGTATTTTCATAAGAGCTCACAAAGGGTCCCATGAAATATATTCCCCATACATCGAACAATTCAACCTCTAAAATTGGGTTCAACGGAAGTTCATGGAGATGAGAAATGCCTCCCTCACATTGGCATTGGTCACAATGTTTTACTAGATCATGTGCATCTTGATAGAGAGTCGGCCAATAGAATCCACTTTGCAAAACTTTTGAGGCTGTCCGCATACCACCATGATGACCCCTAACTGGTGATGAGTGGCATGCCTCAAAAATAGGCATCATTTCCCTCTTGGGAATGCATCGTCGAATCATGCCATCAACACAAATTTGGAAGAGATAGGGCTCGTCCCAATAGAACTTTTAGATGTCATGTAGAAACTTTTTCCCAATAGAACTTTTAGATGTCATGTAGAAACTTTTTCTTCTGGCAGAAGGTCAAACCTTCAAGCATTACATCACTTGCCAAGAAGTTTGCAAAATTAGTGAACCAAGGTATAAGATCATGAGATGCAGCTAGGATGTTTTCATCGGGGAAAGCATCATTTATTTCAAGTTTCCCGACAAGTCTTCCTTCCTCTTCCAATCCAGATACATGGACTGCCACTTGATTTTCACACCCTCTTTGGTCTTTCACCTTAAAGTCAAATTCTTACAGCAACAAGACCCATCAGGTAAGCCTTGGTTTGTCATTCCTTTTAGCCATCAAATATCAAATCACGGCATGATCCATGTGTACCACTACTTTGGTCCCCAACAAATATGCCCAAAACTTCTCAAATGCGAACACAACTGCAAGCAATTCTTGTTCAGTCACTGTGTAGTTTGTTTGGGATACATTTAAGGTTTTACTAGCATAGTACACAGGATGAAAGAGCTTTTCCCTTCTTTGACAAAGCAGAGACCCCAAAAATACCCCATTAACATCACACATTAGCTCAAACAATTTTGACCAGTTGGGCGCTATGGAGATAGGGGCAGAGGTCAGCTTCTCCTTCAATCTAAGAAATGTTTTGATGCAGCTGTCATCAAAGTCAAACTTAGCATCCTTTTCTAGCAATCTACATAAAGGATGGGCCATTTTGACAAATCCTTAATGAATCTCCTATAAAAGCCAGCGTGACCCAAGAAGTTTCTCACCCTTTTTACCATTTTAGAGGGGGGGTAGCTTAGAAATGACCTCAATATTTGCTTGGTCTACTTCAATTCCCTTTTCAGATATCTTATGACCCAAAATAATGCCTTTTTTCACCATGAAGTGGCATTTTTCCAATTTAGAACCAAATCAGTTTCTTTACATCATTTTAGCACATCTGTCAAATAAGACAAATAATCTTCAAATGAATCTCCCACCACGGAAAAATAATCTATGAAATTTCCATGGTGTCTTCTATCATATCCGAAAAGATTGACATCATACACATTTGAAAAGTAGTCTGGGTATTGCAAAGCCCAAATGACATTCTTTTGAATGCAAAGGTTCCATATGGATAAGTGAAGGTCGTCTTCTCTTGGTCTTTGGGTGCAATTGAAATTTGATTATAACCTGAGTATCTATCAATAAAACAATAATACCCTCGTCCGGCTAGTTGATCAAGCATTTGATATATGAACAGAGGAGGGAAGTGGTCCTTTTCCGTCCATGCATTCAGCTTCCTATAATCCATACATACCCTTCATCTAGTCATCGATCGAGGGGATATCATTTCATTTTTTTTCATTTGGTACAACAATAATTCATCCTTTCTTTGGCATGCATTGGACCGGACTAACCCGTGTGCTATCAGATGTTTGAAACACAACCCCTGTATCTAACTATTTGATGATTTTCTTTTTGCCCACCTCTTGCATAGGTGGGTTTAGCCTTCTTTGATGATCAATAAATGGTGTGCAATTCTCTTGGAGATTAGTTTTGTGTGTGAAAATACCTGGGGGTATGCCAATTATATCGACGATAGTCCACCCAAGTGCCCGAATGTGCTTCCTTAGGACATCAAGTAAAGCTTTCACTTGCCCTTGTTCCAACTTATTAGAGATGATTAACGGTAGTGTTTCATTAGCACCTAGATATGCATACCTCAAGTGTGATGGCAAGGATTTAAGTTCCAACACCGGAGGTTCAATGATTGAGGGTTTAGATGGGGGAGTTTGTCGGTTCTTTAAATCAAGGTCAAGTTTCTTTGGAAGGTAGGAGTAGGAACCCAGTCTCGCCAAGTCATTACACACGTTCTCGTACTCCTTGATATTACCACAATCATAATTCAACAAAATAGCCTCCAATGATTCTTCTAAAAATCTTCCCTCCAATTTTTTCTCGACTCTCTCATCGATACTATCTGTCACGACCTGATTTCTAAGTCATGATGGCATCTACATCCCCCTAGTAGAAGAACCAATCCTTGTAGCCTAGAACGGTTAGTAATAGGATACATTCTAACAGTTTAAGCAGAAGCACAGTTGAATAAACTGAAGAAAGGAAACAAGATGAAGAAAATCAATAACGGGAATACATACATACATATGCGGAAGGTAAACCAAACCCAAAACTTAGTATCATAGTATAGAGCCGAAACTACATAGAAGGAGTATGAAGCAACAAAAATAATATATTCACATGTGTCTCCGAGTAGTAATAGAGTACATAAAGAAAATAATAAACTAAAAGCTAAGCTCTGGTCGCCAAGAGCTCACCCTCAGTCTGAAATATCACAAAAGAATCTCCTCGCATGAGTCTTCAATGAGATAACGGCAATGGCCAACACTAGGATCTGCACCAGAAGATGCAGAGCGTAGTATGAGCACCAAATACGAAGCATAAGGTACCCAGTAGGTATCATAGGCCGACTGGGCACATATAAGATAAAAGCGTAGTAATAGACATAATAGAAGCAAGTAGTCACAGAATTCTACAAAAAAGTCACACAGGAACTAGCCCAGAGGAAAGACACCAGAACAACATATAAGGCTAGCAAGTAGAATATGCACACAACAGGCACAGGCGAAAGTAAGAAATAACGCACCTGGGATCCTTGCAATAACACCATATACATAATAAGTTTTAGAAGTGGACGGTATACCGGTAACCTCAAGTATAAGGGGAGGAAGAGAAGAGTAAGGATAGTCATGCTCGGAAACAGGAATCAATAACCAAGCTAATCATACAAATCTCAAGTCGAGAAACTAACAACCTAGTCATATACAACCTTATAAATATAACCATAACAGGAAACAACATCGCGATAAAGTAACAAGAGTTTACCTATAGTCCCCCGACCGCCCATACAACCGAGGAACACAATCACGTGAAAATAAACCCTCCGACATCACATACTACCAAACCGTAAAATCAACAAACAGCAAACAAGGGTGGTACCTCACACAGATGAATGATATGGTGCCATGCTAAGTCAAGAGTGATAGTAGTATTGTATGTTACCCGCTTCCGGCATCCTATAAGGACCAAAAGACAGGATCCATGGAAGGTCACACCCGTAAACACCTACTACGTTGTATACCCCCTCCCCCGCACCCGCAGCCTCTGGTCTGGAACGGCAAGGTCCATGGAGGCCCCCAGCCAACATAATAGATGCCCCGCAATCTCGAAAATCCCCAAGTAAGACTACCTAGAGAGTATCCAGGTCTAAATCAGTAAGTCAAATAGTCCAAGCACACGGCCCTGCCGAGTCTAGAAACACCCCGAAAGTTATAGTAAAGCAAGTCTAGCGCTCGACCCCATCGAGTCTATTAGAAGTGGAAATAGTGATAAAATACCCCATAATTCTCCCTTACCCCAAGAAGACCCATTAAAACGATACCAAATCTCTTTTTAAATCATTTCCACAAGAAATAGGCCCCACGGGCCATACAAAGTTTAGAAAACCAGTTCCAGTAGGCCCGAAGCCAAATCCGTAGTAAAATTCATAAAGAGAATCCCCTCTATATGCATGATGAATGGCACACACAATCACAATAGTGGCCCCCGGCCCACAAATAACCTATCAACCCTGCACATGCTCCAATCACTCTATAACACAGATAGCCAGCATAATATCACAATAACGATGCTCGGGACTCACGGGCATACCCGAATAACCCACCATCTATGGTCCAGAGTCGAAACAACGCCACACAGGACCACAAGGGTGATAATATCATCTATAACAAATACTACAACCATCGGAGGAAAGAACGAATCGAGCATGAAGAAGCGGTCAAGGTCTGTGGTACCAAACTAATAAACCCAACCCAAGGATGCCCATTAATACAAATTTATTCTATATATGTGAAGTCTAGAGGAGTTAGACCGTAACCTACCTGTCGTCTGAAGACAACTTCCTAGGACGATGATGTCCAAGCTCGAACCACTCCGAGAAGCTCCGAAATAAAATCAAGCTCGAATTCGAGCTTAAATAACTTGACGTAGATAATTGATTTTCATTCGGGGATCAAAAGATTTCTCCCACAATAATTCACACCAACGTGCATACATACGTATATAGATATATGTTGAAGAATACCTTGCTTTGCCCTTTTGTTTTAGAAAAGTAATTGAATCATACTACTGCTAAGTCAATTTAAAAATGTAAATAAGGGACGGTAAATTGCAAACATAAAGAAAGTAAATGGCTGCCACTTTATTATGAAATGATGATAAAATTTGGAGAATTAATCTCCATCACTATTCAGCACAAATTGCTGGCAATGTCCCATGCTTCCACGTGGGGGGGAGGATGTGGTGTCAACCCCACAATGAGCATTATCCATTTTCTTGGTCGGAATTTATATCACATATTCACTCAAATATTGCATAGGCTAATGGTAAAATAAATAACTTTTTGAATATATCATAATTAATAGAAAATTATTTCAAATAAAACCTACTATATTATAATAATAATTTTTAACATAACTAAGTTTACTATCTCTGTTAAAATATTAATAAATTATAAAACTCTTATAAAATAAATGCATACCAAAATATATCATAAGAAAAGTATTTTTTTCATAAACATTACAAACATTTTTAGAAAAACTAAAACTTTTAACAAATTCAACCTCCAAATCAAATATTTTTAAATAAGCGCGATGTTAATAAAATTTCCAAATTTAGGCTCGCAAGCCTTTGATACGGGATGAAGGTTAAGGTCATACGACACCTCGAATCAGGATCGACCTTCCCACAAGGTCAGTTGAGGCCATATGATCGCAAATCACTATTGCACGATTTCGATAACTCAACTCTTAAGACTCAGCTCTAAAACAAGGAAATGGTTATAAAGACCAAATGAGCGGCCAGGGCAACGAACCACCGGTCCCAGCAAGTCATAAATAACTTGGGGCCACTATAGTCAAGCTCTAACAGTACAAGAAAAGCATAAACGCAGGAATGACCGAAAGGGTCATTACATCATCCAATACTAAAAAGGACTTTCGTCCTCGAAAGTCAAGGACAAGGAAGTACCTGAAGGCTCAAACAGTTGTGGATACTGAGCCCACATATCTCTCTTGGTATCCCAGGTAGCATCCTCAACTGGACGGTGCCTCCACTGAACCTTTACAACTAGGATCTCCTGAGACCTCAATCTCTTGACATCTTTGGCCAAAATAGCTACCGACTCTTCAACAAAGGCTAAACTCTCATCAAACTAAAATGAATCCCACTGCAACACATGAGACTCGTCTATAACATACTGCCGCAACATGGATACATGGAAAATTGGGTGAATAGCTCAAAACATCGGAGGCAAGGCTAACTGATAGGCAACACTACCAACCCTCTGGAGAATTTCAAATGGCCTAATGTACCTGGGGCTAAGCTTTCCCCGCCAACCAAATCTCATCACGCCCTTCATGGGCAACACACGGAGGAATACCAAATCACCAACACTGAACTCCGAGGCACGAAGTCTATGATCAATGTAGCTCTTCTACCTACTCTGAGTTGCTCGAAGTCTATCCTGGATCACTATGACTTGGTCTAAGGAATCCAGAAGTAAATCTGTACTCTGTGGCCTAGACTCCAACCCATCGAACCAACCAACCGGCAATCTGCCATGCCTACCATACAATACCTCAAAAGGTGTCATGCCAATGCTCGACTGAAATCTATTATTATATGCAAACTCAGCCAAAGGAACAAACTGATCCCAAGAACCTCCAAAGTCAAGAACACAAGCCCGAAGCATGTCCTCTAGGACCTGAATGGTCCTCTCAGACTGGCCATCTGTCTGAGGGTGGAAAGCAGCACTAAGTTGAACCTCTGTACCCAAATCTCGTTGAATGGACCTCTTGAACTGAGTGTCGCGGTCTGAAATGATAGAAGCTGGGACCCCGTGCAACCGAACATCTCACGAAGGTATATTTGATTAACCTCTCTATACCGTAAGAAGTCTGAATCGGCAAGAAATGCACTGACTTAGTCAGCCTATCAACAATCACCCACATGAAATCAAACCTCCAAGAAGTACGAGGAAAACCAACAACGAAGTCCATAGTAATCCCTTCCCACTTTCACTCAGGGATGAGAAGTCGCTGCATCAAGCCACTCGATCTCATGTGCTCGAATTTAACCTGCTGACAGTTCAAGCACCGAGATACGAACTCAGCTATATCTCTTTTCATACCACTCCACCAGTAAAGTTGTCTCAAGTCTCTATACATCTTTGTTGCACCAGGATGAATGGAGTATCTAGAACAATGCGCCTCACAAAGTATCAACTGAATCAAATCCCCAACTCTCGGAACACAAAGGTGGTTGTCGAACCTCAGAATACCATCAGAACCCAACGTAGCCCGACTGGCCTCACCCCGAACTACTTGATCATGAAGGTCACACAAACTCTGATCCTCGAGCTGTCGGCTCTGAATCTGATCTAATAGAGTGGAACGAACCTCAATACTGGCGAGAACTCTGCTAGGATCCGACAAGTCAAGCCTACCCAAATAGTTAGCCAAGGACTGGATGTCCAAGGCAAATGGTTGCTCAAAAACTTAAAGAGAAGCTAAGCTACCCATACTAACCGTCTTCCGACACAAGGCATCCGCTACTACATTTTCCTTGCCCGGATGATAAAGAATGGTAAAATCATAGTCCCTCAGTAGCTCAATCCACCTCCTCTTCCTCGAGTTTAGCTCTCACTGACTCATAATGTATTGAAGACTACGATGATCAGTGAATATCTCACAATGAACTCCATATAAATAGTGCCTCTAGATCTTGAGCGCGAGGACTACTGCCGCCAACTCTAAGTCATGAGTAGGGTAGTTGCGCTCGTGAACCTTCAACTGCCTCAACGCATATGCTATCACTCGACCCTGTTGTATCAACACACAACCAAGACCAACCCTGAAAGCATCACAATACATGGCAAAACTCTGACCCTCGACTGGCTAAGTCAAAACTAGAGCTGAAGTCAATAAGTCCTTAAGCCTGTGGAAGCTATCCTCGCACTGATCCGACCACTAAAATGGAACGTCATTCCTAGTCAGCATAGTCAAGGGTGCTGCTATGGAAGAAAATACCTGAACGAACCTCATGTAGTAACTTGCTAACCCAACAAAGTTGTGAACCTCGGTAACAGAAATGGGTCTAGGCCAATCACGAACTCCAAAAATCTTACCCGGATCAACTCTAATCCCATCCTTAGACACCACGTGTCCTAGGAATGCAACTGGCTCAAGCCAAAACTCGCACTTTGAGAACTTGGCATAAAGCCGATGATCTCTCAAAGTTTGAAGTACAGTCCTCAAGTGCTGCTCATGCTCATCTCTACTCCGGGAGTATACCAGGATGTCATTTATGAAAACTATCACAAATAAGTCCAAATACAGGTCAAGCACCCTCTGCATCAAGTTCATAAAGGCTGCGGGGGAATTAGTCAACCCAAAAGACATTACCAGGAACTCATAATCGCCATAACGCGTCCTGAATGCTGTCTTAGGGATGTCCTCTGCACTAATCCTTAAGTGATGGTAGTCGGACCTCAAATCAATCTTCAAAAACATCGCTGAACCCTAAAGTAGATCAAACAAGTCATCAATCCTCGGCATCAAATACCTATTCTTCATTGTCACCCTATTCAACTGTCAATAATCAATACATATCCGCATCGACCCATCTTTCTTCTTTACAAATAGAATAGAAGCAGCCCAAGGAGACATACTCGGTCTAATAAACCTCTTAGCTAACAGATCCTGGAGCTTCTCCTTAAGCTCCCACAACTCAGCAGGAGCGATACGGTAAGGAGAAATAGAAATAGGCCTGGTGCCCGGCTCTAACTCAATAGCGAAATCAATATCTCTCTCAGGTGGAGGGCCTGGCAGGTCAGTAAGGAACACATCTAGGAAGTCTCTAACCACAGGAACAGACTCAGGATATGAAGGGTCGGCACTAGCATCTCGTACATATGCTAGATATGCCAAACACCTGTGAGAGATCAACTTCCTAGCTCGAAGACAAGCGATGATCCCAGATGGTGCACGACTGACAGAACCCTGCCACACAACCTGGGATGCGCCAGGCACGGCTATGGTAATGGTCTTGGAATAACAATCCAAAACCGCATGATGAGGGGATAACCAGTCCATGCCTAGAATCATATCAAAGTCTAGCATATCAAGAATCATCAAATCACCCCAAGTCTCAATATCTCCAACAGAATCATACAGTTTCTCACAACTCGATCCATTACTAAAGAATCTCCTACTGGGGTCAAAACAGATGCAAGTACAGATAATGGCTCACTAGTTAATCCCAAGCAAGGCAAATAGTAGGCAGAAACATACGAGCAAGTGGATCCAGGATCAAATAAAGCATAAGCTGGTCGACGACATATGAAAATCATACATGTGATCACAGCATCCGAGGCCCCTGCCTCTGGTCTCCCAAGGATCGCATAGAAATGATGATGACCACCACCTGATCGACCGCCATCACTGTTACCTATCCTGCCACGCTGGGTACAACCTCTAGCCTGACCACCACCGGCAACTAATATCTCAACTGGCTGCCTAAGATTTGTCTGCAAACCCCAAACAAACCTACGGACTCTATCAGGCTCGATAGACATAATCATGGCCCCAAATAGAGCAAGCTGATGGAAACGGATCTCATACTCCGAGATGATCATAGAATCCTGAGCAATTCTAGTAAACTCCTTCCTCCAATGCTCTCTGTCACTCTATAGCAAGAACTTGGCCATAAAGGCCTCATAGAACTCGGACCAAGTCAAGGGAGGTAATGTAGAAAGTCTGCAAGCAACTTGTGCCCTCCACCATAACTTCACTGGGCCCTCCAATTGATACGTAGTGTAGCCAACCCTGTGAGTCTCTAATATCCCCAAATGATGCAACATCTCCTCACAGGTAATAATGAAGTCATGTGGGTCCTGACCCGATGTACCAGCAAATCTCGGTGGTTCCAATCTCAAGAACCTACCCAATGTTTTTTGCTCCCTATCTGTCATAGCTGGGTGAGGAGCAAAAGGTTGTGCAGCTGATAGAATCGGAATAACCTTGGCACGGGGAGCCGCAGTAGCAGGATGCGCTCCGGAACCCTGAACACCCAGGGCTTCCCCCTGAGCGTATGTCTGTGCTACCCCAAAAGGTCTCTCCCCAATCATACCCAAAAGCTGTAATAGTATACCCCAAACATCTGAAGACTAAGCTGGGGCTAAAGCTGGCATTGGAGCTTGTGGCACCTGGGATGTCCCCGGGTCCATATGTTGCTGCTCAGGAACGAACTCTGGCACATAGTCATACTCGGGATCTACCTCAACTCTAGAAGCTCTAGCAGGTGCCGCTGCCCTAGGACGTCCTCTACCCCTTTGACCACCCCGGCCCCTAGTTAGAGTCGGAGGTGCAGGGGCAGGAGGCTCTCCTCCATCAGAAGCTAAAGATCTCGTACAAACCATCTGAGGAAGAGTGAACCAGAACAAGTGAGATTTCCAGAAACCTTCAAGGGTACTACGCACGAGATAGAAACAAGAAAAGTCCAATTTTCCTAAGATGTCACTATAGCCTCCCGAAGACTGAGTACGGACGTCTTCGCTCTGATCCGCAAGACTCTACTAGACATTAGCTCCTATACCGATGACACTGGTGAACCTAGAGCTCTGATACCAAGCTATCACGACCCGATTTCTCGATCATGATAGAACCTACAACACCCTAGTAGGTGAACCAATCCCTGTAGCCTGGAATGGTTAGTAATGGGCTACATTATAACAGTTTAAGCGAAAGAACAATTTAATAAGTTGAAGCAAGGAAACAAGATGAAGAAAATAGATAATGGGAATACATACATACATATGTGGAAGCTAAACCAAACCCAAAACCTAGTATCATGTTATAGAGACATAACTATATATAAGGAGTATGAAGCATCCAAAATAATATATACACACGTGTCTCCGAGTAGTAATAGAGTACATAAAGCAAAGGATAAACTAAAAGCTAAGCTCCGATCGCCAAGAGCTTACCCTTAGTCTAGAATATCATAAAAGCAGCTCCTCACACGAGTCTCCAATGAGCTAACAACGATGGCCCACACTAGGATCTGCACCAGAAGATGCAGAGTGTAGTATGAGCACCAAATGTGAAGCATAAGATACCCAGTAGGTATCATAGGCCGACTGGGCACATATAAGATAAAAGCGTAGTAACAGACAGAATAGAAGCAAGTAGTCACAGACTTCTATGAAAAAGTCACACAGGAACTAGCCCAGAGGGAAGACAACAGAACAACATACAAGGCTAGAAAGTAGAATATGCACACAACAGGCACAGGCTAAAGTAAGAAATAACACACCTGCGATCCTTGCAATAACAGCATATACATAATAAATTTTAGAAGTGGACGGTATACTGGTAACCTCAAGTACAACGGGAGGAAGAGAAGAGTAAGGATAGTCATGCTCGGAAATACGAATCAATAACCAAGCTAATCATACAAATCTCAGGTCCAGAAAGTAACAACCTAGTCGTATACAACCTTATAAATATAACCGTAATAGGAAATAACATCGCGATAAAGTAACAAGATTCTACCTATAGTAAACCATCCGCCCATACAACCGAGGAACATAATCAAGTGAAAACAAACCCTCTGGCATCCCATACTACCGGAGCGTACAATTAACAAATAGCAAACAAGGGTGGTACCTCACACAAATGAATGATATGGTGCCATGCTAAGTCAAGAGTGATAGTTATAATGTATGTTACCCGCTTCCGGCATCCTATAAGGCCCAAAAGAGAGGATCCATGGAAGGTCACGCCTGTATACCCCTACTACACAGTAACCCCCCCCCTCCAGCACCCGTAGCTCGCACCCTCTGGTCCAGAATGGGAAGGTCCATGGAGGCCCCCAGCCAACATAATGGATGCCCCACAATCTCGAAAATCCCCAAGTAAGACTACCCAGAGAGTATACATGTCTAAATCAGTAAGTCAAATAGTCCTAGCACACGGCCCTGCCGAGTCTAGCAACACCCCGAAAGTTATAGTAAAGCAAGTCTAGCGCTCGACCCCATCGAGTCTATTATAAGTGGAAATAGTGATAAAATACCCCTTAATTCTCCCTTACCCCAAGAAGACCCATTCAAACGATACCAAATCTCTTTTTAAATCATTTCCACCAGAAATAGGCCCCACGGGCCATGCAAAGTTTAGAAAACCAGTTCCAGTAGGCCTGAAGCCAAAACCGTAGTAAAATTCATAAAGATAATCCCCTCTATATGCATGATGAATGGCACACACAATCACAATAGTGGCCCCCGGCCCACAAACAACCTATTAGACCTGCACAGGCTCCAATCGCTCTACAACACAGATAGCCAGCATAATATCACAATAACGATGCTCGGGACTCACGGGCATACCCGAATAACCCACCATCTATAGTTCAGAGTCGAAACAAGGCCACACAGGACCACAAGGGTGATAATATCGTCTATAATAAATACTACAACCACACAGGACCACAAGGGTGATAATATCGTCTATAACAAATACTACAACCATCGGAGGAAAGAACGAATCGGACATGAAGAAGCTGTCAAGGTCTATGGTACCAAGCTAATAAACCCAACCTAAGGATTCCCATTAATATAATTTTATCCTATATATGCGAAGTCTATAGGAGTTAGACCGTAACCTACCTGTCATCTGACGACAAGTTTCTAGGACGACGATGTCCAAGCTCGAACCACTCCGAGAAGCTTCAAAATGAAATCAAGCTCAAATGTGGGCTTAAATAACTTGACATAGACAATCGATTTCTATTCGGGGATCAAAAGATTTCTCCCACAATAATTCACACCAACGTGCATACATAAGTATATAGATATATTTTGAAGAATACCTAGCTTTGCCCTTTTGTTTTGGAAAAGTAATTGAATCGTACTACTGCTAAGTCAATTTAAAAATGTAAATAAGGGACGGTAAAGTGCAAACATAAAGAAAGTAAATGGCTGCCACTTTATTAAGAAATTATGATAAAATTTGGAGAATTAATCTCCATCACTACTCACCACAAATTGCTGGCAATGTCCCATGCTTCCACGTGGGTGGGGGGATGTGGTGTCAACCC
Source organism: Jaltomata sinuosa (assembly GCA_003996215.1). Taxonomy (NCBI): domain Eukaryota; kingdom Viridiplantae; phylum Streptophyta; class Magnoliopsida; order Solanales; family Solanaceae; genus Jaltomata; species Jaltomata sinuosa. Next base: position 20,002 of record QJPP01007186.1, on the reverse strand, counting down.
CACAATGAGCATTATCCATTTTCTTGGACGTAGTTTATATCACGTATACACTCAAATATTGCATAGTCTCGTGGTAAAATAAATATAACTTTTTGAATATATCATAATTAATAGAACATTATTTCAAATAAAACCTACTATATTATAATAATAATTTTTAACATAACTAAGTTTACTATCTCAGTTAAAATATTAATAAATTATAAAACTATTATTAAATCAATGCATACCCAAATATATCATAACAAAAGTTTTTTTTCATAAACATTAAAAACATTTTTAGAAAATCTAAAACGTTTTACCAAATTCAACCTCCAAATCAAATATTTTCAAATAAGCGCGATGTTAATAAAATTTCCAAATTTTGGCTCGCAAGTCTTTGATACAGGATGAAGGTTAAGGTCATATGACACCTTGAATCAGGATCGATCTGTCCACAAGGTCAGTTGAGGCCATACGATCGCAAATCACTATTGCACGATTTCGATAACTCAACTCTTAAGACTCAGCTCTAAAACAAGGAAATGGCTATAAAGACCAAACGAACGGTCAGGTCACCGAACCATCGGTCCCAGCAAGCCATAAATAACTTGGGGCCGCTATAGGAAAGCTCTAATAGTACAAAAAAAACCATAAACGCGGGAATGACCAAAAGGGTCATTATATCGATCGTAAATACAACTTGTAGTTTATTGGGCTACTTCACTGATCTACAAACATTAAAGGCTGCCTCTTCATCATTCATTGAAAACTTAAATTCCCCACATTTCACATCAGCCAACGCATGACCTGTGGCCAAGAATGGCTTCCCCAATAAGACTGGTATTTCAAAACCACCGGTGCAATCAAGTATCTCAAAATCCACTGGGAAATTAAGTCGGTCCACTCTTACCAAAATATCATAAGAGATCCCAACGGGATACCTCATTGTTCTATCTGACGTAAGAAATTTCATTCTTGTGGCGTAGGAGAACTAAGTTCCAACTTTATGAAAGTGGCAAGAGACATCAAATTAACACTTGTGTTCTCATCACACACAAATCTCGAACATTTTATGCAAACCATTTGTTGAAAACCCCATGGTCATCCGGATTGACTACAAAATGGTTTGTCATTATGGCACTACATCAAGGGTTAAGTTAACTACTCCCACATTCCATAAGTCCTTCTTGGTATACAACTCTTTCATAAATCTCGCATAACTGGGCATTTGAGTGAGGACCTCTTTCATTAGAACATTAATTGAGATTTTCTTCAACATGGAGTCGAACCCTCTAGGTTGATTGTCTCATTTCCCTTGCACTATACGTTATGGGAAAGGAGGGGGCAATTAGGAAACAGCTTGTACACCTTGGGAATCTTGTTCTTTCGACTCTTGGACTCCGCAACACCATTGTACATAGCCTTTATACCCATAGGGATGAAGGCCGCATAACTCTTATCACCTGTAGATATTAATGGGACCTCCTCCACAAGCACATCCATACACCTTACATCCTTTCAACATTCAATTTGGGAGGAGGATGTGCTTGTGGAGGAGGTCCCATTAAGATTCTTTGTTCAAGGATCTTGATGGAGACAGAGTGAGATGTTATTGTGTAAGTAGGGGACATAAAATCATGTTTTAGCTCATAGATTCCCATATCGGTTGACACCACCATCTCTAATACCCTCTTAAGTATGCCTTCAATTTTTGATTTCATGGATTCATCTATTCTCCTCCCATATTTCCTTAAGACTACAAGCTCATAGTTCGACCTTGATTCCCATGTTCTTGTCTCAACCTGCTTTGACTTGCCCTTTGAATACTCACATGGAACCATACCATGGATATCAACAATAGAAGATTCTCAATCATCAGGGGAATGAACCTCATCATCCACTAGCTCTTCAGCATCACACATACTAATGGCGTTTATGCTCTCTACCTTTTTTCTCTTTCACCTACTAAATCATCAATTCGAGGAGAATATTTATGGTTGTTATCTCTCTATCCCTTCGGGCGTCATTTCTCTTCCACTCATCACGCATAGTAGCATAGATAGCACCCATTGCCCCCTCGGCTCCCCAAGTATCCTAAGCACGATTTTAGCGAACTTAAATGTTTGATCCATTAAATCATCCCTAACCAAATTATTTATCACGGTCTTGTTGGTAGGGTCTAAGGAAAGATAGAAATATTGGAGGAGTATGTCATCCGAAAGGCCATAAGTCAGACAATTTTCCACTTTTCTCTTAAACCTTGACCAAGCCTCATGGAGAGGCTCACCGTGAAATTGCTCAAACTTAATAATTTTATCTCTTAATTATAGCATTTTGCAAAGAGAAAAGAATCTATCAAGGAATGTGGTGAGCAATTCATCCCAAGTAGATATTGTTCCTATGGGTATATCTTCAAACCAAATTATGGCTTCTCCCGCTAGAGAGAATGGAAACAAGCGCAACCTAATGGATTCTTGACTGATATTGGTTATGGCAAATGGTTGGCATACCTCCATAAAATTTTGTATGTGTCGGTGAGCATTCTCGTGGTTTAGTCCTCCAAATAACTCCTTTATTTGTAATAAGTGAAGCATGGTACTAGTAATTTGGAAGGTCGCATTCCCCACCGTATGAGGTAGGCGAATGACACCTTGCACGTCTCCTTGATCGCTTCTGTCAATTTCTTCCATGTGGTTGCCAACACTAGCATAAGTACTAGCTTGACTCATGCTTTGCCTATTCACAATATCAAAGACCACAAAACATAAAAGAGATCAAAATACTCAACCAAGGTCAATTAATAGACAATAAATGGCAAATCAAAAGCTAATCCCCGACAACGATGCTATTTTTTGAGTGACATTCAAAACAACTCTCCCGAAGGAGGTGGAAATAATCGTCAAGAAAAATAATAAGTAACCCAACGAGAGTCAGAGTCAAATTCATGAAGATTGGTACAATGATTCACCACTATTTGTCAAGTTGATTCACGAGAGTAAGAAAAATATTCAAACTAGTAAATAAAAGTGGGGGGAAGGTTTGAGAACTAAAATTCGAGTTATAACGATATAAAAATGCAAACACACTTGTTTTAATCAAGATTGGAAGGCTAGGGGTGTGCTTCCGATGGGGTCATGCAATGAGATAGGGGTTGATTATTCAAGAAAATTCTCAATTACAAGTGCGGGTAGCCTTGGTTTCAATTATACTTGGTAGTCTTTCAACCCACTAAGCATGTATATTATGGTCTCTTTTGAACTCCATAGTTGGACAACAAACCAACCAATTTGGTTTAGGTGAGTCAACCTATTTCTAGTCTCAACTCTTAAGTGGAAATTTCCTAAATCAAGTTATTTCTAGCCTCAATTTATGGTGAAAATCTCAAATCTCCACTATTGAATCCTTACCCAATTAATAAACTTCTTCTTCAAGCAAGCACATAATTAGTAAGCTAAATTAATATTTGCAACCATCAAATTTATAATGAAAACATGAAGGATTCAATAGACCCCCACACAATAATTAATTATAAATCCAAATAATCAACACTCATTCCCAAATTCAAACACCCATCATACACATACCCCTAGAATTGAATTTAGTTACTCATAATGAAGGAACAAGAGAATATATCAATTGGGTTCAATAATTCTATTCATTATGTAGTAACCAGCTTTAAATTCCAAGCTCAATGTCAACAATGGTATTTTTCACTACAAAGAAGAAAGGAAAAATTATACTCTAAAGTGTACTCTCTCCAATATGCTAATTGGAAATTGAAAACTGCAATATATTCCTTGCACAAATCCCAAAAAGAGTTTTGAAAGCTTCCCAATTATGCCACAATCAATCTGGACCATTTTTCCCTTTGGGGAACTTGCAAAGCCATGTGCGAAGGCACCTGCGATCGCTAATAACGACGTGCAACTCGCAGGTACCAAGTTATTGAGGCAGTGAGTTGCTCTTCACTTGCGACCCCGTGTGCGAAGGCATGGGCGATCGCCCTTGATGATTTGCAGAGCGTATGTGCATAACTGCTTAGGCAGTTTTTCAGCTTCTTTGTGCGCTGGCACATGCGAAATGTAGGTGCCCTTATGCGGCTCGCATGCCAGCTCGTCTGTTGTGGACAATTTTTTGTTCTTTCGGTCATTTTTTGACTTGGCTTCCACTTTTAGCTCATTTGAGTTCAAATTCTCTTCTTTCTTTGTTGACCAAAAGTGTCAGCATATAAGACAATAAAGACAATAAATCCTTCTAAATTATATCAAATCAAGGCAATAATCAATGAGTAGAAGCTAAATAAGTTGGTGGATTACCAACTTATCAAGTATGTAACTCCGTGAATCTCGACTTGAGTTCCTTTCTGACTAGCTCTATAATTGGGTTGACAACATTGGGGTTGATTCTCGATACACCTACTCTGCATTCTTCCGATCGAGTACCTTTTATGTGACAAACCCCTGATTTCTACGAAGAGTGGTGTTCTTGATGGTGTTGAGTTACCTACATCAGCGTTGTTGGAAACCATTGTAGTCACCGCCTTCTACAATTCCATTACCCTTTCACCATGCATGGTTATGTGGTCCATTATGGACCTTTGCTGGTCTAATAGAATATGCAGAGCATATTTGATGTCATGCATGTCCATCTAACCCCTATCTCTTTCTTGAGCATTTACATTAGCCGAACCTATATTTCCTAGATCGTCTTCAATCCCGTTAGCTGCGGAACCATGCCTTTCTTGAAGGTCTAGAACCCTAACAATGAGTCATGCGTCGGCTATGTTCTTATTGTTCTGGTTCTCGTTTGCCATAAGCTATTCTTATGAAATAAACAATATTCAAGCTAATAAAAGGTAGAGTAGTGAGTTAAACCAACACACAACTGTCCTGGCCCCAAGGTGGGTGCCAAACTGTTTATGGGAAAAATGGTACAGTATTTCCAAGTGCATAACCATCACGATCTCGGTAATAAGTCAAGGTTGATCCTTCTCGAACACATCTTTGAAACCAGCCATGCTACCGAACTAAAATCCTCGAGCATCTTTTATTGGTGTCACGTATTCACCCTTTATTCTGTAACGTTTGCAAGCTGCTTTTTGCTCAATTCAAAGATGATCGGACCATCTAATTAATTAACTATTATCCTCTTACCAATTTTTTTGTGATGATACTTGACTGATATAGAATTTACGAAAGAAATTTTTTTGTAACTTGTGCTCTATATCAAGTCAAAAATATTTCTGAGCTAAACAATATCATTCTTTTTTAAGATAGTATAAAATGGGAGAAGTATTAGTTGTTTCTGTCTAAGGTTGTCCTTTATTATAAAATGGACAAGATAAAATTGCCTCCTTGGAACACATCTAAATCCTTGCCTGATGGATTTGTGACTTAATGAACATGAACTACTCATCAAGGAAACCTGGTATAACTTACATTTTAGAAGAAAAGGGAACTTCTAATTGGTCATATCTTGTTTCATATTCGTATATCCTTCAACATCATATTTTTGATAGACCAATAGCTGGTTCTCTTCCCACCACTTTTTTGCTACCTTCGCACTGAACTTTTCCCTACTGCATAATGCAACCCAAATTATAAGCATTAATCGAAACTGTAAAATTTACATGACTAACTATTACCTGGTTTAGTAGAAAAATCTATTTATCAAAAAGTAACATTAGCTCTTTTACAAAATATATATAATTTGGTAAAATAATAGACAATTATGTTGTATGTATTTTGTGTCGTTTGTATGCATTTTGTATGTCATATGTATGTTATTATATGTATATTGGACATACAAATAATTTACACACGACATATATACGGCATTGTACAAATTCCATGCATATACATTTATATAACTGATAGCTTTGCAATGCTCTAGTGCTAAAGAACAATAAACGACATAGCCTAGCAAAAAAAAGTCAAAAATACCTTTACCATAAAAAATCCAAGTTAGCCTTTCAGATCAAGGATAAAAATTAATTGGATTAAAAAAAATCCAAGTTGAAAGAGAGAGGCGTGAGGGAGTGAATAGGAAAAATTAGAGCCTAAAATCAAGGAGATGCTATATTTTGAAAATGTAGGTAATTAAGTACAAATGTCGCCAGTACTTGTAATTAAGCTCCAATAATCGCATAGTCAGGTAAATTTCTCATAAATTGGGATAGGGGGAGTAATTGTAAGAATTCAATTAAGGAAAAACTTGATTGACTTTCGAAATTACAATCGTAGTACATTAATTGAGACGGAGAGATAAGTTATAAGAATTTACCTGAACTTGACTCGTCTGATTTCCTTTTTCCCAGTAGGCGATATAGTGAAAGTGATGAAGACACCACGCTGGTACTCTTCCACCCATTCTACTTCCAAATCATCAGCAGCATAGTTTTGTTTTTTGTTATATAAGGATTTTAACTTATTGGAAAATACAATTGGAGAAGCCAATAGGCTATCAATTTTTCTATCTTCCACAGGCTCGCTCTTAGTTTCTCTTTTGGCAAAATAAAGACTCTCTGACATTGTCTGAAGCTGCAAAAAATAATAAAATATTTTTTCTTATACCTATTTACACAGTGTAATTTTCTAGCAACCTTAGACAAGTGTGGCGAATTAGGGGAGTATAAGTAATAGAACAGATATTGGGAAATGTACCTGAGTTCTTAGCTTGGAAACTTCTTCAAGGAGGAACTTATTTGATTCTGACAAGTTTTCCTGCATAATTAGCGGAGTTGGGGAATTTCTCGTGTGTCCTCTTCCTCTTCTGAGGAATTCAGGACAAGGAACTTGTCCCCATCTTGGAAAATCATCCAACAAAGATTCAATGTGATCTAACCACTGCTCACTTTCCCCTATACTGTTTACACCCCTCCTGTCATAGCATTGACTGTTCTCACTTGAATAGATTCTTGTTGACATCATTCGACTTGATATAGTATTTGACTCTTCCACCTCCTCTTCCTTGACTATTCTACTTGATTGAGCAACCCTTTGCAGTTGGCAGAAACATGGATTACATACCCGAAAAGCTTTACTTTTGTCTGAACTTAGAGATGCATTTGTGGTTTTCTTTCTGCAGCATGCATGGCAAAATAAAAGACCACAATTGTAACAATTATGTTTCTTTCTTGTAATCCTAAAAGCCGTGCCACATCCTTTGCAAATTGATTGATCAGTACTTGATATGGATTTGTGCAAACATATTGCTGCAGTAGAATTTGATCCGCAAGCAATATGTTCCACTTGCCTGTCTCTTAGAGCCTCAACTAAAGTTGGGCAATTTCTATCTTTTGTATCGCCTAGTCCCAACTGTCCATTTGAACCTTTACCCCATGTGTAGACATTTCCGTTCGATGTAAGCACAGCAACATGATCAGATCCTGAGGAGATCTGTGTGACAAACTCGTCTTTAAGTTTCTCTTGAGCCGCGATTAATGATTTATCTTTGGCCTGCCCATCCACCAAACTTCCCATTGTATAAACCTCTCCGGTGTTTGACAGCCCAACGGTTAAGGTGCTTGCACAGGTAACTTGAATGAAATCATGATCCAAAAGTTGAGCTACACACGTTGGTAAAAGCTTCATCTCATTATCAGAGTGACCAAGGTTTCCTTTATCCCCATCACCCCATGTAAAAAGCTTCACACCACGATGATTGGATTTAAGGTGATCATGAACAGATATTTCAACTAATGCAGCTGTATGCCACGGTCCACATGCAACAGATTTCACACACAAACCTCTAAGAGACTCAACTTCTTTCGGGTGAGCCACACTTTGGAGATTTCCATGACCAAGAACACCAAAAGTTCCATCTCCATAAGTAAACAGTTGTCCAGATGTTGACATAATTCCTGTGTGCCATTCCCCACAAGCAACGTAAGATATATCCACACCATCCAAAGAACCACAAACTCTGTTTGGAAGCCAATAGCTTCTCGTCTTTTTTTCACCAACTAAATCAGCACCAACATTGTCACCCCATGTATATAATTCACCTGAAGTTGTCAAGGCACATGTATGGAATTCACCACAACTAATAGATTTTACATGAACCCCATTAAGGGTGTCGACGATTTTCGGACATGCAGTTTCCATATCAAGTTTATGTCCAAGCCTTCCATTTTTACCTTCACCCCAGCAAAACACTTCACCTTGTTTGGTGACTAAGGCAGCATGACTACTCCCTATTGATATTGTTTGTACATCAAGCATCATAGTCGACTCCAGAAGTTTGGGTAATAAAGCATCCAACTTTACTTCCCCATCCCCCAAGCATCCTCCTTCTGCTCCTTCTCCCCAAATAAAAACATCCCTTAAAACATAATTTCCTAGTAGTCTTGACTCATTAGTGGACGGTATCGATGGAGTAAGCATATCATTTTGGATAGCAGTGCCATCACAAGATGCTCTTTTCTGGCTTAGATCTGCTGGTTCTAAAGATGAAGAATTTGCGATAACATTATCCATTCCACTGTGAAAGATGTCAGAGGAACATGATAAGCCATCAGCAGAACAATTCACTGAAAATGATTGAGTGGAACTCCTTGTTAAGCTGCGAACCTTGAACAAATAAGTCTATATCATTTTTGGAGTAATGGAAAAGGCAAGCTATGCATTTTTTTGTTTCTGTGAAACAGCAAAGACAGTTCAGATCACATTATAACAGTATACAGTTCAGATCACATTAGACAAGATATAGCCATCAAAATTAAAAGGTTTGACTCTCAAAATCCGAACTGTGCCACATAAATTGGGACAGGGGGAGTAGAAGCCCCATTTCAAGGAATAAGTCTCCTACTCAACAAAAATATTTGGACAAAAAATAGAGCATACAAACACATTACACTGAAAAGGTCCTATTAACAATAGTTTATGAAGGTGTTAGCTTTATGCATTACTTTCTATAATTCTCAAGCAGGAAGAACAAAAAAGTTGAAAATCATCCATTGGCATATACTTGTGTTGGATATCATAGACTACAGTCATCCCTAATACATGATTTTTTCTAAGTCATGAATTAGGAGATTAATACAAGGATGTATATGGTTTTGTTCGTGCACTTGCATAAATATATTAAGCTACATGTACTAGACTAGGTATATATTAGAAAAATACCTAGGTACTATAGTTGCTTATTCAAGGATGTCAAGTAATAGAATTATATCTTTAGCTCTTATATTCAATTGATTAATTAAGAGTGCTAGTTCCTCCTCCCAATTTTTTTACATTTGGTAGAAACAAAGATGATAAATCATAAGATTGAAATGAACACAAGCCAGACTAGCTATTTTAGCTATGAGGACGTTGGGATAGAGAAGAACCAGTTTGACAAAATTATTTTAATGGCAATGATCTAAAAAAACGATGTCAACCCTATAAAAACAGTTGCACAATATTTATGGTGCAGATGTACAAAGAGGAATCTTGAGTGAAGAGGGACTGAATGATACCACTGCCAAAGTAGATGAAGAATTCCTCATTCAACTCGATTAAAGATTGGATGACGAGATGTTAAAGAAGGCCTCTTTTTACAGAGTGACAACAGATAATGTTGATGTAATAGCACCATGGACAAGAGCGCGGAGGAGAATGAGATATAGAGAAGACATGAAGATTATACTAGATTCATCCATAGTACATGATTTTTTCTTAGTTATCAATTAGGAGATTAATATAAGATGCAGGTATACATAATTTTAATCATGCAATTGGGAAAATGGGAAGACTCGAAATAACTTAAGATATATGTACTAGACTAGGTACATGTTAGAAGAATACCTATAAGTACCTAGGTACTATAGCCATTTTATTAAAGCAACGTGGCGCGAAGTAATATAATCATATTTCTGTCCACTTGTCTTCAATATAATTTGATTGATTGAGAGTGCTCATCCTTCCCAAATTTCTAACATTAATTTTTTTTCATTCCTAAGTCCTAACTTATATTTGTATTTATAAAACCATTTCATTGCTTAGTTCTCTGTTACAGATTCAGTGCCATAGCCACCATTTCGCTAAAGGATGAGAAGTATAACCTTTGGGAGTACATTCATATCTGACAAGGCGGGCCTTGAAAAGATTGAATCTTTTCACAGAATTTCACCGATATACAATTAAAGAAAAATTATAAATTAGTTTCTGTTGGTGAAAATTACAATAACAATAGCAATTACAATTGAAAAAATTACAAAGAAAATAAATTATCTTCTTGGCTGAGGCGCGGATATCTCGCTCTCTTTAAGGAGATTCAAGCCCACTGCAGCAAATGTTTTCACCGATCCAGCAGTAGTCTTCTTGACTTGTCCCCTCCAGGATACAACAGCCCACACACAAAGTATAACTCAACAAACTCTGGACAAGAGTTGAGTCCAAAGCTCCAACACAAGAACACCTTCCTTCAACTAATAAAACTCTCTCTTTTAACTAACTCTTTTGCACTCTATATTTTCTTGTCCTTGAAAAAATGCAAGACTACCTCTATTTATAGGTGAGGTATTCATCCTAGTATTGAATAGGGAGAATAAATTGAGGTAGTAATGGGTAGGTAAATGACATATAGGTTATATAAGTTACAAGGAATAAATAGGTAGAATAATGGATGAACAATAACTTAGTGGTTATGGGAGTTATCAAAAAACCAAAGGTCAAATTCTACCATTAAACACAAGTGAGTAAAAGGGCATAGAAATGCCATTCAAGGCAATGGAAAAATGCAGCAATATTTTGGTCTCATCATGGCCACTAAATGCCAAATGGTGTAAATGAGAAATGCAACATTTCAAATCCATAATGCATTATAATATTATATGATATTAATATTAAAATGCTAAAAACCCATCAATCCCCCACTCATTTTAATATTAACATAAGAGAGTATATCAGCTGAAGGTAGACTATTATGCATAATAAAGGTATGCTCTGCATTGAACCTTTACTTAGTAAAACAGTAATTTTTATTCCAGAGTCGTAGTGGTCTCAGACTTGAACTATGACTGCTTGAGGGAAATAAAATATCACTGCTTACACATAATAATCAAGGTGTTAACATGAGCTTTATAGCCAGCACATTACGGCCTTGTTCTATCCCGGTTTTCATGAGTGCTTTTGAGAATAAGCCAATTCTCATAGGAAGCGGCCTACTTCCACACTCACATAGGTGAAATCTGTCGAGGGTGCTCCTGTAAGTTAACACCCCACTCATACGAGCTACAGAATTTCATTAAGAGTTTTTTGAACTCAACCTTCACAAACTATTACAGGTAAATATGCACTCACATCATAGGGAGGGAAAAAGAAAGTGCATTTCACAAAAAATCATCATATGATTCGTTTTTCCCATTGAACCTGGTTATAGGATCTCTAGTCCCCAGGTTGGGTTTCCTCATATATGACTATGAATTTATTGGCTTCAATCCCGTCCCCCTCGATGTACTCCAGACCTTTTCTCTTGCTAAGGCCTTAGTTAGTGGATCTGCAAGATTATCACCAGATTTGACATAATCAATATTAATGGTACCATTTGTCAAATATGATCTTACATTACTGTGTTTTCTCCTTATAGGTCTGGATTTACCATTATAATAACGGTTTTGAGCTCTACCAATTGCAGCGGTGCTATCACAATGAATTAAAATAGGAGAAATTGGTTTTTCAAAATAAGGAATTTGAAATAATAAATCTCTCAACCAATTCGCTTCCTCACTAGCTGAAGCTAAAGCAATTAGTTCAGCCTCCATGGTAGAGTTAGCAATAATAGTTTGCTTTTTTGATTTCCAACAAATAGCACCACCTCCCAAAGTAAATATAAAACCAGTAGTAGATAAAGAATCACCTGATAAAGTATTCCAATCCGCATCACAAAAGCCTTCAAGTACAGCAGGATATTTTTTATAGAACAAACCACAAGTTTTTGTTCCAATTAAATATCTCATAACTTTTGTTATAGCATGCCAATGTTCATTACTTGGCTTGCTAGTAAACCTGCTAAGTACTCCTACTGCATATGCAATATCAGGCCTAGTGCAATCAGTCACATATCTCAAACTTCCAATTATGCTAGCATATTCCTTTTGATTTATTACATCATTTTCACTTTGAACAGGAAACAAGTGAACACTAGAATCAAAAGGAGTTACAACATGCTTGCAATCAAGGAAATTATATTTTTTTCAAAACTTTTTCTACATAATGTGACTGGTCAAGGAAAATTCCATCACTTGTTCTAGTAATTTTTATTCCTAGAATAATATTTGCCTCACCAAGATCTTTCATATCAAAATGGCTTCTAAGAATATTTTTAGTCTCTCCAATAACATTCATGTTAGAGCCAAAGATTAATAAATCATCAACATATAGGCAAATAATAACATGTGAATTATTCCAAGACTTATGATATATGCACTTATCACACTCATTTGTTTTAAAGCCATTTTCAATCATGTAGGAATCAAATTTTTCATGCCATTGCTTTGGTGCCTGTTTCAAGCCATATAGGGATTTAGTAAGTTTACAAACTTTGCTTTCTTGGCCTGCTTCAATAAAACACTCGGGTTGTTCCATGTAAATTTCCTCATTAAGGTCTCCATTTAAAAAAGCAGTTTTTACATCCATTTGATGAATTTGTAAATCAAAAATTGCAGCAACAGCAATCAAAAGTCTAATGGATGTAATTCTAGTTACCGGAGAAAAAGTATCAAAAAATTCTAGGCCTTCTAGTTGCTTAAAACCTTTTGCAACTAGTCTAGCCTTATATTTATCAATAGATCCATCCGGTTTTAACTTTTTTCTTAAGATCCATTTACACCCAATAGTTTTACAACCCGGTGGTAAATCAACTAACTTCCAAGTTTTATTGGATATTAGTGATTCCATTTCATCATTTATAGCCTCTTTCCAAAATATAGAATCATGTGAAGATAAAGCTTCTTTTAAAGTGAGAGGGTCATTTTCAATATTAAAAATATGAAAATCAGGACTAAAATCTTTTTCTATTCTAGCTCTTTTACTTCTTCTTAATTCAAAATCATCACTTTCTTTGTTTTTCACAACAGAAGTAGAAGAACTAGGTAGTGACAAAATATTTTCTTCAATCCTTTGACCCCCACTATTTTTAGAATCAAAGGGAAATTTATTTTCATGAAAAATAGCATCACCTGATTCTATTATAATATTATCTTCAAGATTAAAAAATCTATAGGCTGTACTATTTGAAGCATAACCAAGAAAAGCACAAGTAGTAACTTTTTTACCCAACTTAGTAATTTTGGGATCCATTAGCCTTACAAAAGCTAAACAACCCTAAACTCTAAGATATCTCAAATTTGGCTTATGACCTTTCCACAATTCAAAAGGTGTTAATTTAGTCTTTTTATGAGGCACACGATTCAACACATAACAAGCAGTCAAAATAGCTTCACCCCAAAAATTTAAAGGTGCATTTGACTCAATAAGCATGGCATTAGTCAATTCAACCAAAGTTCTATTTTTCCTTTCTGCTACACCGTTAGATGAAGGAGAATAAGGAGGAGTAGTTTCATGGATTATTCCCAATGATCTAACAAAAGAATTAAACTCATTTGACTCATATTCACGGCCTCTATCACTTCTAATTCTTTTTATTTTTCTACCAAACTGATTTTCAACTTCATGGAGAAAAACTTTAAAATTTTCAAAAGCATCACTTTTATTTTTCATCAAGTAAACATATGTATACTTAGAAAAATCATCAATGAAAGTTATAAAATATCTATTTCCTCCACGAGTTAAAATTCCTCCAAGTTCACAAATATCATTATGAACTAACTCTAATAAATCAGTTTTTCTTTCAACTTGAAAATGAGGCCTTTTAGTGATTTTGGCTTTACTACAAGCCTCACATTTTTCAAAATTCTTTTTAATCACTGGGATTAATCCTAAATTACTCATGATTCCCACATAACGATCATTTATATGACACAAACGAGCATGCCAAAAATTAGTAGAAGAAAGCATGTAAACAGAAGTAGAAGTTTTATTCATTTCAACATTCAACTTGAACATCCCATCACATGCATACCCCTTTCCCACAAAAATACCTTTTTTCACAATTACATATTGATCAGACTCAATAATCTGTTTGAAGCCTGCTTTATTAAGAAGAAAACTAGACATCAAATTTTTTCTCATGGAAGGGGTATAAAGTACATCTTTTAAAGTAAGTACCCTTCCAGAGGTAAAACACAATTCGACATCTCCCTTTCCAAGAATTTGAGTGGTATGAGAATCACCAAGCATGATGGTTTTGGGCTCTTCAAAAGGAGTATAAGTTTTAAACCAATCTTTGTCATAGCAGACATGACGGTTTGCACCAGAATCAGCCCACCATCCATCAACATTCTCCACCATGTTTATGTCTGTTATCACCGCCACAAATGGTTCTTCGGTAACGTTTGCCTGAGGTGTAGGCCCACGTTTCCGAAATTTGCAAAATCGAGCAATATGCCCACTCTTGCCACAGACAAAGCATGGTCCCTTATCTTGAACATGTTGATTTTTTACTTGGTTATTTCCACCATTATTATTCTTGGGAGGTCTACCAATATTTTTCTTGAATCTATTCTTCTTAGGTTTCAAAGTAGTATTTTTGTTAGTATCCGGGGTAGCATTATTTGAAGTAATTAAATTTACCTTCGTTGTGATGTTGTTCTCTTCTATTTGCAAAAGTGCATCTTGACCCCTTGCTTCTTCTTCCATGCGGATTCGCATTATCAACGTCTCAAGAGAGGTTTCCTTTTGTTTGTGGCGCATAGTTTTTTGAAATTCCTTCCAAGAAGGTGGAAGTTTATCAACTATGCCACAAACAATAAGGTTATCTCCAATTTTGATCTCCTCGGACCTGAGCTCTCCAACAATCATTATAAAGTCCTGAACTTGGTCTACCACTGATTTGTTGTCCACCATTTGAAAACGAAAAAATCTACTAGCAGCATATTTTTTCGCTCCAGCTTCCTCGGTATCATACTTACTCTGCAATGCTTTCCAAATTTTCTTTGCACTAGAGTAAGTTCTATCATAATAATCATAAAAATTATCAGATAGACAATTTAGTAAAAAATACCGACACTTGTAGGAATCACCATCGTACTTTTCAACTTTCTCTTGAAGAGAAATAAGTTCTTCATCATTCATGGAAGAGTTATCTACTTTATTTGGATTCTTCTCAGTTAACACATAAGAAACATTGAGAAGACTTAAGTAGAAAAGTACTTTACCCTTCCACCTCTTAAAATTGGTACCGTTGAACCGGAATGGCTTGTTAAGATCTCCCATCTTGACATCCGCGGATTTTTCAATTGTAGCCATGATTGACTCTCCTTAAAATTGTTGGTGAAAATTACAATAACAATAGCAATTACAATTGAAAAAATTACAAAGAAAATAAATTATCTTCTTGGCTGAGGCGCGGAGATCTCGCTCTCTTTAAGGAGATTCAAGCTCACTGCAGCAAATGTTTTCACCGGTCCAGCAGTAGTCTTCTTGACTTGTCCCCTCCAGGATACAACAGCCCACACACAAAGTATAACTCAACAAACTCTGGACAAGAGTTGAGTCCAAAGCTCCAACACAAGAACACCTTCCTTCAACTAATAAAACTCTCTTTTTTAACTAACTCTTTTGCACTCTATATTTTCTTGTACATGAAAAAATGCAAGACTACCTCTATTTATAGGTGAGGTATTCATCCTAGTATTGAATAGGGAGAATAAATTGAGGTAGTAATGGGTAGGTAAATGACATATAGGTTATATAAGTTACAAGGAATAAATAGGTAGAATAATGGATGAACAATAACTTAGTGGTTATGGGAGTTATCAAAAAACCAAAGGTCAAATTCTACCATTAAACACAAGTGAGTAAAAGGGCATAAAAATGCCATTCAAGGCAATGGAAAAATGCAGCAATATTTTGGTCTCATCATGGCCACTAAATGCCAAATGGTGTAAATGAGAAATGCAACATTTCAAATCCATAATGCATTATAATATTATATGATATTAATATTAAAATGCTAAAAACCCATCAGTTTCTAAATCATAGGACAATATCAAAATAATGGAAGACTGCACAGGGAAAAGGACATGAAGAACCTGAGAAAATCTGCTTTTCTTCACAGAAAAACCAAGATTATGTTTCCTCCGCAAATAGCCTACTGGACTACTGATGCAACTTTGCACTCCTCTTTTGCTTTTCATATGGTCCACCAGTCCATGACGACTCCGAGATATTACAGCTCTCAAGCCTAGAAACCACGTCGCAGCCTGAATTTTGTCCTTGCATATCTGCATTGCTCAGATGAATTATGAATAAGAGAACTATACATCCACATACAGTATCCTTCAATTAACTTTGAGACTAATTAATAACTTACCAGATCAAGCGTGTGGTCACCATTTCCATATATTAGAGAAATGCATTGACTGTCCATCTCTGCCTGGAGTTGTTTCTGTTGATTTACCTTATTAACAACCAGAAGGAGATCATATAATGTTAACTATAGACGATCTTGATTAGAATGTTCAGATTACAAGTAAGACAGCTTCACTAGCTACTTACAGTGTTTTGGCCACGGATGATATCTGTGACTGCGCTTAAGCTCAGTTGGTTTTCCTTCTGACCAGAGTACCAAATCAAAAACTTTTCATCCTGTTAACAAAGAAAAACAAAAGATTATTTAGCTGAATCTTAATTAGAAATAGCAGGCAAGAAACACATTTGTGTTTGGACATATTGAACATTATTCAGGATCAAGGAAAACAGGTATAGAATTTCCACTTCCACCATTTCCTTAAAAAAGCAGATTGCTGTCAAACCGTTGATTCAAAAAAGATGAAGAAAGATTGGAAATTTTCTCCATGATGTTGTATTCATGTGTTAATTACAAAATCCACATAATGCCTGGAAACTGAATAAGCTTAAATTTCTACTAACTTTATCGTGAACTTGGCCTTTCTGATCGAGAGGTTCCACAGATTCCTAACTAAATCTATACCTACTTTAGACGAACAATGGGAGATGAAGAAGAGAAATGAAAAGTTACATTGCATAAAATGAGGTAAAATTTGTAAAACTGCTTATAGAAGAGAGATAGGAATAAGAGAGACCGGATGTGCCACCTTCTATGTTAGAGAAGTAGCTCGGAGCTAGAAACATTGAGTTAAATGATACAATTCCCATTCAGGAGTCAGTTTCACGTACAGGTACGAAAATGCACTTGTAGCAAAGAGAATTTTAGAACTAAGAGAAATAAAACAAGGATAAGTATAGTTCAAATGTATAAGGATTTGTGAAGCAATATGACTCAATTGAACTACTTCCAAAGTGTACTGATTGTATCTTCTTTTTCCCAATGAGAATGGCAAGTTGTTCAATTATTTTTATGGATATGTATATGTTCCAAATATGACATGACTTATTTCCTTTAAGAATTGAGAAGCTCAAGACAAGTTCCATGTAATACTTTACCGCGGATAACCTCAGAGGGCAGAATTTGGGCTTCCCTCTTCTACCGTACTTCAATAAATGTGCGCCCTTCTTCAGTGCAATTATTGCCTGTACAATGTAAAATAGGAAAAGAATAATGCAAGTATGATGATACTTGTGCTTGCTGAATGATCATAACCCCAGAAAATGTGACACAAGAAAAATGCTATTTCTTGATACACAGATGACAGAACATGTATATTTTGCAAGATACTACTTTGAAAAACTGATGAGGCAATCAGCAAGCACACTGAAAACATGGGGTAATTTAAGCTAGAACAATTTCTAATGGTATTCGAATTTAAAAGAAAAAAAAATGATTCCCAACTACTCTCAAGTTAAAACCAGGACCAAAGAATAAGAAAGAACGTAAGAAACAAAAATGAGATTGAAGAAGACATTAAAAAAAAAAGATTCAGAATGTAGGCCAAAAGTGAACAAAGGACCTGTATACGGCTACTGATAAAAACTTTTCTACATTTCTCAATTTGAATACTGCAATCCCGTACCAAGACGTCTTAAACTGTAACATAAATTTTGTGATTTTTCCTTCAAGGGCACAACAGTTCAAACATAAGGATATTGGAAACAGTATGGTGCATCAACCATCTATACCAGTAGCTTAGCCTGATGCAAGGGCTGATTCCACGGATTGAACCGGTTACACAAAAACAACTTCACTAGTACAAGTCTTGTGTCAGTCCTCACTGTCCCTTTTCCCCATCGTAAATAAAGTTGGAAGAAAAAAGTAGTGCTACAATTGTAGAGAAATCCACAAACATAAGTACGTACTTATACAAGTGGCCGGGCTTTAAATCTTCATTTTCCCTTCTTAGTTACTTAGACAAAACTAAAGTTCCCATGTGGTCCAAGCCATGAAACAGCAAAGAAAATTTAATAAAACACACACACACACACAACCACAACAACTTAACAGACGATCCAGAACTGCATATGATATATGGAAATTTGTGTAGAATCCAAAACTTCTATATATAAATATGGGTAAAGAGAAAAAGTAGAAACCTGTTCAACAGCTCTAACAGAAGGGACAATGGCCAAATGCTCGTCACCCATTTTTTTCACATATAAGTCAAACAACAGAACAATGTGGTATTCAGAACTAAGAATTACAAAGCTTGGTATTTGTCAGAGACATCATAAAATGAAAAAAGTTTCCCTTTCTTAGTTGTTAATTAATTCTACTCTAAAATTTCCTACTCTTCTTGGGGGATCCTGCAGAGAGAAAGAATCGTGGTACAGAAATAAATTTTCCATAATTACATGCATTCTTTATAATTTTATTTTAAGTAGTAGTATAATCACAATTACCACACATGATATGCATTTTCCTTTTTTGGCTATTTTTATGAGTATTTTCTTTTTTTAAGTTTAATTTCCTCAAATCATGCTAACTCTTGTCTCTTTTTAACTCGAGCACTATCTAGAATTATTTTTTCTTTTACCCTTTCTTCAATGAAAAGAAACATTTTTTTAGTTACCGTCAAAAATTTATGTGATTCACTTTAAGTGGCGTTTGGACATAATTGAAAATTGGAGTTATCTTTGAACATGCATATAAATTAAAGTTTTTCCATTTTTGTGAGTGATTTGAATTGCAAAATTTTGAAAATAACATTTTGGATTTTTAAAAATTTTGAATAACTATTTTATGCGCAAACAGTTTTCCGAAATAATATTCTGAAAAAAAGTGAAATATACACAGCCAAATGGGCACTAAAATTAAAATGAAATTTTAAAAAAAGATTGCGAGATTCGTGATCTAAAAAAGTTATAGGTATTTGTATAATTATATAGCATCTCATTAAAATTAAATAAACGTTTAAAATAAAATTATTTATATATATATATAAAAATATTATTATTTTTTAAAATAGACTAAAAATAAAATTACATCACATAAATTTGAAGGGAAAGAGTATTACTTTTGGAAGTTATTATTTCGGAACTAATCAGTTGACTTTTTTTTTTTTGGTTCGGTCAATTATATGTTAAGATATATAATTACTAAAGAGGATGAAAAAATCAATTGAACTTATCCAAAAAAAAAAAAATCAATAGAATGACAGTGATTTTAAAACTTTGAAATTCAAAATCACGATTCCTCGACTGGATATTCATTTCCCACAAATTAAGTTCAGTTGATTCGTGTTTCCTTTCTTTCTAGAAACTACTAGAAATGGTTAATACTGTCTGTCTTTCCTATTTTTTTCTTTTTAATTCTGGCCAAAGTTTTCTCTTCTCTATTTGGTCTTATAAAGAAGAGTCCGAAACCTAAATAACGGAAAGAAAAAAAGAAGAAGTTAAATAGATAGAAGTAATGGGCAAAAATTGTGTCAAATAGATAGAAGTATTGGTGGAGGAGGTACTCATTAGGAAGAGATGACAGTCATACTTCCATAAGCTCTTGAACAAAGCGGGGGGGGGGGGGGGGGGGGGGGGGGGGGGGGGGGGGGGGGGGGGGGGGGGGG